>CM016567.1:13106321-13267872 GCA_003412495.2 Echium plantagineum | reverse complement strand
TAGTTTATCTATATATTAAAGAAGAGGCTTTTCAATTTAATAAACTCCAAATGAAACTAGTTGTTTGAAAGTAAACATCTCCATTGAGAAATTATTAGTGCATTAAGAGTAGAAGAGGAGTATGTAAACCAGAAAAAGTTTACACTACAATTGGCAAGTACATCATCAACCTAAAACATAATGAATTGTCGGAACCGATAATAAAATTCGTCATAAAACGTCCACCTTAATATGGAATTCGTTGAAGCAGGATATCATCAACCTAACAACATTGAAATAATTTCAATCTAGCAAGTCCGAAACCACTGATTTCTTAAAGGGGTCGATGAGAGAAAGTTGCGCATTCAGTCCTTTGTTTGGGAACACATTATCTGCCTTCATCCGCTCAGAGAACCCATAAGCAGGAGTCTTTGCATTTGTGTAGGCCTTGACTAAAGTTTGGAATTGTCGAAGGCGGGCAACATATCCTGCTAGTCTCATCCTATGAAACATCTTCTCTGTGTTGTGTACATCGCCTCTCTTAGCATATTGCTCCATGATAGCCATATAAGAACTGAACAATGGCCTCAAGCGGTTCTGCTCTGATGCCTTCTGCAAAACTGAGTCGGCCTTCTCTACCTCTCCTGATTCAACATAAAGCTTAACAACTGCGTCCCAAGTCAGGGGTCCAATACGGAAACCTTTATTAGCCATTTGCTTCACAAGATCCTTTCCCTTTGCCAACTTCTTGTTATCTGCATAGACATTCAATAGAACAGTGTAATGCATTGAAGACAGCTTCGTCCATTTAGTTGTCATCTTATCAAAAATGGCCTCTGCTTCTTCAACATTCTGAAGTTTTCCCCAAGCTTCAACGGCAGCCTTACACTCTTCAATGCGAGGATTAGAATCGCATACTTTCCAAATTCTCCTTACTTCTTCAGCTTTTCCAAGAGCAGCATAAAGAGGAATTAGAGACTGGCAAGCAAAACGATTTTCCTCTAAACCATTTCCTTCCATCTCGTTGAGAAGTGCCTCAGCTTTCTCTTTAAGTCCAGCAGATATGTAATGTTTGGCCATGATGACTTGGGTGTCATGATCAGGCATCACCCCCTCAGCCTTCATTGTCTCAAGAATTTGCTCCATTCCGTTAATATCATTTGTCTGCCCTTTGGTATCTATCAAGAGTCTGTAGGTGAAGGGAGATGGTTTGACATCTTCTTTCTCCATTAATAATAAGACGTCAGCAATCTTTCTCTTGTCAGTTCTTTTGTAAAGAAGGAGCAACTGATTACAAGAAAAACTTGTTATTGGGAAACCCAAATCCTTCATTTTGTTAAATACGTCCTCTGCTTTCTTCACATTCATATAAGAGACATGATTTGCCAAGAGTGTGCGATAGATAACTTCAGTTCTAAAAGACTCGGGGATCTTTTGCAAGTAGTTCTCACCCTTCGCCATACCTTGAACTTTGGCAATTAAATCAAGGCGAGATGCATAATCTCTCTCGTTAAATTCGACATGCTTCTTTGACTGTAACCACTCTGATAGCTAATAGACAGATACACAGAAGGAATTAGGTAAGAGATCACATACACTGGAAACTATTTGTCCTAGACAAAAAGATGTTTAAGAAAAAATATTTCTGTTAAAAATATGATGATAAAATAACAATAAACACAAGAGATACAAAGATTTCACCTGCAAGGCCTTAAAATACATGCGTCGCTTCCGAAGATTGAGGTAAGATAATGATATCTCCGTTCTAGTGACTTCATTGCCTTCTTCAACCCACTTATCCAATACATCACTCAGATTCGAACTTTTAGCAGCAGAAATGACCTTGAACAATTCTGAATGAGCTCTTTTATGATATACTTTCTTCGCTTTAGCATCACTTTCTGTATCTAGTAGATTCAGTTCATCTTCTGGTAAATCAATTGCATCATCACCAGATTCCTCTCCTGAGAGTTCCGCCTCAGATGGCAAATCATCTTCCGCCTTTTTATGCTGAACAGATTCAGCATCTGCTGAACCCTCAAGCTCAGAGAAACCATCTTCTAAGTCGGTGTCCTCTTCTCCACTACTTTGAGTTCCTGTCTGGGAAGAAAAACTACATACTCCCATAAAAAAGTTGTTAGAACCACTGGCTGAGCTGTAGCCCCTTGCAGCGAAGAGGGATTCATCAGATACTACCAATCCCGATTCATGAAGTCCAGCAACGTGACCATCTAGATTGCATCTCGAAACTTCCAGTGGAGCCTGCACAAGCCTGTATGCCTTTACACTAAGACCTTTCCTGGAAGAAAATTAAATATAAGAAGTCCTCAGGGATCCATAGTTCAACAAAAACAAATAAAGGAATCAGAAGTCCAGGGAAACATCGAAAAAAGAACAAGTCGATGACAGCATTTTTTAATGTGTGGAAGATACTACAAATAAAAGATGACTGCCAATTTACAAATTATGGATTAATAATCAATACTTTATCTCAAAATGATTGTAGCTTGAATTCAATGGCCAAACTTCAACAAACTTTAACAGAACATTTTGAACGAGCATAAGCTAAACAGAATAAAAAAAATGACCGATAATTGAGAAATTACAGTTTAATCAGCAATATCAATACTCCATCTCAAAAAGACTTTATTTTAGAGTTAATCGAATAGCCTAGTGGAAAAGGCTCTTGCTAGTGACCAAAAGGTCCTGGGTTCGAAACTCAATTCATCGCTAATTTACAAAAAAAAAAGACTTGATTTTAATGGCCAAACCAAACAAACTATACCAATATTTGGGGCTGTGACCGACAAGCACAACTATCATCTAGATCAAAATTATCATGTTCGCCCACCTAAACCCCCCAAAAAAAATCAGATTTCGCCACTTCCAAACATCTCAATACCCCCCCCCCCCGAAAAAAAACAGATTTTGCCACATCATTATTCATTACTCGAATTTTCCCAACATTCAATTCTACAATATGTTTTCAAGAACTTCCATTTTCATTAACCTGCATTCTTGTACTGCACTGCTAGTAAATAACTAGTGTTGTTATCGAATCGGGTCCAAACCCATACAAGGTAACTCGACCAGATAGACACTTTATCGATAGTAGGGTAATCATCACTCAGGTATCGAACAATTTTTCTATTTGAGTGCGAGTGCGACCCAGATGTCAATCCAACAACTAACTTAAGAAATAAATAACTAAAATCATTTAAACAAATGATTATTAACTTTCGTAACAAATTCTTCAAGAGCTAAATAATTAAAATCAGTTAAACAGATGATTATTAACATTTCATAACAAATTCTTGAAAAATACTGAAACACGCGTATACGAAAAACATAAATGTTAAAGAAAAGAGAGAGCATAAAATGAGAAAGGGGTAAAAAAGGAAATTACTTGATAGGATTTGAAGCTTTGCGAAGTGCCCACATGGTGATTTTTGAGTGAAATGAGCAGACGATTCAAGAGACAAGGGTTTTGGAGTCTTAAACCCTAATACTCAAACGAAAAAGCAATATTGAGTAGGAAATTTCTTAGTTTTTATAATGTCGAAAAATAAGATAAACTATGCATTCTATTTTTATTGTTTTTTCTTGTATATTTTAGTTGACCTATTTCCAAAAGTAATATATGAAATATGCTATTTTGTAGAACAATTGATTTCGAATCTATTTATATATCAAGGTTTAAATTATAAATAGGTAGTATAGCAAGGAGTATCTCGTTATGCATAGCTCAACTCTGAGCAAGGTATCATTGGACGTTCAATAAGCAGTCTCACGATCTGGCATGAGTGTCCGAAGTTGTCAATTAGAATTGATTGATAGATAGTAAATAGAATGTGTATATATGATCTTTTTTTTAAATATGTCTATGTATTTTTAATTAAAACTAATAAATCATGTACTTACAAGTAGAAGAGATGGTGTGTATTGTAATAACTTGAGTCATTTTACATCAATCTTTTACCTAATCTAATATAATGTGTTATAAAATAACCTAAAAAGTCAATTTAGATTTAGACCATCCATTAATGATTAAAGTATGGTTTGATGGAGGAGGATTCCATTTATGAATTATATGACTCTGGCCAAATTACACCAAATATCACTTATCTTTGTAATTTCAACTCGATCACTCTAGTTTAAGTTAGACACATTTCGACCATTAATGTTACTTGTAAAGGTAAAAGTTGGACACCATCCACATTGAGCATGGAATGGTAACTTCGAGCGGAAGGTTTGTAGTTGTGGTGATTGGTACGGTCGTTGTGTGTATTTTCTTTGTTTTATTTATTATTTATGAAATGACAAAGCACGCCTAAAATTCTTGAGTGACCAATTTTAACCTTTATAAGTAACACCAATAATCAAAAAATGTCTTATTTAAAATAGATAATTGAGTAGATATTTTTACTAAACGTGAATAATCTTTAACGTCATTTTAACAATATTTAATAATAGTAGATTTTATACAAATAGAAACCCAAAAGACTTGCAATACTATTCCAAAAGAGGAAAATATCTTAATATCCACTCACTAATGTCCAAACCAAAAAATCTAATAGAGCTCACAACCCATATCACAATTCACAAAATATCTTAATCGAAATTCGAAACCCTAGCTGCTCTCATTCACAAAAGTAAGTTTTGATTTCATGATTCTAATCATAAATTCACTATTTATTATATATATTTTTATTTTCAATTAAAAATTTCAACTTTTAGAATTATATTTTTAATGGAAATCCTAATCTCCTTTTTTTCCCCTGCAAATTATATTTGAATTGTATTCGTATAATTATTTATGTATTGATTTGAAAAAAATTTCCCAAAAAGTTGCCCAGTTCGATTTTCAAAATGTTCAAAAAGTAGTAATCTGTTTAGCCTTAATTGACAGGCACAACATTGATTCGGATCAAATTATCGTGCTAGTAGTAAATTATGTAAAAAATGATTCATCACATAGTGGTAACCTATATAAACATTTTTGAGTTAGTTTAAGAAAAGGCTAACAATTAAGAAATGGATAATCTTTTTGGGATGGAGGAAGTAGAAATTTTAGACGTATTTGATATAAAGTTAGGCGTCTTCGATGTAAATTACTACTCTGTAGTATATGGCTAGTTGGTAATCTTTCCGAGTGCTTGCAGGTAATTAGTGCTATTATGGAATCAAGTTTGCAAGCTTCCCCTGGGTCAGATAATGTGGACTCGAAGGCTGAATTTCGCAAGCCTTCTGGCGATGCAGCTAACCGGAAGTATAGGCGTCGTTCTCCAGTTAATCGATCACCAGATGGTTGGTTTTTTATTATTGTTTTGGCATAATTTTGAGGGTTTTCCAGTATATATTTTCACTGACTGATTATGGAGGTGGAAGGGCTTGTCGTTGAATAAAATTACCGATCTGATATATGTATTCAGAAGTGGTATTTCAAAGTTGTTGGAATTGGATTTATAGATAGGAGTGATTCCAAATTGATAGATAGGTTATAGGGACTCGACTTGATATAACTAATCTCTTTTTGAAGTACTTAGTTCAAGTTTACATAGTTTATCTTTGACAAGAAAGTGCCAAGAATAATTCATCCTCAATGAAGTAGATGTATTACAAATTTAGGCAGTGGACTAGTGTTGTCATAACAAGTCGATGAATTCTTATATTCATCATAACTTGCAACTTCTGAGGAAACACATGTTATTGAGACCATCTTTCCATGATAGAAATGGAAACGCTTTTAGTGAGCACCAATATGTATGTTTTATATCTACAGGAAGCCCGAGACGCAAGAGGAGCTCTAGTCCAGTCTCAAAACGGGACTCTGCCAAAATGTCTGATGATCGACATAGAAGGGAGGATAGAAGAGAATTAGATAGGGATTATGGAAGGAGTAGCTATGCTCGACGTGACGATACTTACAAGCATTCGTATCAAGGATCCAGGACTTCTAACAACCAACATGATGATCATGAACGAAGGGACAAATATGCAGACGACATCAAACGTGATAGTTCAAAGTTTTCAACTCGTTCTGATCGGGATGCAAGAGGACGGGCCAATTCTGATTACCCAAAGCGTGAAACTGAGCATAGATCAAGAGACAGCCCCCGTGACTTTGATAGATACTCGCGAGATAAGTCTGATGGCTCAGGGTATCGGAATAGCGAGAAGGATAAGGATAGAGAGATTTCATATTCGGGCGATCAGAAGTATAAAGATAGGGATGCATCTGATAAGGTGTCCTCTGGCAGGAGGCACACCAGTTCAAGCACTGAAGATGTTAAAGATGGTGATAGGTATAAGCGCAAGGAGGATCGAGACTCCAGGACAGATTCACGGAGGAGGCCTGATGGTGAAAAGTATAGAAGAGAGGGGAGTCATAAGTGTGATGGTCAGGAGAGGTACAAGGATCGAGTATATGGAGAGCCAGAGGACGATACCAAAGGAAAGCAGTCTCCTGGCTCCGAAGGTCAGGTGTCTCCTGCTAAGAAGTCGAAGTTATGGAGCACTGATTCTGCTAGTGGATATAAGAAAGGTGGTAGTGATTATACGAAAGCATTACAGATTTAGTCTTTTATTTTCTTCCTGTTTGTGTGCTTCGCAACTTACTCTCAAACTCACCTTAATTATGCAGATGAAAAACAACCGTCAAGTGCAAATCAGACTATGGAAAAGGCCTACGTGACTGATGCTGATATAGATGCAGCTAAGCTTGCTGCAGTGAGAGCTGCTGAATTAGGTATTTAACCTTAAAATGCAGATGCCACCCAAATCACTTTATTCTTACATTTTTTCAAATGAGTCCTGTAATTGTATATCCATTATAGTTGACATTTAGTTGAATATGTTAGCTAGTATGGTTCTACAGTTTGGTTATTGTGGTCGATGCTAGAGGGATAGGATGGTATGATATAACTTTAAGTCGCATATGTGGACATGTTGAGAAAAATTCAAATCCAAAGTTTAATCTCTTATCTGTTCCAACTCCAGTTCCATTTAACCAAACACCATATGCCTGTATGGACTGATTAAGATGAATTTCTAATATATTTGCATCGTTAATATAAAGCTCTGACCTTCTCCATCAACTCCAACAAGTGAAAATTGATCCCCGAGTTCATCCACATCATATTTATTCATCTTACGAGCCTTTCAGTTTGAGGACTCCATAGTAACTTATACTGCTTTTAGTTCATACTGTTTGGAAACTTCATAGCAGATTGAATGGAGAAATATGTGTATGTCCGTCTATGGTTCTGGTTTTCATGCATTCCTCTAATTCAATACTGATTCTGGCTGCCTTCTGAGATCTGGCTGATCAGACTGTTGTTAACGATTTGACCCGCAATTAATCAAATTTATATATACTTTTTGTGTGGTAGAGCCCGTTGTACTCATAAGAAGTTAGTAGTTGACTTTGTGAAATAGTCTGGCTTGTCCTTTGTTGAGTTGATTTCATATTACTGTAGAATGTAAGTTAACTACTTGGATGTCTGTGACTTTGTTTGAAGTTTGAAACTATGTGTTTCGCGAGATGTTTTTTTAGTGGAAGAATGCTATTTGTTATATATAACTGTACTAAGCTATTCTTCCTCTGATAGCCTGATTTGATTGTCTTCACCTCACAGTTAACAAGAACCTTGTCGGAACTGGTTACATGTCTACAGAGCAAAAGAAGAAGCTACTTTGGGGGAGTAAAAAGAATACAGCTGCAGAAGAGGTATGTATTTCTTCGAACCTCACACCCCCCCCCCCCCCCCCCTCTCTCTCTAGTTATCTCCAGTAAAGATGCAAAGATGTCATAATGTACTTATTTAGTCCAACGGCAATCTTAAATTTTTATCAATTTTAATGAGGTACCAACGTCTCAAGTCTCAACTAATAAAAATAAAATAAAATACTAAGAAAAGTTAAATAAATTTAAGAAGTCAAATATGAAAAGTAGCATTGAGAAAGTAAAGAGACCAGAAGTTTGAGTTAAAACAATTAAATATATAAAGACTGAGGAATATTTTGTTCTTCAAATAATCAGAATAACTAAAAATCATTTCATTGTCTGGCTTGCTAACATGCTACCAGCATAGAGTAAAGTTCTGGTGTTCTAAAATTCTATAAGGGAACTGGTTTACACCCAATACCCATAGTTAGACTGTAATTACAATATGCTTATGTACCTTGGCACCTCATGTCATTTACTACTTATGTTCTTCCTTCTGTATGTGCCTTCAACATTGAAAAATATAGTCCGCTCATCGCTGGGATTCTACTATCTTTGCTGATCGTGAGAAGCAGGAGAAGTTCAACAAACTCATGGTAATTATTATGTTTAAGTTATATTAATTGCTTAAATCAGACAAGTGAAGTAGTTTGCTTGAATGGTAATCTTTTTGAACTTTTTCCCATGTACTAACACATTTTTAGAGTCTGAGGTTGCTTTGGTGCCTATGGCCAATTGTAGGGTGTGAAGGGCGATATCAAAGTCGAGAACAAGCCAGATATCAGCGATGCAGAGAAGGAGAAAATTCAGTTGGACTTAGAGAAGCAATACACTGCAGGGCTTCGACGAAGGGATGGTCGAACAGTTGGATTAGGTCTCTAAGAGTTCACAGAGAGAATCGGATTAGCAAATTAGTATTTATCAAATTGTACTGCTCTTGTACTATCCTTCAGTTTCTCGGCTTTTCGCACTTTGTAGATGAATGTGACATCCCTTCTAACATTTATGATCATGATGAAGATGGTATGTATGTTTATTATATACTTCAAAGCTCACAGTTATTGGAAGTTTTACAGAAGAGTTGTATGTTGTGTTGGTGAATTCCATTCGCGAGCTTACATCTAGATACACACAGAAATTGTTACTTAAATGTTCATTTACATCTTCCAAACCTAACTTACCGGTGAGCGAAATTGAAATATCTTTTCTTCTCTTAGGTTCCGGTCAGATGTTAGGCTATCTTTCAATTGCTTGTGAAAGTGAGACAGCCTTTCACCCTGTATGATGATGATGTCTATATGACGTAGTGAATTATAGATGTTGCAGGAGCTTTAATGGTTAAATCTATTTGTAGTAGGCAAGAAGATATCTTTGAAATGGGTATATATAATTCCAAGGCCATACTTTCCAAGGCCCCAACCGAACCAGTGAATTCAAGGTTGGAATGAATATCCAACCTTAGATTCACTGGTTCGGCTATATAATAATGAAAAATTGAATTGTTATTTAGAACCGAACCAATGAATCTGAGGTTGAGTATTCCTTCCAACATTGAATTCACTGGTTCGGTAAGGGTATTTTCAGAAAAAATTCAGGCCGTGGAAAGTAGGGATTTAGAATTAGTTTTTACCCTTTGAAATGGATATTTTTCTGGTGTTTAAGAAGTTGTTTTTTTCTTTGTTAGAGAAGGGCAATCTATCACCTCATTTTTAATTTACAAAAAAAAAAATTGTTCTTTTTGTTAGAGAAGTGCAATCTATCAAAATGTCCAAGAGATATGCATGCGTTAGTCATAGTTTGAAGTATGCATGGCTTAGTCTTTGAAGTTTCTTTTTCTAATATATTTTCAAAATTATAAAATTAAGAAACGTTTCGCAAACATTATAGAAAATTTAAGAAACAATGTAAAAATCGAAAAATCCAAGTAAGCTATATTGTCTCCGTTCTTTTCTATTTGTCTTTCTAGCTGTAATTTTTTGTTTTGAAAACTTGTCTTTCAAGCATAATTAATTGTAAATTTACACTTTTAATGAACTTTTTTATTACTTTTTCTTATGAAGTTATTAACAAATCAATTATATAGTTTTAATTGATTATTATTTTACATTTTCAATGTGCTTTAAGCTTTTTGACTACTTTTTATTTTCTTAATCTATGAACAAATAAGAGTTAGCTAGAATGATAAATAAAAAAACGGAGGGAGTATATGTTAAATTGTTTTTGACTAAGCATAAAAATTATATATAAGTATGAACTGAAAATAAAATAAAATATTTTGAAATCAATGTTATATAAGAGCTTGAAAAAGATGTTAACAAATGATTAAAAGTTTATGTAGAATATTTACATAATTTAATATTACATATGAAAGTATTTAAAAGTTAGATCTAAAAAATAAGTAAACAATTGTAATTATCTCATACGTTAAAAGTGTGAGATATATATGTTATATATACATATATATACCAAAATGTTATGGAATAATTATATTAAATCAATATAAAGACTTGTTTATATATATATTCGGGAAAATTAGTGAATTTAAGAAAAGTTTAAAACTCAAACTTATTACTACAAAAACTGATTTCGGAATTATAGAAACATTTCGTTTTCCTAATTTTAAAAATGAAAATTTTTTTAGTGTTTCGTAGGAAACATTTAGAAATTTTAATCTATGACCTTTGTTAGCAAGAGTTGTATTCCTACACGTCTTGCAATAATGTTACCGTTGATTAACCAAATCAAACCTAATTTTTCATGGATTTATTCTCATGTTTATTACTCCCGGTCCCTAAATGATTGACACATTTTGACTTTTGATGAACAATTAATATAGTACATAGGGCTGTAAACCCAGTCGTGTGTACAGATGCTCTGTATTAACGGAAGAGTCTTGTTGTGACACTACAATTGTGAAACAGAGCTCTAATAGAGATTTGTTTGAAGTTTCTGAAGAGAAGTACTAAAATTAATAAAGGTTAAAAGACATAATTATTACTATAATTTTAGTTAATCAAAAGTGTATATGTGTATTAGATCGATGATATGAATAAAGTGTATATATATATGTGAACATTTGATCATTGAAAGTAATGGTATTGGCAGTTGAAGTGATGCACAATCCCTATAACTAAGAATAACGCCAAATGCTGTGATTAAACTTTCGATGACTGAACTTTATGTAACAAACTGTCAGATCGAGATGTGAGGTGTCTAGGGTACTCACCTCCTTCACTCCTTTTGGATCCAAAAGAATGATACCGATTGTCAAAAAGTAAGATAGAATATTAGACATACATTGAATTCTTGTAAGCATATTAGTCGTTGAGAATGAACAAACCACATTTGCCTTCATGAGATTAGCTACATGCTCAAAAGTGAAATGACATAGCCTTTTGTGTGAAGTAAATAGAGAGGTCCCATTTTGTATTTATCTCCTCACAGGGCTGATCCTTTGAACATGCCGAGGGGCGCGTTCGCACTAGACCCATTTTAAGAGGGTTCAAAAATTTTCATAAATGTACAATTATGTATTAGTTTATATACGTAATTATTGGTGTTATAATTTTATACAATTTGTAGAAAACTTGGCCTTTTTTTTGCATATCAATTTTTACTAACATTGTGTTACTAAAACTTTAAAACATATAATGGAGTATATGCGATTATGGAGAGACCCATTTTTAGTTATCGCACCAGGCCCTAAAATGTTTGACCGACCCTGCTCCCTAGATGATATCTCAATCAAGATCCTTGACATGATGTAGGTGAATGAATTTAGGTGTGAAGAGTTTTCCTAGATCGTATGTTTGTCACATAATGGAGACAGCATTGTACCTAACAAATCTGAATTTTATCTTAATCTCAAGCATACCACTGGTTCATAGATATGATTCTTGAAATAATATTTAATACCTACAAAATTACCTACTTATAGTTTACACAGTCACATACCAATGTACAAACAAATTTGTTGTCCTCTTAGATGCCAAAACATTATACAAACTGCTTAGTTTATTCATAGAACATACCTCAAATTATGGTGTTGTTGTCTTTTGCTAACAGTATGTGTCTCTCTTCGAGATTATCGACAACTCCGCCAACTAAAAAATAGTCCATTTGCATACCTACACGCCAAGGCGGGGGGCGTGACGGCACTAGATCCCATTTTAAGGATCGTCCACAAGAAATGTATCTATCTATTTATGTATAAATAATCATAAATAAAATAATATCAATATTGATTCTATTACTATTTACTAATAAATTTAAAGTCGAAGGAGCTACTAGAAACTTAGATTAATCATCTGTATTAAGGGTCTCATTTTCAATTTTCGCAGTATAGCCGAGGAAACGTTTGGACCGGCCCTGCATAGCTATGTAGCTTCAAATATTGCGACCATGTGTTAGAAAACTGAACTATGTCTGTTCACTCAAAATCTAGCAATTTGGAGAGCAACCCTTTACTCTTGTGTTTTACTTAATGGTGACAATTTGTTGCTCTTGCATTCTTCTACTTCCTGAGAAGTTCTTGAACCATTTCTGGCTTTGACAATGCCAGTTTTTTCAGTTTCTTGGTTTCTTTGTAGTCATTGCTCAGTGATTTCACGGTTCGGCAAACGGGTATTTTGTAGGACATTTCATTGTTTAAAGATGAGTTCAGCTGTGAAAAAAACTGCAGCAGTGAAAAATGCAGATGATAATGAGGATATTACATTGTTAAACTTGCCGGTTTCGATCTTGGAATGCATTTTGGAGAAGCTTTCAGCAGAGGAGTTATATTGTATGGCTGGAGTTTCTAGAGCTTTAAGAGAAATATGTATTGGTGATCATCTATGGGAGAAGCATATGAAGCAGAAATGGAGTGTTGTGATTGGTCCAGCTGCATATAGAAAATGGACATGCTTCATTGCATCACAGAGGGAAATTGCAATCTTGGAAAGCAACAAAAGGAAAATGGATTTTGATTCTTTCAAGAATATATGGCCTCTGTTTAAAACTAGATCGTCGGCGGATGATAGTAGTCATCGGTTTCAGGGTTGTATACCAGTGGATTCAGTGATGGCTTGGTATTTGTTCCTTGAAACTGGGAAGTTCATATTTCCAGCTCAAGTCTTCAACCGTGAGGTAAACTTTTCGTAATCTACTTTTAACATGCCTTGATGCCTTTGGGAGGGTCCCAGGTAAACGGAGTAAGGGGAGTCGGGTAGCATGCACCTTACCCCTGTGATAACATGGGGATGTTTCCGAGTTGACCCAAGTGTGAAGTGCACACTGTCTGCTCACCGAGTCATCTGCATTTGCAGCATGAAAATTATACAAAGTGATATAGGTTTAAGGCTTTAAGCATAATGATTTTTACTAATTTTAGAACTTTGATGGTATGGTGCAGAATGGACATGTTGGGTTTATGCTTTCATGTTATGATGCTGAAGTTTGTTATGATCCCCATACGGACACATTTACAGCAGGGTATATTGTTATCTTATTGCACGATAAATCTAATTCGAATATGTGTTGGAGTTGTCTCAAAATTAAGATTATAATATCAGATTGAACTGAAATGCAGGTTTAATGGTGGGCTAGTGGTAGAGGAAAACATAGCGTGGAATAGATTAAGAAAACCGGTCATCGACATTCCCTCAGAACAGCTTCATGTGTCTACCTGTTTAGCTGATCTAAAACCCGATGATCATATTGAGATCCAGTGGGCGAAAAAGAAGGCGCTCTCATATGGTGAGTATTGCCTTAATATGTTATGTTTTTAGATAATTAGCTTGTGTTTCGAACCTTTCGACAACTTTTCCTGCATCCAACATCGCATTCCTTGTTAACAGGTTGGTGGTATGGTGTTGTTGGGCACTTGGAAATGTGTAATGGTCATGCAGCATATTGCCAATGCTGTAAGAATGGTCAGAACATTATATTTTCTACAGAAGTTTTGATAATTTTGCTTTCCTTATTAGACTTCACCACTTGATATAAAAAACATAATTGTTTGGCTCACATATGTGCATATTGCAACAGACACAGTGGTGTTGGAGTTCACTCAGTTCTCTCCTACGTCCAGATGGCGTCGAGTTCTCGTAAACAGGAAAGAACATAAGGAAGTTGGCAATGAAGGAGATGGATTTTATGGAGGCATCAGGAAACTTGAGAATGAAGAGGAGATTGCCAAATGGTTGAGTTTATGGCCTCAAAGCAGCTTGGATTCATAAAAATGGCTTCATTACAAGCAGAAGCAGAGACTTATGAGGAAAATAGTATTAGGCAGTCCTCTAAAGCTTCACTGAGGTGAAACTCAATATTTTGATATCTTATATTGTATACATATACCAACATCTTAGATAGAGTTTCATTTGGTATGTACTTCTTCGAGTTGAGTACTATCGGACATTGAGCGAATGCACTTTTTCAAGTTGGGTAATATCGGACATTAAACAATAGCTTACGTCATGTGATTATTAAACAGATATACGTTTTAAATAGAGTACTGAGCGAGTATGAGGTTATTCGTTTTGATTACAGTCATGGACTCTGTTTTGTTTTATCACAACATTAAGAACATATTGACATAAGAGACTTCAAACAATGCAATCCAACAGCCTTAACATCAGTGGTTTTACCAGAAGGACAACAAAAGTTGTACACCCCTAAAACCATTGATATTCACTTTGAGCCGAATCATTTTATACCCCTAAAATACATTTTGTGAGCTACTCTCATTTGTACAAACCTCTAGTAGTTTCATTTGGAGAGGAGTACGAGATAGGGATCAATGAGTATCCAGAATTCCAGACATGGAAATGCAGCGAATTGCTGCAAATACGTGTAAATGAGATAAATTTGAACTTCTCTTGCACACGTATGTACCTGCATTGGACTCCTCGAGCGGGTATGTATTCGGGTCTAGAAAAGGTTTTATGCAGTTGGATCTACTCAAGCCTTTTGCAACATACGCGAAGAAACACCATGAAGAAGCCTGACAAACCCCAAGAAACTGAGCTTCCCATCTGCATGTCGAATCCAGTCCTTAAGGACCACATGCACGGGAACTGATTGACTCAACCCAAGCTCCTGTCAGGAGAGAAACATAGAATGATGATGAGTGAAACAGTCAAAAGACGCCAACAAACCTCCATAAGAAAGAGAAGATAATATCACATCCAAAGAGATATAGAGGGGCAGTGCGGGACATACAGATGCTAGCTCCTCTATCATGATAGGTCTGTTACCATCCTTCTCAAATAGCTCATAAGCATGGAGGGCATGCTGTTCCCAGCTTTCTAGCCCCTCTAGCTGGTGAACGCTTATTGCAGCTGCACAAAATTCTTCAAACCCAAGTTTTCTATATTGTAGAGAGCTTACCTGCATCAGTAATTCAGCACATGAAATTATCGTCCAATTTTATAAACTATTTTGATTATATTAGAGCATATTAAGTTATTAACAAGGAGCAGATTCCTAATTCTGTTTCAAATATTAAGAGGGAGAAACAACATATAAAATCAAAGAAAATTTACCAGAATAACAAACTCCATAACTCTAGAGTCTTTCATTGCATCGGTGGAGGACTTTATAGCAGCCTGCATCGAGATTTCAGAATTAAAAACTTAACAAATTGGGTCTGCTTTAAATTTTGGTAGAGAGAGGAGAAAGTGAGAGAACTGACTGTTTTAAAATTCTGTAATGATATATAACCACTTTTGTTTGGCCCTAAGAGCGTAAATTGCTCGCGAAGATAAGCTAATTGAGGCACTGTTAATGTTTTCGCCAAAGCCTGAAAGAAGCGAACATTAATGTTAAAGAAAGCATCAATATTATCCTCTACCAATATACACTGTCAGTAGGCATAAATGTTTAGAGCTTCCAGGATAGAGAAGATATAGTTTATATCTTAAGCTGTTAACTTTGACCTGCTTCAAATAAGGTGTTCCAATTTCACCAAATTCAGGAAACAAAAATATCAAGCATGTAAAGATAAATACCGCTAAAGCAGCTTTTCTGAGTGAAGAAGTGCATATATAAGCTCTCACAAGCTTGTACGTAATCATATCCAAAGGTATCTTCACATTTTGTTGGTCGGAGAGCCATGGATGACCTGGACAAATCAAGCCAACACAGATGTTAAGAAAAGATACTTCACAAAACAACCAGAAAATTTCACACAAGCTGCAGACATCGGTTCTCTTCAACTTCCTAGGCTCATTTAGTGAAGGTAGCTCATAGCCATCCACTTCATATAACAATAATAATAACAGTATCTAATTGCAACACTGTGACCTGGAAATTAACATCATTTATAATAATATGGCACTCTGAGTTGTGAATATTTAGAAAAGTAACTCACACAGAGCCTGAGCTGCTGTTAGTCTCTTGCGATAGTCCTTGTTAAGCAGTCTCTTGACAAAGTCGGTAGCATCTGGGGATAAGGAGGGCCATGGGGCTTCATCAAAGATGGGATCTGACTTGAGGACAGCTCGAAAAATGCCAGATTCAGTACGTGCCCAGAAAGGCCTGCTCCCACAAAGAAGAATATAAGCAATAACTCCAACGCTCCACATGTCGGCTTCTGTTCCATAGGCTCTGTGCAAAACCTCAGGTGCCACATAATAGGCACTTCCAACAATGTCATTCAGTCTTTCATCTGTAATATATACATTGTCAAACTCTACCATAAAACAGCAATGTCAAGTATCTGTAAATCACCAGACAATGTTTTGACCTGGTTTTACATAATCAGAGAGTCCAAAGTCAATGGCCTTCAAAGGGGAATTCTCGTCTTTTGAAGTGTATAGGAAATTCTGAAGCAAATTAATAACAAATGAAAAAATGGAAGTATTAAGAGTGTGATGAGCATTTCAGTCACCTAAGATTGTAATTTAAAAGAATAGTGAGTATTAAGATCAAGATAAAAAATAAAGCATGAATTATGAAGAACATCATTACACAATTACCTCAGGTTTTAAGTCACGATGAACCACTCCTTGGAGATGGCAATAGGAAACCACACTTAAAATTTGAGTCATGACAACTTTAGCATCTTCTTCTGAATATTTTCCACCCCTAAAAATTTATGACATAGAAGCAATTCGTCAGAACATTGTAAAAAACAACAGAGAAATTATTGATGAAGAAAAACAATAAATAGTGATAGTACACCTAGCAAGTATCCGGTCCAATAGTTCTCCACCTTTACATAACCTGGGAAAAGGGAAAAAAATGTCATGTACGAAGTAGAAACATGTGGAAGTATGCCAAGTATCTAACTTCACTTTTTGTTAGTCAGCCCATCACATATATAGCCAAAGCTCTATAACACTGGTATAACCCTATCAGCAATTTATAATACGACAAGAAGCACAAGCACTTAATTCAAATGGCCAAAATGAGTCTGGTAATACATCACGTTTTGTGGCTCGTGCAATTGCTTGAATGAGGGAGGGGAGATAACAAATTATATAGTTCGTCACAAGACCTCTCTTTCGCATATGAAATTGGCGCAAGTATGGAGTATCAACATGAACTTATGTTCCGTCTCAATCATTTATATTCTCTTTCGATAGCAAAATTTCTTATGGACAAACAAACCACATTTTACAGACAACAGAAGCATAGTAAAATTGATCTAGTAAACTTACTCCATCACTACATAAACATTGTCTTCATCCTCATAGGCATCATAGAGTTGCACTAGATTTTTATGTCCAGTTAAAGCTTGCAACATTTTCACTTCTCTTCTCACATCCTCAATAGCAATTGCTGTCGTCATCTGCAAAAAGAAATTACAAATATTTGTACAGCATTAGGCGATAAGTAATAATGGTTTAGAAAGCACAGGAAAATTTGAAACCAAGATCATTTATATGCAGAAGAAAGAACATGCTACAATCATATAATCATTCTTATGTAGAGAAAAACATGCTACAATCATTCTTATGCAGAAAAGAACATGCTACGATCATACAGTCATTCTTATGCAGAAAACACAATATTATGCCTTCAATATGGGGGGGGATAACACTTGACACAACATTTCCATCTGTGATTCTTCTAAGGATCATGAAGTACAAAGGGATACATCATGTAATTCAGTATCAGAGTCTATTCATCATTTGTTATGGAGTTCTCGCCTAAAAATGAAATCAGGAACCTTTTCACAAATTCAAACGATAATTCTCAGTATTATTATGAGGAGAAGATCATCCATTGCGTTCGCAATATGCAAAATACAGAGCCCTCAATCAATAACTCTTATGATTATCTTGGAACCAGTTCAAAGTGATCCAAGTAATTAAGGGTAAGGAGGATTATCTTGTGATAATAGGAAGTCTGTTTTCGAATTGACCAAAGAAGAGTGGTATGCAAACACTATCTACTACATCACAATAGATAAATCGCCTAGTGTAATGACAACAAAGATAAATACATGAAAATCCAGAAAACACCAGACCTTTGATTTTGGGATGACTTTAACAGCCACTTCTTGACCTTTCATGCTCCCTTTTTTCCCCTTTGCAGAACAAGTATAACCAAAATGCCCCCTCCCAACTTCTTCACCAATCTCATAATTCCCCACAAAATTCCTCCCAAACCCAAATTCCTTATCCAAACCAACATCACACTCACTCCCTTCAGGAATACTATCTCCCTTAGGCTTAATCGAACCGTGTCGTCTAGCAAGCAAAGCTTTTATATGCTTAGCAGGTGAAGGTGGAGGAAATGGCCTCTTGAAAAACCTCAAAGGTGTTGAACTAACACTACTTGAATTAGATGGAGAATTCTTGAATGCATTAGGCAAAGGACTTGGACTATAGAAAGGGAAAAAATTTGATCTTTTTCCATTGAAATTTGAAGGGGTTGTTTGGTAATCATTTTGAACTGAAATCACTCCATTTTCTTGGGAATTCTCATTTGGGGTTGCAATTGGTTTTCCATAACAAGTCCCCATAGAGAATCAAACAACCCAAATCTCTAAAATTTCTCACAAAAACTCACTCTAAGTAGACATACAATTGAAAAAAGAAGCAAAAAATTTACTTCACATAAAAAAAACTAAAGTATGAAGCAACTGAACTAAAATACTGAATCTTTGAGGGAAAGTCCCAAAAAAGATTGAAAATTTGAGGATTGGGCAGCAAAATATACACTAAATAGGGGTTAAATTGAAATGGATTCAAACTTTAATCAACATGAAACTAAACTATGAAGCAATGACACCAAAAAGACTGAATCTTTGAGGGCAAAATCCCAAAAATATTGGAACTTTGAGGGTTGATCAGCAAAATACACACAAAAAGGGATCAAAATGCAATAAAAATAGTATCCTTTAATCAAAATTTTCAATGCCTAGTGCACAAAAAAGCTTTAGAACAATAAAGGGTTTGAAAATCTTGTTTGAAAAATGTATAAAGCTTTGTGATCACTACCAAATAAGCCTAAAATTGTGAAGAAGAAGAATTTGAGTATCAATTGTTAACAAGGGTCTGTTTGGTATCACCAAATAAGCTAAAGAAGAAGAAGATAAAAGATTTATATTACTATAAATAAGGTAAAAAAGAGAGCTAAAAAGTGAAGAAAGTGGGAAAAAGGGAGATGCTTGAGAGGTGAAGATGGAAGGAAAAGGAAAGAAGAACAAACTTTTTTCATAAATATATTTTCTAGTTTTTATATTTTAGTTTCTAATTTAAATATGTGGGGTTTTGTCTTTTTTAATTTGATCATATGTTTAATATTGGGTTGTTGTTGGATTTTGTGGAAGAAATATGATACTCTATGATCACTTTCTACAAATAAAAAAGCATGTTTTGATTTTATGATAAGTCACTTTTGAAAATTAGAATAATATACTTAAATTTATTGTAAGCTATTTTTATTTCTATTTTAAAATAAGTTTTCCGTGGTCGATAAATTGAGATCTCATCATTACAAGTAATATTTCGTGATACTGGATTAATCTAATGGTATTAAATGAAAGATATTGTAAGAGATTGTACTTAAACTTATTTTTACTTACTACTATCAAAATAATTTGACTTAGAGCCAATGTAATTTGCTAATGCATGTGTAACTCGGTATACGAGGACCATTAGATCATATATGTGATATTTACGTATGATCTTAACGTGAAACGTTAAATGTAAAAAGCTCGTACTAAAATCAATTAATTATAAACTTATGAAGTTATGTTCAATACCTTATTAACACCTCCGGATATCTTAATCGATGAATGGGTTCTGAATAATAATGAAGGTGGTAATTGTTAATAATGGAAGTGGGGTTTGGAAGTTTCCAGGCTGTGATTGTTGAGAAAGAGTGATGTTTATGTATTTTGATGGTATTTGGTGCCGCTACTCAAACTAATCCATAATTTGGTGACTTTATGTATGTTGAGGTGTATTCATTGTAACATTTGACAATAATATATGAAAGTAGTAATAATTGATAAATGATGGAGCAAGTATTTCGTGATGATATAAATTCCAAGTTGTTGTATGATATGTACTCATGTGCAAGTGGTGCATTTTCATCAACACTCCTAATTATAAATATATATTATGGATGATTTGTAATAATTTATAGTGTAATAGTTAGTGAAAAAATGGAATTGTGATTTATTCATCTCAAACCCATTTTGATAACATGGTCTATGATAAATACTCCATTCCTTTTTGGTTGGCTTTTAACATTAATTTTTTATTTTCAAATAGTTGTCTTTCTAGCAATTAATTGTAATTTTATATTTTTATTGTATTTTTTTATGAAGTTATCAATTAACCATTATGTATATAGTTTCAATTGATTGTCATTAACTTCTTCTTATTTTTTACTATAATTTATGTGTAAATGGCTAAAATGACAATTAAAAAGAAACAGGTGATGAAATATATATAATATTCCCTCTATTTCAAAATATTTGATCATCTAACTAAAAAGGACTTTACTAAAGATAAAGAAAGATTACTATTATATCTTACATAATATAAATAATTACCTTAGAAAATAAAAACATACTCAGAAGCATCTTTGAAGGTCAAATATATAAAAAAATAAGTCGAAAAGTACATTGAATTCATAAACAATCAAACATTATAAAAAAATAAACATTTTCTAAACAATCAAATATTATAAAACTAAGACAATATTATGTTATTGTAGTCAATAATTAGGAAAGTCAGTACTGTTTTGAAGTTTTTTCATGATGCATATCAAAAGGGCAGTGATTATCACACTACAAAAGAATTTGTCCAACAACCAATTGTCTTTTGTGAATGGCCAAATAAATATATTGTTAGTGCATTTGATTGGAAGAAGTTTTTCTACTAAACCAAGTAGTGCATCAAAGATTCTAATCAAAGCATACACTGTTGTGCAAGTGCTGAAAACAACTAAGGATATATCTTGATGACAATAGCAAAAGGATAAAACAGAGAATCTTCTAGATTGCTATGTGCAAGATCGTTTCCAAGGATCGAAGAGTTGTGATAAGATAGAATTCTACACAAAGATAGAGTTTTACTCAAAGTAGGAAACAACATCAAGATAAAGGAGGTCCCACGATTCAAGGCTACATACTAGGAGAAGTTGAAGACTCCGTATGGGATTAGGATTTCCGTCTAGCTATATATATACATGATCTAAAACTCAAAAGACTGACCCCATCATTAAATCAAAAGAAACAAGCGTTTATTAGATTGAGTTTTAAAGAGAGCTAGGTTAGTGTGTCTTGAAGCTTTTCCTGTGTGCTTCAAGGCTGAATGTACAGTTAGTGTATCTATTCGATACATTAACCGTGAGGTTTATTATCTAGTTCAACATCCGTTAGTAGACGAGTTGATCACTGTTGAGTGATAGCTTTGGTGATTGTAATAAGGAACCTATAGAAAAGTATTGATAGGGCGTTGAGTATGTGGGCATACGAATAAGTCCCTTTCTTGTAATTGTCTTTTGTTATAGTGGATTTTCCCTTGGGCAGGCTGCCCCCCAGACGTAAGTGTCATTCTGACACTAAACTGGGTTATCAACCTCTGTCTTATTTACATTACTGCTGCTTTACTGTTCTGTGTTCGATTGTCGTACTGTTAGAACCAAGTGTTATAACAGACGGAACGACAGTAGGTGTATTTAACTGATCTGCACAGGTTACTGAACTTTCAATTTGTATCAGAGCGGGCACTCGACATTACAAAGTGACGATCCTTGTAATTCGTGTGCAGTATTAGTCCAGTGTGTTTGGTGATAATTATTGAAGATCTTATCAACTGCCTTCGACAACCAGTGTAACAGTGTGCATCACAGATTGTATTTGAAGTACATCATAAAAATTTTGTGCTATGGGAAAAGGTTCAGCAGATCACCTACCTATTCTAGATGGGTCAAATTATGCAGATTGGAAGGTGATGATGATTGCTTACTTTAGATCTAGTGATACCAAAATTTGGAGATCTGTTTTGTCAGGTTGGACTCCTCCACAATACACCTTACCTGATGGCACCGTGGATGTGAAACCTGAGTTAGATTGGAAGGGACTACAAGTTACAAACTCAGTATCCAATTCAAAGGCACTCAATGTAATCTATAATAGTGTGGATGCGAATGTCTTTAGGGTGATCCGTACATGTGTCAGTGCCAAATAAGCATGGGAGACTCTCGAAGTTGTATTTGAAGGAACTTCCAAAGTTCGTATATGTCGTCTCCAACTTGCCACAACCAAGTATGAGAAGCTAAAAATGGAAGAATGTGAGAGGATTATTGGTTTTTATTTTAGGCTCATTGATATCTCTAATGAATTTCATGCCCTTGGAGAGAAGATACCTGAAGAAAAACTTGTTCGTAAATTACTTAGATCACTTCCTAAAAGATTTGAACCCATGGTGAATGCCATAGAAGAAGTTAATGATATGTCCACCATGAAAGTTGACGAAATAATTGGTAAACTTACAACGTATGAGATGGAGTTTTGTGATCAAATTTTCAAAAAGGATGAGAACAAATGGGGCCCAAAGAGTAACAAAGATTCTGGTATTGATAGGCCAATCGTTAGTAACTGTCAGTCTGACAGTTGGTCTCAGCAAGATACAAAAGAAAAAAAGGGATTGAAGCAACAATCTAATGAGGTCAAATGTAAAAACGATGAACATGTTCAGATTGAATGTCCGAACTCTCAGAGAAAGAAAAGAAATACTACATTCAATGAAGGAAACACTGATGTTGGGATGATGCTTGCATTGACATCCAAAGTCGATAAATCTACCTATGAAAATGATGAGAGCACGAACGCAGAGTTCACCAAAGAAGAACTTGAGGAGAAATATAAGGAAGTGGTTGACTATTATACCGAGTTAGTAGGTTTTTTCACAAAACAAAATAAGGAGAACAAAGCTCTCATGGATGAAAAAAATAAGAACCTTACTATCATCTCTGAATTACAAGAGGAGGTTAAGAGATTGACCACTGATCTAGAAGTCACGAGACAATCCATTCGTATGCTCAATTCTGGAACTTCAAAGCTGGATGAAATACTTTCTATTGGACAGTCTCCGAATGACCATACGGGCTTGGGATATGTTGCTGGAAAATGTTCTAAGGAATCCAAGTTTGTTCCAGCTGCAAAAGTTAAGGAATCCCGAATGTTATACCAACTGTTACCGACAAATGGTCCAACATCTGGTCACCAGCAGGTTAGAAAGCAACCCAACGTCAAACAGAAGAAGAAATGGGTATGTCATCACTGTGGAAAGAAGGGTCATATCAGGCCATATTGTTTCAAGCTTTATGGGCAGAGTCGTCGTCAAAGTGATCCAATTCCTAGTAAATCCAAATCTGAGACTGCTCCTCATAAGAAATGGAGGGTCAAAAGTGTTGGTTCCTGTGTTGATCAGAAAGTATGGAGTATCAAGAGGGATATGAGAGAAAATGACAAAGAAGTAAAAGAACCTGTTGTATCTACCCCGGATTATAATCAAATGACAACCAATGCATTTGTTCAAGGTGATCGTAATTTGCGTGAAGCTGAAGTTTACGCTAACACTGTGGGTAAGAAAATCCAACCAAAGAAACAACAGATTATTGAGATTAGAGATATGACGAAGACTGTCAATCCAATTGGTATTGATTCTGCTACTACTACTTTGGCCTTACCAGATCAAATATATGACGAAAAGAATGCGCCATAGGGGGAGTAAGAGTGGAAGAAGGAAGTTTTTGGAGTGTGTCCACTCTGATTGATAGTTGGACTGAGTTGATGTGCCCACTGCAACTGAAAGTTGGGTTGCTGATCTATGCTATTAGGCAAGGAATGTTTAATGTTTTCAACACTTGATTCGTATGGTTTAAGCGTGAGGATTTGTCATGAAAAACTTTCCCAAAGGGGGAGTTTGTTAGTGCATTTGATTGGAAGAAGTTTTTCTACTAAACCAAGTAGTGCATCAAAGATCCTAATCAAAGCATACACTGTTGTGCAAGTGCTGAAAACAACTAAGGATATATCTTGATGACAATAGCAAAAGGATAAAACAGAGAATCTTCTAGATTGCTATGTGCAAGATCGTTTCCAAGGATCGAAGAGTTGTGATAAGATAGAATTCTACACAAAGATAGAGTTTTACTCAAAGTAGGAAACAACATCAAGATAAAGGAGGTCCCACGATTCAAGGCTACATACTAGGAGAAGTTGAAGACTCCGTATGGGATTAGGATTTCCGTCTAGCTATATATATACATGATCTAAAACTCAAAAGACTGACCCCATCATTAAATCAAAAGAAACAAGCGTTTATTAGATTGAGTTTTAAAGAGAGCTAGGTTAGTGTGTCTTGAAGCTTTTCCTGTGTGCTTCAAGGCTGAATGTACAGTTAGTGTATCTATTCGATACATTAACCGTGAGGTTTATTATCTAGTTCAACATCCGTTAGTAGACGAGTTGATCACTGTTGAGTGATAGCTTTGGTGATTGTAATAGGGAACCTATAGAAAAGTATTGATAGGGCGTTGAGTATGTGGGCATACGAATAAGTCCCTTTCTTGTAATTGTCTTTTGTTATAGTGGATTTTCCCTTGGGCAGGCTGCCCCCCAGACGTAAGTGTCATTCTGACACTAAACTGGGTTATCAACCTCTGTCTTATTTACATTACTGCTGCTTTACTGTTCTGTGTTCGATTGTCGTACTGTTAGAACCAAGTGTTATAACAGACGGAACGACAGTAGGTGTATTTAACTGATCTGCACAGGTTACTGAACTTTCATATATGATTACAAGAAACAAATTTTATTATATTGTCAACAAAAGCTTTTAGTGAGCTCCAAATTCTTATTTATTTATTTATCATTCACTTCAGCGATTATTCGTTTAATATATACCAAATAAATTTTAGATTACAAATCAAATAAATTTATTGGTAAAAAAATTGAATTCATGACGTTTTGGCAATAAATTCACATATTTGGGAGCATAACTTAAGTGAAAAGATTGGGTGCATCAATACTTCCATGCATCAGGTGCATCAGGTATCCATTTAAAGGTTTCACGTGGGTACTGTACCCACTTGAAACTTCATCATTGGTACTTATACCCAAATTGTACTATAACAATGGTACAATACCACATATTTATCAATCCCATCAAATCCTCATGAATCACCTTAACATAATACTCACCTTTACTTTCCGTCTAATGTACGAAAACATATACACGACTATGATATGATTTCACATCATCAATGTTATGTAAAATCGAATAGTTCGCTCATGACGTTTTCGAAGCTAGTGTCAAAATTGAAAATAGGACTCTTAATTAGAAGAAAAAATTTAATTAGAAGAAAAACTTTGTTAAATGATGGAATGCAAAAGAATATTGAAGACCTAAAATAAATGGACTTTTAGATCACTTATTAAATTTTGTACAACAGTTTCTATTAGTATTTGTTTATTTTTAATCTTTCGATCATTCTAGCTTATAATATCATGCTTTTGAACAGAAAAAAAGATCTTAGATACTTTTGCTTTTTATTTTAAAAGATTTTAATGTTCGATTTTTAATGATCAAAATTAGAAAATATATATGTAATCAAATATTTTTTTCGAGAACATTAATTTTGAATTAGTAGTATATACCAATAATAAAAACACGATCAAACAAGATGCAGTGCTTGTAAAATTGAAAAATAAATATTCGATAAAAACATAACAGATATATAGTGTCCATAAAAATGTAACATAACATTAGGATAGCCAAATAAATTACCTAATTTGTGAAATTATTAGTTGGCAATAAACTAGGTGTGATTTGGGCATATTATAATGTGCATGCGTTGGTGTATTACGAAATTAATGAATAGTATGATGAATGCATGGTGATGACTGATGGTGATACCAAACAAAAGAAGACATATTCAAACAAGTGATGAAATTTAGTTTATAATATTACGTTTCTTGTAGTTTAGGTAAGTCCTCAATGACCGACGCGACTTCTCATCTCATCTCTAATAATTTCTACTATAATTTAAATGTGAGCGACAATAAATTAATGCAACTCTATCTCATAGCTACTTTGGTCTTGGACCACATATTTATAATGTTGGAGACTTGGAACTTTTGCAAGTTGCAATAACATAAATTAAAATTAAATACGGATTCTTATTACATGATTATAGATGTACTTATTTACTTCATCATCAGTATGGTTGTTAGTATTATTCAAGACTTAGCGCTTAGTTGTATCGGAATTAAAAAAATTTCAAAAAAATCCAGGTTCGATTCTTGTAAATAGTATTTGAAACATATACTTTCTCCTCTTTCGGGACTATCTTTGTAGTTATTTGGCACCTACTATGAAATTCTCATGCCGAGGCATTTCGGTTATTTTTAACATCCACTTTATGAGATTTCCGGACGTTTTAGTCAACTTTGCGGATCGGAATCACATCCAGTTTGCTGGTTATTTGGGGCAACAATCATAAAAGATAAACTGTTTATTTGGAGCTTAGAGTCCACATTTATTAGGTTTAAAATTTAGTCTCATATAATTTATATATTTATAACTTCTATTATTTACAAATAAAGTTGTTGTTATTATTATTTACCCTATTTTGTACTATACCGATTGTCTAATTTAATTTTTAATAATATAAGTTTCAAAGTTAAAAAAATATAATAGTTTTAACTAACATATAACTTTGAAAGCATGTGATAAACTATACAATTAAAAAAATAACATTACTATTTGAAATTCGAAGTTCATATTTAGTGTGGGAATTTTATGTAAGTTTGCGTCATCTTGAATGCAAATGGATTGGAGTTAATTATTTGTACACATTTATTTGCCAAAACTCAAGTGTTAGTTTCATGCGTTCAAGATTTAATTCTCAAAATTTCATATTAGTGTAATAGTTTTTCTTTTATTTTTTTTATAAATTAGCGATGAAGTGAATTTCGAGCTCATGACCTTCTGGTCATTAACGAAAGTCTTTTCCACTAGGCTAGTTTTTTAGGTTAATTAATTGCATAAATAGTCTCTAATTTGATATAATGATATTATTTTATCATAATTATTTGAACGTAAGTA
Source organism: Echium plantagineum (assembly GCA_003412495.2). Taxonomy (NCBI): domain Eukaryota; kingdom Viridiplantae; phylum Streptophyta; class Magnoliopsida; order Boraginales; family Boraginaceae; genus Echium; species Echium plantagineum. The sequence continues at coordinate 13,240,605 of CM016567.1, read as the reverse complement.
AATTGGAAATTTGAGAAATTATTGCCCTTCTATTATTTTAAGAATCGTACTGTAGTTTGAAATTCAAAGTATGTTCTATGTGCTACCTACATTTCATTGAAAAAGTAGAACATCTATTTTGAAAAGAAAACTTTAAAATACTAGCTTATTTGAAACAATGTAGCTCATTTAAAGCGGGCAATTAATATATAGTCAAAATAATAGAACAATTCAAATTCGTTTACTATATAAGAGACCATTTATTATCGTAATATTGTGAGTTTTTTGCATCACTAGTCCTAGTAAGTGGGAGCCAATTGCAAGTTCGTCCCAGTAATTGAGAGTGTTGCAGTGTTAGTCCTCGATAGTGTACACCTTGTGCGGATTTAGTCCCTAATTTAACGCCCACGTTAGTTTTGGACGGTTTTGGCGTTTTAGGTCGAATTTTGGGGTCAAAATGAAAACTTGTGAAAAGTTTGGGCCATTTAGAGTTTTTGTTGCGCATTTAGTCCTTATTAATGTGTTTTTGTGCGCATTTAGTCCTTTTTTATTTCTTGTTATTATTATCATTAATATTATTATTATTATTATAAATAAAATTATTATTACTTTCATTATTATTATCGTTATTATTCTTATTTTCATTATTATTAAGTTAATTATTATTATATTCATTATAATTATTATTATTATTTTCAATATTATTATTATGATTATCCTCATTATTCTTATTATTATTTTTGTTATAATAATTATTATTCTCATTAATATTTTCATTATTATTATTATCCTCATTATTCTCATTACTATTTTAACAAACCACCCTCCTTCAATGAGTTATGCTATCTATAAGAAGAAACTATAATTAGCTTGAGATGCAACAAGTGAATTCCTATCCTCAACAACACAATCTTTAGCTGTAGATTTCAACAATTTTAACTTCTTCCATGTCGTTTTCCTTGTCCCTTGTCTCCCTTTTAGTTATCAACTCGCTTGCAATCAAAATTGATCTAATGAATTCACCAACATAAATAAACAAATTTCTGATTGATTGAAGGTGGGTGGTTTGTTAGGTTGAGTGAGATGAGTAATTTGGAGGCAAAGAAGTCAGAAATGGTGCGTGACGATTAACTTACTTTAAACCCCCGTTGACCCTTAAATTAAATGTGTTCATTTTGTTGATTCTTTAAGGAAGGTGGGTGGTTATTGCAGGGGGATGACGATGAGCTTTTCACGAGGAAAGTGAGGGGAGAGAGGTGTGAACGTTATGTACTTATGTTGGAGCGCAATAGTTCAGTGGCGTGAAGAATTTAATTCTAATAATAATAATGAAAATAATAATGATAATAATAATAATTAACATAATAATAATGAAAGTAATAATAATGATAATAATAACAATTAACATAAATGAAAGTAATAATAATGATAATAATAATAATTAACATAATAATAGTGAAAGTAATAATTAATATAATAATAATGAAAGTAATAATAATGAGAATAATAATATTGAGAAAAATAATAATAATAATAATAGTAATAAAATAATGAAAATGAAAACAATAATAATAATAATAATAATAATTAACATAATAATAATGAAAATAATAATAATGATAATAATAATTAACATAATAATGAAAGTAATAATAACTTTAATTATAATATTAATGATAATAATAACAAGGAAGAAAAAATGACTAAATGGGCACAAAAACACAATAACAAGGACTAAATGCGCAACAAAAAATCTAAATAGCCCAAACTTTTTGCAAGTTTTCATTTTGACCCCAAAATTCGACCTAAAACGCCAAAACCGTCCAAAACTAACGTGGACGTTAAATTAGGGACTAAATCCGCACAAGGTGTACACTATCGAGGACTAACACTGCAACACTTTCAATTACAGGGACGAAAGTGCAATTGGCTCCCATTTACTGGGACCATTGGTGCAAAAAACTCTAATATTGTCGAATACTATATACCACGCGACGAAATTTACTTGAATGAGAAGAAATTCATGCTTTCGAAAAAATAATATTATATGAAAAACCATGAATATATATATATATATATATATATATTAGTATATACCATATAGTAGTATATATATGTATGTATATATATTATTAGCAAATATGAAAGGGTCAATTGATGCTCTCGATTCTCTTTTTGTTTAGTGGAGGATGAAAAGAAAAATTCTTATTCTTTGATGCTATTCCCTTAACTTCACCACCATATCTTGTTTCTTGAGGAATAAAATAAAGCAAATAGGGGTGGCCGGGTGGAATGGGGTGGGGGGAAATTATTAAAACTTTTTTGTGTGTGCTCTTATGTCCTCTTTGTGACAAGGACCCGTAATCACAAGGACCCGTAATGATTATTCCTGAGTGTGCACTAAGTAAAGTTCGAACTAATATAATAAACTGCAAATAACATAACGTGAGTGTGCTCTTATACCCTTGTGTGTGTTTGATAGTAAGATTTGTTTTGGGTGTTGAGAGATCGAGATAGTGAAGAACATGGGGTAGAGATGTTCCCCAAAGTTATAGATAGTACAAGGAATTTCTTCTCTTACAAGACAATGAACACATATTATGGTCAAAAGTTATCAAGCTTGAGTGAATTATGAGTATCCAATGTAACAAGGTCCGGATTTATAGCAAGCTTATCAATTCATAATCATATAGTATATCACAATTCTTGAGCATATAGTAATCAATCACCATTCATGTATATTTAATGGTGATGCATACAACCATTATGTAACCATTAATGTCAGAAATGAGGATAATTTTGTTTTGTATTTTTATTGCCTTTATTTGTTGCTTTCTTGTTTAACAATAGCCTAAGATACAAATGTTTTGGTGCAATCAATTTTGAGTAGTTAGGTGAACAAATTAACCTAAGTTTTAGCTTCTTCAATTTATTAGTTTCATAAATTGTTGAAGGAAGGTGGAGATGATAAACTATAGGCCTATAGGGAACTTATTTAGCTACCATCCGAGATTTAATTTGATCATTGAATTTATCTGGTGATTGGTGACAATATTTTTATCACTTACAGACAAAATCAATTTAAAAAAGAAAAGGATAACGTACTCAATAAAATATATACTCATGCGACATTTGACTCAAGCTTCAAACTAAAAGGTCGTCTTGGGTTCAACTCTTGTTACAAACAATTAACTCATATTTCATTCTAATTGTCTATTATCTAATAATTTTTAATTCGCCATTGGTTTTTTGCCCAAATAAAACTTGTATATTGATAAAAGACGAAATACAAACTTATATCTATCACATAAGTATTGCAATGATAAAACCTCAATCTATACAAATTCCCCAATTGATTTTGTTTCTAACAATGCTGTCCCGACTATTGACATTACTCGTAATAGTTTGAAAACTCTTGGCAACAACATTCAAAACCTCCGGTTGAGTAACCTCAAATACAATCGATTTATAGATACGCCTCTAACGACTCTTGAAGGATTTACCCGTCCCTGCATCAATCAGCCAAGCCCGCTCATTATCCCAATTCCCAGGTGTCCTATACTTTGATAGTGAGCCTATTCGAGTTCGAACGAACCAAAAAATATAAAGTTTGGGTTCGAAAAATTCGAAGGTTTAAACAGTTCAAACTTTGAACATAATATTCAAATAATCTTTTATAAAATAAGAAGAAAATAGACAAAAATATTGAATGTATGTAATCAACCAGAACCGGACCTTCTTTCGAATTCGGTCAAACCTAAAGCTGAGATTTGAGCTATGTTTGTTCTACATCAAATCGAACTTATTCGAATACGACTTCTTGAACTGAATCAAACCCTCATGTTCTTTTACAAGGTTGACTACTTCTTGAAAAACTATTCAAATTATATTAGGACGATGATCGAATTAGATTATAATGACATAAATGTAAAAAAAAAACTGTAACAACTAAATTAAGAGAGTCATTTGATCTTTTATTGTTTTGAGTTGAATGAAGAAGTTTGTTAGATTCTACAAAAGGAGATAATAATCCATGTTTTTTAATGATACTATATGTAATATGAAAAGACATTAATTAACTGATGAGATGAACCACTCTATCAAAGAAGAAATTATTTTGATGGGCTCAAGCAACACGATTTGAAGTCGATAAACAAACTAAGGGCACATTTAGATGGACTTGCTTGCCCATGTCATATGTCTAAGGGTCCGAGTTTGCCCACATCTTCCAGGCCAAGGGCGGACCGTCAACGTTATATATTTATGTCCGTAAAGTCGAATAAGTATTTTTTAAACAAAAATCATTATTATAGAGGCATTAAAAAATAAATTTGTATAGAATATAGCATTTTTGTTTATAATTCAATATATTTAAATGTTTGAAATTAAATATTTAGATGGACTTGCTTTTCCATGTCATATGTCTAAGGGTCCGAGTTTGCCCACATCTTCCAGGCCAAGGGCGGACCGCCAACGTTATATATTTATGTCCGTAAAGTCGAATAAGTATTTTTTAAACAAAAATCATTATTATAGAGGCATTAAAAAATAAATTTGTATAGAATATAGCATTTTTGTTTATAATTCAATATATTTAAATGTTTGAAATTAAACATCGACTCTGAAATGTATCTCGATTTTGAACACTTACTTGAACACATTTAGATCGGTTCTAGTGTTACATGTACTAGTCAATCATGGATTAGATGACAACAATTTCATAATATTTGTTGCTTGTCTGATCATGATTCATATTCGTCTATAATATGTTAGGTCGTTCATTCAACGATAAAAGTAAAACATCCATGATTAAAGGTTGTATTAGGAAAAATGGCCTGAATTGTATTTCATATATTCACCTCTATATTCATCTCAGTTTGCATAACACCTACAAAGTTTTTTGTTTTTGAGTTTCGAAGTTCGAACCCAGGACCTTATGATCACTAGCAAAAGTCTTTTTCACTAGCCTATTCGATTATCTCAAACACCTACAAAGTTGAATACTAAATTAATTGGTAATTGTAGTGCATGGCATGATAATATTTGTCATCAAACTACATGTTTTCCCATGTAGCTTGAGGATATTCAGCAAAGATGTTCCTAGTTAGGCTAAGATGAAAGTTCAAACTCAATAAATCTAACCATAAGTAGGATTAGTATATGTTAGATAATTTATCATGAATAAAATATCATGCCTAAAAGAAGATCATCAATCAGATTCTGTTAATCAAGTAAAAAATTGAACACTCATGACTAAAGAGGCTACATAATTGCTAAATGCAGGCCCATTTTATTTATTTAGACACCATCATTATTACATCCTTGGTTGAGTTCATTTCAAATGATGATGAATTTTAGAATTATTATTATTGTTGATTTTAAAAAAAGTGGATGATCTAATTTTAGAACTTTCACATGGATAGAAGTGTTTGATTGACCCCATTTAGCCACAATTATGATTGATGGTTAAAACATGACATTGTGATTAACATGTGAAGGATATTTTTATAAGGAAAGGATTAAATCATTATTCACCGGTCCACATGCACTCATGTCTTAGAGTACACGAGGCATATAAATTTGGGATGTGCCTTTTTAAGCGATCGGGAACTAAAACTTGAACACTATTCTCCCATCATTTTAGAATAGCTGACTTTGTTATTCAAATGTACTTGTGATGTTCCCAATGAGATAAATTAATGAAGTAGTCGACTTATATTCATTGTATACGTAACAAACGGTAACTATGGACTACGTTACAAAAATAATAATTGTCACTTAATTAGTAATCTACAGACCCCATTACAAAAGTAATAATCCTTGTTAGGTAATCTAAATTAATTAGAGGGCAAATAAACTAGTAAAATATAAAGGAAGCAATAGACCGAAAGCACATAAAATGGATTGAAACCCCTTTTTCATTGTCTAAAGCATCACTACTATTAGTATATAATATAATGTCACAACCATAAATTAAACTTCTCTAATGTGGCTTTTGTTGATCAACTTAGGATCCATCAAATTAAGTTAGAGAGTGTTAGATAATATTGTATATATTAGTATATTTATGTATTAATTACACTAGTAACAATATATTAGTTATTATATTTATATGGGCATGATGCCCTAAGCCCATTAGGTTATTTAGCATGCTCTAGCCTTATTAGGTTATTTAGCCTCCATATTGTACTCTATAAATATTGTATCATTGTGAATAATATAATAGAGGAACAGTTTATTTCTACATGGTATCAAGAGCATAGGTTAGAAACCAAATAATTTTTTGTTTTTTTTTTGAAAATTTGAATTATGGTTACTCCACCAATGGGAAAAGAGACGTCTGGGGGCTCCGGCGGCTCTGGTGGTGGGGCTCATGTGGGTGTTACTATTCACAGATCTGTTCCTGGTATTATTCCGGACCAATTGCAGCCTTTTATCTCATTAGTTAGTAATCCCAACACTTCTTCTGATCGATTAATGGGTAAGTCTACTTGTACTTCATGGATTTTTGATACGGGAGCTACCGTTCATGCCACAGGAACTTTGGGATGTTTGGTTGACCAATATGATGATGTTTCTTGTCCTATTACTTTGCCAGATGGTAGTGTTATTCATTCCACGCGTCGTGGTAATGTGATTCTCTCAGACGTATTAATTTTACGGGATGTTTTCTATGTGCCGACCTTGCACTGTAATTTGATATCAGTATCTCAGTTACTTGTTGCCTACTGTTGCGATATTGTTTTTACTCATACTCAGTGTTTTGTTCAAGACCGAAATACGAGGACGGTGATTGGAGCAGGTGAACGGAGGGATGGACTCTATTACTACTGTCATTCTGTGGTGGAGCCTTCGGTGTCCCTGTTAGCAGTTCAGACTCATAAATTGGAGCTTTGGCACAGTCGATTAGGCCATCCATCGGTGACAGTGTTGAAAGCTTTACCCTTTATTAGTAATAATGACTCTGTTTTGAATAAATCTTGTGACACTTGTCATCGTGCCAAACAGAGTCGTGCGGTTTTTCCCGATAATTTTAAAAAAGCAACTCGGTGTTTTGAGCTTATACATTGTGACCTTTGGGGTCCCTATAGTACTCCTTCCTCCTCGGGGGCGAAATATTTTTTAACTTTGGTGGACGACTACTCTCGCGCTGTTTGGGTTGTATTACTTACTGATAAAACTGAAGTCCGTAGTATTTTTATTAAATTTCTTGCTATGGTCCGTCGCCAGTTTGGTTTGGATGTTTGTCGGATTCGCAGTGATAATGGAACTGAATTTCTAAGTCTTAAATCTTATTTTGCGGATCAGGGTATATTATTTCAGACATCTTGTGTTGGTACTCCCCAACAAAATGGTCGAGTGGAGCGAAAGCATAGGCATATCTTGAATGTTGCCCGAGCATTGATGTTTCAGGGGCGTCTTTCTGTTGAATTCTGGGGTGAGTGTGTTCTTGGTGCATGTTATTTGATAAATCGCACCCCTTCTCGTATACTTAACTTTCGAACACCTTATGAACTACTTTATGGCGCACCTCCCTCATATGATCATTTGCGCATTTTTGGGTGTCTCTGCTATGCTTTTGATTTGCATTCTCGAAAGGATAAGTTTGCTAGTCGTAGTCGACGATGTATTTTTGTTGGCTATCCCTTTGATAAGAAAGGATGGAAATTATTTGACTTGGAGACACATGATTACTTTGTTTCTCGAGACGTGACTTTTTATGAAGCAGAGTTTCCGGGTGTTGGTGTGTCTGTTGAGAGTGGCTCAGTTTCCGCTACTACCGAACCACGCCTGTTTTTTGGCTTGGACGATGATGACGCTTCGGATCTGGTGGTTTTACCCCAGCCTGGGGTAATTGAAGCCGTACATGGGGAATCTGTCGAGGAGGGGTCCCCTGTTCGCTCAATGGAGGAGGTTGATGTTGGTGACACACCTGTTGCGGCAGTTGCGGTTGATGTTGGCGACACCCCTGTTGCGGCAGTTGAGGTTGATGTTGGTGACACACCTGCTGCGGCAGTTGCGGTTGATGTTGGCGACACACCTGTTGCGGCAGTTGAGGTTGATGTTGGTGACACACCTGTTGCGGAAGTCGAGGTTGGTCTACGCAGGGGGCAGCGTAACAGGGCTCGTCCATCTCATCTCCGTGATTATGTGCTTCGTCTGCTTCCACACACGAGTCCACCCCTTACTCTCAGTTCACCCGGCTCCTCTCCCGTCTCAGATGTTACTTATCCTTTAACGAATTTTGTGAGTTATGATTTGTTTTCTGCTGCACACCGTGGTTTTCTGGCCTCTGTTACCGCAGGTAATGAACCTCGATCGTATCGCCAGGCATTACGTGATCCTGGTTGGTGTGAGGCTATGTCTGCAGAGATTCAGGCCTTGGAGAATAATGGGACATGGAGTTTAGTTGATCTTCCTGCTGGAAAGAAGGCGTTAGGCAGCAGATGGGTCTATAAGATCAAGTACAAATCAGACGGTAGCATAGAGCGTCTGAAGGCTAGACTTGTCGTTCTTGGCAACCATCAGACAGAAGGAATTGACTATTCAGATACTTTCGCCCCGGTGGCTAAGATGTCCACTGTTCGTACATTCTTAGCAGTGGCGGCTGTTCGTGGCTGGGAGTTACACCAGATGGATGTACACAATGCATTTCTTCATGGTGATTTGCCGGAAGAAGTCTATATGAAGCCTCCTCCTGGGTTTGAACATGGTAAGGAAGGAAAGGTTTGCCGATTACGGAAGTCATTATATGGTTTGAAGCAGGCCCCTCGTTGCTGGTTTGCTAAGCTTGCCTCATCATTGCGAGCTTACGGTTTCACGAGCTCTTGCTCAGATTACTCTCTTTTCTCCTTTGTGAGGAGTGGTGTTCGGCTGCATGTGCTGGTCTACGTAGATGATTTGATTATTTCTAGTAACAATTCCGCTGCTTTATGCGCTTTTAAACATTATTTGAGTTCTTGTTTCCACATGAAGGATCTTGGAGTACTCAAGTACTTTTTGGGTATTGAGGTGGCTCGCTGCTCTAAAGGGATTTACTTGTGTCAGCGCAAATATGCCTTAGATATTATTGCTGAATGTGGTTTGTTGGGAGGTAAGCCGGCGGGTTTTCCCATGGAAACTAATCATAAATTGGGTGAGTCCACGACGCCTCTTCTTCCGGATGGTGAGCCGTACAGACGGCTGGTGGGGCGTCTACTTTATTTAGCTTATACGAGACCTGATCTTGCTTATAGTGTCCACATACTGTCTCAGTTTTTGCAGTGTCCACGGCAGGCTCACTGGGATGCTGCTTTACGAGTGGTAAGATATTTGAAGAATTCCCCAGGTCAGGGAATTTTGCTGCGTTCTGATTCTGACTTGACATTATCTGGCTGGTGTGATTCCGATTGGGCGAGTTGCCCTTTGACTCGTCGATCTCTTACAGGGTGGTTGGTGTTTCTTGGTGGTTCCCCAATCTCCTGGAAAACTAAAAAGCAGAAAACAGTTTCTCTTTCTTCTGCAGAGGCTGAATATAGATCCTTGACGGCAGTTACTTGTGAGATCATATGGGCGAAAGGGTTGCTACAAGTACTTGGTGTTTCTTCTGATGATCCTATACATGTGCATTGTGATAGCCAATCAGCTTTGCATTTGGCACATAATCCGGTTTTTCATGAGAGGACTAAGCATATTGAGGTTGATTGCCATTTTGTTCGCGATGCTATTACTGACAAGATTATTACTGCTTCTCACGTCTCAACTACCTTTCAGTTGGCTGATTTCTTTACCAAGGCTCTTGGGAAACAACGTTTTGAATTTCTTTTGCGCAAGTTGGGCATTTGTGATCTGCATGCTCCAACTTGAGGGGGGATGTTAGATAATATTGTATATATTAGTATATTTATGTATTAATTACACTAGTAACAATATATTAGTTATTATATTTATATGGGCATGATGCCCTAAGCCCATTAGGTTATTTAGCATGCTCTAGCCTTATTAGGTTATTTAGCCTCCATATTGTACTCTATAAATATTGTATCATTGTGAATAATATAATAGAGGAACAGTTTATTTCTACAGAGAGATTAAAGTAACCACTTTGAATTAAAAATGAATACACAAAAATGGCAAAATTTATTTTTGCCATCTTTTAAGGAATCGAAGAAAGCAACCAACCATTTCTAGTAAATTATGGAACTAAATGGCAAACTTGTCTACTCATCCCTCATTATATATATTTTAATTTGAGTTGCTTTACATAAAAACAGGGATGCATCATTTCATTGGTTTTGCATAATTTTTTTTAATATATGTGTACACTATCCATCAACCTATGAAAGTTAAGTTTAACTTTTAAGGTTTGGTTGGAAACTTGAATATCCTGTGAAAAGGATATATGGAGCTACTAAGACAAAGCTTCTCATTCCAAACTCGTCTCGTTGTGTCGAAGATAATAATTTATGATTAAATATTCAAATAAAAACTAAAAAATGCGTACTCATAAGTTTCTCGGGATAAATTATCATTTTCCCTTAATGGCTACGTATTCAATAATGACCGAAAATTTCGTTTGATTTAGACATATTCAAGAAAAGGTTTAGATTTAATGGCCTATTCATAAATGGAAAACGAATAAAATAGAACAAAAGCTAACTTGTTTGGTAAAAAATAGATGAACATCTTAAAGCAAACAAATGCCAACCAACTGTCTCATTCATTGCCTTTCTCTTGAGGAACACATTGGCCTCAAAAAGCTTAAATTATAGCCAAAAAGATTCCAAGATCTTCCTTTTTTCATTACAAATCATAAAAGTAGAACAAAGGTTTCATAGACAAAAAGATATCCTACAAGACAGCTACATTAACATTCAAGAAGCATGAGATCAAGAATGTCAAGATTGTCTTCAACTTTCCTACTTCCTATCTCTATTCACCTCAATAGTTGATGAACTTGAATCTCCTTCAGTTAGATGATAGACAAAATGAAATCTAGTGCAAAATAAGAGTCAGTTTCTCGTGTGAACGATTAGCACAAGTGTAGGAGTTGTTCGGTTAAGAACTTCCCATGCCCAGCAAGATGTAGTAGCCTAGAGTGATGGGCAGAGCTACTAACATCCCAAATATGACCCTGCAAAAACATGTTTTAGAATCAAATATCGGAGGATGATGTAGAAGTTCTCGAAGAATGTTGAACTATATGTGAAATATAATGGTTTCTTGAAATATAGATGTGGCCTAACCCTGTGCTCAATATGTCTGGATGAACACTGTATTCCTTGGCAAACACAAAAGGAACAATTCCTTGTGGAAGAGCTGCCTGAAAGATAAACGGAAAAGAGAAACTTCAGTTTTACAACAACAATTTCTTCGAGTCACAACATAATTCATTAGGGTGCATTAAACATGGTGAGAACGAGTTACTAATAATATCGTTGGAACAAAGTAGTGTCTTGTTTTGAGTAAAATGGTTCACCTGAACAATTGCAACATGCAAAAGGATGCCTTTCAACCCGACTGCTACAGATGCGGCAGCCATGACTGCAGGTCCAACGAGAAATCTTACACCCATGGAGAATAAAGCAACTGATTTCCCACAAGCAATGATTCTAGGCTGCAACGCCATGAAGAGCCCTGCAATTGTACAATTGAACATAAACATTGAGACTACAATCATGGAAAATTCACAAGGCTGGTAAGAGTTTCGAGTTCCTGAAATATTTACCAAGACTAAACATAGCCATCCCAAGACCAGCATCGGACAAGATAGCTATGGATTTGGCTATTATGGCAGGCATCTCTACATGCCACCTGCAAACAGACCCAACAACAACAAAATGTAGTGAGATTTCGAGCTTTACATGTTTGTAGTTAAAGTTCCTCAATTCCTATACATACCTAAATGAAACCAAAGACCAAGTCAGACCAATAAGGCTAGAGTAAGTGTTGGGGTTCCTAATGAGCTTTCTCCAAACCATGATCAAGATGAGCCTGGTCATCACGCTAGCAGGCGGCATAGCAGCCGGCTTAAGCTCCTCATCGGCAGTCCCCTTCGGGCGGAGCTCAGTTGTTGAGCTTGAACCAAGCTTTGAGAGGACAGGCTCCCCACAGTCGGCACCATTTGGACCCTTTCCAAAGCTAAATGCATCTCGACTATAGTCGGCATAATCTTCAAGTGTATTTGAACAAACAATTAAATATTACTCGGTATTAGCTACAAGGAATAACTGGAGTCACCAACAAATGAAAAAATAGACTGGATAGAATCTACAACATATTCCAGAAAATAATGAAAATGTATGGCAAATAACAGCAAGATTCCAGGTATCCTTGAAATGAATTAGTAATGGTCAACCCACAAAACATGGAATTTTATGACTATAAAGGACACAACTGGTGTAGTACAAAACAACCAATGTAACATTAAAGATTTGCTTGGTTGTCCATACTCAATAGTCAATGCTCAGAAAAGTCCATATCCATTAGTCCAACCAAAGGGGAACAAAACAACAGGCATTCCTACTAGACAAGACAATAAATTGCATAACACAACACTACCTCCATCATTATTTAATTAACTCATTTTTTTGGTGTAAATTACTTTTTATTCATTATTTCTTATTCCTGGAAGTCCTCGTGTTGGAGCCCTTTTCAAAACGAAAAAAATATATATATTATATATTATCCTAATCGTCACGAATTGCCATTCAACCAAAAGGAAAAACGATCACAACCGAACAAAACAAAGCACCTACTAACAGGACAAAATAAACCAAACCAATAAACATCAGGCAAAGTTGCAAACCTTTTGAATGAGGATCATTGCCATACTCAGTAGGACCTTTGAAGACATGAATGCCTCCTTCAGAAACCGGCGAAGCACTTGAACTCCAAACAAACATCTGAAGATCCTTGCCTCCTTCAATCCCATTACCCTTCTTCTTCACAGCATTTCCATTAACCGGAGAGAAAATACCAGCATTACCCGGTCCAGGGTACCCGACCCCGTGCCCCTGACCATACCCTCCATTACCCTTGTTACCATAATTCCCAAAACCATCCTCCTCATCGAACGCCAAATTCCCGATATTCAAGTTTCTTGGACTAACATTAGCACCACTCTTCCCATTCACCATTGTGAAAAAATCACTATGGCTGAAGCTAGACCCTCTAGGAGTCGGGTTTCTTGACGACTGCAGCGAATAGATCTCACAATTTGTCAAGTTTGATGGCCTTGGAGTTAAGGACACACCAGAATGGATCCCATGAGACCTCCTTGAAAGTATTTCAGACCTTGAGCTAGTTGATTTCCTCACAGTAACATGGAGCTTCCCATCTTCTCCAATCTCAGCTTGAGTCTCCAATGGCTCTTTACCATCAAGTGAAAGAATATCAGAATCAATCTTGAACGACACAATCGAACCTCCAGTATCTGGAAATTGCTCAGCTATAAGCATTCTAGCTCCTCTGTATTCAAACAAGAAAAGCATCAAAGTGTACCAAATGATGCATTGCAACACAACAATCTGCACCATTAAACTCCCAGAAAAATCACCATACATACCTAATAAAAACAACATAGAGATATAAACTATCAAAATATATCAAACATTCAAATAGTCTCGCTAAATACTTACTAAATACAACATGAGACGATTATGGTAATAATAAAATATGTGATAATCTAAACCAACATTTATACTTAGGTATATAGTATACTTAAACTTGTTCCATGCATACAAAACTTGTTACATACATTTATGAGTACTATAATTCAATATTTATTATTATGAGACTATGAACAAACTTACAAACGTACCCTTCAACAAAGGTATGCCCATAACAAGGGTATTAGGCAATGTAGAAAGGGAAAACAGAGTTATAGACCACTCAAGAGAGCCTCTAGAACTCATCCAAGACCAAGTGAACAAAATCACAAGAACTATGATTTTCTGAAGAGTATCAGCAGCTATGAACCTAAAGTTCATTGCATAAGGATTGTTTGTGGAAATGAAGTGAAAAGAGAGCAGAGGAACAGCAAAAAGAGCCACAAATCTGTTGATGCCTGCACATTGAACAGGGGTGAAAATTTTCCACCATTTTACTGAACCATAAGCCAAAATCATGGCAACATACAAAGGGACAACTGCTGTGAGAACATGGTACAAGTCCGTTGCAGAAATCATTTTGTCCAAATTTGTAGTAAAGGTTGAATCTTTTATGGAAAAAAGTATCCCCAGATGAAAAAATACGATCTTTTGCAAGTTCAAAATGGTGTTCAAGAAGAATAAAAATGAAAAAAATTCATGTTCTTTTTGCCCTTTTAGCTAAACTCCAAAATGAACCTATTCAGTACAAAAAATTACAAGGAGACTCGTATTTAGATGATCATAAGGTATACCAACCAAGTTTTTTAACTCCTAACTCAAAAGGGTACATAAAAATTCAGGTTTTGTTCGATTTTTCAGCTCATTATAAAGAGAGTGAAAATGGGAAGGGGAGAAAAAAGAGTGTATTTGGAGTTTGGAAGAAACATGGAAGGGACCTGAGAGAAGTGAGTTATATTTATGGGTCGTAGATGGCTGACAAAGTGGTGAAATGATACTTTTGCCCCTCGACTCGATTTCCTTCAAATGCTACGCTTACGAATAGGTAGAGTTATTATAGAGTCGGGTAAGAACGGGTATCGGATAGTTTGGCCCGCTAAATAGTTTATTGAGTAGAGTACTAATGCTTGCTGTTTTCGGATGTCTAGCTCTTTTCTGTTCGGAAAAATTACATTTTGTATACCGTACCTCTTTTTTTTGTCTTATCTCTTTTCTCTTTTTCTCGAAACATTATGTCGTATTCAACGTCCCAGTTTCATTTTTATCTAAACTGTATAATAAATGGATCTTGACGTGAGTAGGACAACGTCATAATTTCATTTTTGTCTAAGGTGCGTAGTAAATAGGATTCGATGCGAGTCAGACAATCATGGAGTCTGGTTTTCTCGCTATCAACAATTAAGTTCTGATGTATTATGAGTATGTGCTTTTTTTCAATAGTTACTCAATTCGTTGACAGATATAGTTAGAGTTGTAATTGTACATACTTGTAAAGAACTCATACGTGATAATGACAATGATATATGTAAGGGGTATAATGGTAATTTACTGTTATAGGAACACTATTTGGTTGTGTATAGCAACTCATATGGCAGACAAATAAATTAAAGGTTCCACCTTTTTGGAAGCTTTTTTATAGTCTTTTGATGATGGGTAATAGGGGCCTATTTTCTTTGCTTTTCCACTATTTCAGACAATTATAAATGTGTGTTGGTACTTGGTACTATATCTACTCAAAAACTGCAGAAAGATGAAACAATATTGGTGAAAAATGAAACTAGAGTATAGGTAAATTGACAAGAAAAGGAAATAAAAAAAACCAGGGTGTATATGTGAGACCTCAAACAAGAGAAAGAGAGCTAAAACAACAAAGGATCCTTAAAGATTTTGTCTACACTCTGTAAAACCTGAGATTGTGTGTGAGACTCTTTTTATGATGTACAGGTTGGAATATATTCATCATTCTTTATGATTTTGAACATTACTCGTGTTTAATACTCGTAATAATTTCATAAAAAAACACTTTTGTTTGTTATTTTCGTTTGAATTAGTCTATTTTCAATCAATAGTGTTGAAATATTCTTTGAAGTATGACTCCATTCTTATAAGAACACTATTGCCTTACTCCAGACTACTATTTACATATTGTGTTCACAGACACAATTTAGTGACAAACGGTAAACGACAAGATGATTGAAATGACACATTCGATATTATGAGTTCTAATCGGAATAAAATCAATCTTTTATGAAATATCACTCGTATATAAATTGGTTTTGGTTTAGTGTCCTTTTATGTAATGGGTATTTTTGTTGATGATTGTTTTGAATTGACAGAAATGAAAGAGCAGCATTGATGGTTATAGCAGCTAGGTTTATTTTGTCAGAAAAGTAGTAGTACGAGAGAGATATATGATTTTGGCTGCGACTTTTTGACACTACTAGTAGTCTAAGTATGGGCTGCTCTTTTCATTTAAGTCATTGTCTGATTGTTGAGGAACTAGTTTTGGACAACTTGGCCTCTATGGACTTCATAATGGGCCCTTTTCACTTTCAAATTAACATCTAAAATTGCAATTTATTACTACTAATATTAAACAATAAGCATAGGCGGTTTAGTCGTTTGTCCTTATATTATCGATTAAGTTTATATGTGATCTTTGAATTATCATACTTTTTTGGCATATTCTTGAATAATTTATCTATTTTGAAGGTACCATTATACTATTTATCTTCTTAGAACTATTCATGAACCATCTTTTACACTAAAATATACATAAATTAATTTAAAATAAAGGGTAAAAAAGGAATCACACTATAATTTAAATTTTTAAAGCACATTTTAGAATAAATTTATATGTGAAAATCTTTTATAATACTTAAAATAAAGTAAAATCACTTCATTACTAAATAATTACAAAATAATCCATCCGTCTTCCTCACAAGTCACATCCCCCAAATCCGATCTGAGGACCCTCAAACCCGATCTGCCCCTCTTCCCCCAAACTCGGTTAGGTTTGGGGTGTGGGTGGGAATTGGGTATGAGGAAGAGGGAGGAGCTATTTTGTAATTGCCTTTTATTTTTATTTCAAATATTAAAAAGAATCCTCACAAGTAAATTTATTCTAAAATGTGCCTCACAAATCTAATAGTCTTGTAATTCCCTTTTTTGATTCATTTGGCTCTCACGCTCAATTAGTTCCCTCTCTTGAAATTAATTTGAATGAAAACACGATCGGGAGGCACGGGTGACAACAAAAAAAATACCACGTACAACACTGAAAAGACATATAATTGAAAAATCACATAAAAAATAATATAGAGGCAAAGCTAAAAATGAAGTTGGCAAAAGTAATCAAATATTTGTTCAACATTAGGAGTTAACAGTTTGAAATTGGGATATAAAATATGACATGTGATTATTATTGTTGTTATTCTAAAACTATTTATAATCATCCTTACTCGATCAAGGGGTTAAGGATTGTGTAAGAAAAAGAAAATGTGTTGGAAAAATGATAGCTTGATCATGGAGAATTCGGAACCAATGCTGAAGAAGACGAAAGACGACGATGATTTTAACCAGCTTGCGTCTTAACAACAACATTTCAACACGTTCGGTAATCCTTATATTCCTCAGGCTAATGATTTTGTTAGCTTGGTTGATGACTTTGCTTGTGCTCTGTGTAGTTCGAATTGTTTAAATAAATGACTGGTGGTGGCTTTCATTTTTAGTAGATACTCCTTCCGTTCTCTTTTACTTGTCGTTCTAGCCTCAAATTTTTGTTTCTAAATAGTTGTCGTTTTAGCTTAATTAATTGCAAATTTATATTATCAATGTACCTTTTAATTACTTTTTACTTTTAATTTATCAAACAACCAATTATATAGTCTCAATTGATTGTAAATTTACATTTCCAATGTACTTTTTGACTCTATTTTACTTTTTCTTAATCTATGTGCAAATGGGTAGAACGACAAGTAAAAGAGAACGGATGGAGTATTTACTAAGACTTTTGTTTTGAGTCGATCAATGATCGACAACCTTAAAAATGCTGGATTTTCCTTGACACCGACCACGAGATATATACTCTCGTCTGTTCATGTCATCTAAGGTTATTCATTCGATTTGTTTCACTGTTTCTTGAGTAACACAATAACTTTCCTAAACAGTTAAATAATGTTTATGTAAAAGCAGAAGTCATTCATGCGTTAACAATTATTGTTAGTACATACTTTGAAAAACATTTAGTCAAGGAGGAAGCTTCAGACATATAATAATACCAACTTCATTTGTGTTAGCAGACTTTCTTTACTTTATATTATATTTAATGTTTATTTCAGTAGTCCTCCATCTATTGGAACCTTAGCGTCATAATGACATCTTTTGTACTCAAAATATTCATTATCTATAAAAAAAAATTTATTTATAATCCAGATAACGTATTGAGCAAACAATTATTAGGAATTTACAATAGTATGATATTTTTTGCGGAAAGAGATAAAGCCCTTTTGGATTCACATTGTATTGATAATATTTGGTGCATGTCTTTCTACAATCGATGAATAACGAATACGAACCCTACACGAATACAAACATGATACAAAATAAGGAATACCAACCAAATAATAAATACGAATCGAATGACGAATACAAACCAAATATCGAATATTCAAGTATTTTTACCGAAGATCAAATACGAATCCAAATGTCAATATCACATGTTGAATACGAATATGAACATAGTTTAACATTCGTTTCGAATCCGAACTCGAATACATCTCAAAAAAATAATATTCAATTATATTCGATTCGAATTGGTTCGGTTCATATCCACCCATAATCTCAATCACCAAACATATAAATCTCATATATGTAATTCAAGTAGACAAAATTACATGTATAGGATTAGGAGGTTTGATAATTTACCACATTGACTAACATATTTCCAAGTCAGAATTTTTTTAATATGTTATGATTATTTAGTTTAATTTAGCCTAAGTAGTATCTATAGTTGTAGAGTGCATGAATGAGCCGAACAACAAATGATGATGATGAAGAAAACAGAGGAGATTAAAGCCTGGAAAAAGAGAAAAGTTGAGAACAACCAACATAAAAGCGACAGGCAAGTCTGAGGTTCTTGTTGGCTTAAAATTCATTTATTTGTAGTTGTCTGTCTTCTCATAGGAATAGGATATTCTTCCACATCAATAAAGTATCCATTTTAAAAGACAACTCTCTTTTGCTGTTAAGATATGTCCACTGCCAGCCAATCGAATATTCTAATTTCGAAATTCAACTCATCGCTAATTTACAAAAAAAAAAATATGTCCACTGCAAATACTAACTCAATTACGAGTAATATATTTTATTAAAATATTGTCGAAATTATTTTTGATTTTGTGTTACGTTAATTTACACCATTACAAAACTATTACTACAATATCCTTTAAGTAACACACTTTAGTAAATCTCTAATATGGTTGAAGAAGATTACCAATCAAGAGTAAGCAATTTTTTCACAAAATCTTAGCAGTAAACAACATACATAGTACAAGTCTCATTTGCTCATAAATGATTGTTGAGATGCACATTTCACATAGATAGATAATGTCTTTTTGGGTCAATATATAATATTTTGGACTATTTTTTCTATAGTCAATTGGTTTTAGAGGGAACCCTGTAGACTCTTAACATGATATCAGAGTCAGGCCCGAGCTAATGAGGTATGTGCAACCCCGCCGATGTTATTCCGCCAATTTATACCGGCAAAAAGAATTCCGTCGACAATTGGGTTACACGTGAGGGAACCCCATAGACTTAACAGTGATCCCCAATTCCCCACTACTATTAGCTTTCATTTTAAGATCCGTGCAGTGCAAATAATAAGATACTAGTGAGTGGCAAGCGATTAGACTGAAAATATTAAGATTATAAATTTATAGAGTTTCATTATAAAATCAATTAATGATAGAAAGAAATTCATTATATGTTGATTCGGGAGGACATGAACTTTCGATGTTAGATGTCCATCTCAACTATTGCGATATTACCGGTTCAAAGTAGTGTTCAGATAAGTAATTTGTTAAAAACTTAAAATATTGCAAGCATTACTATTGAGGAATGTTAAGCCTCATTATCGAATAAGGTACACTAAACAACTACCCAAAATCTTTAGGCAAGAGAGTACATAATGCAGTACGAACGTAAAAAGTTATGGTCCTCCTAATATTTGTTCTCTTATATGTCTAAATTATATGTAAATTGCATGAAGGTACAAACACGTAATGCATTAAAGAATTCTTAAGATAACAAATCTCAAGAAAACCGTAACCGATCCGGTACAAAACACTTTAAAACTTAATTCCCTTGGTCATTTGATTCGATTCACTCAAGAGTCCAGCGATAAAACAAAACGTGTCCCAGCCCACTATTATATGGTCCAGTCCAATGGACTAAGAAATCAACCCATTAATTCCATTGTATGTGGCCCTTAGCCCATTTATTTTTGGGTTGGTATAGTCTTACCAATCCAGCCCGGATATGTTAGCCGTTCGTTAAGAGTAATGCTCGCTTCACGGCCTTCGTTTAGTGAAAGCTCATGTTAAATAGGTGTATGTTAGGAATTAAGCCAACATTCATTTAGAAATTATCACATTTTTTATATAGGCTAATGATTGCAACAATTATCTATGTTTACAAGATGTTTGTAGTCTATCACATATATTTCACACTACTAGAATATGCACTTTCAGTGACAGGTTTAAGAGGCGTCACTAAACCGATTCCATATGGTGTCGGTTTGGTGTCGGTTTGGTGTGGGGACTGTGTTTCTAGGCGTATTTAATAGTTGGTGTCGGTTTAGAGTCGAATTGGCGTCTGGTGCATAATTTTAAGTAACTTAGTGTCACTTTGGTGTCGGGTTACATTTTATAGATTAGTATTCATTATGAAAAAAATGAAATACTTAAAAAATTTAAAATAAATTACTATTGGTGACGGGTGGTGTCGGTTTCTATTCCTTCCTCAAAGTACATGGAACAAAAGTTAGAAACCTCTTTTACCAGATATGCCTCGCATATAGACCCCTCAACACGCGCCTTTTGCCTTACCATTTTCTTCAGCCCCCCCAGAAATCTGCAAACATCAATAAATTTAGTTAGATCAGGAAAAATATAACTAAATAAATTATAATGAAAGCATATACTCACGACTCAAAAGGATACATCCATCTGTACTGCACTGGCCCCCCATTCAATGCTTCATAAGGCAAGTGTATTGGTAGGTGTTCCATAATATCGAAGAATGCTGGTGGGAATATCTTCTCCATCTTGCAAATGATCTCTACAATGTTACGCTGAAGCTCCTCCACATGTTGAACATTAAGAGTTGTGGCTGAAATATCCCGAAAGAAAAAACACCACTGTGTTATTGTTTCCCAAATGGAATCAGGTAGGACATGACGTAGTGCCACAGGAAGCAAGCGTTGTACAATCACATGTATATCGTGGCTTTTTAGGCCGCTGAAGTTGACATTTCCCGAACATCTGGCAATATTTGAAGCATATCCATCGGGTAGCTTGAGCCGTGACAACCATCCCCTGAACCCTTTCTGTTGCACTGTGCTAAGTGTATACAAAGCTTTTGGTTTTGCTTTCCTACCAGCAATATCTACTATATGCAACTCTGCTCGTGAACAATGAGTCTCGATGTCAATCCTTGCACGTTCATTATCTTTCGTTTTACTAGAAACATCCATGACAGTGAATAATAGATTTTCCCCGTTATTCTTCTCCGTATGCATGAAGTCGATGTTATGCCTGATTTTGTTTGTCGACCAATAACTCAACTCCCAAAATATACTCTTCTTGGACCAGTTGTGAACAACATTATACCCCGGTGTCCTATGTTTCGCAAGGTTGTTTCTCCCGAATATATCGGGGTCTAAAGCAGACACTATAGCGAATAAATCATGCCCCTCTAGTCGTTCTTGTAGCACAGTCCGACAAATTCGTCCCTTGAGAAATGCATTTCTCTGCACCCTAAACGGATGCAGGAAAATTGTTGATTGTCCACATTACGGCAACTTTCATGTTGAAATTTTGTTCTTTAGACGCATCGAATGTCTCAATACCAATATTCCATAGATCTTTCAACTCATCAATCAATGGTCTAAGAAAAACATCTATATCTCTACCGGGATTGTTGGGTCCCGGTATAATTAAAGATAAGAACAAATACGGCTCCTTCATACAATACCCCGGAGGTAAATTGTACACACATATGATTACTGGCCAACAAGAATACTGACGTCCAAACTTACCAAAAGGACTGAAACCATCCGAACATAAACCAATGCGAACATTTCTAGGCTCTGCTGAAAACTGTGGATATGTTGCATCAAAGTGCTTCCAAGCTGCCCCATCCCTCGGATGAGTCATCCATCCATCATCTGTCTCAGTAGTATGGTGCCATGTCATGTCCTGAGCCGTCTTTCTAGACATATACAAACGTTGAAGTCGTGGGGCTAACGGCAAGTAAATAAGAACCTTTCGGGCAACTGCCTTGCGCTGGCTTACATGTCTTGGCTCGTATCTACACTCTCCACAAATCCGACACGCCTGTAACAACTCATCCTCCTTGTAAAACAACATGCAATTATTCACACATGCATGGATTTTCTTTTTAGGTAAGAATAAAGGAGTTAACAATCTTTTCGCCTCATATGAAAAATGTCATATGCGGTTTGATGTCGGTCTTCAACACATGAAAAATGTCATATGCACAACATAGTGTCGAATTGGTAACAGTTGGAGTCGGGACACTTGTGTCAATTTGGTGTCGAAATTGAGTCGAAACATTATCTCTAATTCGTGTCGAATTGGTATCAGTTAGAGTGGGGATACTTGTGTCAGTTGGTGTCGGAATAGAGTCAAAACTTTACTAATTAATGATTTTACCTAGCGTCTAATTGGTGTCGAAATGGTGTCAACGTTTTATTGGAAAGAAACGTAAACATTGTGTCTATTTAGTGTCGAATTGGTGTCAACGTTTTATTGGAAAAAAAATGTAAACGTTGTCTAATTTAGAGTCAATTTGGAGTCGGATGGTGTCGACTTTAAATTAGAAGAATCATAAACTTATGGTGTCGATTTGGAGTCAAAATGGTGTCCATGTTTTCGTTTTGAGCATTAGAGTCGGTTTGGTGTCGGGAGTATTATTTAGTGACGCCAATTTGGTGACCAATATTTCCCGACACCAAACCGACACCAATAGTCATTGGTGTCGGTTTGGTGTCGGATTTGGGCGTCACCGAAAGTCAATATTCTAGTAGTGTCAAAACGCCTTTATCAATCACCTATCTTTCAAAATGTTTCAGCCTATAACTCATCTGGTTGATGCATCGTTAAGTATAACATGGGTGAGGGACACGTGAGCTTGTGCAAGGATATATCATCACGTTATTACATATAAGTTGGAGCAAGAAAAAAATAGCAAAAATCTGATATAACCCACCACTGAATTCAAATTCACCACGTGTTATACTTAACGACATCTAAATAAAGGGGTGATTGACTGAAACATTTTGAAAGATATTTGATTGACAATGATGTTTTGAAACATAGTTGATGGACTATAAACATCTTCGACACGTAGATAATTGTTGTAGACTTGTAGCCGTTAGCCTCTTTTTAAATGTGACAGAAATATGCGTTTGATAGGATCAAGTGGGTGCATGTTTAAAAAAGCGGGTACTTGTTAATCGTGACTCGCTCAAGCCACTTCTTAGTGGACGGGACTTGTCCGACATAGTTGATTTGACACCTAACATACTAGCAATTGTTACGATCAGTTACAAACTTACTGTTCAATAAGTATATTTTTTGCTCTTGTATTAGGTTAATACAATGTCACTCACTAAATAATGTATTACTCCCTCCGTTCCTAAATGATTGTCATATTTTGACTTTTCATGGTCAACAAAATAAGAATTGAAACGTAAATATCTCTTATTCTATATGCGAAAAAATTATAAAAATTTGATATTTCAAAAATATATATTGAGGCGAATCTAACAAGATCCCACAAGACTATATTATTTCTTATCGTTTGATGAGAATTTATGATCACATTTTGTATTGTTTGACTACCAAAAGTCAAAATGTGACAATCTTTTAGGGACGGAGGGATTATTAATTAAAAAACTCAAAATTTTACTTCCTTAAGAGTATTCTTTTCTTATATGCAACTCCTACCAAACTCATAGTAAAATCTAGAATGGAAAGAAACAACTAACTCAATTTTTTTTCACCCTTATTCATTTTCTTTATAGATAATACAAATAAAGAGTTGTTACATCATAGAACCCTATTCGTTTCTATTCCTCCAGGAATATAATAAATGAAAGAATTAATGGGCGATAATACTCTTGTTTTATTAATTGATTGTTAGGATGATTAGTACTCATAAAATTTTATATTCAAATCTAATATAGTTAATTTAAAAAGTTAATTATGTTGGTTACACAAGAAAAGAGTAAAGCAATCCTTACCAACAACATCACACAAATCAAACTTATACCTACTAAGCAACATTTTGGTCACATGGAGTGAACCTCAATAAGTCCGACTAGTCTTATTCTAAGTTATTTGCTAAAATTGAAGTGTAACGTTTTCATATTCTTCAATTAAACGTTTACTTAACTGAGAAAATTAAAAACAAATTCGGAAAAATTTATGAAGTGGTAGTTGGAAAAAATTCCATATGTAATAATCCTCTTTTAAATTGAAGGACCCCTACTATTACTCTCATAATAAAAGTCTGATTTAACATTCATTACCCAACAACTTCATTCATCACATTCAAATTTGCACTTATTACTATGTACCCCCCCTACCTAGACCCCCCCCCCCCCCACCCTCCCCACCCACCCCTCTCTAGAAAAAGCAAAAAACCTACTCAATAAAAACTTTAAAGTGATTGAAAATTAGTTTAAGCTTATGAGTTATTCAACCTAGCAATAAATACCCATCATTAACATATTGATTACTATTTATTCACCAAATTAAGTTAATATGGAGAATGTAATTAATAATGATGTCTAAGAACATGTGAAACATTGAAGTCCTTGTAAATTGTAATAATAATTTGATTAGAAACATACAAAGTGGAATAATGTTACACACTAACATAAATGTTTTCATTATTTAAATCTCAACTAATTTCATATACAAATGTAATTATACTCAAGCATCATATCATATATAGATCAAAAGTCAAGAAAGCACAAACAAAAAGGAAAAAATGATGCTTCAAATGAGAAATTTAAGCATGCATAAATGACCTTATTAGTTAGATAATAAAAAGATGATTATCTATTGTGTAGAGGATTAGGGCCAGTCTTGACTTTTCTCATCTCATCTTCAACATTATTCTCATTGCCATTTCCTCTAAAATTTCCATGGAATTTGAAGCTTGTATAGCCACCTTTGTCATCTTTGCTCAATTTACCATTTTTGCCCTTGTGTGCATAACATGGAACCTCCAATTGAGTATGCATCACTAGTACAAGAAGACATAAACAACCCCATAATTGTCTTCTTCTTCCTATTAAGCTCATTTGATCTTCTTCTCTCAACTTCAAGAATTTGCAAAGCAATAAAACAAATCTCCAAAGCTATATATGAGTTTAAGAAATTTGAGAACTAATGAAAGAGGTTGGTTTATATATAGTTGACAAATGATGAATCAAGAAAGAGCACAAACTACCCCTTTTGATATATGTCACCTTTATGGTTTTTGCTTAGGTTTTGGTGCCTAGGGATGAAAAACATGCATAGTTTAATATGTTTGGTTTGGGAACTTTTTTTTTTCTCAGATTTCAGAGCCCTCAATTGGTTATGAAAACAAGCTTGACACAAACATCAAGCAAAGAGGATCTTAGTTTTTTCTTTGTAAGAGGGGGTAAGTTGGAAAGAGTATATATGATGGGCTATAATATGGAATTGTAGGTGGCAAGTTCTATTCTCAAATCTTTTTTATCTATGTTGGGTCATGTAATAAGGTCAATCATTTTCTTGGCTCTTTCTTGGTTCGTTGGGAGTGCACACTATATTGGTATAAGTTGGTTCTCTCAAGTTATTTGTGGAATGTGTCTATAGTACTCTTTTGTCACGAGCAATTAGTAATCGTTACTCGTTCAATATGCTCTAGGTAAATCATAAGTTGGTTCTCTTTAATTTATGTGTTTTACAACGGTTTAATTTATTAGATATCATTCAGTAATCGTTATTACAAGAAGACATAAATACTGAATTTACAATTGTTTTATATATAGTCAATTTACAAACTATGCCAGACAGATAAACCTATATCCGATGCTCAATCTTATTAGTACTTGTACAGTAGTCCACACATGTATCGTAAGTGTGCATATTTCAAATAAAGCCACTCAAAAGGAGACTCTACTTTCACCTAAAGGGGAATGCAATATATAACTTGGCGCAACTTAGTCTTTGGATTTGCGTGGAAGTTAAGATTCATTTGTATTTTTTGGCAAAACGGATTATTATATACTTTAGCTATGAAGATTATCACATTCAATATTATAAATACTAACGAATAATAGATGTTGACGGTAGTTTACATATTTCATATAAGATGCACCTACAATCGATTACCTTCTCCATATATTCGAGGATAAAGGTGCATAAGGACCGTTTAGCATAATGATTTCACATTTTTACATATTATTTCATATCTATATTATGGGATTTGTAAAGATTCATACTATGTTTTAATTTGTTCACGTATGTTGTACTAATAATAAGTAGTTAAGTACCATTGGACTTCGATGTTATATATTGTTAATGAATACAAGTATAATGTATGTATGTTAAAAAACTTCACTTATTTTTGTATGTTTTGGTACATGATCATAAGTCAATTGATTAACTTCTTGGTTAGTTAGAATTTATTAGTAGCACTAGATTTTGGATACATTGGTCAAAAAGCAAAATTAACTAATGATCATAGTGGATTAATTAATTTAATTTTCGTAATGGTCCTACACAATTAGAAAATTTTGCACTGTCTATAACACTAATATATAGATGATATCATAGTTGATATCTAATAAACAGTTACAAAACACACAAAGTCAAGGATCACTTTTGCCTAAATCAAAATGGACTACAAATTCGATAATATCCTCCACTAATTATTATTAATTTTACACATATACTTATATAAATATGAAATTTTATATATACAAGACCAAGATGTACAAATAAAAAAAATCAGAAAAATGTAATAAAATTATTTATTGCACTTATTTAGTATGTGTATCAAATATTTTAAAGATTACCTAAAAAATAAATTTAGATAATTGATATTAATGATTTTTTTATAAATAGTATGTATTACCTAGCTAAAATGTACTAAAAAAAGAAATAAATATATATTACTCATAAAATAATAAATTTGCATTTTCGACCATAATGAAGCATTAATAAACAGAAAGAAAATTAACAAAATCGTAATTCCCGCGAAAATAAAAAGTTGATATCTAATTAATAGTTATAAAACACAAAAAGTCAAGGATCACTTTTTCTATACCAAAGTTGACATGGTTGGTGTCAAAAGGTCGGTAAAATTTTCATGAGATGAAACCACAAATGGAATGGTATATATTAATATATGTTGGGTAAAATTGTAGTGATAATTATGATCGATAAGACATATAACAATAAAAAATGAGATTTTGTTTTCTCTTTAATGGAGTGTAAAAGTCTATCACAGAAAATATAATGGTGGGCCAAATTAAAGAGGCGAGCAACAACTACCAATTTCATATTTGTGATGAACTCTTTCTTACAACAAATGATGATGTCGATTTTCTTTATAGGCTGATTAATTGCTAAGAAGAAAAAACAGTAGTCTTCCATGAAATCTTTGGGCTGGCATTTCATGATTATAGTGGCCCATCTAGTATGATACTAGAAGGTTAAATGGATCATTGACGAAAAAATTGAAAAAAAAAATATTTAATAAGATTATATATCTTCATATTTACTAGGATCGATATATTTTCAAGGCAACATTTGTGATAATATATTAAAAATAATATGATTAATGGAATATGGGATAATATGTTAGCGTCGGACGACGCCCATAATGTGCGTTCGTTAGCTAAGTTTTGTGCCTTGAAAGGTGGTATCTTGGAAATAGACTCTACCTATTTACTAGTCGATGCTAAAAGGTATCAAGATTATTGTTTTAGTATGGAAGTTCAATTTGATCTCTTTCACATTTCAAAAGTTTTTTCACCAAGTGAGTTGTAATAAATCGAATGATGCATCCTACTTCCTAATATATCGCTTCTCTTGATATATATTACATATTGAAAAAATTTAATAATCGTCACATACTCACATACCACATGAGTTTATGTATCTCTTCATACCGACTACAATATAATCCTTAAATGGAAACCAGCAAATTTAAAGACAATGAGTATAAATGAATGTAATCTTAAAAGTTTTGGCATGATTATTCAATTCATAATTAGGTCAAACAAGTATGAAATGATGAAGAAGCACTCTTAAGATTATTTTCCTTCGTTCATCTCACATGTGGATATGTCCTTCCATAGGCTTTTGTGAGTCTTTTGCTTTACACTAACTACTACACCTTTTTTTCTTATTAGTGTTATTTCAGTTTTATTTGCTCAATTTACAACCTCTTGCTAGGGACGTCCAACCTCGTAGGAACACATCAAACATCCCTACGGCTACTTGCACCTTTTTATCATCACCTCAAATGGGGGCCAGTGGTCCATCATATCACTACCAATTCGGGTCAAGGTCGGTCAACGAGACATCTGAGAAGTTTAGTGTCGCATTATTAAATTGATATCTTTCGGGTGCGTATATGAAATTATAGGTCATTTTTCTAGAGGATAAGGTTTGTTGTCGAGGAGGAAATAGCCGGATTACCAGCTAATAGCCCCTCACATGTTGACAATACAAGTTCTTCAATTATTTTGTTATGTAAATTCATTTTGTCACTATAAATATTAGAATGTTACTATCAATTGGCCTCGGTTTTTACCATTTGATTTAGTTATGTTGCACCATGACGACAAAACTTATGATATGTATGCTTGGAATTATGTGAATATTGATGAATAATGTAAGAAGTTTGTAACATTATTAGATGGACAAATTACCACAAATTTTACTATGGAAAGCTTTAGTCAGTTATACGATGGAACACTTTTAGTCTAATGATATTGGTCTGAGCTTCTTTCAAGTATTTCAAGACAATTTTGATGATTAAAGTTACATTCAGCAAGCGAACAAAGTTTAGACGTTACGTTACGTGGATTAGAGTCACATCTTCCGAGTTATGCCAAGTATGATCACTTTCAAGTAGAGATGGCAAAAGGGTGGATGTCTGACCCGGATCCGCTAGCTCGGTTGGTATGATATGACTTACGACTTTATGAGGGATGGAATCTTGGGCCCCAACTCGAATCCGATTCTAGTGTTAACGATTCATTGGGCTGCTGACTTCGTGACCATGGCCATGTCTCCAACTCTTATTCGGATCTATATGACTGTTCAACTTTATCTAAATCATGAAATAGTCGTATTTTAAATATTATATGTGTTGATTATATATTGAAAGTATATAATAAATTTTTTTGACGATCAATTTTTAATTAATAATATAGAGCCAATCGAATAAACTAGTGGAAAAACTCTTGTTAGTAACGTGAAGATTATAAGTACGAAACTCATCTGATCGTTAATTATCAAAAAAAATCTTTAATAAATTTCTCAAAAAATTTGCCCGACCACTTTTTTTCCTTAAGTTGTTGGAATCATTCTCTCCTACTAATTTAAGTTTATATATTATCCATAGTCTCATTTATCATGCTTTAACTTTTATCGAACCGTTTTGAAAAAGTAGGTTTCGACTTTTTAGATTAACGAAGTTTTAATGAATCTTATGAATAATACTAAATATATTCTTATAAACTTAAAATAAACATCATATTTCCCCGTAAACTAAAAAGTATATAATAAGCACTTATAAATTTGGAAATATCACACCAAATCTCGTTAATCATCAAGTATTTACCATTATTTTTTTATATTCCTTTTATAAATTTGTGTTTCATTAAAATTTAAGAGCGTCGAATATAAAGTTTTATTACAAAAATTCTCATTAATGAGCTTGTCACATTTTCCGGTTAAGTCATTATTTCCCTATTAACTCACTTCATACTTATTGCACAGTAAACCTACTTAAGACCAAATATAGGAAATTTAGGAGAATGATTTTGACTCTCTCCCATGAAAAATGTGAGGAATATTGTTCTTTATTTAAAAGAAGAATAAGAAATTATTTTTCTTATAAAATATGAAGGTTGCATGTGCGTGTTTATAATAAATCTCATAAATTATTAAATCTCGAATATTTAAAACGAAAGTAAAATATAATTTAGTATATGTTTTAGTTCGCCAATGTTGTTTTTAATTTTTCAATTACGAAATCATAGTCAAATATTATCGAGAATAAAATAATATTCTTTTATTTCAACGATATTAAATGTGATGTTTAGTTATCCCGTCCCCTCTTTATTCTAAGAGGCATGCTCATCGAACCCACCCTATCCCCATCCCCACCTCCACCCCCACCCCCACCCAACCCCCACCCCTTAAATAAAATAAAATAAAAAATATATTATTCTTACAAACAACCAATATTTTTTCATGCTCTTTCTCGTCTCTCCTCTATCAGCAGTTCAGCACCTTGTATTGAATGGCTAAATCTCAACATTAACATAACATATATTCTTTCAATCCCCTAGCAATATTTTCCTCATTTGTTTTCTACATTTTCTTGGCCTTTTTCTCAATAGATTATCACACTTTTTATTCAATCATTTCAATCTAAATCAAAGAGGAATCTAGTTTTCTAATGTTATAACCAAATAAAGGTGCATAAATTGTTTGATTGGTTTTAGATATAATTAAATAAATCTCTAGGCTTTTCACCAAAAGCTGCAGAAATTGACATTTATCTTCTGTTGCATCCACTCTGATCATTCAAATATAACAGTGTTTCAGCAAAGAACCATTTTTCTTAGTTTTGTGAAAAATAAAAAAAATTCACCTTTTTCATAAATAAATTTGCTGAAAATACATTCTTGATTAATGGGCAGTTTTTCAAATTAATTAAAGATTGGATTTTTTTTTGAACCCATGAAGTTGATGAAGACTTGATTTTTAAGTCCAGTTTCAGCTTCTCATTAATAAATTTGTTGAAGAAAAAAAAAATCAGTTCTTGCTTATTGGGTATTGCTGAAATCTCTTAAAGATTGAATATTGATAAGGACTTGACTTTTAAGGCCTTTTGCAAAGGTTGAACTAAAGATGAGTAGGAGTCTTGATTATTGGAGGGAGTATTTTAGAGGAGCAAATACAGACATTTTCGATATAATCGAATATGCAATCATGGTTGCAGCTATAGATTGTCCTAAAGAGTTTAGATTAAGGAGAGATCATGTTACTGAATTGTTGTTTACATGTAAAGAAACCAAGTGTTTTGGATGTGAGAGAGTTGATTTATCAGTGCCCAGAAATTGTTTTGATAGAAAAGAAGAGGAAGGAGTGAAGAGCAAAAATGCGGAGTTTGAGAAAGATGGTAAGATTAATGAGAGTAAACTAAATAGTAATGGTGATGCCAATAGTATCGGAAATGTTAGTTATGGAGAAGCAGAAGCATTGACTGATGAGATTGAACAGGAGTCTCAGTTAATTGCTGAGGTCTTCAGGATCAAGGAAATTCTTGATCACCATCGTGATGAGGTATATATTCCAGTTCTTATCGTTCTTAGTTCATATTTGCGTTTTTCATGATAATTATGTTTGTTACTTTGTCTGTTGCATTTGCTTAGAAGTATGATAATCAGGTTGCTTTATTATGAGTGCAGTTGAGAACTAATATAGATTGTCAGTCAAGTCATTGGCTCGATAAAGTTGGACTTTTCTAATGTTTTGTTAGCATTGTGTTAAGATCATATTATGATGTGTGTTCGGGGAAAAAAACTATTTAACTAATCCTTTGTTGAAGGTTTATGTTTGGCGAAATGGTATATCTTCAATTTAAAAACATTACTGCTGCTGGCTGATTGATGGTGCTTGTGTTTACAGTCTGCTTCAGTATTGTACGAATTGCTGAGGAGGCTTCAGTTAATGAGTTTATCCGTTGAGATTCTGAAGGTTTGAGAGCCTTTTTTGGTTTATAGTTGTTATGCAATGCTTCGAACCGTTGAATATTTTCTGGTCCTTCATATACTTATAAGGCGTTTAATGTTTCTAATTCAGGCAACTGAGATTGGGAAGTCAGTTAATGGCCTTAAGAAGCATGGGTCAAAACAAATTAAGGATCTCGTGAGGACTCTAATAGAGTATGGTCCTCATCTTTCGGTTATGTTTTAAATCATCAATTGTGTGATAAACACGAATTCCCGCATGAATGTTGTTGTGGAGTCGTATATCAAGCTCCTCTTGCACCATTAAGATGTGTTGTTACAAATGTTTCACCAGCTTCTTTCTTTCTTACACTTCATAGGGCGTGATGAAGAAGAGTTTGCTAATGTAATATATTACAAGTCTATAATACAATATCACATCATCAATGGAGGAAAAAGAGAGACAGAAAAGATAGGGGTGGGAGAACTATTTAATTCATGTGATTAGACATGGATGGCCATCACCCTAAGATAACATACATTGGAGATACAGTACTAGGAAAATTTGGTGTCCGTTTTTCGTTTGATGATACTCTCTGGATTTCTGATTGTCTTGAAGCTTAAGAAGTAAGTATGAAGAGTACTAACATCCTTGCTCAACCATTTAACATGAGTTATTTAGTTGCATCGCTGTAGCTTGTAAGTAATTTAGGTGATGAGAAAGATTATGCATTTCATTTATATGATTGGTTCAATTGCAGAGGCTGGGTTTCCATGTTAGATGCATGGATGAATGCTACAGCGTCCATTGCAGGTAATTTATTGTGACTGCATACTATTTAACTAATTCTAGCTTCTGTTATTAACTAAGTTACTCATTACTTTGCAGATAATACATCACCTGAATCTATGAAAACTTCTAATATTGATGAGGAGGAAGGACTTCCTTCTCCACCATTGGACGATGGAGCTTTTTTCACTCACTCGATCGAGTTGTCACAGGTATATGCATATTTCTACTACTTGTTTCTCATAGTAGTAGCTTTACATGTGTTCTAACTGGACTTTTTCTGTGTGTTTGGTGATACTTATCTTGATGTGAAAAAGATATTTGATGGGATGGACGATGATGGAAGTGAGTTGAATTTGCATCATATTGTTCTTCTTGTTAGCTTTTTGCTCTTCAGTTCTTTGATTGAATTCCCCACTAATTTACATATATGGTTCTAATTGGGGATGTTCCAGATCCTCGAAACAGTGGGGAATTCAACAAGAACCGTGGGAGTGGAAGAAAGCCAACCGTAGAGGATAAGTGTGTTGCTAAACATATGCGGCAGAGTCCTAATGACTTTGCCAATCTTGTCAAGGATAGAACTCTTGAACAAACACCGTTAGAAGAAGCTGTTTCGAAAAAAGCTTCTTTGGTTAAAACAAATAAACCCTCTGCAGGGAACCCCGGAGGTGAAAGATCTGCCAAACCAAGTGCAGATCAAAAGGCCATCAGCGCTTCCAAGTTTCAACAAAAATCTGATAACTCGTCAATCCAGAAGAAGCCTTCGGCCCATCAACAAGATTTCAATGCTAAAGTTAGAGAACAACATACCGATAAAGGTTTGATAAAGAAAAAGCCATTGGCCCCTCAGCAAGAAGTGAGTATCATGATTAACTGTGTTATAAATATATTTATACTCTGCGTCTTGTGATGCTCATATCATATTTGCTTCAATTGTCCTTTTCCAAAAGAAATCGAGGTCTCCTGATGACGGTTCTATTCAAGTAAAGCTAGAGAATGCGAAAAGAAAACTTCAAGAGCGTTATCAAGAAGCCGAGAATGGTGAGTTCATGCCCTTCCATTGCATTCCATGTTGACATCTAGAATGATATTGTGAAGACATTTACATATCTTATTATACATTGGAGAACATCTTTTGAGTAACATAATCACATGGTTTGTTGTAACTCTGTTAACAGCCAAGAGGCAACGGACAATTCAAGTCGTGGAGTTGCGCGATATCCCAAAGCAGGGGGCTGGGCGGAACCCTCAAATGAAACCTGGCCACCATAACCAAAACAGACACTGGGCAAATGGACGTAGATAGTTTCTCCATATTTCCAACATAGTTGACGACTCTCAAGTGGTTCTTCCACCACTTCAAAAGCCGTGGAAGGATCCTATTTCTGGATTACCGAGTCCTGGTCTACGAGGGAGTTTCGAATAATGCCATCAACCACAAAGTTGATTGGAATTTGCAATCCTGGTTAATGTAGATTTAGGCTATTCGACGTTATACATTTCCCGAGGATGGTGTTGCATAAGTGTTCATTCATCCAAAGGACTTCTTGTTCCATGCTCATGCTACTGTATGAAGAACTACAACTAAATATCATAAATGAAATATGAGTTCATTAGAAACCTCAATCCATTTTCTTCCCTTGTACAAGATTGTCTATGTGCTAGCCATTTCCAAGTGGAAAATATGTCATTGCTGAGATCAAGAAATAGTTATGGGTGTCCATCAGTTAGGTACTAATTTTGCTGTCTGCCCAACCCAAGTTGTTAAAAGTTTCTTTATTACTCATTATTTATTTGAAAAATTTGTTGATTCTTGCTGATAATGTGACTTGACCTATCACTGGTTTGTGGCTGAGACTATTCCACATTAAGAACTTTTTACGCGAACGCGCGTCATAAACTTCTCAACATTAAAAAATTGGTCTAACGCGTATCACATATGTTCGTATTTTGAACACAAATTGTAAAAGTTTTTGTCATGAAAATAAGGCCAATCATGATTCATGACTTGTATGGGAGTTTGGTTAGTTGGTAAAGGGAATCTTTCCCCTTTAAGAAAAATAATGATTGAATAAGCGATTAAGCATTGGTATTTGATTATTTGAAGTTAAGGCACTTGTCAATTGTAGTTAGGTCAAAGGTAGCTCACAAAGTAATGCAATAACCTTATCTGCAAAAGGCACATACTTAAGGAATACATAACTATGGCATCACCTTAACTTGTACGCCAAGAATTTTTCTTTTTTTAATTTTTTTTGTCTCAATGATTTTTTATTGCTTTAATTATTTATATGTCATAATTCAACATTATTGATTTCATAGTGTTATGAATCCGCCTATGCTTACCATTCTAATTTCGAAGATTGGGTTCAATATTCATCAAATTAATTGCCTAAGTAGATGAGATCTTAAAGTATTTTCTAATTAAAACATTCGATAAAAGTCATAGTTAATCGAATAGCCTAGTGGAAAATGTTCTTGCTAGTGACGATTGTCGAGAACTACTAAAAGTATAACTAACAGACAAGAGTATGGATATCAATAAAATTGAAGTTCAATGCATAAAAAGCTAGATATTGGACAAGAAGATTATGGTTTGAAAGGTAGAAATGCAACTACATATATGATCAAGCAGGAAATTTGACTACACAAACAACTGAATCGAAATTAGCCATGGACTTGTATGCAACTATCTCACATATCCAGATCCTCTTCTTCTTCATCCTCGTACTCACCGTCGTCATCTGCAGTTGCATCCTGGTACTGCTGATATTCTGACACGAGATCGTTCATGTTGCTCTCGGCCTCTGTGAACTCCATTTCATCCATACCTTCCCCGGTGTACCAATGCAAGAAAGCCTTTCTCCTGAACATAGCAGTAAATTGTTCGCTCACTCTTCTGAACATTTCCTGGATGGAGGTTGAATTGCCAATAAAGGTAGATGCCATGGATAGACCACGAGGAGCAATGTCACAAACACTGGATTTGACGTTGTTGGGGATCCATTCCACGAAGTATGACGAGTTCTTGTTTTGCACGTTGATCATCTGCTCGTCTACTTCTTTGGTGCTCATTTTGCCTCTAAACATGGCTGAGGCAGTGAGATAACGGCCATGTCGTGGGTCTGCAGCACACATCATGTTCTTTGAATCCCACATTTGCTGGGTCAACTCAGGAACTGTCAGAGCACGGTATTGTTGAGAACCACGGGATGTCAGAGGAGCAAACCCAACCATGAAAAAGTGCAAACGAGGGAATGGGATCAAGTTGACAGCAAGTTTGCGAAGATCAGAGTTGAGTTGACCAGGAAAACGGAGGCAACATGTTACGCCACTCATTGTAGCGGAAATTAAGTGGTTCAAATCACCAACTGAAACAATAATAAGCATCGACAGAATCAGTAAGCCTAATCAACCAGGAATAATAAACTAGTCCAAACCATGGAAAGAAACTTATAAATTAACTCTTACAGCTTGGAGTAGTGAGTTTCAGAGTTCTGAAACAAATATCATAAAGAGCCTCATTGTCTAGCACCATGCATTCATCAGCATTCTCTACAAGCTGGTGTACCGAAAGGGTAGCATTGTACGGCTCAACAACTGTATCAGAGACCTTTGGCGAAGGGAACACCGAGAACGTGAGCATCATCCTGTCAGGATACTCCTCCCTGATTTTCGAGATAAGCAACGTCCCCATACCAGAACCTGTTCCACCACCAAGGGAGTGGCAGACTTGAAAACCTGCATCATGATTAGATAGGCAAT
The DNA here is from genome assembly GCA_003412495.2 of Echium plantagineum. Lineage (NCBI taxonomy): Eukaryota > Viridiplantae > Streptophyta > Magnoliopsida > Boraginales > Boraginaceae > Echium > Echium plantagineum. Next base: position 13,204,217 of record CM016567.1, on the reverse strand, counting down.
TACGATTTACCATATTTCATAATTAAACTGAACATATACAATCAACATCAACAGTGACACACATCAATGCCTTTTGAAGTCAACTGGAAGCCTTACCGAGGCTGTTTCCAAATTGACCTAAGAGTGAAGACTGAAGTGTAAACACTGTCTACTACTTCATAATAGATAAACCGAACATAGCATGGTTAAATTCTAAATAGAAGCACACAACATCACAATTAAATCCGAAATACCTTGAAGGCAATCACAATTCTCAGCTTCCTTTCTAACAACATCAAGAACCGAGTCAATAAGCTCAGCACCCTCAGTGTAATGTCCTTTAGCCCAGTTGTTCCCCGCACCAGACTGACCGAACACAAAGTTATCAGGCCTGAAGATCTGGCCAAACGGACCAGTGCGCACACTGTCCATCGTACCTGGTTCAAGATCCATGAGAACTGCACGGGGAACAAAACGCCCGCACGAGGCCTCGTTGTAGTACACGTTGACACGCTCCAATTGCAAATCTGAAGTACCAACATAGCGTCCAGTTGGATCAATGCTGTGCTCATCACAAACAACCTCCCAGAACTTGGATCCAATCTGATTTCCACATTGTCCACCTTGAATATGGAGAATTTCTCTCATCTTGCCTGAAATGAAATTCATAATTAATCTAATTAATCCCACATTTAAACACTACTTCTACATATAATAGATATTTAATTTCCTAAATTAAATCATATCTAATTACACTCAAGCCTAACTCAAAGCATTTAGCAAAATCTCATTTAACTAGTAAACCTATATCAATTCAAATGCGTGTCTAACCAGTACCTCAAACCCGCAAAGTCGCAAATCAATTCTACATAAAAGTGGACATTATTTCCCAAATTTTCACATTTAATTTCCTAATTACATATTCAAACTATCACAAATGTGTAAATTATTTAATTAAGACCTTAACAAAATGCCACTCCCTCTATATCAAAATAATAATCACACTTTCTGAAAAATATATCAAATACTAGTATTTTTATGATTCTATTATTGTGCTAACCTTTATTCAAACAAATAATTCAAATTATTTGAGAAAACATAAGCAAATTAACTAACATTTCAAATTCAGTTAAAAATAGAAATTCTACTGAATATATAAATAAATTCACGAAATTAAGAGCAAATTCTGACGAGATTTATACCTTAAGAAAACGTAGAGAAATTCAAGGGAAAAGATTTGAAACGAGAAAAATCTGAGTGAGTGAGAGACTGGGAAGGAAAAAAAGACCAGAGTATATAAAAGAGTGTGGGAGAAATGTTAACCATACGATTGGGTATTTGATAAATGTCCAAAAGTGATCCAACGGTTTGAGATTTTTCCCTCCTTTTCTTTTATCTTTTAAATATTATTTGAGTTTTACTATTTTTCATTCTACGGTTAACATAAGAATTTTGATGTATATCAATGAAAACTTGAAAATAACTTCATCAACAGTTTTGATAAGATCAAATGTAGTACTCCTATGTTATTATTATTTTGAGATCATGGAACCTATGAGTTTAACAAAACATGATTCTAGGGGATTTGAACCCAAGACCTCCGATAAATTAATCAAAAATTTAATTATTTGTGCTATATGGTTTGATGTAGGTGCAATACATACAACCCTTCAGGCATAGCTATTAAGAATTAGAGTGTAAAGTGCCAGCTTCCTCGCCTCTTCATGTGACTCGGGTTCGATTTTCATTGAGAACGAACCTTGTGTTTCAAAATGGTTAACCGGTAAACTTTAGTCCCTTAATTAGGCGAGACATATTCTGCGATAATCTTTGTTCTCTGACATCATACTCAGAGCACGAAGCTGTCAAGACTCTTGAATCTCAAACTTTTGATACAACACATATAATAAATCCACCCTTATTATAATAAATATATTCCTCGATTTACGATCCGCCTAATAACATGCTTCTAACCTTACTATCCAATTAATTTGAGTTGATAGTAGAAGTTTTACAGGGTGAGATATGATGGGTACATTTGGAGGATAGAATTGATTGTGATAATAAAGAGAAAGCGGCACATGAGTAGATGAGGAAGAAAGAGACAGAAATAGTGATGAGCATCTTAAGACTGAAGCAAGTAACATGAGATTATATGTCCTAGCATGTGACCTTGCCAGCCTATTTGATACCATCCCTCACTATCTTCCTTCTTACTTTTACCTTACCCTCTCTTTTACATCATTTTTTCATTTTAAAATTTTATAAATTAATTTAATATTTCAGAAATCACTTCAACAATAACACTCCATGAATATCAACTTTGAGTATTTCATTACAAGAATATATATATATATATATATATATATATAATAATTTGCATGTTGTATATATATATATATAATAATTTGCATGTTGCATCAAATTTCTACATAATCAGTGATTGTTCATTTGTTCTTATTAAACAGGTTTGTCGTAGATCAAATTCTCATACATTATAATCAAGATGCCCAATATTGATTTCACCATGAACATTCTCAAGGGTGAGAAGACCATTAATGTGAATTTTTGTTTTTTTTTTATCTTATCATTTTCATATTATTGTATGGCTGATGCTCAATAACTTCATAGAGTATGAGTAAATTAGAATAAAAGATGATATCATGTTTTTGTTATCAAATCAATAAGCGAATTTGTGTTTATAAAGTGGTTAAAAAGAAAGTTCTACAATTTTTAGTCTAATAATCAGGTGATATATATATCCGTTATTTACCTCATGTATACTTCATAATATGATGAGTAAAGGTCGTTAATGTGACGATTTCACTCGATTAAAAATAAAAATAGATTGCATCTCAAGGCCCAAGGGATAGTGTTTAAGGCTTCAACGAATTAAATGATAGGCCACAAATGTAACTTAGAAGTCAATAATTGTTGTTAGTTGTGACTTGTGAGTAGGCCTGTGATCGAGCCAAATCGAGCCAAATAATTAGGAAGTTTGGATTTGGCTTGAAAAATAATAGGGGAGGTTTGATTTGGTCTTATTTGGTCAAATATTAAAACTAAAGGTTTGGCTTGAGTTTGAAGGTTCGAGCCGAACCGTTTGAAAACGTTTGGCTTGGTAACAATTGGAAGAAAAATAAAAAAACGAAAACATTATATGAAAAAATAACAATTGAAATCGTAATTGAAGCTACAATTATATAAACAAAGGTGAGGGGGAGGGGAGGGGGTTTAGAGAATTGATGTGGATGAGCGATGCCATGCGTCATGAGGGTGAGCGGGGGAACGGCTTTTGAGAAGAGAAGAGATGAGAGGTGACCGAAGGTGGGCGGGGGGTGGGGGGGCGATCTGGAGAGTGGAGATGAAAGAATGAGATGAGTACATAAAAGGGAATATATGTTAGTTGATAATGATTTTATCATTAAATAGATATATGGTAACCGAGCCGCACATTTTCGCACCGTTTGGCTTGATTTGAAAAAAACCCAATCTTAAGGTGTGGTTTGATATTTGAATAGTCGAATCGAGTTTCAAGCCGCACCTTTTCGAGTCGAATACCTCGAGCTTTATCGAACCGAGACGTTCGCTCACATGCCTACTTGTGAGCCCATATGGGACATGGCTGAATTTAGTTTGATGTCCAAACAATAATTGTACAACTTACGAATCACAATTCACAACACAGTCCACTTGCAAGTTGTGGGTTTTGGACTATAAAAAACTTTAAAAGATAAAATAAAATGTTGAATGCTGATAAGATGCAAAACCTACTAGATCATTTGTCTGAGGTGAATTGAATCAAATGTTATTTGTTAGGTAATAATATAAGACAAAGTGACATTTGAAACGATGAAAAGTTGATAGATAAATTGAAATGATGACCATAGTTTAAGGGGAAATAATTGTATAAATAGTTATACGATATGAAATAATTTTAGACTGAATAAATAAATTAAGCAAATAAAAATCTAAGTTCCAAATAAATACCTTCATATTCTCTAACGACTAGTGCTGTTAAAGGACCAGGTAATTCGTAACCCGCTCGTTACTCGACTTGGAAAACCCGGGTCCGTTACCCGCTCGTATCCTTATCGAACGATACTCTAGTAATTTCTTTTACTCGATACCCGAATCGGAAAAAACCCGAGTCCGCTCGATTGCCCGCTCGCTTATTTTTTATATTGTATATTTATATGTAATATACGGTATACTTTAATCATATTGAACTTCAAATGACCAATATCAAATTAGTATTGAAAAGGATTCTCAGATTTGCATTAAACAATTAAATATGTTTGAAGAAAACTCAAAAATAAAAAAATTAAAAAAACCCGACTCCGTACCCGCTCGTGTCCTTATCGAGCGATACGAGGGTAATACATTTGCTACCCGACTCGTTATAATCGGGTAATTACCCGGCTCGGTAAAATAAAAACCCAGTCGGGTAACCCGTTACCCGCTCGAACCCGGTTCGTTAACAGCACTACTAACGACTGCTTCAATAAACTTCGTTTTCTGAATGTGACTCCAATCCAACCCGAGACCTATTGAAAAGAAGTTCAAATCTGGTACCACTGGGCTAGAACGATGAATTGATTCATTTAGACATATCCAACAATCAAATCCTTCACTAAAAAAACACTAATCATTTGATTAATTGAGACACATCTTATACTTAGTTTCGCCACAATATCCTAATACATTAATTTCGAGAAATCGTTAATTTAACTATTTCACACTTTTTACAAAATGAGGAGGGTCTACCTTGCTCAAGTCCACAAACTGAACCACGTCATGTACATATCCAGATCCAATGAAGAAAATATCTATTGATCATGACTTGATAAAATTCTTCCAAATCTAAAAAAATAGAACATTTTTGTTATTGGGCATTACGAAACCATTGATTTATATCAACCAATTGGAGTCGGACGTTTATATGACGCTCACTTTCGAATTGATGCTAGTATTCTTTCGATCACAAATCTTGTAGAAGGTGACTATCTTATTTCTAAATCAAGCATTTATTACTTGTCCCATATGATATCATGATACCATGATTCAATAAAATAAGATTCAACTTCAACTATCTTATTCACCTCATTTTTGTCTTAATTTCTAATATAATGCTACAAATAAGTCACTCATGAGAACATTTAGCTTAATTAAACATTTTTCTTTTATCAAATGATAACATACTGAAAGGAAATTTAAACTATTGAAAGAGAAAATCTACACTACAGCGGACAGAGAACTTTGTAATTATTTGGACCCTTGCCATGACTCGAACCCATGACCTCCATTGAGGCAGCTTAACCAAACATAATTAGGACAATATTTAACTCGTTCAATTCATTTTATTTGACATTTTTGTTTTCTCATATCAATCTTTCCATCAACTGCTTTTTTATTTCTTATTCTAACAAATATAAATTTTACATCATCACATATTTTATAAGAGTTTATCAAAATCTCTCATGAAAAAAACGAGAACACCAAATACAAAGCTTGGAATGTAATAATATTGTAACATAACTAAAATAACTATAATTCTATCGGTCTATCGATCCAATAAATATTATTGAAATTGCTAACAACAAGCTCCAGGACAAAACCTTGTAATAAGTTAATACTAACTAATAAGGTAATTAATGTGGGACAACTGATATCTATAATTCGAATGCTTGCAGAGACAATATTTTATTAAAAAATATCCAACATATTGTCTCTAGTTTTTATATTTAGACGGGCTCTCTTGAGACACTATTTCTAATACATATCCTTCAATTTGGAACCCATCTAATCGAGGACATCTAATACAATTAGAATAGATTAAACTTCCTTACCAAAACGAACAAATCCTCAACTAGAAAGTAGAAAGTATCAAAGTATGTAATCTCGATGGTACAATAATACTATCCAATAAAAAGCAAACAAACAAGATCGACCTCGAACTCCTCCTCCTCTCTCCCCACTCTTCCTTCTTCTCCCCCCATTCCCTACATTTTCGTACACATCTTTTTCACTTCATCTCCCCCCCCCCCCCCCCCTTCAAAACCCAGCTTTTTGTTGTAAGAATGTTTTTATTTTTCAATTTTTAATGGGTATATGAATTTATGAAATCTAAGTGTAGATATATTTGTCTCATGTTAGTCATGTACTCATCATAGTAACTCTTTTGCTCCTGACACAGTCATACTATTGTCTCCTGTATTGATTCTTGTACCACAAAAACAGACATACTTACAAAACATCATCAAGAACAGGTTTTGTTTGTGTAAATTTGTTTGAAAATATATACTTTTTTGTTGTTTTGTCATTGGTCGAAAATTCAAGAATAAGACGTGTAGCCGACCCCACTTATTGGGATAAGAGTTGGTTTCGTTTAGAAATTCAAGAAATAGTTGTAGTTAAATGAAGATGGATGATGCAAATTGGTTTGCTAGATGGGAAGAAGAGCTCCCTTCACCTGAAGAGCTAATGCCTTTGTCTCAAACACTCATCACACATGATCTTGCAGTAGCTTTTGATATTGGCAACTCCAGTAGCCCACATCACCCTTCGAAAGGATCCGGGAGATACCCGAGTATCGAGCAGCTGCAGATTGCACCACCACCCCCTCCACCTCAAGTGCAGCAGAATTTGAATACTAATGCAGTTTCTTCACAACCCAACTTGTCTGTTGAGTTTGAGTCATCTGAATTGGGTGGTGGAGGAGGAGGGGGAGGGGGGGAGGGGAGTGGTGGGGATGAGCAAGCTCGGACTTTGAAACGTCCAAGGCTAGTTTGGACGCCTCAGCTACATAAGAGGTTTAAATCGAGATATTGTTATGATTCGATATTATTGTGATTGGATATTATTGTTTATTGTATTTTGAGCTAATAATATTTCTTATAGGTTTGTTGATGCAGTAGCTCATTTGGGTATCAAGAATGCTGTCCCGAAGACTATAATGCAGTTGATGAGTGTTGATGGTCTCACTAGAGAGAATGTTGCTAGCCATTTGCAGAAGTATAGGTTGTATCTCAAGCGTATGCAGGGGATGAACAATGGTGGCGGTAATGGTGGAAATGGAAACGGGAATAATAGTCCTTCGGGCGTTGATCTTGCGACTGATCATTTATTCGCTAGCTCCCCTGTTCCACCGCATTTCTTGAGGCAAAATTCTGACCAATATATGAATTATGTGCCTGTGAATGTGAATGTGACTGCAATGCAGCACCACCACCCTCAGATGGCAGTGTCGGTTATGGGACACGGGCAGCAACCGTTGCTACAGCAGCAGTTTAGGCATTTTGGTAGTTCTCCCCCAGGTGGACAATTTGGTCACCCATTCTTGGGTAGGCAGAGGATTGGAACACAGGGCAATTCTGTGATGCCATCTTCATATGTGGCGGAAACAGATTCGCCTACGTCTAATGGTAGGGAAGTTCTCACTTTGTTTCCAATCGGGGAGGATTGAATTGATCTTGGGTAATTAAGTCGAGCATTTTGATTGTTCGACCTTGGATCGTCTTGGTTAAGATATTTGTGAAAAATGTATGTTAATGGTAGCTTTGTAGTCTAATTGAAATTGTGCTGAGTGATTGTTGACATTTAATTTAGTTTTGGAGTGTTAAGATTGAATTGGATACTCTTACAAATGTAATTAAGGTGAGATAGTATTACTAATCTCCTTAGCAGTGGAACATATGTATAGCAGTCTGTGATTGTAGAGATGGATATATGATGATAATAACACTGTGAGGATCAATAATTCCGGCATTCATCGAGGGCATTGATAGCGGGTATCATAACGAGCAATATTTTCGAAGTCGGGCGAGGGTAGAAGCTGATTCTTTGCATCACAATAGGGGAATGCACTTAAGACAAACTGTTGTGAGATTGTACTATTGCATTTTCCAGGAGCAAATTTGCTGCAAGACTTCCTAATTGTTGAGGGATCTACTTCATATTTTCTTGCTTCCTAGTGTAGATGTTATCCTAGCTTGTTGTACATTGTATTGTGTCTCACAAACTGTTGAAATATTTATGTAATTTGTACGCATACGATATCACTTTTTTTCTATTTATATTGAGTATTAAAACATGTACTTTCGATAATTGGGTTTTATGCTATTTAATCTTGATCCAATGGTCCAGATATGAAGTTAGGTTTTAGTAACCTATTTTAAGGTAGGTTGCAAGAAAAAACTTTATACTTGTAATCAACAACATAATATGTGTCTGGAACGAGACACATTACGTGTCACGTGAACCAAAACTCGAAGGCGTCGAAATAAATATAGTTCAAAGTCTCAAACTTTGCTGGGTGTCGAGTCTCCTCTCCATCCCTTTATGGTGAATTTTATTTCCACTCCAACACTTTCCACGACACAAATTTTTGACGCTTTTACCCTCACCGAGAACACGAAACCATTATTGGATTGTATATTGAACGCGCTTATTTTATGTGTTTTCAATTCTTACAAACAAACGTATCTAACACATGAAATCATCAGTAGACTAGTAAATCAAGGATTACTTCATGCGTCCGATAAAAATAAAAAGATCAAAATTTTGGGCCGTGGAAATATATATGCCCCTTGTGCGCATGCATGCATCATACCAAAACATAGCCAACATAGTACATATTCAATGGGCACCTTGTTGGTTTCTTTTTGCATGCCATTTTGATTCCATAAGAACTATTCAACATCCATCTCCCCCCTCCCACCCCCACCCCCACCCCCACCCTCCTTATTATTGGGGACACCATCCAATTGAGTGAAATAATGAACATGCAAATCCACAATAAATTATTAAAAATAAAAGTTTGATCTAATGGAATCTTTTAGTCCCACATAGTTTAAGGATAATACAGCTATTAAGAGAATCCATGACACCCTCCTAGTCCCACATACTTACTACTTATCTTATTATCCAAATAAACAGATCTGATCTGCCCCTTTTCTCCAATTATTACTAAAATACTCAAGAATCTGCCATAGCTGGATCTCACCATTTATATTGTTTTTGCTCCCTTCAACATTGGGGCTGCATTCGTTGTTTCACAGATCATTATACATAATTCATCACCTATTCAAATGCTCTAATTTATACTAATATACTCCAACGTTCCTCATATCGTCTTTCTCGCCCAAGCTTTCAATCAATAGGTTGTGTTCAAACCTTGTCAAAGACAATTTATCTCATATTTCACTCTAGTGTGATTAATTAGGAATTTATGTGTTCATTGTATGCGATTGTCTTCATACTCTCATCGCTAATTTATAAAAAAAATCTGGTAATTTCTAACCCGAACTTGACTAAGATCTTGCATTTAACTTTTGCTCAAAGGATATTTTTCATATTTATTTAAAACATTCACTCTAGCTATTACATTAGTTATGAACTAATTATGCGACTCTCGTGAGTGGTTTATGTTACCAGCTTGTCATCACATAATTTAGACCTTAATCATAGTTTTATCGTAAATTAAGATTGTTACTCTCTCCGTCCTTAAAAGATTGATACATTTTGACTTTTGTGGTCAAATTTTATAAAATTTGATCAATAATTCTCATTAAACGGTAAAATAAAATACAGTCATGTGGGATCTTGATAGATTCGTCTCAATATATATTTTTGAAATATCAACTTCTTATAATTTTTTCGCATGTAAAATAAAAAATATTTAGGTTTTAGATTGTATTTTGTTGATCATGGAAGTTAAAATGTACCAATTTTTTAGGGACGAAGGGAGTATATATATTACTAATATAATGCAATCGAAGTATCGATTTTGAATTAAAATTAATATATTAACTAATTTTTTTATTATACTTTCCGTTGTAATTTACTTCACGTTTTCTCTGACATCTATAATTTATTCAAAAACACAACATGAATTTGATAGTTATTTGGTGTCCGTAACCCGCACCAAGAAAATTTGACTCCTCCATCGTTTATGCTCTTCGGGTATTGATCTAAATTAGCATGGTTAGCACCATATTTATGTTAGTAGCGTATTAGTAGTGTAGCAGTGCCCGACAACTTCCGCCCCACCCCACCCCCTACTCGGGACAGATTAAACAGATGATATGAAAGAAGACACAGTTCAAACAGGTTTGTGAAAACGTTCTGCCACAAAAATAACAATAGGTTCACACTAGCTGTTTTTAACCCCCATAGTAATTTACCCAGTTGTAAACAAAAGAAACTAACAACATTAATTCATAGTTGTTGAAACAAAATTGCATCAACCTCAACAATATAGGTAACAACATACTCTTCCACTTCGATTATCTGCTCGTCATGAGTGGTTTTGAGTATAATCAAAACTTAATGGCTGCTGACAAAAGGGAGCCTGCAGCAATGGTAATGTCTTAACGTAAATAATTATTCAAATTTCACCAGTAAAGGACATCATGAGTACAACATGATCTTAGTAATACGGTAGTACCTGGAAAACGGTATGCCTAAGTTGATCATATGAGTGTGCATACATCATTGTTTGCATTGGCCATTGCATGTATACAGCCTCTCTTGGTACTTGATTTAACCCCATAGCACCGAAAGGATTCATAACCGGGCTCCTGTAGTTAAGGGGAGGAGCTTGAGGAGTTGGCATCTGACCAAGCTGAGGTGAAACGGTATCATACTGCACATATGGAGAATGAAACGTTTGCACATTGAAGGGAGTCGAGGTAAAGCTCTGAGTGGCTGGCATGGTCCTAACGTACCTGCATGTACGTGCAGACATTTACCATAGATTTCTAAATACTTCCTTATTCATTCCTAATGCGACCAAAAACCTATTCTAGAACAAAACATAAATTATGTATTCACACTTTCAACTGTTCCATTTAGTGAATACAACGTCAGTGAACCATCAATTAACATGGATTCTGACTGGTTATTCAGGTAAAAACCCAACCAAACCGGTCAAAGTACTTTAAGATGATCAGCACACTAGGCGCTAGACATTAATTTCAATAATATACTCCACAGAGCAACCATGTATGCCAAGCACCAGACCGTGAAGATAATACTAAAAAACAAAGGAAACACCGACATATAAGGCTCAACTAGTCAACTTAGTAAATGTATACGGATATGTTTTGCACTTTACCTAATTCAAAATAGTTGTAAGAATAAAAAACCGTGGAAAGACATACAAACAATGTTTCTAGTCAAGAAATATTTGAAGTTGTGACCACTAAATCTCATATATATGAGGAGATCAATTATTATATTACTTGTTATTATTTTCCCTTTTCACATCTCATTTCCATCACATTTTAACTGAACGAAATATAGAATGATGTTGGATTGCAAAATAAAAAAAATCTCTCATACTGTACAAAGGTATAAATAAAGCAAGTACCTAAAATCATAGACATAGGATAAGAAAAACTAATTTGATTAGCCCATTCAATAATTTCGGAAAGATAAAAAGAGTGAGCAAGCACACGGAATGATAATGGCATCGGACAAATCCTCAAAACAAAATTTTCTATACACTTGCGGTGATGGACACAACAACAAATGAAGAATTTCTTACATTAAAATAAGAATGCATAATCAGTTTTTAACTTGCAACTTTATAGATTTTTAAACCAACATCTTCAAGATAAACGTACCTTTCATAACTTCTATCATAATCAGGGTCACTACGGTCTTTCTCCCTGTCCCGCAGGATTGCCACCCTTGAAGTCATACTATTATCTCTGGTACTGAAATTGTTCTCCAGGTCTAAAAGCGAGTTTCTCAAACTTTCATTTTCATCTGCACTCAAGCACATATCCTTTCCGTCAGACGTAGTCCTAGACAAAGTATCTTCCAACTCAAAACTAGGAGAACTATTAAAAATACGAGCTCGTGCTTTGTCATACTCCTCCTTTCTCTCTTCCACTGTTCTAACAGAATTCCGCTTAGGCCCCATCTCACCATTGGAGGAAGCTGTGTTAGGCCTTGGCCTTAAGACAATCTTAATCTGCTCATGTTTATCATTTTCTGGCAGGTTAGCGGGTACATCAGACAAACGAACAGATGGGTATTTGGTATCAGCCTGTTTCCTAACCAATATGCGGATCCCTGATCCATCTGCAACATTATCCTGAACTGACGTCTGCAGGTCATAGTGCTGAGCAACTCGATGGGCTGCTAAACGGAGGTAAGAAGTAGGAAAGTGCTGAAACTCAAACTGCTGTTCAGGACTCTCCAAGAACTTCTGCACGTCAAGTTCCATTCGCAGAACTTTAGGAAGAAAATCAAGCGAAGTTATTAATGAAAACTACTTTAATAAATTAAGCAATGACATAGGGAAGTTAGAAGGAAAAAAATACGGATTTCGTCTTTTTTATACATTAATTGTGTTTAGGCTTTTATGACCAACCTGCGACACCACTTCATCAAATATTCTTTCATTAAAGACCTAATTTAGAAGAGAAGGGTATAGTAATATCGCCACACTTCGAGCTAATTCTGTTATGAGGATTAGAGCAACATGAAAGTGCAAGGAAAATAACATCCATTAGCGACATAGCGCCAAACATTGCAAATTACACCAGATAGAAATGCCAAATCAATGCATTTACTCAGTTGTTGGAAAACTATAAAACGCATCACATTTTCACAGTGACATTTATAGATGAAGATGATTTCATCTGCTATCCAACTGCTTCCCCCCCCCCCCCCCCCCCCCCCCCCCTTCCACTGCCCAAATCAGCATCCACAGCTCAACTCCTCAACAAAAACATAAGTGTGCTCCAATACCATTTTATGTAATAGTAAAAAATACAACTTAATCTGCTTCCTAAACCCGTTTTTACTAACCCCATACACCAGTCACCAGCACCTTCAAGACGCAACATAAAACTACTCAAATACCATACCCGAAATCCTCATATACTTACTTGCAACACTTCCCATCATCACAAGTTCTGGTGAAACAAGTACCAAGCACATCACCTTAAAATTTCAAACATACAGCTAGAAAAATAGCTGTCAGCTCAATCCACTAACTCGATAACACCACCAAAATCGATCTAACTAACAAAATCATCACGGAGATAATAATCCCCTACCTCGCTTAATCAGGAGCCTTAGGATGCATCGGGAAATGTTTTTGTATCTAACATAGTTACACTTAGACCTTAGTTTTACTAATGGAAAAATCAATAAGTAATTAATAATCTAATAGTAGTAACTAAAAATCAATTAAATTCATGTTACTATAATCAGATCTAATTTCAAAACAATACCACATAACCTTCATTGATAAATTAAATACACCCAGTTAAGTATAATCCACAAATATACATAAAAAACAAAGCAAAATTAAAGAAATGAAAATTGAACAAGCACTCGATTATACCTCATAAATATAAATAAAACCCCCAAAAAATGAAACTTAAATACATAACCACTCAATTATACTTCACAAATATAACTAAAAACCCAAAAAATTAGGATATAAATTGTTGCTTACTGGTGACACGGTGGCGAGGGGTTTGAAGAGCCTCAACCAAAAACGGGTCCACAACTGACATGTAAGCAGCTTCACCACCCATCTCCTTCTGAGTCAAAACGACGTCGTTTGAGGCAAATTGAGTAGAGCCTCTAGAATCCATATTAAAACATATATTTATATGTATCAATCAAATTATGTATATAACTATATATCGTACTCAATAAAATGCCGGATTGGATTGGATTGGGTGGGGTAGGGTGGTGGGTGGAGGGGGGTGTGTGCTCTCTCTCGCTCTAGAGTTCGTCCGTATCTCTCCCAAATTCAGAGAGAGAGAGAGAGAGGGGGGGGGGGGGAGGCGCTGCTTTTATTGTTGAATTATATGTTTATTTCTATTCCTGATTTGACCATATTTTTAGACTAATTCGCATTTTGTCTCTTATACTATCAAATTGATCGCATGTTGCCCTCTATACTATCTAAATGTGATCAATGTACATTAAGAATCCGAGGCATAATTTAAGTGGTAGATAATTAGAGTGTTAACAGTTTCGTTTTTCCACACAGTGTCAAACACGGCCTGCAACTCATCTCATTCATGTAGTTGAATGTAGGTGTTGTTAGTGGACAAGTTCACAGTTTTATAAACGTACATTGGGAAGTTGAATACTGCAACAAAATTCTATCGCACTTTCAACAAATTTTATAATTTGTTCTTACAATAGAACACACATCTTGGAGTATATAACTTTGCATATACAAGAAGAGCCACTAGCAATCACATGAATTAAGAAAAATGAGCACCATTAATTGGTTATAGTAGTTTACAATCACCAGCAAAATAACAAATGAACTCCTCTTTACATTATGCATGTTTTTCCTCTCATATTTATGTTGGTAGATGTCTCTATGCAGACTGCAGTTGCGCCATTTGTGAAGTAGCTCGGTATGCGACTAAATTTGAAAGGAATCCAACATTGCTTGCAACGTTTTCTGGGACGATTGCCATTGCTTGTCATTGGCGCTCGCCACAAAGAGGACCACGGTGCTTCCCTTGGCGGTTGCTTTGGCGAGATTGTGTGTTCCAGTTAAAGCATATGGTGTATCAAGAACATATTTGTAGTACTGCATTTTCAAATAGGTGCCATTTTCATCAGCAAGCAAAATGTCACAAAAGGGGGGGGGGGGCATAAATTTCAACACTAAGCTAATTATTATCAAGAAGATTCATGTTAATGTTAATGTATATATTAGAGTAATGTATTAGTGGGTCGGCTATGTCTATATGAATACAACGTTTACATTCAGCTTTGCGAAGATGAAAACTTGGTAGTAGAGTAATTGAACGTTCGAATCTTACCGTTTGGGAACCAAGTTTCTCAACTGATGTGTCAATTAGTTCCTCAGGATCAAATGTGTTTCCTGTCACAAAAGGGCCAAGGGAAGCAATAACTTTCTCAGGGCTCCCAATATCTTCTATCGTCGCGTTTGGTTTGTTAGTAAGGCGGATCAAAGGCGACGCCACCACCTGAACTTTCCCCTGCTTCTCATCCTCGAACTTCACCTCTATCCACGGCTCAGCACATTTCGGCTGGCAATAATTCCCCGAGAGAATGTTGGCTATTCTCAATTGTTTCCAAGATGGTGGAATAATGAACTGGTAAGGCTGCACGTTACCTGCAGCCGGCTAAATTCAGAGTTGCATAAGAATAAGAGAGAACAAATCAAGCTTTAAATTCATCATTACCTAAAAGATGATACTGCAGTGTTTATCCAATTTTAGGTCGGTTTTTTTAGTCTGACTTTGCCATTGATCAAATTTTAGTGATAGCCTTTCGTCGTAGAAAGTAAACAGTCGTACAATTAGGATAACTAAGTAATTAATCCACAAAACGTAATTTGGTTATAGAACAAAAAAATGACAAAATGCAGAACACTGAAAATGAAGAATGTAATAACACCACAAAAGAATATATTTCTAGTTAATGAAAGTTGTACCAGCACGAAGAGCAGGAGTGTCTTTGGAAGTAGCTTTGAAGATAACGAAAGAAGGGTCATTCGGGGCAGGAGGGAGGAATGCACCAACGTCTATTTCTCGAGCATCGGAAGGAGGGGGAGGGGCTAATACCATTGGCATTATAGCAACACCTTTCAAGAACTCTCTTTTCGAAACACGGATAGGCTCATTGGCATTTTTGTAACCAGAATTTGCACTGAATATGGGATGATTGGAAGAAAGGTTTTGAGTGAAATGGTGTTTTGATGTGGAGGATAAGATGGAGGAAATGTTAGTGAATGAAACTGAAGCCATTTTTCAGATGAGTAGAAGCTCTGTGTATTTTGGAAGGTTGTGAAGTAACAAACATTTATATCCCTTTGTATGGATTGGTCCAATTTGGATAAGATATGGATATTTCTACAATTTTACAAAGGGTTGACATTTTCAGATACAAAGTTGAATTTGATCAACTTCTCCTGCATTTGAAGTCCCACTACTTAGTTTTGAAACTTTTTTAGATTTATTGCATGACATGGGTTACTTCATTATAGTAGCATCGTAGCGCGGTAGCACCTACTATTCGAATATTATCTCAGACATTTTTTCTATCCCTTCTTACCTTGAAAAAGCGGCAACACCTTACGTTCTTAAACTGATAACCATCTTTCGGCTAACCTAACCGCTTTTGTCCCTCTAAAAAGGAGAAAAAAAGAAAAGAGGGGAGGGGTTAACACAAATATTTGATTGTATTTATAATCTTTTTAATACCTTTCTGTTTCAATAACTCGAATTAAGAAAACGAAGGAGAATGTAAATGCAATCACATTCATTTAATTCGACATTTATTTGTTTTTTCCTATAAGGTTTGACGCTCAACGATTTTTAATAATAGCTTAAAAAATGTCAGAAATAGTAACAAAACAATATATTTTCAAAGATAAATCCAATAATACCAAACTAAATTTACTAAAAAATAACTAATGATCAAGTACTATCATATAAAAGTTTGACACGTCCCAAGGACAGAATCTAGTAATAGGTGACAAGGTGATCTCTTTACTCCTCAGACTAATGAATTAGTTAATATTATCAATGATTATGCTTGTGATCGAGAATTTTCTTGTATGCTTAGGAGGTCATGCTCACATGGTGCTCACAACCATCTGAGCCGTTAGATTAAGAGTTTAAGTGATATTTTAATCTTATGGTTCATATTTAATTGGGTATTTTTGTCCTTACATCTTTAAGTGGAAAAACAATAATAGTGGTATTTTGGGTATTAATGATAGAGTAATTAGCAATTAATTGAGATTGGAGAGAGGAAGCTAAATGCAATTATTACTTCAGCTCACCAATGTCGAAAATATGAATTCTAGTATTAATCTCATTTAAAATAAATTGAAGTATAACTTTTTTTTCTAATTTTAATTATTTCATTCAAAAACCAATGAATTTTCTTAGTCTCATGTCAATAACACCACTGAATAATATACATTGGTGTTGCATATTTCTTCAATAACACCATATAGAATTTATTTATATATCTTTACTAGAATTAATCTCATTTTTGATATATTTCTTCAATAATAAACAATTCTAGTATTAATCTCATTTTAGATATATTTTTAGTGACACCATTTACTAATACACACTGGTGTTCCGTTCTTATTCAATAACACCACCGAATAATATACATTGGTATTGCATATTTCTTCAACAACACCACATAAAATTTATTTATATATCTTTACTAGTATTAATCTCATTTTAGATATATTTCTTCAATAATAAACAATTATAGTATTAATCTCATTTTAGATATATTTATAGTGACACCATTTACTAATACACACTGGTGTTCCGTTCTTGTTCAATAACACCACCGAATAATATACATTGGTGTTTCATATTTCTTCAATAACACCACATAAAATTTATTTATATATCTTTACTAGTATTAATCTCATTTTAGATATATTTCTTCAATAATAAATAATTCTAGTATTAATCTCATTTTAGATATATTTTTAGTGACACCATTTAATAATACACACTGGTGTTCCATTCTTGTTCAATAACACCACCGAATAATATACATTGGTGTTGTATATTTCTTCAATAATACTACATAAAATTTATTTATATATATTTACTAGTATTAATCTCATTTTAGATATATTTCTTCAATAATAAACAATTCTAGTATTAATCTCATTTTAGATATATTTTTAGTGACACCATTTACTAATACACACTGGTGTTCCGTTCTTGTTCAATAACACCACTGAATAATATACATTGGTGTTGTATATTTCTTCAATAATACTACATAAAATTTATTTATATATCTTTACTAGTATTAATCTCATTTTAGATATATTTCTTCAATAATAAACAATTCTAGTATTAATCTCATTTTAGATATATTTTTAGTGACACCATTTACTAATAGACACTGGTGTTCCGTTCTTGTTTAATAACACCACTGAATAATATACATTGGTGTTGCATATTTCTTCAATAACACCACATAAAATTTATTTATATATCTTTACTAGTATAAATCTCATTTTAGATATATTTCTTCAATAATAAACAATTCTAGTATTAATCTCATTTTAGATATATTTTTAGTGACACCATTTACTAATACACACTGGTGTTCCGTTCTTGTTCAATAACACCACTGAATAATATACACTGGTGTTGCATATTTCTTCAATAACACGACATAAAATTTATTTATATATCTTTACTAGTATAAATCTCATTTTAGATATATTTCTTCAATAATAAACAATTCTAGTATTAATTTCATTGTAGATATATTTTTAGTGACACCATTTACTAATAGACACTGGTGTTCCGTTCTTGTTCAATAACACCACTGAATAATATACATTGGTGTTGCATATTTCTTCAATAACACCACATAAAATTTTATTTATATATATTTACTATTCATGCTTAAAATGTATTTTGGTATCTCTCATTATCTTTAAACACAAAATTAACTCTAACCGCTTAAGAAATTGTAATATGATTACTACCAAAATTGGTGGAATAATTAAAATACCAATTGAATTTGTCTTGACTAGACTTAATGCAATACCAAACCAAATTATATAAATCACAATAGAAAATAAAAATTTAATTCGAGTACACCAATCAAATTTGTATTGTTTATATGTGTTAAGTATTCAAGTTTAATATTGTGAGTATATTTTGTAAAATTTCATAATTAAGATTCCAGATTTGAGTGTTATTTTGGTTAATAAATGGTAATAAATTTGGAGTGCAATAAATTTTGTGTTACTTTTTCACATTCCATAAAAAAAACATTTCTTAAATGACCATGAAACCCTTGTGAGCATGGTGCTCACAAAATAGTTGTAAGCATATAAGTACAACTCCTTGTGATCAATGTCATTTAAATTGTCTAAGAAAATTACTGGTGGTTGTTTTCGTTCTTAGTAGACTCTCTACAGTAAAACGTCTATTAATTAATAATGTTGGGACCGATCAAATTTATTAATTTAGAGAGTTATTAATTTATCTATAAATTAATAATTTATTAATATAAAGAGTTTTTGCATGACATGAAGAGTTATTGCATAAATATATGTAGAGTTTAATGACATGAAGAGTTTAATGATATTACTACTATAATTGAGAACAATGTTGATGATGAAGATGATACCGTGTCTTCGGAACCTGTTACCCGAAAGGAAGCACTTTTGGCGTCTAGAACTCTTCACAAATTTATGTTACAATTCGAAAACACAACACCGAAACTAATGGATGCAATAAGAAAAAATTAGAGATGAAGTCCAATGTGATTTGAACTTTAAACTTTAAGAAAAAACAAACTATTATAGTCATATTTTAAATAAATTGTAACTATATTATTTCAATTTCTAAGGATTATTAATTTATAATGTTCGTGGGACCTTATATTACAAAGGAATTTTTTTAAAAAGTATTATCTTATTATTTTATCGATTTCGTTAATTTTTTTAACTTGCCCAAGTTGGGACCTACAAATTTATTATCTTAGAGAGATTATTAATTTATAGAATATTAATTTATAGACGTTTTACTGTACTAAGAAGTTTGTTTTCAGTCGATCAATGATCGACAATCTTCAAAAATGTTGGATTTCCCTTGACACCGACCACGAGATATATGATCTCGTCTGCTCATGTCATTTAATGTTATTCATTCCTTTACTTCATCTGTTTTTCGAGTACCACAATAATTTTCTTATACAATTAAACAATGCTAAAGTGCGAGTAGACACCATTCATGAGTTAACTTTTCTCGCTAGTATTTTGAGGAGTATTTGGGTCAGAAATCAGATCCAGACGTATGATGATGCCAACTCTATATGCCATATCAGACTATCTTTGCTTTATGTCATGTTTATTATTTATTTCAGTATTACTCCAATTGTTAAAGATCTTGTTGCCATAATGACAACGTTTGATCTTATGTGTTTGTAATTTGTTATCTCTATCTATCAAAAAAAAGTGACAAGGTGATTATGGTAAACACTCTTCAAGACTTCAACATCAATAGTTCAAGTCCATGTGGAATTAACACTAATTGTAGAGATTGCTTTGCTTTGTACACTTTGGTCATCTCCTTTGCACAACTATTACTAATATACATCCCTCAATTTACAACTCACGTAAGCAATGTGCATTTACCCCAGGTGATAACAGAAGATTAAACTTATTTACCTAACGTGTAAGCTCGGAGCTAATTGTTCGGGTTAAGGGTTCTTTCGGCGAGTACCAACTATTTAGTATGACAAATAGTACGTCAAATTCCCTGAGCTTAAGGAGGAACATCAATATAATTTTCATTACAAGTCTCTTGACAAAAGTGAACAACTTCTCAAGCCACAAAATTTTCCAAGGGAAGGACACAAACCCAGTCCGATGGTTTACAATTTGAGCAGAAACTACGAACAAAACGAAAACAGAATACTACAAGATTAATCATAATTGTGTAAATAAGCTCTTACTCAGAAACAATGGCTGCACATTAAGATGACATTGAGAGACCATTGGCGATTTCGCCAATCATACTTTGAATCGTTTGGGTCTTGAATGAGACTCCATGCTAGATCTTCTTTTTGCTCTTCCGCTAGCAATTTCTTGGAAATGATTTGGTCCATCGAAATCGATCTTGTTCATCTTCACCTTCTTTCTCTTCCCCCGGTCATAATCTTCATCCCTGTAGATGTAAACATAATGCACAGATTAACCACCAGCATTATCAGCAGATGGAACGTACTCTACCATTGCAAGGAAACCAAGGTAGCCTAAGCATTACATAAAAAGGGGAGATGTGCATTAATAATGATAGCTTCTAGTAAGCTAGTCTACCACGAGTAGCCTTGGTAGACAGGGAAGTAATGAAGCAATTATCTATTTCTAGAGAACATGAATATTCAGGAGAAACTCAAGGCCAACTCCCCTCAATCACTATATCACGTAATTGCCTTTTTTTCCTGGAGAAGTGTTACTGCTAGAAATGAAGGAACAAGGAACTAACCAGTCGTCACCAATGTAGCCAATGCTGATGCTTTCCGTTTTCTCTGATTCTGTGGCTGAAGTCATCGGAATATGAACATCATCCCATTTTGCAACTGCAAAGGTAAGCCAACATTAGCAGATCATTTCCATGTTTTCCTAAAATATATTTTAGTCTCGTGCTAATGCATTTGGCATGACGGCAATAATGGCATACCAATTTTTTTTGAAATTTAGCAAGTAATGATATTGAGGAAATAGGACGACTACAAATGATAATTCTTACCATGTGTTTCCTCTAAAACTGCAGTAAGGCCATTAAGCTTCACTTCTTCTCTTTTCTCTGTTGACGAAGCAGGATCTGCTCTTTCAGATTTGAAGTATAAAGGCTGTTGCTTTGGCGCTGAGACAAGCTGATCATTTAGACGCACTTTTTCTAAACATTCATCAATCGTTGTCTCCGTGTCAGCAGTCACAACAGTAATAGTAGCATCTTTTCCACTAGATTTATTACCATGTTTCTTCTTCTTGTGGGAGCAGGTGGAAAGGCCATGATGGGCCCTCTCGTTATTCTCAGATGTAGATGGCCCAAGACCAGACTCATTAACAATCTTACCTGCCAAGTGCTCTTGTCCACATTTTTTATTTAACAAACTGCAGCTTTTGCCCTTGTGTTTCTTCTTCTTCTGAAGGTACAAAGTCGTGCGGAAAATCATGTTTGTGCTAAGAAGCATCTTCAGAACGGGTGTCTTAAAGAGCTTCTTCTTCACCGCAAGGTGAGATGTTTTGTCAGCAAGTTTTCTTTGAGGCAAGATTTCCAGCGTGGTTGGAAGCTCACGTTTCTGGCCAACATCAGTAGTACTACAACTGGAATCACCACTTGGCTCGAATATCCCAACCTAAACAAAAATATTGAGCACAAAGACAACATGAGATCAAAAAGAAAATATATAATGGCACATTTGATCCCCATTGTACTCCCTAGAAAATTCATATGTTTCCGGAACTTACTAAATGATGAGAACTCATAGTTCAAATACGCAACCGTGGAACCACACATAGAGTACTAGTATGAGGCTAATTGATCAAGAAAGCAAATACAACAACCCCCCACCCCAAAAAAAGAAGAAGAGAAGATGACATGAGCCATAAAGTTCAATCACCTTTTGAGTCTTAATTGAAATAGATACCTTCTCGGATGCGCCAATATTATTGGAATTACATGGTCTATCAACTATAACGGTAGCAACTTTCTTTACACCCACATGGCCGTTAGAGCTGGTAATTCTCATGCAAGGATCAATTCCTGAAGCTTTATCTGATGAGGCTGCAACCTTTTCAGTAACATTCAGATTTGTCACAGGAGATCTCTTCAAGCTTAAAGAACTTTTGACATCATAGGATGTAGGGTAATCAGCTTTCAACCCGCTACTGTCTGCTTGGATTTTCTCTAGGCCTCCATTTGATGCGCTGACATTCAGTGTTACCAATGAGGAATCCTTCAGACTCGCAGAGTTTTTAGCAGTAGAACCCAAGTGTCTAGCTTGATCAGCCTTTGAAAAGTCAGCCCCAGCTGGGATTCTCACCAGGCCTTTATTTGATGCATTACCATTCAGTGCATCTCCTTGAGTTGATGCATGAGAAAATGAACCATTTGACTTTTTATCAATAGGTCCAGTTTGTATATGTCCCTTTAACACTTTGAGATCAGTCACAGTTTCTTTGTGGACAACACTAACAGGCTTCTTTGGAATAATTTTTTTCTGATCTCTGACATAAAACAGCATATATGCCTTCTGCTCCAAAACCTTCCTCTCGCCAACTTGTATAACCTATTAAGGTTGCAGGAATGATTTTTCTAAGTACGCATATACGGATCTAAAACCACACCCCACTATAGCACAAAGAATATCACACTCATTATAACTATCAATTTAAGCTTCACTTATGCATAAACAGGGACAGGACACTGTCCATAAAAATAATCTTTGTGTTCTTGTTCTTCATCAACAATCATCAATTATAAGAGAGAACATCCAATGACCTAGTGGTTAGGAGGTCTTCCAGTGACTTAGAGGTCCCGGGTTCGATTCTCATTGTAAGGGGGCGGTGAGTGGGTTTAGAAAACAAAAAAAAACAATCATCAATTATAAGTGTTAAAACATATTGTAATATGGACTACCTGGTTGTCATCAAGGGAATGCCAAATGCCACTTGATGTCCTGACAAAGCAGTAATAATGGCCAGAATGGGTGCTATAACCAGCATGAACAAGAACACCGTATAAGGTATATTTCAAATCACCATCCTGCAAAACATTCACACATATAGTTCATAAGCAAAGAATATTTGAACAAAATCTTATATACACAAAGGATCCCTGAACTTGGCATCTAGAAATGATAGCCAACTACCAAGTTGGTTGAATACAACAGAAACCGTAGTAAAATCACAGTATGGTGAGTAATTCATTAGTAAGGGAACTAATCCGAGCCAACAAGGTTTTTGCAATATGCTTTAGAATCTTCAATCTCGAATACGACCCAAATCCGTTATAAAAAATCCATAATAACAACTACATGACATATAATAAGAGTATAAGACTATGTATCGCTTTAATAATAGACTTCCTTTCAGCTCTTGTTCTAAATTCTCTAAAAGTCAACTAGAGGCAACTTACACCTTTAGCAAGCAATTTAAGTTGAAATACATATTTGTTGAACTTACAGAAATTAAATAGCCTAGAGAGAATTACCCAACTTGTAGAGAGAGAGAGAAATGTTAAACTGTTAAAGTATACTCTGAAATGCACTACTTACATAAGGCCCAGTAACAAAAGGTTTTAAGTCAATAGTTGGACCAAACTCGACTTTTTTGTTGATCTTCTGTCCTTGGACATGTGAGCCAAAACGTTTTAGGTGGATTGCAAGGACATGAGGTGGCTTGTCTATTGTAAGCTGCTTGAGAGCCTTAACTTTTTGCTTGCACTCCTGGCACTGATACTGCCTTTCACCACCATCCAACTGTTCTTTAGCTGTAAAATGTGTAAGTGCCTTGTTCAACGAGTCTGCCTTCTGAATTTCCAGACTTAAATCTAGAAATGGGTCAAACTTGTCGGAGCAGTAAGAACACTGCATACATTTCACCTAACAAATGCCACAATTAATCATGAACTGGGAAGCCAACAATATCAAGGTAATAGTATGAAATAAAGGAGTTCAGAAAACATTTGATGAAAGTGTTGTTAAAATGCGAATGCCTTTAGGTTGTTTCGCGATTGTATTATACACAATTACAAATAATTTTCTATGTAACAACTTATGTGACATTTTTACATAGAAGATGAGATAATCAAGATATGTTGATAAGATGCAGACCAAATTATTAACTAACCTGGCTGCGGAGCCGACCACCAAATATCTTATGAACCAAGCTTCTCTCGTAAGCACTGGGAGATTCAGTAGGTACTCCCGATGGTAGGCAACACTTATGCATAGATTCAAGCAGATTGACCATGTACTCATGAGCATCTTCTTGTCTAGCATTACGAAAACTCCGAGATATGCCTAATGTGGTCAAGGATTCCCAGAGTCACAGTACAAAAAGAAGTTCAAAGTATGACTTGAGAAATGACTTCACAATCAACCATTCGTAAGATTACAGTGATGTAGAAGCCGTAGTAAGGCATATAATGTATACCATTTTACAAGATGCTCAAAGATTTATAAGACCATGATCGTGAAAAGGATACAGCGCAAGTTTGAAACAAGATCTTTAGGAGCTAATATTCTTCCACTCGAATTAAGAGCACGACTAACATGTCTCTGAATGGAACAGAGGGCACAAAATCCAGCTGCACGACCTACACCAGTATAATGAAAGTGAATACAAAGGTTGCAATTAAATAAGGAAATATAAATAAACATATATTTTTAAAGGCAGTCTGGCATATCATTGGCATGGCTATGACCTGTGAGGAATAAGTGGGGTATGCTCGTTCGTCATTTCCTGTTTGGGCTCTTTAAGTGACTACTTACTAAATGGCTGCCCTCAATTTTCCAGCATAGAGGCATTCATTAATTGTAAAAATTTACCACATCACATAGGTGCTGGAAGATTTATATATTCTGTTTTCAGTTCCCTTGTATATGCACTAGAGTCCAAACATAAGAAATGTAGACACTAGATCAGACAACTCACACGAATTTTGATGCTTTCCACTTTGCAAATATGCTGCAAGTGGCTCAGTGTAAGTCAGACATTGTAAGACTGAGTTTAGAAAACATGTATTTCCAAGGTTTTGCAAACCAGCACCCTGCAATAAAACATACCAATCCCCAATTAAGCAAAAAGCTTTCAGAAGTCTCATCACATGTATCTACATCATCAATATGCACCAATGCCTTGGATGAGACTCCCGCCTTAGCAAGTTGGCGGGAAGAGGGGGGTCGAATAGCATGTAGCAGTACAATGTGATAATGTAGAGCCGGTTTCCAAATTGACCCAAGATTGAAGTGAAAAAACTATATACCACTACACAATAGATATGTAGAGTAGGTACTGCAATACCCAAACAATATTAAATCTTTGACTCTACAGAACATATAAACTACAATCTTATAGAAAATCTGCCTCGGACTAAAAATAATGTGGAGAATAACACTAATATTCCACATTAAAAAATGTTATATTTCCTATTTCACAACAAAATCTTCCACAGTCTCACTCTAATGCAACCCCAACACAATAAAAGACATGTACAACACCAAAATATGCATACTTTCTGTAAATTCATCATCCAGATCAACAGTTAAGCAAAACAGATAGATATTCTCAACTAAAATTAAGAATTAAATTTTCTTTAACACAAAATACAAATAAAACATAAAAGAAATAGCTGAACTGAATTGCAAAATCCACAATATTCAATCGAACATCATATAAAATTTTATAAATTATCACTAGCTCCATATAAAATCATGTAAATTATCATTAACTTCATATAAATAAACACAAGAAAACTCACAATTCGTTTAAAAGTAAGCCTTAAGCTTAGCAATTCAGCATCAAACCCGTTTCTATCACCACCTTCGGCCTTTACAATCCGAGCCTCGGACCCCATGCCCGAGCCCTGAACTCGACCCGGATTACAATCCGGGTTGAGTATCTCCATCTGAAACCCCCCTTTGTTACCACCATAATTTCCAAAACTAGATGATTTTCGCGCCAAATGAAACTCAATTCTCCGATTAAACAATGCCGGCAGCTCATTCACCACCTCATCCTCCGCCGCCGCCGCCTCGTGTGTTTGATTAGGTGGCGGAGGAGGAGAAATTAGCATTGGTGCAGCTACAAACATTATTTATCAAACTGATTTTTGAATTTCCTAATAAAATTAATTTAATATTGGAATTAATCGTAATTAAAATTGAATTTTTGAAGTGAATTAATTGAGATTAATTTGGATGAATTGATTTTGATTATAGTGATGGGAAAATTGAGTGAGCATATAGAAGGAAGAGTTTTGAGTGGGCGCTCTAAACCCTACTTCGCAGCTACAAAAGTCTAGACCTATGTTTGACCATATCGAAATTAAATACTCCACCTATTTTTTTCGATTTTGAATTAGATGTTTGACTCTTTATATTATGAATAAAATTTTCATTGCAAGCAGTGGCGGATCTAGAAGTTTCAAAGTGACGGTTCGAAATTGACATAATTTTCAAAGTGACTGTTCAAAATACTTAAATATATTCACATAAAAATTTAAATGCTAATTTTTACATTAATTTTTTCTTTAAATATATATAATTTTTTTTTTGTAAAAAAAGTGCCTGTTCGAGTGAACAGGCCTGAACAACAACAGGTCCGCCACTGATTGCAAGTATCAAACTTTTTATATGAAATTTAGGCTTCACGTTTTACATATTTCAACTATCACTTCTTTAACATTTATGAACTGACTTGTTAAGTTTAAATGAATATATTTGATGCAACCGTCATATGAAACTGTCTATTGTAATCTCTCGCGTTTTTATTATTATACTAGTAATTGATAGTTAATAGTATAATTTAAAAAAGAAAAATTAGTATCGTTGACATCATAATAAGGTTACAATTTTATCAAAATTTAAATTTTGATGTTCAAATTTAAATTGCGAGAGCAATAGCCAATAAAGGATGAAAGTTTGATAATCAAGGCCCATTAGGAGAGAGTTGAGTTACAGTCTTAAGCCATTAAAATTGAACAATCCCAATATAAAGTTGGACACTTCACACTTGGACAGGTTATTTTAAGAAAGATAAGGGAGCTGGGTTCAGTCCATTACATATAATTTTGAAACTGAACACTTGTGTAAGATAAATTGGGTGGTAATTGATCTGAGTTTTCTCTAACGATTATATTAGTTAGGTATTTTGTAATCGTTGTTTGTAATAGTGATCGCTAATTTATGGAAACTAAAAAGATAAATTAATTAAAGAAAACTTATGCAAGAACTAGTGCCCTTTTTTTTCCTCAAACGATAGAAGTTACAAATAGTCATACTATATGAAATATATTTTTAGACTAAGCCAATGGGAGCCTAACCTTCAAATAAACATTTTCTGTAATATTTCGTCCTAAGTTAGCTAATTTAGAGTAAAAAAAAATTTAAAACAACAAAAAGATTGGACTCGATGCGATCGTTAGAACTCGTTAAGTGTCGTATTTTAATCGTATTCGATTCGATTAATGTTTGGACCAATCCCTACCGAGCCAGCCCACAAACGGACCAGCCCAGCAAGAACCGGCCCAAACCCATCAGCCTATTTAATTGCACAACCGCGTGAACCCTTCTTCATTCCTTCAGTTTTTTTAGCTGCAAACCAGCATCTTGCGAACGAAGTTTCAGCACCTCCAAGCCTCTTTTGGTCCCAATCTTTTCTTACAACTTCATCCCTACACTTCCTTCTTGTGATTCGGGGCAAAAACCAGGTGTGAATTTCATCCCACTTGCAGCAAATTCAATCGTTTTGGGGCGCTGTTGAGCAGGTTACGCTGCATCACTTCAGCACCTTCCAGCCGCGATTTCATCATCTTCTAGCACAATTCTTGCCCGATTTTTTTGTGCCATTCTCATCCCTACATATCATACTTGAGATTCGCTGCAAAAACCAGGTAATTTCTCCTTCCTTTCATCGCGAATTCTGACTGTTTTGGGGGCTGTTCGAGCTGATTTTCTGTCCGATTTTGACAGCTTTAAGTAGCGATTTCTCCCTCGTTTCTAGACCAAATCCAGCGATTCAAATGGCGAATTGAACCTCCTATCATCCTCCTACCTTTCCCCTCTTCGGATTAAGGTAAAGTTTGAACCATATGCTTGTGTATTTCGATTGTTATGGACGCGTGAAAAAGGGGTTTCGAAATTGGCTTTAAAAACTGAGTTTTTGTGTTAAATTCTGGAATTTGCTCATTGTAAAACATGTAACAGTGATGTAGGGCTGTCAATTATGCTTTAAAACAGAATTAAAATGGAGTTGTGGAGGCAATTATGAAGGTCGAATAGTTTAGGGGTATTCGAGGGTTATAGTTCATGTTCCAAGGTGTAATTACGAAGGCAATTGGGCATAAGGTGCACATATAAATCTGGGAATTTTAGTTAGGGTGAGTACTATATCGAATGTAGGTGTTAGTTCGAATAAGGTGTCTTCGTTTAGGGTTTGATCGAGTGAGCGTACGAGTTCTTGATGGAGGTGATTCGACGACAATAAGATAAGAGAGTTACATGGTGTATTAGGGGCTGTATGTTGGGATAGAAGAGTGTTTAAGTATGGCTAAATTGATAAGAGTTGAATTAGAACAATTTTGGATCGAAATAAA
Source organism: Echium plantagineum (assembly GCA_003412495.2). NCBI lineage: Eukaryota > Viridiplantae > Streptophyta > Magnoliopsida > Boraginales > Boraginaceae > Echium > Echium plantagineum. The sequence continues at coordinate 13,175,382 of CM016567.1, read as the reverse complement.
GGGTTAGATTATCGAATTGTGGAATTTTGATTAAGTTAAGGACGAAGAATGATTAGACGAGATTAAGGACTTGATTTAGGCTTGATAAGGATTAATGGGTTGTTATTGGTATGAATATTGGGTTAGTATGAAAGAATTGGACTAAAATGTGAATTCGGATAAGTTTGGGGACTTAAGTGGAAAAATAGAAGCTTAAAAATAAGATGTCAACTTTAGGTACTGGAATGAGTGTTGTAGGGGTTTAGAATAGTTAATTTCATGTTGGGGGTGTTAAGTTTATTGATGTATGATATATTTCGGGGTTAGAATTGGAGTTAATAAAGTTCAGGGGTTAAAATGTGAAGTTAGGCTAGTATATGGCGATGATGCAAGGTGAATGGTTAAAAGGGGCAAATTGGGGCCTAAGTTATAAACTAAAGTGATTTTGGGGTCATAGTGTAATATTGTGGAAATTGGGGCAAAAGTACAAATAAGTATAATTGAGGGGCAAAAGCGTAATTTGACTAGAAGTAAGGGTTTAATCTTAGAATAAGATAAGTGATTGACTTGGCATGACCTGGGAATAAAGTTTGGATGTTTCCGAGTGTTGACCATAGTTGACTTTGATTAGGTGTGACCAAGTGGGACCCAGGGGCAAAATGGTCATTTTCCGCCCAAGGGCAAAATCGTCTTTTTTCCAAAATTGTACTAAAAAGCTATCTTACGTATGGTAATTAAAGATTAAGCGAATACGAGTGGGATGGGGCGTATATTGAGTGGTATTTGATGTTACTTATATGTTATATAGGTCTTATTGTGTGATTATTCCAGTGCAAGACGTTGGAGTATTATTTGCTTGCTGTGCTTGAGGTGAGTTCTTACTCACGTGTTGTTATTTACTCTTGTATGTGTTGTGTGGTAGTGATTGTATACTTGGATACATTGTGATGAGTATTGTTGAGTATTGAGCATGAGTAGAGATGTTAGGGTGGACCTACGGGTCGTATACATGTTGTGTGTGTTGTCCAGATCCGGCAACGTAGGATTGACGGGGCGCCATGATTGTGATGGGCCCATATGCGGAGTACAGGGGTTTTGTGTGATGTTGTGAGGTGTGATGGATGAGATGTGTGGATGATGAGATGTGTGATGATTATATGGGTTGGTCTCCCTGCAGGTTGAGCTAGGTAGAGTACTGTACAGTGCGAAAGTCCGGATCCAGTGCATTTAGTATTGCATTTATGTGGTTATATTGTTTATCATTCTGGGATCATTTACTTATGCCTTGAGCATTATTATTCCGCGTATATTATTATCACTTGCTTTCGCATCACGTATGTGGGGTGGTAGCCACGCGTGAGAAGGATTTCACCAGCTGTCGAGCTGACCCCTTCGGGGACCTATCTTTTCAGGCTAGATCGACAGAGTTAGTATCTACATCGTTGAGAGACGGACGGCATTAGGAGTTTCCTCAGTCATCATATTTGGAGTCGAGTCTATTTACATATACTTATTGACTATCTTACCCCTGCGTGGGTTATCAGTTGCATTTTTGTTTATTACTTGTGTTTGTGGGGTTTTGGGTGAACACCCCGATGGAGTTACTTTATTACTTTTACTCAGCATGACTTTCCTCATAATTCACGGAGTTATTTAAACTATTTTACTTGTATTTTAAAACTGTCTATTTATTGAGTCATCCATCGGTTGGTGACTCTGATTCTAGTTTGTTATCGAGCCTAACCTCAGGGCAGGTACCACCTGGGGCGGGTCGTTACAAGTTTGGTATCAGAGCCTAGGTTCTAGGATTGTTGGGTCCTATGTGTTATGTGCCTACTTGCTAGCGTGTCTAAGGCTATGTGATGTCCTTAAGAGTCAGCATGCGGATAGGAGTGGATTATTTTTTTGTGTTCCGTAGACTGAGGAGATATGCCGCCGGGAGAGGGTTGTCCGATAATGTGTAGTGGGTATTAATGATGCTAAAAGGGCGCGGGGTAGAAATCAAATTGGCATAAGTAAGGGGCTTTCGATCTCAGTTGTTGAGACGTACCATTGTAGAGTGTGGGGGGCAGATATATTATAAGACCGGGTTTAGGGTAATGGTGGAGTAAGGACGAAGATCTTATGCGATAGGAGGACTAGCGAAGGGTGTCATGCCTTGAGATTTGTATTGATGAAAAGAAGTAAGATGGTAAGGATAGTTACGGGAGGTTAGAATGGATGCAGAGTAACGTAAGTGGAAAAACTATCGCCGTTGAAGTTAGAAGGCGTGGTGAAGTTGATGGGTGTGTTCAGATGTGTATTAGGGAGACAAGTGGAGGCGGTGCAGAACCCTTAGTGGATTGAGGATAGATACCTACTTTTGAACATGATCTCAGAGGAGCCTAAATGTACATAGTGGTGAGAGTGATATCATGAAAAGGACTGATATAGAGAATCGTATAAGATGGTGCTCTAATGGGACAATAGAAAAATGGTGTGGGACTACCTGGTATATGAAGACAGTAGTTGACCATATTCGGGGAATTCGGAAATTTAGTGATATAAGAAATGAAGGGAATTAGAAACTTAAGAACATGAAAATAGGTTGGACAATGTTCAGTGACCTGTAGAATCTCACCAAGGAAGAGATATCGGATCGAGGTAAAGCTTTTGAAGGGCGATTGACTGAGGTTTCAAACTTCTCGGGAGAATTGTTGTATGACACGTGAACCAAGGTTAGGGTAAGTTGATGGGAGTATGAGGCAAGAATGAAGAAAACATTGGTTGATAAGTGCGTGACTTGTAGGCGAAGCTAATAGAGTTGGTTCTTATGAGAATAAGTCGAAGTGAGTTGTGAAGTTCCACGTGTAGGGGATATGCCAGTAATGATGGAACGGTGTTGGCGAGTGATGTTCGATGATAGAAATTGAATATAGACTAAAGGCTGGTTGTGGTGGTGCAGATAGGGTTAGACGGTTTTAAGATAGCACTGAGGATAACGTTTCCATCTAGCGATCACGAGTATTTGATTTTGGTAATAAGGAACGGATTGTTATGGAGTAAGTTAAGGATGAACGATATTTTTCCTAAGGATGTAATTAAAGGCAAGGATGGGTGATAAGAACTTATTGACACTGACCGTGAGATGGATTGGATGGGAATCAATGGTTGGTATAAGTAAGGTTTCTTCTTAAGAAATCCCGGAAAGAATGCAACACAGACGGGGAATTCAAAGATAGAGGAGTTAAGCATGAGAATTCCAAAACTTCTCTTTGAGGACTGAAGAGTTATCGGTGAGTGTAATGGGATAATGGTACTCCAAGTGGAGAAGAGGAAAAGTCAAATGTCTGATGAATTATAAGTTAACTAATCGCTCTAGGGCCTAAGATTTTCATGAGAATGAAATGTGAACTGCAGGGGATAGAATTATATACAAGATCGGTTTGAGACTAGTATTTGAGTTGCACCACTTAAGACTATATGGGAAGAGAGGTATGACTCTCTGATATCGAGATCAGATAAGAAATGATGAATGGTATAATTTTGAGGTAAGTGGCAGGAAGGTAGAAGGATGAAACTTGATAAGACTCATGACTGTAGTGTAAGGTGGACAAAGATGGCTGTGATTGTGTGATTGCGAAAGGTAGCATACTCTAGAACCTAAGTGGGAATATTACACATGATTGGGACTAGTTACGGAAACAATTACTCTTGATGTTCGGATAAGCCTAGTTAACAGACAAGGGAAAACAAGGTATGAGTAAGAGTAGATGGAGGTGAGTTTATAAGGCATCTAGCAGTGTACTTAGAATTGGGCTGCATATAGCGTGCAATGAAAGATTATCTAGACTAAGAAAAATATCTTAATGAGCACGAATAGTGGTTACGATAAATGATAAGTTGGACATAATGATTGCCAGGGTTGATCGATTAAGATGAACAAGGAGAAGAAATCATTAATATAATGGGGCTAAGGGTATGATAGGGTGATAATTAAACACTTGGCTATGTCCAGAGGTTATAAATGATGCGTGGGGTGCATACGAGAATAGGATGTATGATTATATTAAACGCAGTAAGGAATTGGATGAAATTATTAGGAATCAATCGATAGACTAAGTGTGGAAAGTTTGGACACTTGCGGGTGTGCATGGAGGAAATATTACGTCAATGGGTGACCTTTCTAAATATTGGATAATAGCAATACGATGTTGAGCTATGACGGTAACCAAGAGTATATGAAAGGGTGGTAATGCCTTTATTGAATTGGGGTACGTTGAGTTACGACACGAGAAAAGGGACACGTTGGGGTACACGATGTGAACTTGTTGAGGTAAGGTACGAGATAGTGGTACACTCGAGATGATGTTACAAGTGCTATGAGGTACACGGTGGATTTGTATTGATTGGGAGTGATGGAAGGCATGGTGATAATTATGTGATGGTATAAAACCATGATAAGGAGATGTTGATTATGGGCATCATGACAAGTAACAATGAACTATATGCCTCGTAGGAGGGACGGTAAAAAAAAAAAAAATCGGCTTCGTCGTTGTGAAGGAAATTATGGTGATGATGTCATGAGGTGAAGAATAAGAGGGTGATATTAATGGCGAGATTGAGATGTGATTAAGGTAGGGTGTATATGCATGTGGAATGGAAGATGTTATGATTGTATTTCATCCTTAAGCAAGCAGTTAGCGATTGTGCACGATATATTACGAGGAGCAGAGACCAATATTCAATTAAGAGATCGAGAGAGCGGTTATTTATGTTAGATATATCGGTCATGTGACAAGGGTGTTTGTGGGACTAGTGGAAGGTGCTGAAATGTGGTGTTCGATACGTAGTGTTACTTATATGGGAAGATTATACTATTAACCCAGGAAGTAGTTGTGGCGACTGGTTATCGAACTGGGTGATAAGTCTGGGGGATAGATGCTTCTAATGTGTATGATTTAAGGCTTGATAGGGGGATAAAGAGGTATTATAATTGACCTAAGCAAGAGAATGGTAATCTTAAGTAATGGAAATGGTGTCATTAATGATTATTCGGATGATGGGTTTGTAAGTTGTTAAGGTGATATGCATTTTGAGTGTCACTGATGATGATCTATTAGGAGGTGATATCTAGATTTTGGAGATTTTGAAATAAAGGTGATACTTAGGGGACGTGAGTTATAGAGGGAAGAAAAAATTAAACTCGTATTGCGGAATGAGGAGGTATTAGTATGATCAGTACGGTAGCAGTGATATCATTAAAGTTATTGATAATAAGAGTTAGAGAGATGGAACATTAAAATACCTCGGCCTTGCTGATTAGAAAATTATCGTGATGACATTATAACGTGAAGAGGGTGATGTTATTCATATAAGTTCTGTTTCATTGTATGTATGTCGTATATCAGGTAGTGCGGGGTGATTTCTGGTTTTGTATCACTGATATTGCGGAGAGGAAATATCTGTATAGAACTATTAATATATGAAAGGCGACTAGTGATGATATTAATTCTTGATGATCGTGCGATGAGATTAGTGAGCGGTATTGAGAGGTGGTGGCACGTGTAGGTGACCATTGAGCGGGATATAGGATTATTATATCAGGTACGTGGAGTAGTTGCGCAAGTAGTTGATGATGTTGTGATAATTGTTGGAGGCCTATAATGGAATCGTGTGAGATCTAAGACATGATGATCGGAGGTAAGATGTTGTGATATTATGGTTGACATGAACTAATAGAATAGTTATGAGATGTTAGTTTCGATTATGATGACATGAGATGTCGAAGTCGTTTAAGTACGACATAGTAATAGGTCGTTGGTACTGTGAGAGGTTAGTTTCGATTTAAATTTCGAGGACGAAATTCTTTAAGGGGGGAAGATTGTAATATTTCGTCCTAAGTTAGCTAATTTAGAGTAAAAAAAAATTTAAAACAACAAAAAGATTGGACTCGATGCGATCGTTAGAACTCGTTAAGTGTCGTATTTTAATCGTATTCGATTCGATTAATGTTTGGACCAATCCCTACCGAGCCAGCCCACAAACGGACCAGCCCAGCAAGAACCGGCCCAAACCCATCAGCCTATTTAATTGCACAACCGCGTGAACCCTTCTTCATTCCTTCAGTTTTTTTAGCTGCAAACCAGCATCTTGCGAACGAAGTTTCAGCACCTCCAAGCCTCTTTTGGTCCCAATCTTTTCTTACAACTTCATCCCTACACTTCCTTCTTGTGATTCGGGGCAAAAACCAGGTGTGAATTTCATCCCACTTGCAGCAAATTCAATCGTTTTGGGGCGCTGTTGAGCAGGTTACGCTGCATCACTTCAGCACCTTCCAGCCGCGATTTCATCATCTTCTAGCACAATTCTTGCCCGATTTTTTTGTGCCATTCTCATCCCTACATATCATACTTGAGATTCGCTGCAAAAACCAGGTAATTTCTCCTTCCTTTCATCGCGAATTCTGACTGTTTTGGGGGCTGTTCGAGCTGATTTTCTGTCCGATTTTGACAGCTTTAAGTAGCGATTTCTCCCTCGTTTCTAGACCAAATCCAGCGATTCAAATGGCGAATTGAACCTCCTATCATCCTCCTACCTTTCCCCTCTTCGGATTAAGGTAAAGTTTGAACCATATGCTTGTGTATTTCGATTGTTATGGACGCGTGAAAAAGGGGTTTCGAAATTGGCTTTAAAAACTGAGTTTTTGTGTTAAATTCTGGAATTTGCTCATTGTAAAACATGTAACAGTGATGTAGGGCTGTCAATTATGCTTTAAAACAGAATTAAAATGGAGTTGTGGAGGCAATTATGAAGGTCGAATAGTTTAGGGGTATTCGAGGGTTATAGTTCATGTTCCAAGGTGTAATTACGAAGGCAATTGGGCATAAGGTGCACATATAAATCTGGGAATTTTAGTTAGGGTGAGTACTATATCGAATGTAGGTGTTAGTTCGAATAAGGTGTCTTCGTTTAGGGTTTGATCGAGTGAGCGTACGAGTTCTTGATGGAGGTGATTCGACGACAATAAGATAAGAGAGTTACATGGTGTATTAGGGGCTGTATGTTGGGATAGAAGAGTGTTTAAGTATGGCTAAATTGATAAGAGTTGAATTAGAACAATTTTGGATCGAAATAAAGGGTTAGATTATCGAATTGTGGAATTTTGATTAAGTTAAGGACGAAGAATGATTAGACGAGATTAAGGACTTGATTTAGGCTTGATAAGGATTAATGGGTTGTTATTGGTATGAATATTGGGTTAGTATGAAAGAATTGGACTAAAATGTGAATTCGGATAAGTTTGGGGACTTAAGTGGAAAAATAGAAGCTTAAAAATAAGATGTCAACTTTAGGTACTGGAATGAGTGTTGTAGGGGTTTAGAATAGTTAATTTCATGTTGGGGGTGTTAAGTTTATTGATGTATGATATATTTCGGGGTTAGAATTGGAGTTAATAAAGTTCAGGGGTTAAAATGTGAAGTTAGGCTAGTATATGGCGATGATGCAAGGTGAATGGTTAAAAGGGGCAAATTGGGGCCTAAGTTATAAACTAAAGTGATTTTGGGGTCATAGTGTAATATTGTGGAAATTGGGGCAAAAGTACAAATAAGTATAATTGAGGGGCAAAAGCGTAATTTGACTAGAAGTAAGGGTTTAATCTTAGAATAAGATAAGTGATTGACTTGGCATGACCTGGGAATAAAGTTTGGATGTTTCCGAGTGTTGACCATAGTTGACTTTGATTAGGTGTGACCAAGTGGGACCCAGGGGCAAAATGGTCATTTTCCGCCCAAGGGCAAAATCGTCTTTTTTCCAAAATTGTACTAAAAAGCTATCTTACGTATGGTAATTAAAGATTAAGCGAATACGAGTGGGATGGGGCGTATATTGAGTGGTATTTGATGTTACTTATATGTTATATAGGTCTTATTGTGTGATTATTCCAGTGCAAGACGTTGGAGTATTATTTGCTTGCTGTGCTTGAGGTGAGTTCTTACTCACGTGTTGTTATTTACTCTTGTATGTGTTGTGTGGTAGTGATTGTATACTTGGATACATTGTGATGAGTATTGTTGAGTATTGAGCATGAGTAGAGATGTTAGGGTGGACCTACGGGTCGTATACATGTTGTGTGTGTTGTCCAGATCCGGCAACGTAGGATTGACGGGGCGCCATGATTGTGATGGGCCCATATGCGGAGTACAGGGGTTTTGTGTGATGTTGTGAGGTGTGATGGATGAGATGTGTGGATGATGAGATGTGTGATGATTATATGGGTTGGTCTCCCTGCAGGTTGAGCTAGGTAGAGTACTGTACAGTGCGAAAGTCCGGATCCAGTGCATTTAGTATTGCATTTATGTGGTTATATTGTTTATCATTCTGGGATCATTTACTTATGCCTTGAGCATTATTATTCCGCGTATATTATTATCACTTGCTTTCGCATCACGTATGTGGGGTGGTAGCCACGCGTGAGAAGGATTTCACCAGCTGTCGAGCTGACCCCTTCGGGGACCTATCTTTTCAGGCTAGATCGACAGAGTTAGTATCTACATCGTTGAGAGACGGACGGCATTAGGAGTTTCCTCAGTCATCATATTTGGAGTCGAGTCTATTTACATATACTTATTGACTATCTTACCCCTGCGTGGGTTATCAGTTGCATTTTTGTTTATTACTTGTGTTTGTGGGGTTTTGGGTGAACACCCCGATGGAGTTACTTTATTACTTTTACTCAGCATGACTTTCCTCATAATTCACGGAGTTATTTAAACTATTTTACTTGTATTTTAAAACTGTCTATTTATTGAGTCATCCATCGGTTGGTGACTCTGATTCTAGTTTGTTATCGAGCCTAACCTCAGGGCAGGTACCACCTGGGGCGGGTCGTTACATTTTCGTCTTCTCAGGCCGCTGCTCTAGTGAACTTGCGCTTCTTGGATGGTTCTCCAATCCACGTAATGCATTAACTTCGCTTCCTGGATATGAATCTGAACCCCAAAGTTGACTTGAAATGCCCAGAAATTCCACATAGTAGATGTTGAAAATCGCCGAACTGCCTGGAAATCCCACTGAGTGGGTGTTGAAACTCTGCAAAGGCAGCCCCGAAATCTCTGTAAAAGCATTAACTAAAGCAGAAAAAGCATGTTTGAATATACTTCGTTACAATAATTGAATCCAAAACATCTTAAAAAGAGGCTAAGTAGTCTAGTACTACTAGATTATAAATTTTGGATGAACTAGTGGCCCTATCTCTCATATTCTCATGAAGTCATCATTCATGCAATATGAAGCTTACGATTAAGTCAATAATAACAACACAAACGACATGCACAATCACTTTCCTATATGTATACATTCATTGTATCATCATTGTATGTATACATAATTTTTTTTTCCACATGCAAACAAAAGCATTGACTATATATAAACATAAATATATAGTAGTATATTTTATTTTCATTATATATAGTGACGCAAATGGAGTTAAAATTATAAAAATATTACTGCTTAGTTACTTACTCATAAATTGTCGGCTTATGTGACGAAACCACTCACATTTTGCATTTGAGTCAATATATTTAGGCAGACAACAATTTTATGTCATTTTCGGTGCAAAAACTTGATAACTATAAAAAAAAAAAAAAAAGAGGTGACGTTTGGGGGATTGATTAACTTGTTTGTCATATGTTATTTTGATATGGTAGATTTTTAGTGTCTGGCTCTAAATTTATTTCGCCTTCCCAAGTCGTTGTCATAATTGCATTTCTCAAAGTATAAGGAGTAATATATAACGAGATAATTACACAAATAATTTTGACAGTTCATCAAAAGCAGAGACTTAATCTTTGGAGTTTCAATTAGTATATTAATTGTTTTTGGAATCAACGAAGCCGTATTGTAATATTTTTAGCTAGAGTTATTGTATATGATGAGTTGGGTGAAATTGAGCTTAATAATTTTAGGTTATGCTCATTACTAATTAGTGGAAGATTTGGGAGTTTTAAAGTACATGTTTGAAATCAATATAATTTTTACAGTGCATGTGCAAAACACTTAAATATATTTAAATATAAATTTAAATGCTAATTTTTACATTAATTTTTCCTTTATACATATAATTTTTTTCTTTTTCAAAAAAAAGTACTCGCTCGTTCGAGTGAACGACCATAAACTCAAAGGAGTCCGACACTGTTACTAATAAACGATTATTTGGCTTGGCTCCACTCAACTCATGTATAACTTTAGCTAAAAATAAACTACTACCGAGTAGCTAATTATATATTACTCCTTTTAAATAGCAATAAAACTAAGTAACATGCGACAAGGTAGATAAAATCATTAAATTATAATATAAATGAATATTAATGATATAAAATTATATGATTAATAGAGTATAATAAAATTAATGTCAAAAAAATAGTAGCACGTGTTCAAGTTTTAAGCGTCGATGCACCCAAGTCAAGTTGAGCGAGATGTTCGATATAGCTCGACGCATGCAGGACTTTATTTTGAGCTAGTAGTAATAATTGTTGACCTTGAACAAATAAAGACAAATTAAACGAGTGACTAATAATAAACACTTGAAAATAATTAAATCTTAACCATTGCCTAATATTGATTTTTTTTGCCCTTTCATGCATCCCAAATAAATTAATATTCCACCAAGTCACCTAATGCATTTAGTCATGTTTCATTGAATTAGTAGTCATCCAGAAAAAATAGGCAGAATCTTTGATTGTTGTTAGGATGTCGCTCGGCAATATATATTGGCAAATTTTTTTATTATTTGCAAACCATATTTTTATCTTGTTAATTAGCCATTGCATTATTTGATGCAATATAATATATTTCCTTTATTTATTTATTTATTTATTTTCATCAACAATGAATTAATATTGAAATTAGGTACTCAATAAAACAAGTGATATATGAATGCTACACCACATTCAGAAGGCGCACAAGTAATTTGAAAAAAAAAAAACGTTGCCAAATACGCACGCCTCCATATCAAAGGTCATACGGTGTCGTATATATAGCACACCATCTTGCTACTAAAAGACACAAAGTAACTTATCTTATTATACAAATGAAAGAAAAATATACAACATGCAATATAGTAATATGATGAGGGAGTGAAAGGCAATAACACGATAAGTATTAATTAATTTTGAGGATCAATATGCATTTTGGTGATATTGCATATCCAGGGACGAAATTAGGATGAAAAATTAGGGGGTCAAGTTAAAAAAAATTGGTTTAACAAATCTTGGTTCAAAGAATACGATATAAAAATTCTAAAATAATTTATGTTAAAGGTACTCTTCGACCTTTGACTCTACTGGAACCATCGATGATACTATCGTTAAATATATTTTTTAGTTATTTTTTCAGTATAAATTACCAAAGAATCTAAAAAAATATCATCCATTTTGTTTCATATATCTGTTTGACATGGTTCACTTGTTCAATTGCAGCGTAGATATTAGAGGTGTTTGGACAAGTCGAATGAATCTATCAACGAAAGGATAAATAGTAGATTTTTTTTGATATCAAACTTAAATTACTAATTATTATAAATTTCTATTGTTAAGCTTTGTAATATTGCTCCATTAATAAAAGATTAATTTATAATTACAATATTAAAAACTAAAATTAAAATATTACATGGTACCAATTATCAAATTTAAATTATCAATTATTTACAAACAATAAATAAATTTATACAAATAAAGTACAAAAAATAATAATAATTAGCCTAATAAACTATACTTAAGATTTAGGAGGAGTGGAAAACAGGAAAAAAGTAACAAAGCTGCTGGCATTCGAACCCAGCGCAGCCAGGCAGATTAACAAGAAAGGGGGCCAACAAACCAAGCATCACATTTGTTCATCAAATGAATATATTATGTATACATATTTTTGAAAACCCAGGGTGGGTCATGGCCCCCCACCCTGGCTCCGCCGTTGCATATGACAAGATTAGCGATTGGCTCCGTAGGCTCTTCACACGATGGGAAGTTACGGTTTATTAAGCCTTCGGTCCATACTAGTTCATTTTGTAGTAATAAAGAGTGCTAGTTGTAATAGGTAATAGAGTAATATAATTCTTCTTTCTTTTGGTACATCGTAATAGCTAATAAAATAATATTATGTATCATTTCTTGAAAAAAATTCATTAATATCGATCATTTAAATTGGTAATATATATATTTCGATTTCTTTCATGATTTTTGGTACAAATATTAAATTGGTGCAGAGAATAACTTTAGTACAGTTCTTCTATTTCTTAATTATTTCATCTTAGAATGGTATATTTTGACAATATGTACCATTTTTACATTTAAATTAACTACAAATATCAACGTATTAGGTTAATAAATCATATCATTAACCAACCATAACCGTTCTCGGATTGATATATGAATTTTTCATTAAATATGGTAAGTAAAATAAATTAAATATAAAAAATCAAGGTATTATCTCATCAAGTAAATGTCATTTTCTATGTCCTTGAATAATGTAAGCAGGGAATTCATTAAGAACCGCAGAATGAAATATCAAATATGTGGTCCGCTAAGAATGTGCCCCCGGTAAGATTGAACATGCATCTAATTATCAAATCCAAATTTTGTGGTACCACCTGCAACATTTGATGTACAAATCTCTCCACAATATCTACAGTTGTACTCAATTGAACATGCACCAAGGAAACAAATTAAATTAGGTTTCTTTTTCCTTAGATCCTCAATTATCACTATTTTTTCAAATAACCCTCTCATATTATTATCTTTTCAAGTAATTCCTAATACTATTATTGACACATTCATAAGGAGCAATTTCGACACAACACTAAAATTATCATCTGCAATCTTATCCCCACCCTACCACCACCCTCAATTACTTTCAAAACCATACCCCACGGCCCACCCCCACCCTCACCTCTATCCCCATCTGATTTCACCACAAAAACTGAATTCGCTACCTCACCTTTTGAAGTCGGAAAATAGAGATGGGGGTGGGGGGGTTGTCTGGTTGAGGGGAGGGGATGAGGTCTCTATATGTAGGTGAGACGGTGGTGCGTTTTCAGTTGGGGGAGGCGAGCAATGGGCTGGCGGTGGGATCCGTGCAAAGGCACGAGGCAATGAGAGGGGTATGTGCAATGGTAGGAGGGAGGACAGGGGAGCAAGGGGTGTGTGTTTGTGAAACAACTGTTAATAGTCTATGTGGTTCCACTCTAAAACCAATTGGTAATAGAGGGAGTAGCCCAAGATCTTATATATTGATCCGGGAGGATATCGACTTTCGATGTGGGATGAACATTCTAATCGGCGGAATTTTCCATGCGGGGTTACACGTGCTTCATTAACTCGGACTTGAATCATGATACCATGTTAAGAGTCTATGAGGTTCCACTCTAAAACCAATTAACAATAAATGGAGTAGCTCAAAATCTTATATATTGACCTGGGAGGACATCGACTTCCGATGTGAAATGAGCATTCTAACAACAACAATGGGAAGGGGTGAGGGGGCTAAGGTAGAACATAATAATATGTTACGTTCTACCGAAAATGTCTTTCGAGAGTATTAAGGGGTTATTTGAGAAGATAATATTAGGTGGGGTTTTTTAGAAAAATAGTTATAGTTTAGGGACCCAAAGACAAATAATAAGCCAACAAATTACTACTAGGTGATTATTGAGGAATCTTGTCAGCCATGTGTGTGTGACCCAATCCAGCAGCTTCATTTCTTGTTTTTTTGTATATGAACATTGGAGAGGATATTTTGAATTATTATTTTGGTTTGGGGTTTCTTTAACATATGTTATCTTCTTACAGTTGCAGGTTGTTGTCCATGTTACCCCAAAGGGCCTATAATAATATGATGATGACAACTTTGGATATTCCATGAGAAGGCATGATTTTTGGTAAATAATCACATAATTGCACAAATGTAGGGCTATATATCATAATAATTTTATATTGAGTAGTTTTGAGTTATATATTGACAATATGTGGTTATATTTAATCGGGAAAATACAGGAAAAAGTACATGAAATTGAGAAAAAAAAAGCTAGAATAACAACTAAACCGAAATGAAGCTATACGGCTTCTAAATTGAAGGATGTGCTATTTCAGCAAAAATTGCCTTCACACGGATTAGGCCCGTAATGTCAGAGGGTATTCGCTCCAACCATCTTACTATTTATCATTAGATTATACCGTGAGACGAGTGAGGAAATTTACCTCTAATTCATGACACACTAATTTTACATTAATTAATAATGGTATGCATTGAAAGAACCAACATCGATAATGGAATCAATTTTATGCAAGATAGAGTTAAGACTATATTCTTGTTCAAACAATGCATGTTGGAGGAAAGTGAATGGCGACAGAGCCAACCCCCCTTAGGTATACGTTGGTATCGGTCTTAACTCTTAATCATGAGTTTAGACAAATTGTTATATTTAACGTTAAAATTTACTGTCCTTTGTATTGTGGTGGGGGAGACAATCATCACCTCAATTAAAAAAATGTTTAAACAATTGCAAACATTCTTATTCTTTTAACATTAGCAAATACTAATTGAGTACTAAACATAATATCTAATTATATCAAACAAGGACGGAACAAGGAAGCAGGAGCTAGACTTTTTGATATTGTTATACATAATATAAATTATAAAAATGATAAGTAAAAGTGCAATGCAAATGGCAAAGGAATTTTCATGAGAGTTGGGATTATATCGATGATTTAATAGTCTAGTGTATCATATGATTCAAGTGTTTATTCAATTAATTTTAGCAGAAGTATATATATAATTGTTACTCTGATTAAATATTACTATAATTGTTACTCTGATTAAATATGTATATGTTCGTTATATATAAACTCTTTGATTTTAGTAACGTTAAAAGAGGTAATTGCTGAAATGGTCTCAGTGAGTGGGTGACTGTTGCAGTTTGGTTTCCGTAAGTTGGACGATGATTAAATGGTCCCTGAAAGTGTGTAGCGGGTGCGCATTTGGTCCCTAAAGTTAACAGATCCGTTAATTCTAAATGTTGTTGTGGTTTTAGGTAAATAAATGCTAAAACTGGGCCAAAAATATAATTTTAAAGAGTTTGGTTTGACGACAAACTTAAAACTTCATTTCCTGCTTCGTTAGAACTTCATTTGCGCATCGATCCAACTTACGGGAACCAAATTGTAACAGTCACCCACCTAATGAAACTATTTCAGTAATTATCTCTCGGTTAAAAGATTACATCATGGGGGTTGGGAGTAGAGCTAACTATATTGACAAGAATTGTGGGGCGTAGCAACGATGTGAGCCTACAATTTGGGTAGAAAGGAAGAGTACAACTACCAACCGACAAGGTTTGCAAGTAGCATCGAACCATGTTTCTTAGCCGAATGTTTTTTTCTTGAATTGAACAATTGCATTTTAGAGGCAATAAGATGAATAAATTGGCTTAAAAACGCCCTGAACCAGAAACAACCTCGGCCTATATTGGACTTTCATTAGTATGGTAGTCTATCACACCACCAATTATTAGGCTTAATTAACATTTATCCTTTAATTTAATAAATTATTAAGGGATGAATGTTAATTAAATGGCTTAATTAATTTTGTTATGGTATGTCGAGTATATAATTATTTATGTATAACTATGGCAAGAGATAGCCAATGGTTTAACAAAGACACGTTTGATTACTAGCATTACTATTGAAGTTCAAATTCTAAATTAATCGATTCGAAATAATTTTTGTTAAAAACTAATTATATAAATCTTTTGATTAATCTTAAAATTATAAGGAGTATCGGATTGGTTACGGTTATCAAAAGAATTTTTCTTTTAAGATTTCTCCTAACGCTTTAATTTCACAATTCCTAGATTTTGTATAAATAGCATAATAGTGCTTTATAAAAATCTTAGGAGAACATATCTTAGGAGGATCATAACTTTCTACCACAATTTAGTCGTACATAGTGTTCATGGTAAGTTAGCAAAACTTAGTATTTTGTTAGCACATTGTGTTTATGGAGTATTGTTGTTGCTCACAAATTTTAGTTTATATCACTACTATAGAAATGCGTTTAGATATTGTTTTCTTCTCCCTCCTCTTTTGGATAGCGTTTTTCAGAGTTGTCTAAGCTCTATATGGTAGCTTAGATAGCACTCAGGAAATGATATGACAATAATTTACTTAGATAATGCTTCGTGCTTAAATAACGTTTAAGAAAGTATTATATTAATCACGTACTCAAATACCGTTTCATTTTTATATAGTGCTCAATTAAACGCTATAATAATTATGTACTTAGATAGCGAACAAGTAAGCGCTTTTTTAACTATCTACATAGTATTAGTTATTAACAACTACATAATGAGTTAATTACTACATTTAAAAAAACAAGTCTGGCTAACAAAGATAAAACTTTTTTCTTTTATAATTCTGTCCTTTAATGTTAGGATCAATTTCATTATTTAGAAATTTTTAGATGAAGTTTTATTTACGAAACAAATCATTTGAAAGAAAATTTGAAATACGATAAGAGGCTTTAAATTTTCTGAATCCATAAAAGCAAGAGATTAAAGAACGGAGATAGTATTAATGATTATATGAGGTCATACAAAAGGTCATCCTTTGTATGATCACTTTGAATAAATACTAGTACATCTATCGTTTACTTAAGCAACTATTTAACGAAAATAACATCGATTTAAACATGTTTTTAAATACTTGTAATTTAAAACTACAAGTATATATTAGTTGAAATAGTTAACAACCGTTTGATGCACGGCTTGATGAATGATGTGAGATAGGACCTTCATAGTTCATAAGGCGGCCCTGTCTTGAAAGTGGTGGTGGCCTCCACCTTCACCAATACAACTACTAGAAGTGTCACATCCACTTTTCTTAATTCTTAATTAAAACCATTCTTGTGCATGAATCATAACTATACTTGCAATTGCCAAGAAATAACATATAGTAGTATATTTTATCGATGATTTAATAGTTTGATAGTTTAATTTAACTTTTTATAAAAGAATTTTTTGGATTTAAATTTTGTTGGAGACAAATAACAGACAATATGACTTTCGATGCATTCTTTTATGGTATTTAACTAAATTTAGTCACCACTGTTCGTGTAGAATGAATTATAAATCAAAAAATATATTTTTAAGTAACAATTTTATTAAAAGAAAAGTTTAAACAAAATATTAAATTAGAAGTCGTAATTTATGCAATACTTTAATAAAATACTAGTTTTTTTTTAATTCAAACATATAATGTTGAGGTGTTTGCGTATAATCAACTTATCAACTATTTGCTTTGGGTTTTTAATTGTCGTTGTAACATAAATTATTTATTTTAAAGTAGTTGTGATTGCATCATAATAATTTACTGTTTTACATTTTTAATATATTTTTTTATTTTTTTTTATTTAAATTATCAATTAATTAATGATATTGTTTTAGTCCATTTTCATTATATACATTTACCAACGTATTTTTTGATTAGGTTTCTTCGTTAGTCAATATAAAGATGATAACGACAGCTAGTTCCGAGGTATAGCTCAAATGATAAAGAATTAGAATACAAAGTGCCAAATAATTTCACCTCTTCATGCAACCCAGGTTTGATTCCTACTAGGATCGAACCTTGTGTTTAGAAATGGTGAACGGGCAAATTTTAGTTCCCTGATCAGGCAAACCACATCCTGTATCAACCTCTGATATTATACCTAGACAAGAAACTATCAAAACCCTTAATTTAATGGTCTACTTGATAACTACAACTAAAACAAATCGAATATACACAATTAAATTCTTGATTTGATTTGATTGGAGGATGCAAGCCGACTTCTGACCCTAACTCAGAGAGTCGGACCAAATTAATTGTGCAATTAATTTTCTCCTATAATTGAATGGATCGGAAAATAAAGAATCTTTAAACCCCAAACAGTGGAATACTAGATGATGGAGGAGATATTTTTATCTGTTGCATAAAGACAATCAAATACAATTAAAGTGCTCTACTTTATTTTCCCTTTAAGTCACTCTCCTATTAAAGTAAATTATTTTCTTCTCAATAATTCGATTTCAATGATGTGAGATCTATTACAATAATATATAGTTATTATGACAATTTTTTTGAAGCAGTGATTTATTTGTTATATATTGCAAAACAATACCAATTTTGATTCACCGGTTCCTCCTCAACTCATTTAATAAATAATTATAAATTGATAAACTAAACAATTATGCAAGGTGAGTTCGATAATTTTATGCCTTTGTTACTCATATATAGGTAGGAAAGCACCTAGTAATTCATACTCCAACTTGTAAGTAATTATTGAAATGTGTTATATAATTATATATCAATTTTTCTTTAATCTGCTTTAAGCACATGTTAATATGCTAGTAAAAAAGTATTTAATTTAATAAGATAAACTTAATTTTAAAGCAACTAACTACTTATTTTTTCAATTTAATAATTTATAAAACAATATTGTAAGTTAAGCATCTATATATAAAAATAGAGTTGTACTTAGAACCTAACATTTTAATAGTTAGGTTTTACTAATTAATGGACAATTAGTATAATAACTACCAATATTTAATCCCTATAATCACTCAACAAAATCACTACAATAACCGTCAATATCTAAGGGTCCATATTTAAAGTTAGGTTTTCCTAACCCCATTAAGTTAGGTTCTAAGAAAAAACTCATAAAAATATTAAACATTTTAAATTCTCAAAATTAAAAGTCAATTTTGGTGGTCAAATTTGCACGACTGGAGTCGGTATGCAAAATAAGTGAGTACTACGTGTCGACATTTTACCGTAGACAACACTGGTGTCCACATGCTTCTCTTTTTATTTTCTTCTAGTTTTTGTTTGATTTTTAAAACAAAAAAAAAACCCTTAATTTGACACGAATCACTAGAGCAAAGCAATCTTGACCATCCGATGAGATATAAACTTCTAATTTATGACACATTAAATCCATGCTTAATAAATATTTTTACATTTTCCTATAATTATTGATTATTAAATATTTATTATAGCAAGTGTAAATTTTGAGGGTATTGATGATATCTCTAAAACGAAGTAGTAAATTAGTAATTCCTATTCGATTCATCACTTCTTGTAAATACTATTCATTCATTTATTTTTACTAGTCATTTTAGTTATTTATATTAAATTAAAAAATTAAAGTAGTCAAAAAGGATAATAGGAAATGTAGAGTGATAATTATTGAAACTATATAATTAATTTATTATTAATTTAAAAAAAATAGTAAAAGTAGGTTCATTAAATTTAGAAGCACAATGATTCATGCTGCAATGACAAATATTTCTAAACATAAAAATTGTGTCAGAATGACAAGTAAAATCGAAAGCGAAGAATATTTATTTATTTTTACATAAAAAACACTTGAATTCATTTTATTAACATAATTTTTTATTTCAATTTTTTTATAATTGTTATTTGGAAATGATTATTAAATAAAAAAACGAGGGTGTATTATTATTTTATAGTATAATATTTCATTTCTTTTAGTGTAGTATAATATGCCATTACATCAAACTTTAATACGAAAAATATAAACATCAATTAAAACGAGTTGAAGTGAATATTGACTAAATTGCCCTAACATTTCACTATATGAACCCTCCATCATCTTCCAAGAAAAAGAATCAAACTCCAAAAACCATCATATTATTCCTCCAATTTATTCCACCAAATTATTGATATATCACTCCTTCTCAAGGTTAGGGAATGCAGAGAGATGAGCAAAATTTCCTTTTTTAACCCCCAACTGGGCTGCCTTAGACCCCAACAACCCCCCACCGGCGGCAGAACTTGTCACCGGAAACACATCGAGGACGGGTAAACCACCACACCACCACCACCACTACCACCACCACTCAAATCCTACAAAAGGGTACCTTTAGTTTTTTACATTTAGTAGCTAATTCAGCAAAATTTATATAGTTAAATTATGGCCCATGAAGAAAAATGTGGTGTTTTGCACGGCAAATATGAGCTAGGACGTTATTTAGGTCACGGTACATTTGCAAAAGTTTACCATTCAAGAAACATTCAGACAGGCAAAAACGTTGCAATGAAAGTTGTGGGAAAAGAAAAGGTTATACAAGTTGGTATGATGGAACAAATCAAACGAGAAATTGCAGTAATGAAGATGGTCAAACATCCCAACATAGTCAACCTCCATGAAGTTCTTGCAAGCAAGAGCAAGATCTATTTCGCCATGGACTTAATCCGAGGAGGTGAGTTGTTTGCAAAGGTTGCTAAAGGGAGACTTAAAGAAGATGCTGCAAGAAGCTATTTCCAGCAATTGATTTCTGCAATTGATTTTTGTCATAGTAGAGGTGTTTATCATAGGGATTTGAAGCCTGAGAATTTGTTGCTTGATGAAGATGGGAATTTGAAGGTTGCTGATTTTGGTCTGAGTGCATTTTCAGACCACCTTAGACAAGATGGTTTATTGCATACTACATGTGGGACACCTGCATATGTTGCCCCTGAGGTTATTGGCAAGAAAGGTTATGATGGTGCTAAAGCTGATATTTGGTCATGTGGGGTGATTCTTTATGTGCTTCTTGCTGGCTATTTGCCATTTCAAGATGATAATATTATGGTCATGTATAAGAAGATTTACAGGGGGGACTTCAAATGCCCACCATGGTTTTCATCAGAGGCTAGGAAATTGATCACAAAGATGCTGGATCCTAACCCTGGATCAAGAATTTCGATATCGAAAATCATGGGATCTTCCTGGTTCAAGAAGTTTGTCCCCAGGACTCCTAGTCAGAAGGCCTTGGCAGAAATGGGAATGGAGGAGGAAGCTATGAGTGTTAAGGGGAAAGAAACGGAGTCGTTGAACGCGTTCCACATCATTTCGTTGTCTCAGGGGTTCGATTTATCACCTCTGTTTGAAGAGAAGCCGAAGGTGGAGAAGGAGGAGATGAGATTTGCAACAACGAGGAGTGCAGACACGGTGATTTCCAAGCTCGAAGAGGTGGCGAAAACGGGGAAATTCAGCATCAAGAAGAGTGATTCTAGTGTTAGATTGCAAGGGCAAGAATGTGGGAGGAAAGGGAAGCTTGGAATTGCAGCTGATATATTTGCTGTAACACCTTCATTTCTAGTAGTTGAGGTGAAGAAGTCCAGTGGTGATACATTGGAGTATAACCAATTCTGCAGTAAGGAGCTAAGGCCTGCACTTAAGGACATCTTGTGGACTTCCCCTACCGGGAACTCGACCCCCGCTTGAATCGATTATTGTTATGTGAATTAGTTCGAGTTCGACTTGAATCGTTCGATTATGAAATATAAAGTTGTGGAAGTACAATTATTGTTGTTGTTATGTGAATTATTGTAATGTGCTTGATTAAGTGGAGTAGATGAATAAAATTTGAAGTTATGGTAAGTTTTTGTAGTTTTGATTTTTTGTTTAGTGTGTTGTTATTGTCAGTTGTTTTAATCAATTGGGTCGTTTATTGGCAATGGCACGTGAATTTTATAAAGGAAATTGACTAATGGGAATTGGATTTTAGCACATTTGAAGATGGTAACATAATTGATGTCTATTGCTATGAATTTCGAGGAAAGTGGACAGGGAAATACAAGATTAATATCTTAACAAATATGGTACCAATAGCACATTTGTCTGATTTGATTTATCTATTGACATGTCATAACGATGGTCTGATGCAATTTAAGTGATGACCTACTTTAAATATTATTATATCAATTCGAGATCTATTTACTTTGTCATTAAAAATGAGTAAAATTATTTTATTGAAAAATATGAAATTTTACTTTTAACCTTCTTAGTTAGACTTAATACTCCTAACAGATTTTATGATTGAAAATATAGTTTTACAGTGCTACAAATAGATCTATAGCACATGTGACGAATCTAAGTGAAATTTTAAGTTTACTTAGTTTAAAAATTAACTTTTTATACAAACTTAAGTCCAAGTAAAATTTTAAGTTTACCTAGTTTGAAAACTAATTTTTTATATACACCTAAGTTTATAATTCCATGGGGGACTCGAACCAGGCTCGACCAAATACTCACAAAATATATCATGGGCTCGAACCAGATCAAAGCATGGGACCCACTAGCTCAATCCCTTTACCGATTTACGTCCCATTTCTTAACGTACCAGGGGAGGTCCATGGGCTTAGATTGGGCTCGAGTCATACTAAAAGGCCCGAGACTCGGATTGTCTAAGTGGACCCCATCTGTTAGACACGTTTAGTTAAAGGTGTGAAGATATGAGGTGACATATCGTCTAGCTAGGCTCCACCCATCAAAGTTGAAGTGAGTATAGAGTAATTCGATCGAGTAGACACTTAATCATGTCGAATAATTATTCAACAAATATTTACTCCAGTCTAACACGGAGGTGAGTCTAGTTGGTATTGAGTCTAGTTTCTTTGTTCAATATTGAGCCAATATAGGCTACCGATTTGTTTTAAATAAAAATTTAAAAAGCTACAAAAAAAGACGCCTTAGTTGTGTACTTTATTGAGCCGGACAATTACATGAATGTTTCAACTATGGAGCATTACTTTCTACTTGGATAGGAGTCCTGGTTTCTACTCGGTACCCGCCTCGGGAAAACGGTCCGAAACCCGGCTCGAAATGTAACGGTACCCGGTTTCGATTCCAACATCAAAATCGAAACCGATTCGGGTAACGGACCGGCTCGGGAATCTTTATTAAATTAATAGACTTTTTGACTTCAGTATTAAATTATTAGACCTTTTGACTTCAATATTAAATTATTAGACCTTTTGACTTCAGTATTAAATTGTTGGTTACTTGGTTTAAGGATTAATTGATAATGTTTCTATATAGATTGTCATGAACAATACAAGCGGATTTCGAGTTTGAATCTCGTACCGAGTCCAATCGAGTATCGATTCGGGTACTCGACTCCAGACCGGTCCCGAGTCGGGTCTTCGTTGAAAATACGAGATTTCGAGCCGATTTCGGCTCTCCGGTGCTTACTCGAATTGTTATCGAGCCGGGTATCGGGTTTACTCGGTTCTCAACCGAGTCGGTCCGGTTATAACTGGACTCGGACCGACTCGGCTCGATAACAGCACTAGATAGGACTAGATAACCAATACAATGAGTACTCAAAACCAGGGGCGAAACCAGGATGAAAATCAAGGGGGGCCAATTTTGGGGGAAAAAAATAGGGGGGCGAAAATAAATAAAAAATAGTTAAAAGTACTGAAAAATTGTTAAAAATGAAACTAACAAGGCTTGAACCCATTGTTGGAAATTGATGTGTCAATTTCCTCAATTAGTGCCCGTGAACTATATCATCTATATATACGGTTCAACAACCGATAGTTATCTGAACTATCAGTAGTCTCACCCGAGATAATGCCGGGGGTCATCGAATGGTAGACTAGGCTCTCACGATGATCTTCGGGATTCGTGTATACGGTCTTATACGTTGAATCCCGATGCCTTCGTTACTCGGGCTATGAGGTCACACACGTAACAATTACCGAAGATACTTTCGAGTAGTGACCCGAAAGTGAATAAGGGATTTGATCCATATTGAGGAATTTCGGTTCGATCGAGATCGTGTCCCGACCGAACCGATGGTGCGCCCGGAATTGGTTCCGGACACACCATTTGGGGTTTATGTATATATATATGTGAGATATATATATATATATATATTATCATTTATTGAAATGATTTAATTAATTAATGAATTAATTAAATAAGATATGATTTAATTAATTAATTAAGATTAATTAATTCCATCATCATGAATGGTTGACATCATGGTGGCTACTTTATGCCTTGTGAAGGCTTTGGTTGACATCTTGGTGGCTACTTTATGCCTTGGGAAGGCTTTGTAAGTCTTGGGAAGAACTCTTGTAAGAGAATCTTCCATGGACCAAGAGGCATTAACCATATGGATGGTTAATGTGTTTGTTTAGTGTATAATGTGTTTCATCATCCATTCTATATCATAAGATGATATAGAATGGGTAGAGAATCAAACTAAGTATCACACAACTCTTGTTGGAGAACAAAACAAACACACACACTTCATCTTCAAACCCTCTAGCAAAACTCTAAGTGTTAGAGTATAGAAATTGTTCTATAGTTTGCTATAGTAGTTGGACTACACACTCCTCAATAACACACACTAGTCCAAGTGTGTCTTATTGCTATCTAAGGTATTGGTGTGGACTCTTTCATAGTAGTTCCATATCACCTTGGTGATAGAAATTTCTTCAAGAAGAAAGCAAGGAGCAAGGTGTGGGGATAAGCACTTGAAGATCATATCGCTTCCGCTCACGCTTCAAAGGTATATCTTTGTAGCCACACTCTTTGATTATGTTAGTTGTAGCATATTCACACTATCTTTAAACATATACTTCTATGAGCTAGTTCTATTGTGTAAGTTCTAACGATCAACGAATTAGGGTTTTCTAGACATATGAACTATCGTAGTTCATTGTGTCTTGCAACCCCAGGATATTCCAACACCCATGACCTCTACCTTTTGGAAGAAAGAACTAACCAACTAAGCTACACTTGGTTTGTTTACATTTTTTATTATATATATCACAAAAATTCAAAAAAATTGCATATAAAATAAAAGATACCGAAAAACCTGGGGGGTGGGGGCGAGCGCCCCCCAATCCCCCCTAGTTACGGCCCTGCTCAAAAGCAAGTCGAATCCCGAGCAAGTAACTGCTTAGTTAGTCCATCGACAACCTTAATCAAGGTGATATACCGTATACGACGTGGCTAATGAATCGAGCTGGATCGAACAGTCTGACGATAGAACCCATTACATTACTGGACCCATGAATGGCCCCTGATCTGTTAAGAAGTGAGATGACCTACCTCTTGACCCATTAGTACAAGATTTGCCAATATCTTGTCCCTCACGAAAAACATCAGCCAACATTGAACACTCACACAAATATTGAAAGTGAATATGGCGTCCGACTTAAAGAGTTACGTATCTAATGCCTCCGATAAGATAAACGACGACGTTCTTCTAACAGCTCGCTTTTCTTGTTATCAGGTAATTTTTACTTCTCCTCATCTCATTGCAAGTTAATTTAGTGACGGAATCATGATTTTTTATATAATACGATCGAATAATTTGATAGTGTACGACAAATAATTAGTTTCATCTAGTTATAGTCCATAGATTATTATTATATTGGACAATTAAACTGATTTTAATTTGTAGGCTCGCGATAAATTCTATGCATGTTTAGAGCAACAAGGAAACAAGTGGCCATCTGAAAGGGGCACCGTTGGGCTGGTTTACCCAAGAGAATGCCGAATCGCAAGGAACGAATTCGTCAAGGAATGCAGACCATCTTGGGTACGTTCGGCATACCTTGACCCGCTCAGACGAGAGTTTTTTTGTGAGATATATTGACACACATTGGCGTTGAGAAAACTATATCTACTCTAATTGTGTATACGTCTCACGTTTAATAATGATGTCGTGAAAAGACACAATTGACGTCGTGAAAACAGTTGTTGATATATTCTTCTATATTTGTAAATATATAATGAGTATCTATGTATTTAATCGAATATCCTCTACTAGAAAAAAAAAAGTTATTTGTTAGTGACCAGAAGGTCTTCATTAAACTCACGTACACCTAATTAACCAAAAAAGAAAAGAAAATCATATTTGTCTTGTGAGTTGTGGGGATTGCTTTGTTGTAAGTTTTGTTTAATTAGTGATCTGATCAAGAATAATATACTTGCTCGTTATAATTTTTTTATCCAAATTATATTTTATTTAATGTTGACTGCAAATTACATTAAAAGATAATAGAATTTTGTTGACATTTCATCAAATATTATTGAACATATAACGAAATATTTCAAAGGGGTGTTAATTATGTGAGTGTGAATTTTGTAGGTGAAGCATTTCGATAGAGAATATTGTTCGAAGAAGACGGAAAGGCTTTTGGATGATTGTGAACCAAGGAGTTACCCCACTCCCATGATTCTCCCAATGCCGCCGCCGCCGCCGCCTTCTCCTACTTCCGAATCACAATGTACTATTTTGTAGGTGAAGCATTTTGATAGACAATGTTGTATTATTCGGGCGAATGAACATTAGGTAGACCTCGACTGATTAGTAGCCTACAAATTACACCGCTGAATCCGATGCAAGTCTTTATGATAAAATGACTCATTGTTGTGTTAAAATGACACCAACTCTTCTAGCATATGTCTATTGATTTCACATGAACTATATGTATGCGTTATAGCTTAACCTCGAGGGTACAAGCCCTTACTTCATTATCCTTGGGTTAGTTTTGGTTCAACCAAGAAAATGTTGATAGGAAAATCGAGATTTTGTGCTCACAAATTCATTAACTAGCTAATCTCAAAGATTTTATCCTATTATATACTAGTGATTATGATATATATAGTTACATATACTATAAAATTGATTATCTTTTGTAGAATAGAATTATTTGAATTAGGCGACCTGCATGCATCTACTTTCTTCGACTCATCATTTGAAGAACTACGTGAAGACTCTCATAAATATGGATTTAGCTATATATGAATAAAAGAGTGATTTTTATAGCAATGCCTTGAAAATGAGTCACCATACTATATTTACTCATATTTAAATTACCATTTGTTAGTTGTGAAGAGTACCAAACTATGGAAGACAATGTAGTCTTATATGGGGTTCAATGAAGGAGTAGTAGGTGTGAGCAAAGACAGAATTAGTATGCAATTTTTTTGGTTATCAAATTTATCAAGAAACATAATTATAAAATATTTAAAAGACCAAATGATGCATGTGGTTTCCATGGCAACTATGGCACATGGTGATTCTGCCAGTAATTGTGAGCATTGGTGGATTTAGGATGTTCTAATTGTCAAATTCTTTGGAAAAGAAAATTATATCAAATATATTTCTGGTTGTCATGGTAACACCTGTCACACCCTGCATCCGTCTGTAATCGTGTGTGTAAAAGTGATCAATTTAAAGATGGTTTTTTATATTATTTGGAAAATTCATTTGCACAGTGACGGATTAAGAACTTCCGGGTAAACAAAGTTATGTGTTACATTCATTTTCTGTCACTTGATTTTGATATGAAAGTTGTATATGATTTACATAATATCACGGGCAAGTTTTCGTTGATCATGTCACGTATATAATGGGCGGAAGATCGAGATGTCACTGTGGTAGGGACGTAGGGTATAAAGAAACTCAATTTTACATCGATAGATTAAGATCTTCCATGTTGATAAAATTTATGTTGATAAAATTTAAATTTTTAGTTAATTGATTTTAGCATGTAGTGTAGATATGCTATCCATTTTTCTATGCTTTGTTAAATTTATAGTTAATTCTGTAATGTCCGTCTCGAAATATTGGCTTGGAACGTTATTAGATTTAATGGACTGGCCTCACAAACCACCACAGAAGTTTTCAGCACGTTTTGTGCTAACTCACGTGCTCACCGAAAAACTTTCCAATGGGTCACCCATCCCATAATTGTCCAGGTCAAACATGCTTAACTTTGAAATTCTTATTAGTTGGGCTACCGAAAAGAAGATATGAGTAGTACTAGGGTATTACAAATTCATAGTTAATTGATTTTCGTGCGACACTCTCTGTTATATTTGTATTATTTGATTCTTTTTAATATTTGTAACGTTATTTACTACCACATCCAATTAAAAGATCTAGCTTCTTTTGCTTCTTATGAAAAAATTATAATTTTTGAATGATAAAAGTTACGAATACTCAAATATTCGCCTTTACAAAATATAAATGATAATCATATTGAATTAGCTACAGTAGTATATGCCTATAACAACATGATTAAAGAAGGGCAAATCGCTTCTGACATCACTAAAGTTTGGAGAAAAAAAGGCAGTTAGATCACTCATGTTTAAAAAACGTAGTTAGATCACTAATGTTTAAAAATTCACTCATTTTGCTCACTCCATCAGATTTTTGAAGGGTATTTCTATCCAAACACATTTTTTCCTCACATAAGCACCCAATTTAGCTCTTATTAACACATTGACCCCAATCCTGAGATTATAATTTTTTTCGATTTCTTTTTTGATATTTTTTCGATTTCTTTTTCAATTTTTTCTCGATTTCTTTTTTGATTTCTTTTTCAATTTTACATTAAACTGCAAAATCAATTTCAATTGCAACATTATCACCAGAGGCGCGTAGGGTTTTGGGCTTCGCGGAGTTCCAAAACGAAAGACCTAGATGATAGAGAGTTTATCAATCTACATCAGACAATAAAATATACTAGTAGTGTGGTATTATGCAGAAGAGAGAATGAATTTATCAAAAGGACATCCAAAAAAGAATGCAACCGCGTCTTTAGCACTAGAGGAGCTTCGGGCTTTACGGGCAAGGCGGGCTTTGCGGGCTTCATGGACTTCTTCGCGGAGTTCCAAAACGAAAGACCTAGGTGATAGAGAGTTTATTAATCTACATCAGACAATAAAATATACTAGTAGTATGGTATTATGCAGAAGAAGGAATGAATTTACCAAAAGGACAATCCAGAAAAGAATGCAACCGCGTCTCTAGCAATAGAGGCGCCTCGGGCTTTACGGGCAAGGCGGGCTTCGTGGACTTCTTCGCGGAGTTCCAAAACAAAAGACCTAGGTGATAGAGAGTTTATTAATCTACATCAGAGAATAAAATATACTAGTAGTATGGTATTATGCAAAAGAGAGAATGAATTTACCAAAAGGACAATCCAAAAAAGAATGCAACCGCGTCTCTAGCAATAGAGGCACGTCGGGCTTTACGGGCAAGGCGGGCTTTGCGAGCTTCATGGACTTCTTCGCGGAGTTCCAAAACGAAAGACCTAGGTGATAGAGAGTATATTAATCTACATCAGACAATAAAATATACTAGTAGTATGGTATTATGCAAAAGAGAGAATGAATTTACCAAAAGGACAATCCAAAAAAGAATGCAACCGCGTCTTTAGCACTAGAGGCGCGTCGGGCTTCGCGGGCAAGGCGGGCTTTGCGGGCTTCGTGGACTTCTTTGCGAAGTTCCAAAACGGAAGACCTAGGTGATAGAGAGTTTATTAATCTACATCATACAATAAGATATACTAGTAGTATGGTATTATGGAGAAGAGAATGAATTTACCAAAAGGACAATCCAAAAAAGAATACAACCGCGTCTTTAGCACCAGAGGCGCGTCGGGCTTTGCGGGCTTCGTGGACTTCTTTGCGGAGTTCCAAAACGAAAGACCTAGGTGATAGAGAGTTTATTAATCTACATTAGACAATAAGATATACTAGTAGTATGGTATTATGCAGAGGAGAGAATGAATTTACCAAAAGGACAATCCAGAAAAGAATGCAATCGCCTCTCTAGCACGAGAGGCGTGTCGGGCTTTGCGGGCTTCGTGGACTTCTTCGTGGAGTTCCAAAACGAAAGACCTAGGTGATAAGTTTATTAATCTACATTAGACAATAAAATATACTAATAGTATGGTATTATGGAGAAGAGAATGAATTTACCAAAAGGACAATCCAAAAAAGAATACAAGCGCGTCTCTAGCACCTTGCACACGGTCACGTGTATAAATCTCCTTAAAAAATCTCTGCATAATTAAATAAATTTCAAGATCTGAAAACAATAGAAGATGATGGAACAAAAAGTAATTGGAGAATAAATAATGATCTGGAGGAACATAGTTCAAAGGAACATGGAATACCATACTGAAACGATGGGTGCCTGATGGTGTTCCCCAGGGGCGGATCTAGAAAATATCATTAGGGGGTCCCTTAATAATTTAAATAAAAAATAAAAATAGTCAACGACAAAAGCATATGAATATTACAATTAATATACAAGGATAATTTAAACACGAACTACAAAGTACATATATCTAATATTAGTTCAGGGTAATTGCATCCTCCTCTTGGTCATAGCTTGAAAACGCTTAATGATATCCATATAATCGATTGTCCTAAACACTTATTTCTCCATATAAGTAACCAAACAATCATTATGCACATAATCTCACATGAGAACGCTTAATGATGTTGAAGTGGTGGTTCAACGAGGTATGTCACTTGATGATGGAATTTCGCTACAAGTAGACTTGATTCTATCTTTTTGCTCAAAAAACCTCAACATACTTTACAATTTACAAATCAAGTGAATTTTATTAGTCAATTGGCATAGTTAAAATCAAAGAAACAATTAATTAATTCTTAATAGATCAAGTGAACAAATAAATTGAGTCGATTTTGAGCAAATAAACAATTATTAATGCCTAAATTGAGCATGTAAACAAGTAAATTATGCACATAATATAGATTATTGCTAATAATTTATAAAAAAAAGAAGACAAAAAAGAATGTACCTTGCTCATTGGTCGTTGGAATTATGATAAAATTGGGAGGGATTTAGATATTTATAAGGGAAAGTAAGGGGTTCTATTTTGGTGTGTATTCGTTTTGGTGTGTGTCTGTGTGAGGAAGCCCAGTAATTGATTTAAGCCCGTGTATCTCTTTTGGTGTGTGGGGAAGAAAAAAAAACTAAATGTATGCCAACGGGGATTCAAACCCTCATCATTAGAAAGTATTATGAAGACTTTCACCATCTTAGCTACAACTTCGCTTTGCTTAAGGGGGGTCCCGTGCACCGTATGAACCCCCTGAATCCGCCCCTGGTGTTCCCTTTTCTTCTAACTTGCTCTATCTTACTTGCGACAATATACTTATAGGCGTTCATCTTATAGTGTTAATGGAGGTGATAAAATGGTTAAGGTCGTGGTTCAACCTATTTGAGTTCTAGGCTTTCATCCTTAAGTGCTAACGGGCCGTTAGCCCACTTCAATAAATAAGCACCACCACATCACCCCTTTATTTATCCATCTTAATTGTATCGAATATTTTTCACTTGAATCCAATTGAATGTCGAAAAATATAGAGTATTCGATCAAGTAGATACTTAATCAAGTCGAATAATTAATTAGGTGTTTCATGTATCAATTATTCAACAAATATTTACTCGAGTCTGACACGAAGGCGAGTCTAATTGGTATCGAGTCTGGTTTTTTGGTTCAATATTGAGCTAATATGGGCTACCCTTAGTTTAGAAATAAAAATTTAAAAAGCCATAAAAAAGAGATATATTAGTCGTGAACTTTATTGAGCCGGATAATTAGGGCATGTTTGAGCATTACTTTCTACTCGGGTAGGCCTAAGTAGCCAATCCAATGGGTACTGAAAAACAAGTCGAATACCGAGCAAGTAACGAGTTAGCTAGTCCACCGACAACCTTAATCAAGCTAACGAATCGTGCCACATAGAACTAGACCGATTTCTTCAGGCCCATTAAACTGCCTTGATAACTTTTTCTTCAAGATTTGGCTATCGACAACTTGTGCTTCAAGAAAAACTACCTCACCAAATATTCCTCTCATTCACACAAACAAACACTGTACTGAAAGTGAAAATGGAGTTGGAGACTTACGTTTCTAATGCCTCCCGTAAGATAAACGACGACGTTCTTCTAAAAGCTCGCATTTCTTGTTATCAGGTACTAATTTTTACTTCTCGTTTCGTTTCTCGTTAATTCAAAATCGAATAACTTGATATCGTAAAAATAATTAGTTTTATCTAACTATAGTCCATAGATTATTATATTGGAAATTAAAACTGATATAATATGCGATTATAATTTATAGGCTCGCGATAAGTTCTATGCATGTTTAGAGAAAGAAGCAAACAAGTCGCCAAGTGAAATCGGCACGGTTGGGCTTCTTTACCCAAGAGAATGCCGAAGCACAAGGAACGCATTCGTCAAGGAATGCAAACCGTCTTGGGTAAGTTCGCATACTATTCGACTATCCTTACCCCGCTTAGACGAGTTTGTTTTTTTGTGAGATGTATATTGACACACATTGGCGTTGAGAAAGATATATCTAGTGCAATTATACTATACGGCTTACGTTCGATAATGGGTATTGTAGGTGAAGCATTTTGATAGGCAATATTGTTCGAAGAAGAAGACACAAAGGCTTTTGGACGATTGTGACTCGAGAAGAGGTCCCATGGTTCTCCCAATGCCTTGTACTACTTTCAAATCACCTTGAAAGACCTTCCAAATTTCATGTTTCAATAGAACAATAGTTGTTATAATTCTGATCAATTTCAAGTTTTATGTAGTTAGTGAATGTGTGAATGTGATGTGATGTGAACACTTGGTGAAAAGGGAAAGTGAAATTGAGTTCGGAACATAGCTTAGTAATTGGTAAATTGCTTGGCGCGTGATTCGGACCTTGGAAGTGGTAAAATCACGTATTTGAGTGGTAAAGTATAAATTTACCCTACCTCGAGGCACATCCCGCGACGAGGTGTGAAGGATTAACCTTTTGAAAAATGAAATTGAATTTGCTTCAAAGTTTATAACTTGAGATTAAGTTTCTATATTTGTATTCCAATCTTCTAATTGCAATTGGTTTTATTCACCTATCTTTCTGTTTTGATAGGCGAAGCTTTGAGTATAAATAATTTTAATTGAATGTTTCCACATCGATTTCTTTTGTATTGGGAAATTGCAATAATTACTCGGCGAACGAACACTAACTAATAAATCTCAGATTAGTAGCCATCAAATCACATCATCGAATCTAAGTCCTTATGATAAAATGACTCCTTCTGATAAAATGACACCATTTATAAATTAGCATCAAATATGTGGGAGGGGTAGGGGCTCCTTCACCGCTAGTTCCGTTCTGATTCAATTAAGAAAGTATTATAAGGAAAATCGAGACTTTGCGCTTATAAGTTTGCAAGCTTTTGAACACCAATTCCTTTAACATATAATAAATAATAATTACATCATTACTCGAACTTCTTCATGTGTTATAACTTATATTTGATATCAACATTTCGCTTTCCTTTCATACTTAAAAAGAAAACAGAGGTCAAAACCGTGTTTATGAAGCCTAGTAGTATGAGATACCATTTCACTAATCATTTAAAATTGTGAAACAAAAAGGGTAAGTAAAATAAATACCTAAACAAATTGACCTCCAATCCTAATTAGTTGGAATGAAAGAGACCTCTAAATCAATTATTTTTCTCAATTTCGACGCGTTTTCTGTTAGCCTATCCTCAAAGATATTCCTATTTATATATAATGATTATGATATACTCTCTATATAGTTACATGTACTATAAAATTGATTATCTTTTATAGAATAAAATTATTTGAAATAGACGACGTGCATACATCTACTTTCTTGAATTCATGTGAACAACTGCGTCAAGACTCTCATAAAATGGATTTAGCTATATATGAATAAAAGAGTGATTTTATAGCAATGCCTTGAAAATGAGTCACCATACTATATTTAAATTATCATTTGTTAGTTGTGAAAAGTATCAATCTATGGAAGGAAATGCAACCAACTAGCTTGGTCTAGTGGTTATCGAGCCATGTTTTTTCAATGGAGGCATTGGATTCGAGACCTGGCGAGGGTCTAAATTTTTACGGATGATTCTGGCCACATTGTTAGCGTAGATTTTCCCTTCCCGATTAATACAGGATTTACTTTCAGTATGATATCGTTTGACAAAAAAAAAAAATTGGGAGAGAATACAATCTTATATGGGGTTCACTAAAGGAGTAGTTGTCAGCATAGACAAATATGACGTAAACTGGGTAGAAGACTGAGATTTAATTGTGGTAGATATTGAAAAACCCAATTTTATACCCGTAGATTAAAATCTTCTAATATATTGATAAAATTTAAATTTATAATTAATGGATTTTAGCATGTATTCTAGATCTGTCATCCATTTTTCTATGCTTTGTTGGAGAGAGATGAGTTGACTATCTTAAAGTACTAATTAAATTTATCCAATACTATTTTCTATTGTTAAATAGTCGTATCCGAAAAATCTTCAGACTAAGTATTATGTGAATTGGTCACTCTCATCTCATAACATGTGTAAGAAACTAAAGCAAAAGTAAAATAAATTATGAAAAGCTGGCTCAAAACCTATTGACCCTTTTATTAATTGTTCAATATTCGTTATTTATAATACTATAGGTATTCATAATTTTATTGATACTTTATTTTTAAAAAACTTATTGACCTTTTGAGATCATATCAGAATCAAATTCGATAATTTAATCTTTCATAATCATGTTAATCTCATTAATAATAACATAATAATCAGTCATCATTATACAATTATATTTATAAGCTAACACAGCAGGCTCCCATATGATTAGCAAATTTAACTTAATTAGAATAATTGGAAATCATAAAAAAAATAAAACAAGAGCTCATAGGATCATGTGCTGTTTGTTAGCTGCATCTAAACAGAAACTTGATGCAAGTCTGCACCTAAGTCTACCTAAATACGGATGACATTTATTTTGGTGCACTTGGGATGTCAATGTGACTCGGTAGCTTCAGCCGCGCCGTTAGCCATCGTGGCTGATTGGACGGACAATACAGACATGTTCGGAGAAGGAGGCCCGCTGGGGTCAGCTCCGCCATTGGATTTGAGTAGCGGGTGGTTGCTGCCATTGTGAGTGAGGAAGTTGGCAGGATTCATTGGGTTTCGTGAATGACGTGTTGCAGTTGAAATTGCCGTGGCCAATGAAATCGGCATGAGGCAAAGACCTTTCCCCTGGAGGTATTGCATGGCTGTGCCCATGTCTTCTTCCATTAGCTTAGCCACTTGATGCTCTGTTATCGACATGGTGTTGTCGTTGTTGGACGATGATGTCGTTTGTGCCCCGTTAGCTCTGCCTCCCTCTCCACCGGCCTTTTATAATTTATAATCAAGACAAATAAACAATACGCATAAATTAAAATGAGGAAAAACAATACATTTTTATCTCTAACCGAGAAATGAGTTGTAGTGGTAAGTGACACGCAACTATTGATTCTCTATTATTCTTCAACAAAAAATAGAAATGAAACTAAACTATCTAGAGAAAAAACAAACTGCTAAAAGTTAAAATGGAACAAAAAAATGAATATTATTGGAGGAGAAAGGGGGGGGGGGGGGGGGGGAATTTGAAACAGGGAATCTTGAACTATGGGCACGCCTGGTACCTTATGTTTTGTCGCATAGGAAAAAAGCTAATTTTGAAGAGAATAGATTATTTGATAGGATTAATAATTCAATTGACATCTCCTTTTTTATGGTTTCTTTTAATGGAAAGAACAATCTTTGCGTAACATTCGAAGTCCGTTTATATGAGGATCAAGTCGAGTACTTAGGCGAGTTAATAATGTCAATTTACGGACGATACCATGGTCATCGCATCTAAAACGAATAGCATATCTAAAGATAGAGGGGATCGATTATATGAGCCTCCGCCCTCCGGTAAGAGGAAGTAATTAGAGTAATAAATTACCTCAGAAGAAGACATATCAGCAACGAGGGGTGCAACGGCTGCAGCACCGCCCAATCTGCTCATACTCAAAACCTAATCCACATTCCAAAACGGAGGCCAAAACAATGAACGTTAGAGAATCTCAGCTGATTAGAGTGAGGATAGTCAAGAACGGATACTGTAAACGAAACACATTTCCGAATTATTACAACTACTACCTAGACCAACTGAATTATTATCAACTCAAATCAATTACAACGGATATAAGGAATGAAAGTTGAGGTTGTACTTTGACTTGGAGCTGGAGGAATTTGACATAGTCTATGATCTCATCCAGCATTGAAGCCTTGTCTGTCTGTCAATCCACAAACTCATTAGCCAAAACATTTTAAAAAATATTTTCCAATTTTAACTTTAATAATTAATACACGAGACAACTCGTTGAAAAGTTTATAGTTTCAATTAAACATAATTATATAGGTAATCAATTCGAAAGGAAATTGGTGAGAAGCTTCATACAACTCATTGAGTTAGATGATAATCTATAAAAACATATACACAATTAAAAATGGTTGAAAATGTTTACCTTGTTGGCATTAGGAACTAGCTCTTGAAGAGACTTCATTCTCTCAGCGATTCGCTCTCTGCGTAACTGCTCACATTTTCATAAAAATCAAATCAAATCAAGATATGACAATGTAATATCGAAACTTAAGAAAATACAAAAGTCAAAGTGTACTTAGTACAATCAACTATGCACTATGTACTACGTACTCGTTCTGCAATGCTGTGAGGATCAGTAGCTTGACCTCTGCGTGCCCTGACTCTCTGTTGTCTTGGTTGACCAGGTGCACCGGAACCACCACCAGCTCCGGTGGATCCACTTGGTGGTGCCACTTGGTTCACCGCTGCCACCAAATTTTGGGCCTGCATATATGAGATTGAGCTTAACTACATTATCAAAGTAACATAAGGAGTAATTATTATCAACATTGTCCAAATTGATCAGAATTGACAGATTTTAAATTATAATGTCAATAATACTGAAGTTTATATACTTTTCACCAAATACAAATCTTCATCTCATGCTTTGACCAACAACTGTTCTTTGGTTATGTTGAAAAACATTATAACAAAATAATTTCATAAATATACTTTTAACGTAAAATCCAATGATAACTAATAGATGTTCAAATGTCCTACGAAAACACGAAAACATCAAACAAAATAAATTGATTATAGTATCATACTGGACAATCAATTAGGAATGTAGGGAGTTTACCAAATGTTTACCTGAAAATGGTTAAACAGCTGAGGTTGACTAGCGATTTGACCAACGGATCCATTGAAAAGCGATTGAACGAAACTGTCATTTGCCTGCAACTAATGTTTCATTAAACTCATCAAACCAAATCATTTCACCCACTAGGACACTAACTCTACAGGACAATAGTTTTTCCGTTCGTTTTTAGTTGTCGTTCTATCAAATACATGTGATTAATTGAAAGTGAATATAACTTTGTACATGACTACAAGTAATAATTCAAAGTTAATTGCCTCGAAACTTTTGCGCTAGAATGACAACTAAATAGGAATGTAAAATTGAGTTAATCGAATAGCCTAATGGACAACGCTGTGGCTAGTGACCAGAAGGTTCTGAGTTTGAAACTCATCGCTAATTTACAAAAAAAAAAAAAAAAAATAGGAATGTAAAATAATGACACAAAAATGCTCACATCAACATCGTCGCTATCACCACCACCAAGGCTTTTATTCGCCATCAACTGCTGCTGCATCATCAATGCCTTCACAGCTGCACCACCACCACCGCCGCCGGTGATCTGGTGGTGGCGGAACTTGGCATCCAAGGAGGCATGCTGAGACTGGTCGTGGAAATTGTAGTGGTCGGAGGAGTGATCATCTCCGGCGCCGGCAGCGGTGGCGACACCAGGCCAAGGCGGGGAAGGGGTGGGGTTGATGGAGGAGAGCATTTGGTGGAGGAAATCGTCGTGGGATGACGTGGCATCGAAGGGGAGTTGGAAGTGTTGCATTTTGCATAAAATAATTGTAATGAAAAAATGAGAGAGGATGAAAGAATTTGAGAGGATTAAGGTAACATGTTCCTATGTTTTGCTTCCACTTCGGGATTATATAACAAATTTCTCGAACTCTGCTATGGAACTACTTTTTGACAATAATAACGAAGTTTAATCTATCTTACATTAGGTTATTGTCCTTTTTCTTTTTTAGGCCTCGACCACTTGTTCATTCGAATGATTAAGTATAAGAATAAGAGTATCTGTTACATGATATTTCAGATTTTAGAAACTACCGATTTAAAGTTATATGGAAAAATCTAAGGAATTGTCATTGCACTATTACGACTAGTAGCGAGATATTACCCTTTATCTCTCTACGAGTATTCCTCTGTCTCTTAGTTCATCAATCAACTATTTGATGTCTGAAAGGAGCAAAGACATTGAATCTCAATTCGTACCTTTTGTTATTATACTTGTCCTATTTTATTGAGTTCCTTTCATTATAGACTTATAGCATGTTGTATTATTTTTAAGTTTTATATATTCCACTTTTACCTTGATAAAAAATAATTAATAATAATATTGTATTATTGTATAGAGTAAATGACTTTATCGATCACTTATGTTTGTTAAAAAACACTAGTCGATCATCTTAGTATGACTTTGTATACTTTCGATCACTCATGTTAGGTATTATGTATATTTTTTGTCACTCAAACGTTTTTTAGGTACAACTCTTGATTTTTCGAAATTTTTAACATTTTCGTTAAGGATATTTTAGTCATTCTCTCATAATTTTGTCATGGAAATGTAGAGTGCAATGGAAGTTAATGAAAGTTAGTTGATGTAAGTTAAAATTTTATGGGAAAATGACTTAAACACCCTTACAAAAATGTTTAAAATTTCGAAAAATTAAGAGTTGTACCAAAAAAACGTGTGAGTGACCAAAAGTACACATAATACCCAACATGAGTGATCGAAAGTATACAAAGTCATACTAGGGTGATCGACTAGTGTTTTTTAACAAACGTGAGTGATCGATGAAGTCATTTACTCTATTGTATATACTCGAAAGTGGAATCATCCAATGTAGAAGTATTTTCACCCAATTTTCTCATCTTTTCTCTTTAGGCTATACCCGAGTCCATTAGTCCATAAGTTAAATATAGAGCAACTATGCTACTTAATGGAGTATTTGGCTATTGTAGTTTAGTGGTGGATTAATAGATGGAGAAGTTTTATTAAAATGTACTTTTTCATTTTACTTTAATCGATTCTATGTTTTTTCGAAATACAATTTAAATCATTAGTTACTTTATATTTACTTTATTAAAACTTATAAAAAAATAATATTATAAAAGCATTTTGAAAAATAAACTCAATTATATCACTTTTATATTTTTTGAGGAATGAATATAAAGTAATTTATGAATTAAAATTTGACAAAAAATCTCAAATCGCCAACTAAAGTGCAATGAACGAAGTATATTGTAAAGGAGTGTATATTTATATTTTCTTGGTTGAGCCAACTATTTCAATGTGAATTGATGATAATTAAAAGTGACCTTAAAATTGCTTAAAATAATACCAGTATGAGTATTTTTATGCTTTGTTTTTCCTTCTTTTATAACTTTATTGATAACTTGTCAAAATTAAATAAACAGATTTTATCAATATTTTTTATTTTAAAGATTTTTTTCTATCAAATATCATGTTTGTTTCATTTCCATCAAACTCTTCAGTCTTCACCATTTTAGGCCCATATTTAGTTACCTGTTCGGCCCAAATGAATATAATTATATAAACCACTTGTAAGTGGCCCGAACAAGGTTGTCCGTCGTCCATTAAGGTGGAACTGTTTTTTTTTTTTTCGAGTCGAACACAAATTAGTGGCTTATACTCATAAAATTCATTAATAAATATTCTTAGCTCGTTCATATTTTTTAGACCATCAATAATTGGATTTTATCGAACTCGAACATGTTAGAATAGTAAAATGAATGTACGGTGTAATTAAAGGGATGTATTAGCTTTTAAGCATACATATAGATGTCACCATAAGACATTTGTCAAAATAAGATGTTGCAAGAAAATGACACCTCTTTAGTCCAACCATAATGTCAGCACGTTCTATACCTTGGAGAGGATGCATATCACTTGCATTGGGCGTTTACGCTACTGTAGTGAACTTATCTCCATTATGACAATCATCGCTCCACCTTGTTGACATATATCTAACATGGATCGAACGTAATTAGACAACACGGCAAACCTTAGTTGAACATGGTTCAAATCTGGATTAAACATCAAAATCGCAACCCAACATGATAACATACTAAAGTATTTGATATGGTGAGCAATATTTTACTACTTATTTTATACATTTGAAACACCAACTCTATAAGATTTTTCAGGTGGACTATGTTCACTATTATGGTATTGTTAGATCTTCCTTGTCGAGTTAATTGTTATCTGAAATTGAAGTTATATACAAACAGAGATAATTGATTAAACCAGAATAGTTTGGTTAATTAAAGTTTTTTTTAAATGTATTAACAATTCTTTAAATGAGTATGAACTGAATAAACTATCACTTAACACAATATAAATTCTCAGAGGCATTACTGTGTACCAATGCCAATAAAAATTGAGAAAAATAAAGTAGATGAATGTAAGTCAAGGTGAACCGAACTTCCCGTTCGAATTTGATCGAACCTAAACGTGGGGTTAGAACTGTAACGCCCCCCCTCCCCCCGGAACCGGGTCGGAACGTTATTTGATTTGATGAATTGGCCTCACAAACCACCACGGGTCTCTCCAGCACGTTTTGTCCTCACTCACGTGCCCACCAGGGCACTTCCCAGTGGGTCACCCATCCTAGAATTACCACAGTCAAGCACGCTTAACTTTGGACAGGTCAAGAACGCTTAACTTTGGAGTTATTTTGAGTGAGGCTACCAAAAAGAAGATGCATCTTGATGGTATGAGTAGTACCAATAAAATCATATCAAATATATCACATCGCCCCACTTGGGCCGGGTATTACAAGAACTTGGATCGAACTACCTCGAAGCCGAACCGAACCCGATGTTATTTGAGAGGCCTGCCGCAGCAATAGCTAGTACACCAAATATCACTACAATTACAAAGAACCCTGAGTTTGGAAATTTTAGGTCCAGGTACAAGAACCAACAGCTCTTACAAGTGTACTTAATTAATATTCACCTGAATTCACAAATTAATTTTATCAAAACCCTTAAATTCAACAAAATCCCCCCCCCCCCCTCCTCCCTCCTTTTCTCTCTTCGACCAAATCAAAACAGACAAAACAACCCAACACAAACACACGTATGGAAGAAGACGATGATTTCGGAGAACTATATTCCGACATCCTCCTCCCCGCTCCGTCAGCACTCCCCTCCGTCGCCACGTCATCAGTAGCCGCCGCTGATTCCACGCCATCACTTCCCAAGCAGCTGCCTCCGCAGATCCGCCGCCCCATCGATCTCAACACAATCGATAACGGTCCTGATGACGACGAGGTGCTTTGTGCAGCTCCCAAGTCGGATTCCAATAAAATTACTGTTGATTTCGACCGTGGGGGGGCGACGAAATTGGATTTGGGGGTTAGGGTTTTGGATAAGAGGGAGGGTGGTGAGCTGAAAGAGAAGGGGTTTGAGGGGTTGAATGTGTTGGATGAGGACATTGATGTTGTTGTTGAGGAAAGGGACGACAAAGATGGAGACTTTGTTGAGAAAGATGATGATTTGGTGCAAAAAATTGAGATTGGGAGAAATTTGGATGTTGGAAGTGGAAATTTTGAGGGGTTTGGAGGTTCAACAATGATCCCGGGTGTATCTTCGATGAGTGGTTTCTCTAGTGGGTTGCAAAGTGGGGAGCATAGGGGCAGTTTGGGGGGTCAAAGTGGGACTCTTGCAGGATTTGGAGGCGACTCAACGATGATTCCGGGTGTATCCATGAGTGGTTTCTCTAGTGGGATGCAAGGAGGGGAGCACAGGGACTTGAATTTTGATGAGGAGTCTGATAGTGATAGTGATGACTTGCAAATTGTGCTGAATAATGATAATGAGATGGGAGTGATGGGGATGGGGATGGAGAGAATGGGGGGTGATGATGACGAGGATGGGGATAATTTGGTTATTTTGGCAGCCGATGATGCGTTAGGGAATTCGGCTATGATGGAGAACCCAGAATGGGGAGAAGATGGTGGTATTGGGGCAGATGGGGAGAAGAAGGAGTTGGGAGACGCAAGTAAAGTGAATGGAGGTGTTGCTGTTCACCCCAAGGTTCCTTATGGAAACCATGGATTTCATCATCCATTTCATTCCCAGTTCAAGGTCAGTGATGTTGCACATCTGGGATGCCCGATTTACCGCCTCTTCTTTGATCAGATATTGAATTTAAGATTAAATTTCTATCCTTGCGTAGTGTTGTAGTAACTCCAAAAATCGAAAGTTGGTCAATTTAGTTGTACGTGATGCTAGCCTGTTTATTGTACTAATGGAAATTCTATCAACAATGTCAAATACAGTTACAGATTTAAACAATATCTACTTTCCTTTTTCATTGTATTACTTCTTTATTTCTTTTGTTAGCACTAGCTAGGTGGGATTTTTGAGTGCTTCAAACTACCAACTAAATGAACTTCATTGGTTGAAGTGTGCATGTAGCATGGGAATGCCGATACCTTGTGGCAGGAAAGGAAAATGGAGATATCTGGGAGTACTTGTGATATCTAGTCCAGCATTCTCCAGCACTTGTCCTTATTGTTTTTTCAATTTGTATCAAAATATAACGGCGGGAAGACACCCGGCATCCGGAGATAAAGCTTGTAAACACATTAGTTGTTAGCAAAATAGTTGGACATGAGCACTGCTTATGCTACTGATTAGCCACAAAGAAGTTCGCATAACTTCTTACATACATGAATAATGCAATCTACTTAAACAAAATAGCATAATTAATTGGAAGTTACAATAATCAGCATACTCTTTCTCTCCTGCTATACATGCAATATATTGCCTATATTGATTTATATGAGCTTATTTATATCTGTCAATGAATTATATACATGCAAAGCAGAGGAGTAGACATGTCTCATAGTAGTTGGCATTGTTTGCTTATATCCATGCTTGATATTTGGCATTGATTCACCATGGACCTTGTGAGTAATAATATGATATCCTTCTAACATGTAGTATGTGAGGCCTGGCGCAGCACCATTGGCTGGACAAGTTCCCCCAGGACCTGTAGGGGCTATTGGTCAAGTGCGTCCACCAGTTGTGGGCACTATTCCTGGACGTGGCAGAGGTGATTGGCGGCCTTCAGGCGGTCCACTATTGCAGAAAGCTTTTCATCCTGGTTATGGGGCACCTGCTTGGGGAAGCAATTCTGCCGGACGTGGATTAGACTTCACGCTTCCCTCACACAAGTGAGTCTTTTACCTTTATAATCTTTGTAAATGTACAATTTTTGCGACTTCCTCATACAAGGAAACTGACATTTTTGTCACATGCTGAGTGTCTGGATCATGATGAAGTCTGTACCTATTAACTCTTAAGGCATTTCTCAAATGCTTGTATATAAGCATAACAACATAAATTGTGTTTGTCTCTAACCGAAGGAAAGTGTTGTCAGCTTGCTGAACAGGCAATAGTTACTTTTTGTTTCAGTAGTCCTGCATAGAAAGATTACAAGGACACCTACTAGACTAAAATGTACTACAACCAGCCTGTTTTACTAATCACTTAAAATCACTCAACTTTTATCGTACACAAATCTTATAAGTAAGCGGACATATAATTGTATGATGTATAGTATGTAATTGGATTAATTTTTTGATATAAACTCACAACTAAACGATTTATTGTTGATTTAATTAGGCTGAATATCTGCTGAAAAGAGTCGTCCCAGTTAAAATATGACCTGGGGAGAATTTATTGATTTTTGTTGTTGGGAAAAATTATCTTTTTTATTATTAATTGTATCATTATATGGATACTATCCAGGACCATCTTTGAAGTTGATATTGATAGTTTTGAGGATAAACCATGGAGGCTCCCAGGTATCAACATGTCAGATTTCTTTAACTTTGGTCTGAACGAGGAAGGCTGGAAAGAGTATTGCAAACAATTGGTATGACAGGTTTTTAATGTTTTCTAAGTTTAGATTCATGTATAAGCACGCATGTTTTGCAATTCTGTAAATTTAAAGTGAGTTATCTTATTGATCCAGGAACAACACCGTCTTGAAACAACTATGCAGAGCAAAATCCGAACATATGAAAGTGGGAGGACAGAACAGGTATTAGATTGATTAAATTATAGAGATAATGCATGCTGATATGATACTCTGAACTTTTATGTTCTTCCAATCAAGTGCAAGGTGCTCATGTAAAAATTAAAGAGTAAATGTTGTTAACAGGATTATGATCCCGATCTCCCCCCAGAACTTGCTGCTGCTTCTGGTGCTCTGGATATCGCTTCAGAAAATATAACCTTAGTAACTACAGATCCTGGTCAAGATGCGTCTAATCGTGCCCGGCCACTCCCTGTATGTCATTTGATTTCTTTGCGACTAGATCGTGTTTTTCCAGAAAAATAGTGATTTAAGTTTCCTTCTCCTTTAACTATCTCTTGGTATATATAAAAAACTTCTGGATTTTAGACATGCTTCTAGATATCTTTCCTCAGTAGTATACTTACAAATGTTATATCTGCCAATAAACGATCTATATTTTCTGCCACTAGCCGACTGGAAGGCCTATACAAGTTGAGACCAATTACACAGACCGTCTCCCATCTGTTGACTCACGACAGCATAGAATACGCGATTCGGATGCAATCATAGAGGTGGGATGGGGATCTCCCTCTTCTTTTCATATTTTTGTTTTAGTAACATAATAAAACATTATTACGGCACAAAGGTTCAAGTTCCCAAATTGACTTCTTGTGTTTGCAGATTAAATGTCAGGGATCGGCAGATGAAAGTTCACCTGAAATTGACACTGTAGAGCCAGAAGAGGATCAGATTTCTGATGTTCTTGCTAGAGGAGACGAGATTGAAGATATTTCAGATGAACACAACAAGAAAGAGAGGAGAAGAGGTGAAACAGAACCCTTCTCTTCAAGATCTTCTACACATCATCTTCTTGGTTCCAGGGAGGCAACCCCTCAATTTTCTGGAGAAAATCATCCTATAGCTGAAGAGGAAAGGTATTTTTCCACTAATTGGCTTTGTTTC
Source organism: Echium plantagineum (assembly GCA_003412495.2). NCBI lineage: Eukaryota > Viridiplantae > Streptophyta > Magnoliopsida > Boraginales > Boraginaceae > Echium > Echium plantagineum. The sequence continues at coordinate 13,130,649 of CM016567.1, read as the reverse complement.
TATGTCACATTTGACCACATTCCCCTTTATTTGTTGTACATGTTAATTCGATTCTTGTTAGTGATGTCATTTTTAATGTTAAGAAAACAGTAGGACTGCCCAGTGAAGTATGTGTGCTTTTACGCTTGAACGTCTGAATTGTATCAAGATTGCGTGATTACTGATTAAACACATTTATTGTCTACAGGAGAATGAAGGCAAGGGTGAGCGATAGATCTCCTAGAAAGGCCACTAGTGAGACCACAAGAGAGAAACAATCTGCTGATGATCAAGATGAAAAATCAAATGAGAGCATTGATGGTAAACGCAGTCACGTTTCATTATCTCCTGAATCTGTTGGTGCTGCTATAGAGCACGATGCTGAACACGAACTTTCTATTCCTGGTGAGCCGGTACGGGAAAATAGCCCTGATACAGAGAGAGAGGGTTTGGATTTAGACCTAACTTCGCAAGATGATACGGCCAGAGACGAGGATATATTGCACTCCGCCGACAAACAGAAATCAAGTTCAAAAGTTGAACTTTCTCAAGGAACTGATGAAAGGGATGACTCTAGAGCTGCAAGCAGTGATGATAATAATTCAAGATCCAGGAATAATAGAGGCTTGGGTAAATCACGTGAAGCTGTTGATCCAGTTTCCCAAGCTGAAGGCTCTGCACACATGGGTAAGATACGGTCAATCGACAGAGATGAGAATATGATACAAAGAAAAGGTTATAACGAAAGAAAAGATGTAGGAAGACGCCATACCTCAGCGAAAGGGGAGGAATCTTATGCACATAAAGGTTGGGAACATAATCATTCAAATCGTTTGCATCCAAAAGCTGATGGTATTGATAGGCAGAGGGAGAGTGATAACAGTGAGAGACCTTTACCCAAGAGTGATGAAGGTTTACGCGGTAGGCGGACTAGAATTGAAGATATGGGAAAAAGAGAACATGTTGATGAAATAGGGGCTAAACATCGTAACAAAGTCAGAGAAAGTCAAAAGAACATAAAAGAAGAGCATAGTCAATTAAGGGAACATCTGGATATTGGCAGTCGGAGTGGTTTTCCCGATAAGGTTACGGCCTCAAAAAGAAACAGAGATGATGGTTTAAAGAAACGGGAGGAAAGTATAGATAGTCTTCATAATAAACGAAGGAAAGAGGATGGAACACATAGGAGGGAACTAACTGAAAAAGAAATGACCTTTTATGGAAACAGAGATAGTAGCAGTCGGCGTAAAAGAGAAAGAGATGATGTTTCAGATGAGTGGAAAAGAGACCAGCCAAGAATAAGAGATGATGATGTCTACCCTGTAAGGTATAAAGAAGAGGGACTGTTTCAGAGGGAGAGAGGTGAAAGGCAGAGAGATCGTGATGAATGGCATCGGGTCAAGCATCCGAGTGAAGATATGCTACCTAAGAGAGAACGAGAAGATGTGATGTCTCGGATGAATAATATAAGAACTGCTGAAGAGAAAGTGTGGTCAAGTCATTCCCGACTGAAAGATGAGTACCGCGGATCTGCTAGAGACTATTACCAGAAAGATGTAACACAACACAATCAGCAACCTAAAAGGAGCGAACGGACTGAAAATGAGAGCCTTGTGCAGCACAGGGGCCGTGAAGATATCCATATGCATGGTAACCAGCATAGGAGTGATGGGAGAAGACCTAGACAAGATAGGGTGAGCACTCGTGATGATCGCTCTGTCAATGCATCTGATAGTCATAGGGTGCACGAAGGGAAGCCCAAAGAGTATCCAAGGAAGGGTAAAGAATATGAGGGTGGATATCCTAACTCCGTGCCTCATTCTGCTAAGAACCAAAACAAGCGCAGCGGATTAAAGAGTGATTCCGTATGTTCTTATCTTGAACTTTAAATAACGTGCAAGTAGAATAAACTAAATACGAACACATACTTTGATAACATCTTACTTCACTCCTATGAGCACTCCACAATTTTATTGTTCTTGAGGGAGACGATAACACCTAGCTTCAGATATCTTTCTTCTTTCTAGGAAGTATTATACAGTGAGTGACATAGCTTGATCCAAAATTTTAAATTTTAATTTGCACTATATGCATAAGCTGTTGAAGTTGGTAGTGATTAGTTATATCGTATAGTTTCCTTGATTTCTTGATGTGCTCTTATAAGTTTACTGAAGTGGGAATGAATGGTTTCCTTTGGTTGCTAGAGTTTGTTTTGGCATATGACCCCACAACCCCCACCCATGTTTTGGCCATTAATTTGGTTCCGGAAGTAATCTCACACTTATTGTTCTCCTTCACAGAGTTTGTTCTTTGATATGCAATTCCGGAAGATAAACTCGTTCTCCTTGGTAAATCATTTGTTTATTTGACAGGCAAACTCGAAAGGTGAACTCGAGCATGGAAGCAGTGAGAATCTGGTACACGGGAATCATCGTTCTTCATCTGCAAAGCTTAATGAAGAGGTGCCATCAGACGATGAACATCATCATTCCCGAAGGGGACGTTCCAAGTTGGAAAGATGGGCAAGCCACAAGGAGAGAGATTTTAGTTCGAACACTAAAACATCATCGTCATCCTTGCAGATTAAAGAACCTGAAGCACAGATTAGCAGTGGGTTGTCCTTAGGTAATAAGGTACCGAGTGAACATCCTAAACCAGTGGAAGATAAGCAGCCTGCTTCAGTAAAAGATAAAGGTTTTTTGGAGACCAATAATGCAGATGGGAAATCAACGGACAACAAACACTTGGATACAGTTGAGAAACTGAAGAAGAGAAGCGAGCGGTTCAATCTTCCCATGCCTGGCGAGAAAGAAACTACAGCAACCAAGAAGGTAGAAAATGAACTTCCTCCACCTCCATCCCAACCTGAAATCCACCCTGACATAGAAATTAAACCAGAGCGTCCAGCACGAAAGAGGAGGTGGACGAGCAACTGATGCTGCTGCTACGATTCATAATCTACTCAGCACTGGTACCTATGCTAGCAATGGCTATGATGTGTCTTCATTTTGCATGATAGCTCAGTGTCTTCGTGTATCCAACGAGTCATCAATATGCCACCTATGTTTGTTCGTGGAAGGATATGTAAATGCGCTTATACACGGGTGATTGTAGCATGTCCTGTAGGATAAAGTAACTTAATTAATAATGTATTAACAATATCTAAGAGATTCTTACCAGATCATGTATAAGGAGGCAGGGATGATTTGCCCCCCAACGCCGATGCCATCGGAGCTGCATTGAAGTTGGTTCTGCTGATCTGTATCAACAATTTTTGTCAACGAAAACACTTCTCTTCAGAAGTCACTTGTATCATTATAGATTTTTGGGTTTACTCATTAAGTTTAGAAATTTTATTTTCAACATTTTTCACTTGTGTTCAATATATCGAAGTAATGAAAGAAATAGATTATTTACACTTAATATAGAACTTGAATGTGTAAAATTCGTTCAGATTTATTAAAGTGCCAAGGTATAATAGAGTGCCTCACTAACTAACAATTATATTTAGGTCAAACTACTTTCCATAGTGCAAATGTATACGATTTATGTATGTTTATGGGTTCGAACGCAAGTTTTATGCTTCGGCAAACCTGCGTAATTGTCAGTGGACATGAAGATGGGGCGAAAATATGAAAAGGCAGTATAAAAGGGACTCGAAACATGTAAATCACGAAATGACTGATCAAATATCGCTAGACTAATCCCATGTTCGTATATGCTGTAGCAAATTATAATTTATATTCAACTTCAATTCTATACACATAAAATTCTTTCGAGTGGAGTAAAGAGTGGATAAGCTCTGATATACACACCAGAATAGTAATATTTTATTGTAAATGACTATTTTGCCCCTCTATGAGCAAGAATCGTAAGAAAGATAATTTAGTTGGGGATAAAAATATAATTTCACACTCAAGAAAAACACTATTGTGGAATTAATTGAATAGCCTAGTGAAAAAGTCTCCCGCTAATGACCAAAAGTTCCTGATTCGACACACACTTCATCGTTAATTTACAAAATAAAAAAAAATTGTGGTGTGTATAGTGTTGCTACCCCTCATCTTTATAAAGTAGCTCCAGCAGTCGACTTAGGGTACAGCTCAGAAAGAAGAATGAGGCAATGGAGAGTTTGGGATTTCTTCAAAGGGTGGTTGCCCCTCTCCTTTCAGCCAATGATTTCTTCCTCTTCATCAACCCCAGCAACCCTTGTTAGATATTCCCCTAAGGGAATGCTTTTTTGCCTTTTTTTTTCATTATGCCCCCTCAATTACTGATACCTTTCCATTCTGGCCCCTAAACTATCGCCAATATTTGGAGCTTGCAGCAGATGCTATTATTTTGTGAGTTTGTACTCCTTTAGCTTAATTGCTTGTATTTGAAAGGCTTAATTTCATATGGGCACCTGAACTTTCAGAACTTTCCCAAATAGGCACTTGATGACCAACATTTTGCGAGTAGTAAATTCATGTTGCCCTTCAACTATCACCAACATTTGGAGCTTTTTGGGTTATTTAATTTACTCAAAGTTTATCAAGTTGCAAAGATTGCTAAAAGGTTCCAGTTTTTGGCAAATTGGGTACCGAAATCTTCTCCTTTTGAGGTGAAAGGTTATGCTTGTTGCTTGCTGTTGGTAATTATTATATAAAATCTGAGAAATTATGTGTTCGGTAATTTCCCCTTTAAGGCAATGATGACTTCGGTAAAATCTTTCTGAGCTATTAGGCAATGAGGGGATCCGACTCGAATCTTGGCAGGGCAACCCGAGAGATCGCTTTGTAGCCATGGCGAATTCGGACTCTCTTGCCTTGAGAACAAACAGATATGAGCCTGCATGTACTTACTGCTATATAGATTGAGGGTGCATTTGGTTTCGAGGAATTAGTGATTGAGTAATTGCATTTCTATGTGATTGAAATATGTTAAAGTGTCCATGGGTTCCACTCTAAAACCAATTGGCAATAGAGGGAGTAGCCCAATATCTTATATATTGACCCGGGTGGACATCGATTTCCGATGTGTGATGTGCATCTTAACAAAATATGTGTGATTAAGTGATCAATGGTGCCAATAACCTTTTCTTTATTAATTCATTTATGAAACTTGGGCGAGGTTGTTTTTGAAGGAGTGGGGGTATTCTTAGCAACAAATATTTTGCTACCACTTAATTTTTAGTGGATCATGTGGCATTCTTCCAAATTTCTCTTGAAGTCGTCCACCAATCTATTTACTTTGGTAAGCGGTGGTGGTGGACTGGTGATGATGCTTGTTATGATTTAACGTGAGTTAAAGATGATGTTTTTATGTATTTGATCAAGCAATAAGGGGATCCACCTCGTATCTTGGCGGGGCAAAGGGGATAGTACTTCCTAATGTTGCAGCCATGGCGAGGTAGGACTCTCTTGTAAATAAGAGACAAATCTGAACCTCCGACCTCCATTTACTGCCCATAAGGTTAAGGCTATGTGGTGTTTCTCCAGCTTGATCTTGGCTCGGCTTTTGGATGGCTCTACTTGCTGTTCAGAAGTACATGAATCTCTTGCTATAGCGTTTATAATCTTTAATCTATAATATCTATTTTTTCTCACGTGTCCATCAAACTTCCATTCGTCATAGGATGCGATCATACAAGTCCCGAATTTTATCGTTTTGATGATAGAGTCATGATTGCGCGGTTGCACCACTATTTTGATCAACTTCTTTGAGATGGGGAGGAAGAAAAAAGGCTATGATGATAATTTTTGTTAGCCTACAAAGACGGCCAATATTATCCAACCCGTTACTTGGCAAGGCAACTCCTTGGATGTTGCAGCCATGGCGGGTCGGACTTTTGCTGATTAAGAAAAGTGTATCGGAGCCTAATGTTTGTAATCTTGTTCCTTGAGAAACAACTAGCCAAACAACCTCTTTTTCCGTACTCCCTTGAATGGCTATGGTTCCTACTTGATCAAGAATGTCAATTGTACCATTTTTTTTTGTAAATTAGCGATGAAAATATGATTACAACAGTATTACAAACAGTTAGTAGTTAGAATATAAAATATGAGACATATTGTCTCCAACGAGATTTGGAGCCCAAGATCTCTAAGACCTCTAAGTTGGATTGTTGGAAGCTTGGGTTAATTATACCATTTAAGGCAATGATGATTTTTTTGGTAAAATCCTTTTGAGCTATTAGGCAATGAGAGGATCCGAACCTGTATCTTGGCCGGGCAACTCGAGAAATTGCTTTGCAGCCATGGGCATTCAGACTCTCTTGCCTTGATAACAAACAGATCTGAGCCTTCATGTACTGCTATATAGCTTGAGGGTGCGTTAGGTTTCGAGGAATTAGTGATTGAGTAATTGTATTTCAATGTGTAATTGATCAATGGTGCCATTAACCCTTCATTTATTTATTCATTTATGAAACTTGGGTGGTGTTGTTTTTGGATAAGGAGTGGGGGTATTCTTAGCAAAAAATATTTTGCTACCACTTCATTTTTAGTGGATCATGAGTTAATCGAATAGCCTTGTGGAAAAAGCTCTTGCTAGTGACCAAAGGGTCTGGGTTCGCAACTCACTTTATCGCTAGTTTACATCAATTTTTTTACTTTGGTAAGTGGTGGTATTGGTGGTGTTTGTCATGGGTAATCTGAGTTAAAGATGATGTTTTTATTTGATTGGGCAATGAGGGGATCCACCTTGTATCTTGGCAGGGCAACGGGGATAGTACTTCCTAGTGTTGCAGCCATGGCGAGGTAGGACTCTCTTGTCCATAAGAGACATATCTGAACCATCGTTCAAACATGACCTAATTTGCTACCAAACATCCTTTACTATCTCTTTGTTTTGTTCTTCTTTTCATGTTGGTAAATGGAGATAGTTGTGGTGATGATGATGATGATGACGATGATGATTCTGGTGGTTATACATGGGGCAGTGATGATATTCTGGTAAAAGCTCCATGAGCTATTTGGCAACGAGAGGATCCGACCTGTAACTTGGTGAGGTAACCTTCGGAAATCCTTTGCGGCCATGGCATAATCGGACTCTCATGCCTTGAAAATAACAGATCTGAGCCTGCATGTATTGCCATATAGCTTGAAGTTTTGATATTTGGGTGCAACTATATACACACACTGACACAGCAGATTAAAATGGGCAAAATAGGTTGGCGTCAGGGGTAAAATAGTACTTTCACTCCTAAACATTCTTTGAGGGTATAACAACTCATGTTCATTTGGGAAATTTGAGTGATGTCCAATTGTTGGTTGATGCTCTCTTTTTAGCAAAAAATATTTTGCAACTGCTTAATTGTAAGTGGATATGTGGTATTTTGCCAAATTTCTCCTGAAGTCGTTCACCAATCTATTTACTTTGGTAAGTGGTGGTGGTGGACTGTTGGTGATGCTTTTATTCGATTAGGCAATGAGGGGATCCACCTCGTATCTTGGCGGGGCAATGGGGATATTACTTCTTAATGTTGCAGCCATGGCGAGGTGGGACTCTCTTGTCTATAAGAGACATATCTGAACGTCCGTTTACTGCCCATAAGGTTAAGGCTTTGTTGTGTTTCTTCAGCTTGGTCTCGGCTCAGCTCTCGGCTTTGTTATGGAAGTATAAAAAGTATGAACCGTTGGATTAATAAACCGTACATTTCCACTAGTGTGTAGAGGTTCTCCATATACTCATTTTGATATTTGTTGTCCCAGTTATAGTGATTAAGAAGGAGAAAATTTCTGAGATATGGCTGTGAAGATAATCTAACAAACAAATTCAGAGAGAGTGATCCAATTCGCATCTTGGCGAGGCAAACTTGTTTGCAGCCATGGCGTGTTGGACTCTTAGCATGAAGATCATTTGTTCTGAGCCTAATTCTGAGGTCGATTTCCTCAATGCTTTCTGAGTTTCAAGCATTGCTTTCCTTTTAGCTTAAAAAAGAAGGAAAGCGGATTGAATATGAAATATGGAATTATTTTTAAAGGTGTCTGATGTGAATGCTCTCAACCCTTGATAGTAGTTTGCTTTTCCAAATTAACCCAAGATGCCACTTTCTCTAATTTGCTACCAAACATACTCTACTGTCTCTTGTTTTTCTTCTTCTTTTCTTGTTGGTAAATGGAGATAGTTTTGGTGGTGTGATGATGATTCTGGTGGTTATACATGGGGCAGTGATGATATTCTAGTAAAAGCTTTATGAACTATTTGGCAACGACAGGGTCCGACCTCTAACTAGATATGTGGTAACCTTTGACAATCCTTTGCAGCCATGGTAATCGGACTCTCATGCCTTGAAAACAACAGATCTGAGCCTGCATGTATTGCCATAGAGCTTGAAGTTGTGAGAGCTCAGGTTCCGGTGCAACTACATACACACTGGCACAGCAAATTAGAAGGGGCAATATATGCGTCCGGGGTAAACTAGTACTTCCACTCCTAAAAACATTATTTGAGTGTGTCTATAGCAACTTAGGTTCATTTGGGAAAGTTAAGTGATGTCCAATTGTTGGTTGATGCTGCATTTTTTTTGTCAACTTCTTTGGGATGGGAAGTAAGAAACAAAAGGCTATAATTTTTTTTAGGGAGACAATGTGATCCGACTTGTTACTTGGCAAGGCAACTCCTTGGGTGTTTGCAGCCATGACTTGTTGGCCATTTACCTGATGAGTTTCTACTGTAATAAACTAGTTGTTCACTTAGGACTGTTTGGCAATTACCTCTCTTATGTTATTTTAGATATGATGTCTAAATCCATCTCTATGTTGGATTCTCTCTTCCGTTCAGTCCATAAAACTTTTAAGTACTTTTATGTAGGATCAGTCTTTTGATATGGCTGTGATGATTTGCAAATAAACTCAGACAATGTGATCCAATCCGCATCTTGGCAAGGCAAACCTGTTTGCAGCCATGGCGTGTTGGGCTTGTTTCCTGAAGAAAACTATTTGTTCTGAGCCTAAGAGTAATTTTGTTCAATGCTCTTCAAATTGTCAAGTGTTACTGCTGTTGGTTCAGCTCAGAAAGTAACAATGAGGCCAGTGAAGAGCATGGAGTTTCTGCTCCTGTGCAGGATTCCTGAATCTCTCTCTCTCTCTCTCTCTCTCTCTCTCTCTCTCTCTCTCTCTCTCTCTCTATATATATATATATATATATATATATATATAAACTGATAATCATATATACATGCAGGTCTACACGAGTGCTCTCTTTATCATTCTCCTCCTCTTTTATCTTCTATGATTGATGAACCTTGATATGATGCTTTTCCATATTGTTTCTCAAATATCTGCCAAGATGCTTAACACAAAGTTAAGTAATAGTCCCTTTGTATCAATATTGTTTGATTGTTTAGAAATTTTGTCGTGTTTCAAAATGTTTGATTGTTTACATTTCCAATGAATTTTTAAGCCTATTTTCTCCTTCTTATCCCTATAAAGTACTTTTTGTCCCTAATAAAGTAACACTCCAACACCTTTATTTGAGGACATATTAATAATCTTGCACCACTTCTTAATAAAGTACTTTTTCCCCAAACAATCAAACATATCGAAACGGAGGGAGTATTAGTTAACACCCAAATATAACTCCTATTGGTGTATGTTATGTCCAACCTGCATCTTGGCAGGGCAACCCTGATATGACTCGGGGTGCAGCCATGGCGTGTTGGTATGCTGCCAGAGACCTAAGCTTCCTGTGTAGTCTTACTCTGTTACTACGGATTCAGATCTCAATGTCGAAGACAAAAACCTGCCCCAATTTTAAAGGGGTGGGATTGCATGCAACTATTTCCCTTGAAGTAATGGAACGTTCTTCCAGATTTACCAAAGATGAAGTGCATAAACTATCTGCTAATTCACTATAGAGAAGAAGGTATGTAATGTAATAAGTCATTTTCTATTTATTTATTTATTCTATAGTATGCAACAGCCCAGAGAAATACATTTTTGACTCCATAGGAAATGAAAACTCAGATCAAAGTGTCAATAAATGGGAGACTAGGGTTCTTTTGGATTGTTATTAAGTACTCCCACTTTCCCTTACTGATAGTCACATGTGATTAACTTTTGTAGGAGAAGATAAGCATTCATCAGTAAGACCTAACTAAGCTCCACCAGTAGAGCTTCTCGAAATTATGGAATCGAAAGGCAACATTCAAAAATATTTGCCAGTCATACGACTCTGATCTTTTTATTGTTTATCAATTGGAATAGCTGGAAGACAAAAGAATATGTACAAGATAGAGGCTGTGATGAACCGATAATTCAGATAATGTGATCTGACTTGCATCTTGGCTTGGCAAACTTGTTTGCAGCCATGGCATGTTGGACTCCTAGCTTGAAGAAATATGTTTGTTCAGAGCCTTAAGTCTCCTTTTTCCATATCTTCTAAGTTTCTTTTGAGTTATGGAAGTAGTTTACAAAGATATATGGAGACATTCGTCATTCGCTTTGAGGCGGCAGAGAGGTTAGATACCATGAAGGATGGTTTCCCTCTCTGTTAACACTTGCTATTGCAAATTTTACCAGAATCCCATCATTGCTACCTCTAATTGTCCCAAATTATCTTGGAGAGAGAGAGAGAGAGTGTGTGTGTATGTGTTTCTCCTTGCCTCATCTTGAACTCTTGGAGTTGCTGTTTCTTCGTATGGTCTCTGCCACTCTTTATGAAATCCAGTTAAGAGAGAATATTATGAGGCAATAATGATTTCTTACTATTGTACCATCGTTGTATCTGTGAACATGGAGGTCTAGGTCTAGCAACCATGGAGGAGTTCAGACCCTCTACTTCCTGATATCATCTATAGAATCTGTGCCTCCAACAGACAGAAAAGCTTGGCTGACCCTCTTAAAAGATTAGTTGTACTCCATTTGTTGCAGTTTTGATTCCTTAAGAACGCCCAGAGACTGAATATGAGGCCATTAGAGAGGATGAGATTTTTGTAAGGTGGTTGCCTCCTCTATTTTGGTCAGTGATTCTTACAGCTTAACCACAAAAATCAACACCCTTTGTTCCTCATGTTTACTCTTTCTCTATGTACATATGTGTCTGTATACGACACCTCTTACATTTATGCGAGCGCTCTACCCTCTGAGCTATTATAATTTTATTCCATCAGGACTTGAGGCTATGATGATATTTTGTATTTGAAATTCTTTCCGAGCTATCAGTCAACAAGACAATCCTACCTGCATCTTGGCAGGGCATTGGACCTGATTCTGTAATGCAACCATGGCAGGTATGGGATCTCGTGTCTGAAAATATCTGAGCCTCAATTGAGTTGGCCTCCTGTCTGGTTTGTTGAAATGTTAACTCCCTCTTCATTATACATGTTTTATGAGTGTTTTTGGTAGTGCATCAGCATCCTATTGGCATCTCTTTTCCATTTCATTGGCAAGTACAGCTATTCACAATATAACATATAAGATCTGAAAATTTTGGTGCTTTACAAAGAGGCATTATTTTACAGGTTATATTTACTGTTTCCTTTGAATAAAAATAGTTTCTTCCTTTCACCAAAATGAAGTTATTTGATTATCATTATTTGCCATTACGACTCTTAAACTGTTCGTCACGGGCTGATGTTAGGTAATTGTAGCAGTTGCAGTCCTTGTACTTCTTGTTCAATGGTAGACGGTTACAGAAAGGAGCAGCAATAGGAGTGCAAACAATGCTAAGATGAGAATCTTGTGAGCAAAGAATATTATACAAGGTAATTCGACCTCTAGGCTTGGCGACCTTTATATATCAACACTGACTTGCTCTTTTAGTGCTCTCTTTCACAAGAGAACTGTTGTTTGCAGCCATATGGTGTTACATTAGAGTAGAAATAGGTATCAGAAAACAATTCATGTCATATAACAGCAGACCCAACTCATCTGAGCCAAACCAAAATATGAGTTTGACAACATACTAATGCAAACAAAAATAGAAGGCCTCAAAGAATAGAATAACGATATGGAAGATCAGTTGGATTAACATGAAGACGACGATATCTAAAATGAAAACACATGAGATTTTGCTAGAGCATCCACAAAATAAGGCCGAGGCTGAGTGCTATCTGATTGTGATTTTGTCCATGATGCAAAGTAAAGGCATTGAGTAAATTTATATGTAACAAATTGATTCTCAAAAAAACGGAGGGAGTATATGTTTGATCATGCAACAAATGTCATATCTGGAGCAAAACATGTCTGTTAAGGCTCCACTCTAATATCAATTGACAGTAGTTGGAGTAACCTCAGACCCTATAAACCACCTCGTATGCTTTGGCATATTCAACGTGGGATGAGTTCTCTCACTCTCGAATGACTAAACAATAGAAAGGCATATATTTCACATCATCATAGTTCAACATTGTTCGAGAACTTGTACATCCTCCTCCGGCATTTATTTATGAAAACATGTTTTTGCAGGGTCATATTTGGAATGTTAATAGCTCTGCCCATCACTCTAGGCTACTACATCCTGCTGGGCATTGGAAGTTCTTAACCGAACAACTCCTACACTTCTGCTAATCGATCACACGAGAAACTAACTCTTATTTTGCACTGAATTTCAAGTTCCATCAACTATTGAGGAGAATAGAGATAGGAAGTAGGGAAGTTGAAGACAATCTTGACATTCTTGATCTCATGCTTCTTGAATGTTAATGTAGCTGTCTTGTAGGATGTCTATGAAACCTTTGTTCTACTTTTATGCTTTGTAATGAAAAAAGGAAGATTTTAAAATCTTTTTGGCTATAATTTAAGCTTTTTGAGGCCAATGTGTTCCTCAAGAGAAAGGCAATGAATGAGACGGTTGGTTGGCATTTATTTGCTTTGAGATGTTCATTTATTTTTTACGAGACAAGTTAACTTTTGTTCTATTTTATTCATTTTTCATTTGTAGATAGACCGTTTAAAAACGTTTCTTTAGTAATAATATAATTTATTAAGTATATGAAAAATATTACTTTTGTTATGAATATAGATGTCTTTTGGTTTAGAGATATTAATTATGTAATAAGTATATCCATTAGTTATGTGACTATTAGTATCTTATGAAGAAGCCTATAAATAGGACTTCAACACATTGTATTTACACACTTGAAGAATATAATAAGATAATACTTTCTCCCTCTATCTTGTTTCTATCTTATTTTATTATCTGTATTGTACTTTATTTATAACACGTTATCAGCACGAATGCCATTGATTCTCAAACGGAAATTGTGAAAGGAAAACTAGCGAAACAACATAATAATACATTATGTCAGTACTCATAAAAGGAATTTTATTCGCACCTTGAATCTCCCCGGTAGTGTTACTATGCGACATGAAAAATTGGTACCGTTCTAAGATAACCATCTTAAAATCAAATTCATCAAATTCATCAAATTCTTGATTATGATTAGAGACTCGTGCTGATAACGTGTTATAAATAAAGTACGTTATCAGCACGAGTCTCTAACCAACTGAGGTATATCTAACCTTTTATATATTTATTTATTTGGTTGAAGTTTCGAGTGCCGGAAATCTTTATACATGTACAGAATTTTGTTCCATTATAATAGAATATATGTTATTCCATTCCCTCATATACGTGCTTATGCAAGATAATCTTTATGTATGTTCATCTCGTTTAAATAAAATGGTTTGACAAATAATATAGTGCCGGAAACATTAATGTTACACTGCCGTTTTTTTATTCTTATTTGTCCAGAAGACAATTTACTTATATTTATCTAAAATATAATTTGTTTATATTTGTACAAAAGACAATTTGTATTTGTCCAGAAGATAATTTGTTTTTATTTGTCTAGAAGACAATTTGTTTTTATTTATCTAGAAGACAATTTGTTTATTTGTTTAGATGACAATTTATATTTGTCCTGAAGACGATTTACTCATACATTCTATAACAGTATCGATTACCTTTGTTATTTAATTTTATATATGTTGATGTCGATTAATTTTATTATACTTATACGTTTTGTATAGTTCATGTATTACATTTGTATGTTCTATAACAATGTCAAAATTGTTATAATTGATCGGTCCGGAAGACGATTATCAAACACCTAAATCTCGAAGATTTATTGGTATAATAATTAAATTACAGTCCAGAAGACGAGTATATTGAATACCTATTGGTAAATTAATGAGTTACATAGGTGCCAATTATATATTTTGCGTATTTCATATGTTCCGTTGTAGACAACATTATTTATGATGAAGAATCATTGTGCACGATGGATAATCATTATGCGTATTTCATATATTTCATATGTTACATAGGTGCCAATTATCGGTATGTTTCATTTCAGAAATTCAAATGATTTTTCCGAACATTTTGATTTTTAAGTACATTATCTATGATGTGTTAGATCGATATAATATTGAAATTAATCGATATAATATTGAAATTAATCGGTCTAAAAGACGATTATTAACTACCTAAATTTCAGAATTTTATGGGTAAATGAACATGATATTTAGATCAAGGTGTGGAAGAACATTTTAGAACACAATTGTCCAAAACTAATATTTCATCCCTGAAGCGATGATGTTGGTGTTATGTATTCCTTCAATCTGTAATTATCGTTCATACTTAATCGGTCCAGAAGGCGATTATCCGGTACCTAAACCTGAAGATTTATTGGTAAGTAATGTGATTTTTATATCAATGTCCGGAAGGAAATTCTAGAAAATAATTATTCAGAACAAATATTTCATCCCTAAAGTGATGAAAATATCTCTACATTATTTGATATTCACAATAGTCGAGGAGACTTGTTAAAAATATTTATTTTTGAGTGTTTACACTTGTGATCAGTCTGGAAGACTTGACTATGTATCAAAATACGAAGAAAATTTTGTGATTACTAGAAAGAATACTAGTGTCCTTATTGTATTGAGAATAAAATAGGCTAATTCTCATTTTGCCCCCTATACTATAGTTTTAGTTTCAATTTGCCCCTTATACTATTAATCGTTTCAATATGTCCCCTGAGACCTCCTGATGAGCGTTTTTTCCACTAAATCAAGTAAAATGACTATTTCACCCTTATTACTATTCGAAAATATAGGGGGGCAACATTAAAATATTTTATGTAATTAATATTAGACCTCCACCCTTTCTTCCTCAACACACCCCACCTCCACCCCTACCCCACCCCCACCACTTCCATGGCCATTATCCTTCTGTCGTTATGCAAACTAAATTTTAGATGCAATCAAACTTCGAATTTTTTTGCTTTATCTTCTTGTTGAATTTCATGAAATTGTGAAGTTCAACTTTTTTTCGTCCTTCTTAGTTGGGAGGCGGGTTGAGTGTGTGATTCTGCAAAAGATGAAGTTAAACAAGATGAGAGTACACTATCTCCATTAAAACGCAAAAGTTCTAGATAAGAAAATAAGAAAATAAGTATAATTTGAAAGCATTTTACTTTTTTCATATAAACCAGGCAGACCATGGGAATGTGATTTTTGATCATTTTACTCAATTCCACCTTGAAGCTTATTATGACTCATCTCAACATATATTGGATTATTTCGAACTAGAGATTAAGTTTAGATCGAGAGTAAGACATGTCTGCTAGAAATATAGAGAAGATGGCATTAATTGATAGGTTGAGTTATTGGATTGATGGGTTCAAGCATGCTATGAGCTATATGCTTAGTATGAAAGGAAGAATTTTTTTAATGTTGAGTGTGATGCTTTGCTTTTGGATCTGCAT
Source organism: Echium plantagineum (assembly GCA_003412495.2). Taxonomy (NCBI): domain Eukaryota; kingdom Viridiplantae; phylum Streptophyta; class Magnoliopsida; order Boraginales; family Boraginaceae; genus Echium; species Echium plantagineum. Next base: position 13,114,973 of record CM016567.1, on the reverse strand, counting down.
ATTGCAAAACTTTTAATTCCAGATCCGATGGTAATGGTGAGGGTGGGGGTAGGGGTAGGGGTGGGGGTGTCTTGAAGAAGAAGAAGGGGTGTGATTTAGATATACTTTTAAATAGTAACAGGGTTAATATAGACACTTTATCTGATTAAATGAAAATAATGTATTTGAAAAGTTTCCAGGGGGCACATTGAAACGAACAGAAGTATAGGGGGCATATTGAAACTAAACTGATAGTATAGGGGGCAAATTGTGAATTAGCCAATAAAATATATTGAATCTTATGGATCACTTATGACACTAAAGGACTCATATAAGTTGAATTCAATATAGATGCTTTGTTTTTGAAATGCATACGACCAATTAATGGTCTAGAAGTACCTTACATATTGAATAACATTGTTACTATTGAAATTGTGGTGATTGTTGTCATATAAATTTTATATGTACAAATTATTTATTGATCTCGGTGAACTTAATTGAATAAATTTATGGTTATACATACGACAAAACCAAAAATACAAGTATATTATTGAAGGCTCCGGAAGAGCTAGTATTTTCTTATATAGTAACAAAATTATTGAAGGGCCCAGTAGAGCTAATGTTTTCAATAATATAAGCAAAATTGATTTGAAGGCTCTCGAAGAGCTAGCATTTCTCAATAATATAACAAATGTATTAAAGGCTCCAGAAGAGCTAATATTTGACAATAATGTAACAATGTCAATTCAAGGCTCTCGAAGAGCTAATGTATTATTACTTGAAATATATACCTATTTGTATCAAACCTGGAGTTTGAGATTTACGATAACTTTGTTATTTTGTATGACCGGTTAGACCATCCCGGATCATGTACGATGCGAAGAGTAGTAATATGAAACTCAATTGAATACTAACTAGAGAGTCAATTTATTTATCAAGTTTAAAGAGTTTTGTGAGTTACATGTTGTAAACTCCCAGTTGATTGTTAGGGGGCATGTTGTAGTACATGCATACACCCTTAATTGGTTGTTGGGAAATGTTATACTACGTGCAGTTACACATGTTCCGCATCAAGCCGAAAAGTTATCATACAACTCCCTTTATATAGTTGGTTTGGTCAGAAACCAAATGTAATATCCTTGAAATTTGACCGTGCATCGTATAATTTCAACGATTTGCACGATGGATGAGTGATTCATCAAACCTATGAGGTATAGACATTTATATACTCGGAAATAGTAATTTTCCGTTGTAATGTATCAATGTTTTCAACATTGAGGGGGAGAGAATATACAACTGGAAAATTATACTGAAATATCCTTATATTATATGATCCTCAAAATGAGTAAATATGAACTGGAAGTTCAAGAGATAAATATGAACCAGAAGTTCAAAGGATAAATATGAACAACAAGTTCAAATGACATTTATGAACCACAAGTTCACTACCAAACATATTTCTGACTTCAAAATAATAATGAAATTGTATACCAGTTGTAAAACTCAAGTTAGAGTGAAGGTTCCTGAAGAACCATTATATATCGAATAGTTCCACCATTTGAAAGCTAAAATAATAAATATTTGATGATGATCTAGAAGATGAACATTTCCAGAAGAAGTTGATGACTAATATATCTCATGAATAAGTTAAAGATATTACAAATGTCTGGAAGACATTTACATACTAATATTCATGAATATAATGGGATCTCAATTATCTTGAACATGGTGGAACGAGAAAGGAAAACGAGATTGTCGACAAGAAATATTGCATACAAATAAAAAACTCCATATGATGCAAGCAATATGAGGATCTTAAGTCTTTAAGTGAATAAACATATATTTATGAATGGCCAAAGAGAAAAGACGCAATCAAGAGTAAACTAAACTCATTGTATAATGTGAGAAATTTAGACCTGAAGTCTAAGAAACTATGATACGGTTACAATTATGTAATAAGTATATCCATTAGTTATGTGACCATTAGTATCTTATGAAGAAGCCTATAAATAGGACTTCAACACATTGTATTTACACACTTGAAGAATGCAATAAGATAATACTTTCTCCCTCTATCTTGTTTCTATCTTATTTTATTATCTGTATTGTACTTTATTTATTACAACTTTCCTATTTTTATTTAAGAAGTTAATAATAAAATGAGATTAAAGCCAATATTTTAAAAGTTGGAAGTCAACAAATACCTACTTTTTTATTAAGGATAAAATAGATATAGTGCAACAAAACACATGATTATGGTATACACTATGATAAAAAATTACAAGGATTCTAATCTAAACAATATATTAAAAAAAGATAGGGAATATTATTTTACTAGTTTATTTCCACTTCATTTAGCTTATTATTAAACAAGTAACGATTACTACCTTTGTAACTAGACGTAATTACTATTTATTGAGTATGCAATAGGTAGATCTAGGACTGATGTAATAGCCTTAGAAACTATGGCACCCATTGAAATCACACTAGACATGATTTGTATAACAATTTTACAATTACAAGCTCATTACTTCACCAACCTAGATAAATCACATTAGACATGACTTGTATCACAATTTTACAATTACAAGCTCATTACTTCACCAACCTGGGCATCATTGCAAGCATAATGATTGCTACTTTATTTTGTTGAGAGTGACATATAATGACCTTTGATTTTACAATATTAATTAATTTTTTCAAAGATTGATGGCGACGAATCCTTTATCGTAGTTTGTGTGACATTATCTGTACTACTATATCTAATTCTAAATTATCGGCATTTATATTTTTCGAATCATAATTGATTATTCGTAACTTGTACTACTTAAAAATGAAAAAACAAAATTTAATATTGACAAGCAAAAGTGACCAGGGTTTCTGTATTGAAAGTAATACAATGCGGAGTATAACATTCAAAAAGTGATTTGCTAATATATATGTACACGGAAAGTTAAACAAATAGACAAATAATATAATTATATGAGAATATATCGCATAATTTTCATACATCAAGAATATAAACTTCATATTTTAACCAAAATTTCATGTTTTTTCAATGATACATAAATGTGATTGAAATGGTCAATCAAACACACTTCATTCTCTTTCAAAATTCTAAAACACCAAATTTAATATCTCTAACATCATCCACTTTTTTCAAAATCAACAATAATAATTCTGTTAGTGCAAGCAGGTTAGTTAAGTTCTTAAGAGAGCTAACTGTTATAACATCAGGTTATAACAGTTATGGGAATCTACGTGTAGAGTTGAACATGAGAGACCAACACACAAATGTTAAAATAATTGACATTTCAATCCACAAAAGCACCAATCAGAATCGAAGTTTCAAGAAGTACGACGAGTTTATTACCAAAAATGGTTTAGGAAAGTTTTGATTGATTTAGAGACAAGATCTTTCTTGGTGAGCAAGCTAATCAAAATAGGTAACATTGGTTACTTTAGGCACAATCAGCCGTGAGAAAGGAAAGAGTATTTAGGCAAGATCTCCACATTACCATAAGTGGAATATGAGTTTCTTCATGTGCCGATAGCAGTAAATAAGGAGAGCTCCACTTTACAGAAGAGCATCGACTTTTATTCAAGAATCATCAGAGCAAATAAAGAGTATTTAGTTTTTTATAGAGCTAGGTTGTTGAGTGTGCTAGGAGCATAGTTCTCTGCTCCTAACTGAACGTACAGTTGTTGTATATCTTGGTAGAACAACAGTGAGATTTAATCTTTACCATCCATCCATTACTTTTCTTTGATCAGACATCGAGATGATTTCTTTGCAACTAGATCCTGATCAAGATGCATCTGATTGTACCCGGCCACTTCATGTATGTTATTTGATTTCTTTGCAACTAGATCGTATTTTTCCTACTTTGTTATTTTTAAAGAAAAATAGTTATTTAAATTTCCTTCTCCTTTAATTATCTCTTGATATACTCTCTCCGTTTCGATATATTTTTTTCAGTAGTATACTTACGAATGTTATATCTGCCAATAAACGATCTATATTTTGTGCCACTAGCCGATTGGAAGCCCTATAGAAGTTGAGACCCATTACACAGACCGTCTCCCATCCGTTGACTCACCAGAGCATATAATACGCGATTCGGATGCAATCATAGTCATGGAGGTGGGATGGGGATCTCCCTCTTCTTTTCATATTTTTGTTTTACTAACATAATAAAACATTATTACTCCCTTCGTTCCTAAATAATTGGTACATTTTGACTTTTCATGACGGTTTCAAACATAAATATTTCATATTCTACATATGAAAAATCATAAAAAGTTGATAGTTCAAAAATATATATTGAGACGAATCTAACGATATATCATATGACTATATTATTTTTTATTGGTTACTGAGAATTATTGATCAAAGTTTTTAAAGTTTGAACATGTAAAGTCAAAATGTACCAATAATTTAGGGACGGAGGGAGTATTACGGTAGAAAGGTTCGAGTTCCGAAATTGACTTCTTGTGTTTGCAGATTAAATGTCAGGGCTCGGCAGATGAAAGTTCAACTGAAATTAACACTCTAGAGCCAGAAGAGGATCAGATTTCTGATGTTCTTGAAGACGAGATTGAAGATATTTCAGATGAACACAACAAGAAAGAGAGGAGAAGAGGAGAAAATCATCCTATAGCTGAAGAGGAAATGTATTTTCCCACTAATTCGCTTTGTTTCTATTTTTTCCAAGCTCAAGGCTCTGCACACATGGGTAAGATACGGTCAATCGACAGAGATGATAATGTGATACAAAGAAAAGGTTATAACGAAAGAAAAGACGTAGGAAGACGCCATACCTCAGCGAAAGGGGAGAATAAAGGTTGGGAACATAATCATTCAAATCGTTTGCATCGAAAAGCTGATGGTATTAATAGGCAGAGGGAGAGTGATAACAGTGAGAGATCTTTACGCAAGCGTGATCAAGGTTTACGCGGTAGGGGGACTAGAATTGAAGATATGGGAAAAAGAGAACATGTTGTTGATGAAATGATCTTTTATGGAAACAGAGATAGTAGCAGTCGTCGTAAAAGAGAAAGAGATGATGATGTCTACGCTGTAAGGTATAAAGAAGAGGGACTGTTTCAGAGGGAGAGAGGTGGAAGGCAGAGAGATCGTGATGAATGGCATCGGGCCAAGCATCCGAGTGAAGATGTGATGTCTTGGATGAATAATATAAGAAGTGCTGAAGAGAAAGTGTGGTCAAGTCATTCCCGACTGAAAGGTGAGTACCGAGGATCTGCTAGAGACTATTACCAGAAAGATGTAACACAACACAATCAGCAACCTAGAAGGAGCGAATGGACTGAAAATGAGAGGCTTGTGCAGCACAGGGGCCGTGAAGATATCCATATGTATGGTAACCAGCATAGGAGTGATGGGAGAAGACCTAGACGAGATAGGGTGAGCACTCGTGATGATCGCTACGTCAATGCATCTGATAGTTATAGGGTGCACGAAGGGAATCCCAAAGAGTATTCAAGGAAGGGTAAAGAATATGAGGGTGGATATTCTAACTTCGTGCCTCATTCTGCTAAGAACCAAAACAAGCGCAGCGGATTGAAGACCGGCTCCGTTTGTTCTTATCTTGGCGGGGTAACTCGAGAGATGGCTTTGCAGCCATGGCGAACCGGACTCTCTTGCCTTGAAAACAAACAGATCTGAGCCTGCATGTACTGTTATACACAATACAAAACGTGGGTGGTCGAAACCAGTCAAAGTTGAAGCACAGTAATCGAACGCAGAATTCTCATAAACGTTAGTGATCGATGAGGTCATTTGCCCTATCTATTTTATGAGTGTGTTTGGTAGTGCATGAGCATCCTATGGGTATCTCTTTTCCATTTCATTAGCAACTACAGTTATTCCAAATATAACATAGAAGATCGGAAAACTTAGGTGATTTACAAAGAGGCATTTTACGTTCACTGTTTCCTTTGAATAAATAGTTTCTTACATTCACCAAAATGAAGTTATTTGTTTATTATTATTTGCGATTACGGACTCTTAACTGTTCTCCACGAGCTGATGTTACGTAATTGGAGCAGTTGCAGTCCTTGTACTTCTTGTTCAATGGTAGACAGTTACAGAAACGAGCAGCAATAGGAGTCCAAACATTGTTATATTATGTGTAACTATATAAATATATATATAAGCAGCATTCTCAATCCCTCGACAAGTATTTGTTCGATCTATAGATTAGAATACAAGATGATAAAAGTTTCGAAGAACAAGCGAATGATACAATCTCAAAAACACTGTACATTTGCACTCTGACAAATTGAGAGTAACGTCGAACAGCTTAATCTCTTTATAAATGTTTACAAAATTGTACAACATTGGTTGTTGGTCTGCTTTGCCTGCTTGTAGAACATCTGCACGTCGAAAAAAGTGCCATGACTTGCTAAACAAGCAATTTGGAAAACAACTTTCTGTAAACTACATAACTCCGGAACTCAATTTTCAGTAAACTGCAGAACTACATTACTCCGTAATATATTTACCTGGGAAGCTGCACTCAGGTCTGAACTTTTTTCAACTAAACTGTCCAGCTTCTCCCCTCGTTCTAGAACGCTATCTATAGTCTTATGCTGCGTTAGAGTAGAAATAGGTATCAGAAAACAACTCATGTCATATAACAGCAGTGTTTACACAACTCATCTGAGTCAAACCAAATGTGCACGACATACTAATGCAAACAAAAAGAGAAGGCCTTAAAGAATAGAACACCAATATGGAAGATCAGTTGGATTAACACGAAGACGACGATATTTCGTTTTTAAAACAAAGCTTGAACTAAGAAGCTTCATGAGATGTCAGCAGAACACCTTCTAAGCTAAATTGATCTCAAGTGAAATGATAGTAATATATTTCAATTTCCTAGACCTGAAAACCTTTAAAGAAGCTCAAGGAAAACTTCATGGTTACAAATATTTTCAAGGAAAATTAATTAACGGATAGGTATGCATTGGGAATCACAAGAACCAGTAGCAAGATGTTGGCGAAGGTCCAACAGAAGCTGCTCAAGCTCATTACAAATGGAGCACAACTAATGAATGACTCCAAGAAGTATAAAGCAATGTTATACGAACAAAGTAAACTATGTTATAGAAGTTATAATTTATGACTCACAAGAATAATTTTGGTTTCATCCAACTCCCTCTGAATCCTTAATAACTTGTCAGCTTCAGCAGGATCCTGAAAGGTATAGGCAAAAGATTAATGAATAAATAAAAAGGAGCTACTCAGTAAAAGACCAAATTGTGTTCTCTGGTAACTACTTAAACAAGAAGATACCCAAAACAACAATAAGCACTATCTAAGAAAAAGAAAAAACAAGAAGATACCCAAGATTAAAATTAAAATTATTTAAAACACCTGAAATTTTGCTAAAGCATCATCCAAATAAGGCCAAGGCTGAGTGCTATCTGATTGTGCATTTGTCCATGAATTGCCAAAACTTTTTTGATACTCATCCAGAACCTGAACAATACATGCATATATTAGATTAAAATAACAGTCTTTCTAAACAAATGTAAATAACCTACATCTTCTTAACAATAATACTTATCGCCAAAGCACTCGAGGCTTTGAATGCAGACTACAGGGATAATGATCACCAGTAGTACTAATGACTTTGAATAGATGACTTTACAGGGATTCAAAAACCAAGGTCTATACCTGGTTGAGCAATGAAAATGCACTCCGCACAGGGTAATGATCATCCATAAATCCCAGTGCAATCAAGCCATTTCGGTTGTAAGAATGGACCATGTACTCTGTCAAAAGGAATCAAACAAAGCCAACTTCAACATTTTCCAAGACAAGACAACAACGGCAGATATAACATTGAATTTCAGACGAATGTTAAAGTCGTAGTCGCAGAACTTTAAATAATTCGACCACTTTAACGTGAAATAAGAAAAATGAATTCATGCATAGTCAACCTAATAGATATCAAAAAGAAAATAGCCTAACCAATAATAAATAGGCTGAACTAATACCTCCAACGAATCAAACCAACATAAAAAAGAGTTCACAAATACCCCTAGTCATAAATAACCTAACAAATCTTAAATCTTGAAAAGAATCGAAATACCCTAAATTACAAAACCCAAAACTTCAAACAGAATGACCAAATCGAAAACTGCCCATCTTACAAAAACCCAAAAAGTTCACATCTTTAACAAAACCTAATAACAAGATCAGAAAAACAAAGTCCAAAATACCCCAAATCACAAAAAAAAACAGTAACAAATATCATTATTAGGACACCTTCATGCTGAACAGATTGGCGCTGGTTAGGTGGGGTCCGTTTAGCCACAGTTCGACCAACAAAAACAATAAACTCCTTAACGCTTGATCTCTGGAAATACCCAAAATGGCTGACGTCAGCACCATTTGCAAGAATCACCGGATCAGACCCTTCTGGGATGCATTTTAGGACCAATAAAGCTGTGATTTTCATCTCTGTATATGATCAATATATATATGTATATGATCTGAATATGTACAATATATATTATTAATATACCTCTTTTGATTCTTTTAATTATATTAAAATTAATCAAATTGTGAGAAAAAATTCAAAGATTATTGAGGAAAGCTTTTTCTTTTGTCCGAATTGAAGAACAGTTGCGTTTCCTCTTGGT
>CM016567.1:12933540-13106221 GCA_003412495.2 Echium plantagineum | reverse complement strand
TTGGGAACTCAGTTTTCCAAGGATTTGGCCGTTGACATAATCCTCCGTTCCCTTCCTGACAAGTTTGGTAACTTTGTCATGAACTTCAACATGCATGACTTCGATAAATCGTTATCGGAGTTGCATAACATGATCAGCACGGCTGATACTGCGTTGAAGTGTGGGAAGAGCTCTACCCCTACTCCCTCTGTTCTGATGATTCAGAACAAGAAGGCCTTTAAGAAAGGCAAGGGGAAATGGAAGGGAAAGGCCAAGACTGGATCTATCAAAACAGTCAAGGCCCAGACTTCCAAAACTCCGGCTAAAGGTCCTAAGGGGACTGACCAGTGTCATTATTGTAATACACCTGGTCACTGGAAGAGGAACTGCAAGAAGTACCTCGAAGACAAGAAGAGTGGGACTCTTCCGGCAGGTATATTCGTTATTGAAGCTTTTATCACCTCTAATAACTCTACTTGGGTACTTGACTCAGGATGTGGTTCTCATATTTGTCGAAATATGCAGGTACTACAGGACAGTAGAGCTCTTCGGAAGGGAGAGGTGGACTTGCGGGTGGGCAATGGAGCAAAGGTTGCTGCAGTTGCCGTGGGCAAGATAGATTTAAAACTACCATCCGGGATGGTCTTAGTTTTAAATAATGTATATTGTATTCCCGCTATTTCTAGAAATATTATTTCCATATCTGTTTTGAACAATGATGGTTTTACCATCCTTATGGAAAGAAATATGTGTTCTATTAATCGTGACGGTTTACTTTATGCAAAAGCTTCAAACCAAAATGGCCTTTTCATACTAGATGAGGATCATGAGGTATATAACATAAATATTAAAAGGAACAAGCCTAACGACTTGAATCCTACCTACCTATGGCATTGCAGACTTGGTCATATAAATGAAAATCGCATCAAGAAACTCCACGAAAGTGGAATTATTAAGTCACTTGATTTTGAATCATATGACCAATGCGAATCATGCCTTTTAGGCAAGATGACCAAATCGCCTTTCACTGGAACGAGTGAAAGGGCAAGTGATTTATTGGGGATAATACATACCGATGTATGTGGTCCAATGAACACTCCTGCAAGAGGTGGTTTTCCCTACTTCATTACCTTCACGGATGACCTTAGCCGTTATGGCTATGTCTATCTAATGAAGCACAAGAGTGAAGCCTTTGAAAAGTTCAAAGAATTCCAAAATGAAGTAGAGAATCAACTCGGCAAGACTATTAAGACTCTTCGATTCGATCGAGGGGGCGAATATATGAGCCACGAGTTTGACGCTCATCTTAGAGATTGTGGAATTGTTTCACAACTCACACCGGCCGGAACACCACAACATAATGGTGTGTCCGAAAGGAGGAATCGCACTCTGTTAGACAGTTTGCGATCCATGATGAGTCGAACCGACCTACATGTCAGCTTCTGGGGTTACGCTTTGCAAACTGCCGCACTTACCTTAAATAATTGTCCAACCAAGTCAGCTGAGAAAGTACCATATGAGATGTGGTTTGGGAAACGTCCTAAGATTAGCTTTCTCAGGGTTTGGGGTTGTTTGGCCTACGTCAAGAAATTGAACGTAGACAAGCTAGGCCCAAAGGCTGACTTGTGCCATTTCATTGGTTATCCAAAGGAAACCAAAGGGTATTATTTTTACCTTAAGCCAGAAAATAAGATTTTCGTGGCTAGGACAGCGCATTTCCTTGAGAAAGAGTTCTTATCAGGAAATGTCAGAGATACGGTACAACTTGAAGAAGTTCAAGATGATGAGCCAAATGAGTTAATGAACTCATTCGACACTTTAATGAGCAAGTTGAGTTATCGAACTCAAGAAACTCATTGAATAGGAGAGTTGGGTTATTGAACTCAAAGGTCTCATCAAATGAGCAAGTCGAGTTAACGAACTCGGCAGGCTCACTTCAGGAAGTAGATCCTCCATTCATGGTGGATCCTATCTTGGACCCTAGATCCACGGTAGATGAAACTCCTGAAGAAGTACCGACCCTTAGGAAATCAAATAGGACTCGTCATGTTCCCGATAGATGGTATGGGGAATCCTTCTTGATAGAAGACGACGAGCCTTATACTTATGGAGCCGCAATGAAAGGGCCAGATAGCGAGTCATGGCTTGAAGCCATGAAATCCGAGATAGACTCTATGTACCAGAATGATGTCTGGACATTGGTTCACTTACCCGAAGGTGCTAGACCTATCGAGTGTAAGTGGGTCTTTAAGAAAAAGCTTGATAAAGATGGAAATGTCCATGTTTACAAGGCTAGACTAGTGGCGAAGGGTTTCAAACAAATTCATGGTATTGACTATGATGAAACCTACTCACCGGTAGTCATGTTCAAGTCTATTCGGATCCTCTTAGCCATTGCCGCATATTATGACTATGAGATATGGCAAATGGATGTAAAGACCGCTTTCCTTAATGGAAACCTTGAGGAGGATGTGTACATGACACAACCTCCAGGCTTTACATGTCCGAAAGGACCTAAGAAGGTATGTAAGCTTCAGAGATCCATTTATGGACTCAAGCAAGCTTCTCGCAGTTGGAACCTCCGATTCGATGAAGCAATTAAAGAATTTGGCTTCATTCAGAATGAGGAGGATGCTTGTGTATACAAGAAGGTAAGTGGGAGCCACATTGCATTTATAGTCCTGTATGTAGATGACATACTGATCATTGGAAACAACAAACCGCTCCTTGAGTCAGTCAAGAGATGGTTGTGTAAGTGTTTCTCAATGAAGGACTTAGGAGAGGTGCAGTATATCCTTGGAATCAAGATATATCGAGATCGAGCCAATAGGTTGATTGGCCTGAGACAGGACACTTATATTGATAAGGTTCTGAGACGATTCGATATGATCGATTCCAAAAAGGGAATACTGCCTATCACAACTGGTACTATTCTCGGCAAAAGTCAGTGCCCCACCACTGACGTCGAGAAGGAGAACATGAGTAGAGTCCCGTATGCTTCAGCCATAGGATCTATCATGTATGCCATGTTGTGCACTAGACCAGACGTATCGTACGCTCTGAGTCTGACCAGCCGATATCAAGCGAATCCAGGAAACAGCCATTGGACCGCTGTGAAATCTATCCTTAAGTACTTAAGAAGGACTAAGGATATGTTTCTGGTATATGGCGGAGATGAGGAGTTGATTGCTAAAGGTTTCACCGATGCCAGTTTCCAAACCGATCGAGACGATTTTCGTTCTCAGACCGGGTTTGTATTCTGCCTGAACGGTGGAGCCATCTGTTGGAAGAGTTCCAAGCAGGACACAGTTGCAGATTCTACTACGGAGGTCGAGTACATTGCAGCTTCTGAAGCAGCCAAGGAGGCATGTTGGCTTAAGAAGTTTATGACTGAGCTTGGGGTAGTTCCTAGCGCTGATGGTCCAATTGAGTTGTTATGTGATAACACTGGAGCCATAGCACAGGCTAAGGAACCTAGGGCTCATCATAAGTCCAAGCATGTCCTTAGGAAGTATCACCTCGTCTGAGAAATGTTCCAGAGAGGTGACATCAAGGTATCCAAAGTGGATACAGACGACAACGCAGCTGATCCCTTCACTAAACCGTTACCTCAGACTAAACATGAGTTCCATACTTCAGCTATTGGACTTAGGCTTAGGTCCGAGTGGTCTTAGTCTTAGTGGGAGCTTTATTTCAGTTTATTTGTTTTATATGTATGAAGTATACTTTTGTAAAACTCTTGTTGTTGAATAAAAGTATTACTTCTTGTTTATTGATTGACTATTCTTTTATAGCACTTGAATAAACAATTGAATATTTAATCATAGTTGTATGATAAATATTTTAATTCCCATGTAATCACGAGTTCTTGAAGAGGAGCCAATAAGTGTATTGGCTAAGGAACCCCTTTTTCAAGACAAGAACTGTGGTGATTACATTGTCCCTAAGTGGTGTGTCCCAGCGTTTTGGGAACGGACACAACCAAACTAGTGTGTAATGATTCGTTTGACTTAGTTTCTTAAGTTAAAAGGATGGTCCAAATCATTACATGGGTTCATTGTCAAGAGAGTCTTGACATGGTACTGGACAGTGACCGTTGTGAAATTATAGAAGAGATCTTGTGTCCTATATTTCACACGAGCCATATGATAGAGGTTCTGAGACCTACATGCATATCATTCTCATGCTACGTGAGCATGAGGCTTTGACTACTTCCGGACCCATCCGTTACTGGTGGTAATGGGGTACGTTGGGTCTTATGTGAATATAGTGGTGAGATGATCGGTGATGCATTGGTAGGGTCTTTGTCCACCCTGGTATACAGGGAAGGTTTTTCTGGCCACTCGGAGAGTGAGTCTTCCTTATGAATTCACCCGTTATGAACGGGAGTGAGACTATCTCGTGTTCCGAGAAATTATGTCATAGGAGTTGGCGACACGCTTTCTTGCTTTAGCCTATGACGAAAACCGAGGACAAAGGGAATCATGTGACAAGGATGCAAGTGTACATCCAAAACATTGGTAATAGTCCAAGGGCAAGTGGGAGTGTTGGAAATTGATGTGTCAATTTCCTCAATTAGTGCCCGTGAACTATGTCATCTATATATACGGTTCAACAACCGATAGTTATCTGAACTATCAGTAGTCTCACCCGAGATAATGCCGGGGGTCATCGAATGGCAGACTAGGCTCTCACGATGATCTTCGGGATTCGTGTATACGGTCTTATACGTTGAATCCCGATGCTTTCGTTACTCGGGCTATGAGGTCACACACATAACAATTACCGAAGATACTTTCGAGTAGTGACCCGAAAGTGAATAAGGGATTTGATCCATATTGAGGAATTTCGGTTCGATCGAGATCGTGTCCCGACCGAACCGATGGTGCGCCCGGAATTAGTTCCGGACGCACTATTTAGGGTTTATGTATATATATATATGTGAGATATATATTTATATATTATCATTTATTGAAATGATTTAATTAATTAATGAATTAATTAAACAAGATATGATTTAATTAATTAATTAAGATTAATTAACTAATCTCATCATTATGAGGAGTTGACATCTTGGTGGCTACTTTATGCCTTGGGAAGGCTTTGTATCCCTTGGGAAGAACTCTTGTAAGAGCATCTTTCATGGACCAAGAGGCATTAACCATATGGATGGTTAATGTGTTTGTTTAGTGTGCAATATGTTTCATCATCCATTCTATATCATAAGATGATATTGAATGTGAAGAGATCAATCTAAGTCTTGCATATCTCTTGCTAGAGAACACAAGAACACAAACAAACACACTTCATCTTCAACCTCAACCCTCTAGCAAAACTCTAAGTGTTAGAGTATAGAAATTGTTCTATAGTTTGCTATAGTAGTTAGACTACACACTCCTCAATAACACACACTAGTCCAAGTGTGTCTTATTGCTATCTAAGGTATTGGTGTGGACTATTTCATAGTAGTTCCATATCACCTTGGTGATAGAAATTTCTTCAAGAAGAAAGCAAGGAGCAAGGTGTGGGGATAAGCGCTTAAAGATTGACATAGCTTCCGCTCACGCTTCAAAGGTATAACTTTGTAGCACTACTCTTTTATATGTTATTTGTAGCATATTCACACTACCTTTAAACATATACTTCTATGAGCTAGTTTCATTGTGTAAGTTCTAACGATCAATGAATTACGGTTGTATGACATATGAACTATCGTAGTTCATCGTGTCTTGCAACCCCGGGATATTCCAACACTTGTATCATTATCGATTATAATGTATATAAATTAGAGTGTAAAGATCCTAATATAATAGTGTTATTTCTTACACAACCAAGAGAATCATCAATTTTAGGTAAGTGATATAGTGGACATCGTTGTTTTAATTTATGAAATAAAAATTTTAGGTTTAACAAAAGTTGAATAGAATTACAATGTTGTCGATTTTTTTTGCATTGTTTGAAAAAGGTTTTGCACCAATTTTGTAGAGTAGTGATATAGTGGATACCAATGTTCTAATTGATGAATAAAATGAAAATGATGGGTTTAAACAAACGAGTTGTTTTGGCAAAACTTTAAAAAAAATCGAATATAACTACATTCTTCTCGATTTGTTTTACAATAATTTTATAAAAAAAGAAAGTTTTGTACAAATGCAAGAGAGTAGTGATATAGTGATAACATTGTTTTAATAGATAAATAAGATGAAAATGATGGGTTTAATAAGATGATGAGTTGTTATCTAAGTTTAAAATTTTGAATAAAATTACATTGTTTTAGATTCTTTTTTTTCCAATTTTTTGTATAAAAAGTTTGCACCACCGAAATCGGACTCCTGGATCCGTCCCTGTTCTATGGTGAAAGAATTTGATATGACTAATAACTTGGGATCGAAGAATTATTTTCTGAAAAGTTAAAGTCTACAAAAACGAATGACATTTGTAAGTGTCAAAAGAATATGATGAAGCTTTGTCGAAGAAATTTGGAATTTTTATTGTAATTTTGAAGTCTCGTTGTAAATGACATTAAGATAGCAAAGGAAAAACGATGGTGATTAAGTATTACTTCATGAGAGATTTGGTGAAAGCAGGAACAACAACGTCCAAACATTCTCACACATATTTTCAGTTTCATTAATATTATCAACAGCAAACGACTGGGATGATCACCTATGTTTGGGGCACGAACCTAGTTGATCACCTAATTTTTTAAAGGTTCCATTTTTTTTTATAATTAATACATCCAAAATTAGTCATTGGGGACAAAAGAAGCCAAGGTTAATCTTGTGGCTAAAAGGGCAGTTTCAAAGCCCTTTACAAAAGATACATTTTTGCTATGATCCATTATATGGGATCTCCTACTAATGTCATGAAGATTAAAAGTACTAAGACCCTTACTAGTGGTCTCTACATTACTAATAATATTGTCATTCATCAAATATTAGCTTTCTCTAACATCTTTGCGATTGAAATTCTAGAGATTGTTGAAGCATCCAATATTTGTCGACAACCACCAGATGTTGCATTCCCTACTGTTTGGCCCATCCAAAAACTCTCTCCATCCTTTATCATTGTTGATCTTACTGAAAAATTTATTCCAGACTTGCGAGAATAAACCATCAGTTCTAATAACAATGGAGTGATGCTAATGTCTTCTTGCAGTTGCAATCCCGCAAAATATTGCTTCAATAAGTGAAGCAGCAATGCAGATGGTTCTCACTCTAGGGAGACAATTACGGTTATCAAGTGTTCTAACAAAAAGAGAAGTTATCCATTTGAAAAGGACATATCTGCCTCTCCTTCACACAAGAAGTTGTCTCTTTGACTCTTTCTAATTCTGGATTAAACTCTTCTCTTAATGATTCAACGGTAGAGATTGCTCAGCAGTCCCGCCGATCATCATGAATCTGCTTAGTTGGAACTGCCGGGGTCTAGGTCATCCCCGAGCAGTTAGATCACTAGTTAGATTAGTTAGTTTACATAAATCTTGTATTGTATTTCTTTTAGAAACTAAATTATGGAAAAATGAATTTCAAACAATTCAAAGGAAAACCAAACTGTTTAATATGCTTGATGTTGCAGCAAATCGAATAAAGGGGGGAATTGCACTTCTTTGGTCTAAACAGATTGATGTCACTATTAAATCATATTCATCATATCATATTGAAGCAGTGATTGACGAAGGACAAAGTCATGCATGTAGAATAACTGGATTCTATGGTCATCATGAAACTGCAAAAAGGAAATTGTCTTGGGAACTGCTTAAACATGTTGATAGCTTATCTCAATTACCAACTGTTTGCATTGGGGATTTTAATGAGGTTATGGCTGGTCATGAACATCTTTCTTATCGTAGGTCTCGACCACTTTGGCAAGTTCGGAATTTTACCAAAGCTGTTCAGGATCGAGGTCTATTTGATCTAGGATTTAACGGATATCCATTCACTTGGTGCAACAGTTTTATTGCTCCGTACTCTACCCGTGCAAGACTTGATAGGGCATTGGCAAACAATGAATGGAAATACCTCTTTTCGAAAGCAGAACTCATTCGTAGTACTTATAATCATTCTGATCATGTACCTATATTGTTAAGGATGGGCATTCGACGTAATGGCTTCCGTAAGCCTAAAGCAAGGTTCAAATTAGAAGAGAGTTGGAAGTTGTATGTAGGGAGTAGAAAAGTAGTCAAAGACACATGGTTAAAATCTGGTTATGTTGATCCAGGCGAGACAGTCTTCAACAACATTCGCAAATGCCGTGTGGGACTTCTTAAGTGGAAAAGGGTTGAGTTGGGTAACGTTCAAAATAAAATTGCTGCCAAACAATAAGAGTTGGATAATATTCAGCAGGGTACCATTACAGATTCTACTAAAATTCAAGCATTGACAATGATTCGAGAAATTGATAAGTTTCAAGCTACTAATGATTTGTACTGGCTCAAAGGGCTAAAACGGAGTGGTATAGCAAAGGAGATCGTAACACGGGGTTCTTTCATGCTTTATCTGTTCAACGGGGAAAACTCAGCCTGATTACTAATGAAGGAGACTGACTTACTAATTTTGAAGATATTCAATCACTAGCTGTTGATTTTTATACAAATCTGTTTACATCAGAGACTGGGGGTTTGACCACTATTTTAGGGCATTTAATAATACCAACACTTAATAGTGGTGTGTTAAATGTTCCTTATTCTCCAGATAAAGTAAAGAAAGTTATGTTGTCTATGAATGGGCTTAAGTCTCCAGGGCCTGATGGTATGACTGCTGCATTCTTTTAGAACAATTGGGAGACAGTGGGTGTGACCTGTGTGCTATGACTATCAACTTTCTACAACATGGCATATTCTTGAAGAAAGCTAATTTCACGTTGATTACTATTATCCCTAAGGTTCCCTCGCCAGTTAATATGACTTAATTCCGGCCAATTGCAATGTGACCATGAAGTTAATTGTTAAAGTCTTAACTGGCAGACTCAAGATGGTTTTGCCCTCCCTTATCTCTGATTTCCAAAGTGCATTTGTTCCTCAGAGACTGATTACAAATAATGTTCTACAAGTATGAGGTACATCATTTAACTAAACGCAATATTAATTCGCACATGCATTGAGTGTGCACCCGGCGGCTAGTGGATGATAATGGTGGATGATGATAATAAGTTGAATGGTTTCTTGAAATTTTCAACCGAATCGATTAACGTAGTTAAAATTGCAAGGAAATTTCCCAAGGTTTCTTGAAATTTTAAGGACATTTCCACTTAAACATACATAGAGCCGGTTTCGGTTCGGTGCCTTTTTTTTTTAAATCAAGCAGGAAAAATTTTGGTTCGGTTTGGTCGATTTCGTCGGTTTAAAACTCGGTGAGGCAGACTTTGCTCGTCCTTTTCTTACTCAACTATTTTTTCTCATTTTATTTAATAGGGTTGCAATTGGATATGGATTTGTATCTGAGCCGGCTATTTTTTTGTCTGTTTTTAATCTGATCGGATCGATTTCGGTTTTTGCTAACCAAAAATCTATTAAAAAACCGAACATGTCCAATATTAATATACAGTAATATTTTTTAATTTATGATTAATAATATTTAATAATCTATAGCAAACAATTATGTGATTAGAAATTATTCTCTTTCGTTTTTTATTCAGGTCGATTCGAATCCATTTCGAGTTTTTTTTTGTAAATTAGCGATGAAAGTACGAGTACAATAGTATTACAATTAACGAATATGAAAATTATTAACTAATAAAGAGTTAGAATGAAATATGAGACACTTGTCTCCAACAGACTTGAACCCAAGACCTCTTACATGAAAGTTGGATCAGATGCCACCTGGCTCAGTGGATGTTGGTCAGATGCCACCTGGCTCAACTCCCCTCGGCAAGAGTGTTTTTTCTTCTTAACAATTCATATTTTAGGATTTTCATTTTCCAGGCGGACCGGGAATGTCAAAACTCGGTCAGCTCGGCTTGTCCACGAGGCACTCCTACCTGGCTACCCGTGCTTGCATTATGCAACCCAACCAAACAATGGGCCTGGCCTTGTGTTCGAGACTCGAGAGTACTAGAAAAAGTAGTAGCCTTGTAGTAGCCAATTTTGCACCAAGTACAAGTAGACAACTAAAAAACAGACAACTAGACAAGAGTGGTTGTGTGTGTGGCCTTGTAGACTTGGTCTCCACAAACACAAAATTGAACTAGACTTGACCAAAAGGATGGAAAACAATAAGAAACATCCTACAAAACTATACCAAATGAAAGAAAAAGATCAAACAAACTCAAATGACTAAACTACCCAGAAAAAAAACTAGTAACATGAACAAAAACCATCTCCCTTTTCATCAACAAATATATCAACCATTCATTCATTTGCTCATTACAAATTAAAAACTTTATGTTTATAATAATCCAATTATAACACACACTTCAAACAACAATTTCAATCTAATTCCATCATAAAACATATAAACTACAAAAAGTGAGAATATCAAAATCAAAATTAAAATTCCTAAAATCAGAATTGAAAGATGGAACAAAAACAAATTCTTACAAGATTTGGAAACACAATAAACATATCATCATCCTACTACTGTTCTTATATTAATAATATTATTATTATTCATATCAAAATATTTAGTAAATCTTTTCATCACATTCCAAAAAATTACAACAACGTTAAAAACAATCTCGTTGGTTTTTCTCTCTCTACAATAGATGTTTATACATACCCAAATTCATCAATCACACCTGTCCACATATATTTTTCACTTTTCTTATTGCTATTCATATATTCATTATATGTAATAATGTTTTTTTAATAATATGTTTTACTACATAGTTTTAATGTTTTTTTAATAATATGTTTTACTACATAGTTTTAATTAATTAGATGAATCTTGAATTGCCTTTTTTGATATTTGACTTTAGAATATTAAGGCCACATATTGGGATTGGTTATTTTGAGTCTTTTTCTATTGGGAAGAGAATAAGGGGGGGCTTTGTTAGGTGACATTTAATTTGGGACAAAGTTTGACCTAGTTTTTTGTTGAAAAAGGTTCGATTTTTAGGGTTTTGATAGGAGAATGGAGGTGGGTTTTGAAGGGGAAGATGGGGAGAGGAGTGGGGGTAGTGGTGGCGGTGGAGAGGATGGCGGCTCTATGAACAGGCCTAAGCGGCAGATGAAAACTCCTTTTCAATTGGAGAATTTGGAGAGAACTTATGCTAGTAAGTGGGGTTTTGATGATACTTGGTGGATTAATTTGATTGTTTGTGTTGTTAATTTGATGGTGAATTTGGGTTTTTGGTGTTTTTTATGTGTATGTGGAAGTTCGAGATTATGTATTTATGTGGAAGTGGTAATTTTGATTGTTTTTGTTGTTGAGCATGCTTGATTTGTAGTTAATTTGATGGGATATTTGGGTTCTAGGGTTCTTTATGTGTATGTGGGAGTTGGGGATTGAGTTATTATGTTGAAGTGGTAATTTTGATTGTTTTTGTTGTTGGGCATGCTTAATTTGTACTTAATTTGATACGAAATTTGGGTTTGGTGTGTATGTGGAAGTTGAGGATTGATTTTTATGTGAAAGTGGTAATTTTGATTGTGTTTGTTGATGGTCATGCTAGATTTCTAGTTCATTTGCTGGGAAGTTTGGGACTTGGTGGTTTTTATGTGTGTGGATTGAGTTTTGATGTGCAAGTGTTTTGGTAATTTCATTTTTATGTGCATGCTTGATTTGTTGTTAATAGTTTTGAGTTTCTAGTGATTTTATGTGTAAATGAAGTTTGGGTATGAGTTATTACTGTAGTTTGAATTGATATTACATATTCATATAGTTTGCTCTTAAAACTGTTATTTTTTTGTTGATAGCTGGATGTTGGATGAACTTGTTGAAGAATATCGTTAGAGCATGTAAGAAATTAGATGAATGGATATTAGTTTGCTGATAGGTGTGTTTCACTATTATGGTTTGTGATTACTTGTAGTTTTCTGACTTTTTACCGTTGGAATTTTCTACAAGAAAATGTTCTTAGTTTAACAATCACGGCGTTGGTCTTTTGCAGTGGAAAACTACCCGACGGAGGCAACGCGAGCAGATTTATCAGAGAAGTTGGGATTAAGTGATCGGCAGTTGCAGATGTGGTTCTGTCACAGAAGGTTGAAGGATAAGAAGGAGGCAGCAGGTATGGCAGCAATGAAACCACGTGTTCCTGTGGCATTTGGGAAAAATCCTGTGCCGGAGTCACTTAAAGATGACATGATTGATGCTGAAATGGGCAGTGATCATGGATCAGGCTCGGGGTCAGAATCTGAATCAGGATCTAGTCGTTTCGACAATGGGGGAGAAATTCCAACGGTTCCAGTAAGGTATTTTGAGTCGCCAAGGACGATAATGGAACGGAGAGCGATAGCTTGTATTGAGGCACAATTAGGGGAGCCATTGAGCGAGGATGGCCCGATTCTTGGAGTGGAGTTTGATGAACTTCCGCCAGGTGCTTTTGGAGCACCAATAGGTAACTTCAACTTTCTGTGCTTTTGTTAGTATATGGTCTCTACTTTCTATATGTGTATATGATCCATTAACTAACTTCTTCATTTAATCCTTTTAATCAAATCAGGAGTTAAACATATAAAGATGATGTGGGCTACGTTTCTTCAATCTTGTTTACTTGTTGCTTTAAGTTGCATTTAGTTCTGACACGTCTTTGATACCAATATTTCACATATACAATTGTAATTTATAGCACTATACTGAAAAAATGTTCCGAAAAGACTAATTACAGTATCATACCTCATAAGTCCCTTAATGGTCACCTGGCTTGGGAAGTCTTGGCCACTGTACATGCTGAATAATGGCTTCTTATGTTAAGCAAGCTACATTCTGTCTTGTAACTATTTAAGGTAACTATGAGAAGTGTTCTTCAAAAAATAAGATTGGAGATGTGTGTGTCTTTGTTCTAAGCAGTGGTGCTCCCTTTCTTGCTTATACTGTTTGTGGATCCTTTTTTGGGTGGATGAGCTCTGAACTAACAATTATGTGCTTTAAGATATTTACTACATACTTGTTTTGAAATTTATGAAATCCTCATATCTTGTCAACGTTAGTTGTGAACTTGTCTGGATATACACACAATTACTTAATTTACTACTGTATTTGTTAATTGGTACTTGTCTTGTCTCTTAACATTTTCAAGACATTATTTTTACTTTTGCCTCAGTGGCTGCAGAGCAGCAGAAGCCTTACCGACCTCCTTATGATAGCAAATTATATGCACAGTATGAATCCAAGCAAATCAAGGTTAGTTCCCTTCTGGTTAATCTTTTGTGGTTCCTACTTCTGACCAATCCCAAACTTACCTTTGCTTATAAGCAGTGTTCAGGGAGGTTTTACTTTTTTATTGTGAGGAGAAGGGTCCTGTTTCCTTGTGCGCCTTACATTATTAAAATAAATCGTTTGACTTGAAGTCTTCCATTTTGGTGTCATTTAAAGAATCATGGTTGGGAATAAATGCCCAACTTACATTTTGCAACTCCCAACTTCAGAAATAGTTTGTTTCCTAATGCTTTAATCTCAATTATATATTTGTGTTGCTTGGGTGAGAATAGGCAGATTAATGACTTGATTAAATGATCATGTAACTCATGTAATTCCAAAGATATTTGCATGTTATATCCATCTCCTTCCCCCATAAGATCTATATATGCTATCTTCTATTCATGGTGCATTGACACTACATGCTGCGAAAGTAAAACAAAGTTATCGATGTTCAATACTTCAGTTTCTAAAAAGCTTCATATGTTTATGCATACTGGCAAAACAAGGCATAACTATCTTTATTTAAATTGTAAAAGTTTCCACCATCTTTGATATTCAGGCAACACCTGGACCCAAAATTAGATCTGATGCATATGGTCATGGACAAGTTGCTCCACCTTACCTCTATGATTCAGCTGTTGCTGGTCCAACATCCAAGACTTTACCTCTCATGCAAGGGAATGGACATAGGGATCATGGGAATGAAGGTCAAATGACAAATGTGGCCATATTGCCACAACAAGGGAAGGAAGGAAATGATGATCTCATCCCTCCCATTGATGATATTTTGCTGTTGGAGAGGAAGCGGAAGGTGTGTGGAGGATGATCTTTGCTTTGTATTTTGGTTGTTGATCTTTCACAACATCTATTATTCAAATCTAATAAGGGTTAACATCTATCGCAGATGGAAGAAGCTAGAATTGAGAGAGAAGTTCAATCAAACGAAAAAAGAATGCGGAAAGAAATCGAAAAACAAGATCTTTTGAGGAAAAAGGTTGCTCCTGAGAGGAACATGCTATTATATTCAACCCTGAATGAGTCCTTAAATAGAGTCCTCTTGTTAACTAACATGCTCATCTTGTTTGACAGAGAGAAGAACAGTTTAAGAAAGAAATGGAAAGACAAAATAGGGAAAGGCAAAAGGAGGAACAGAGACTTATCCGGGAGCAGCAAAGGAGGGAGGAGAGATATCTGCGTGAGGAGAAACGTGAAATGGAAAGGAGGGAGAAGTTCATGCAAAAAGAACTTATTAGAGTATGTTCCAGAATTTAGGACTTAAGAGAGAGACCCCCTCTGCACAGATTTTTCGTTAATGTATCATAAGTACATTCTCTTCTCAGGACAGATGGTAATAATCATTCTCTTTCTGTCTCTAGGCTGAGAGGAGGAAGCAAAAAGAAGAAATTCGACTTGAAAGGGAAGCAGTAAAGCAGAAACTTGCATTGGAGAAGGCTGCAGCTCGCAAATTTGCCAAAGAATCAATGGAGCTGATTGAAGATGAGCGTCTAGAACTTATGGAATTGGCGGCTTCTAGCAAAGGATTGCCCTCAATACTTGCCCTTGATTATAACACGTTGCAAAATCTGGAGGCATTCCGGGGTATGAGTTACTTGTTAATACTCTCATGAACATGTTTGATGTCACACATGGGAGTTAAGCCACACACTCATTTGTTTACTTGCATAAAATATCTTGTGTTTAGTACTTATATTATGACATAATGCAGTATCATAACTAGTCTACGAACATGGTGAGCAGTAATATGTGATGATCAGTGATTATCGTATCTGCCCTTGCAGCAGTAGTTTGCTTTTAGATAATTTATATTTGCTTTTAGATAATTTATATTGGGGTTTTTCTTTATAAGTGACCTTTCCACACCCTCTTGTAATTTACTGATCTTGTAATCATTTAAATAACAAATCTCATTTTAAATGTGGCATCCTGCAACTGAAAACGGAAGTTCTCTAATGTCAGAGTTCCCGAAGCCTAAAAGGGCTTCTTTTGTATTATTTTTGCCTCGTTTGTTAGGTTTTTTCTGTTGACCTTAGTATTAATAAAAAAATGAGTTCTGAATGATTCTTTTGAGAAAATTCAGTGTATTAATCAGTCTTTTAGTATTCAGTCATGCAGGCAGCATATATTTTCTTGTATGTATTTTCTTGATCTTTTTGGTAAGGGATATAATATGTTCTTCCTCTTTTTTCTTGGTTAGCCAATTAGCTTTATCTTTCTTTTGTTGTTGATTCAGAATCTCTATGCGAATTCCCTCCCAAGTCGGTGAAACTGAAGAAGCCTTTTGCATTTCAACCTTGGGCTAACTCACAAGAGAACATTGGGAATCTTCTCATGGTAATCTAAGAAAGAGGTTCCATTGTGTATCACTGAAGAGAGTTTTGAAGAACTTGGCCTAGTTATATTTTTTGCGGACATTAAGTTTTTCTATATGATTATCTTTGCTCAGCATAGCATTTGGTTTGTCTGTCATTAGAGCTAGTGGTCAGTCACCACCAGATATTTTACACTCCAACAATCCTAAACAAACTAAGATTGATTACTTGTTCTGGTATTTGTTATTTGTTCTGTTATTTATGTAATGCAACGGAATTATTCCTATATAGAGCCACTGCAGTGCTAAATCTTATAAGTATAGACTTAACAGGACCTCTTTCTGCTGCTTTACTGTTTTACTGAAGTTCTGTACTCATATATCTCACATATGAGCTTCACCTAGCAGGAGAGCAGTATCATTGATCACACTAATAGATTTTTAAGATATATTTATTGTTGAAAACTTAGGATCTTTTTGTATGCTCTATTTGTAGGCAGATGTGTACTTCAATTTATCTTTTTAGTGGTGCTTTATGTATAAGATATTTTAGTTTTTTTAACTTGTTGCAACTGCATTTTGTATTCGTTATTATATTGTTTCCTTGTTTGTTTCTTCTATTAATTTTAACTATCGATACATGCTTAGGTATGGAGATTTTGCCTCACTTTTGCTGATATTCTTGGGCTTTGGCCTTTCACACTGGATGAGTTTGTGCAAGCATTCCATGATTATGTAAGAGTTTTTCTGTTGTACTCTAGTTTTGTTATATGTTATAAATGGATGTTGTTCATACGCATTTCTTATGTTTTTATTAAAGAGGATCAATAGTGGTACCCACTTACTGCGTGACCTTTCGGTTAGGGGTGAAACGACTTACCACTACCCTGCACCTTGTTAGCGTATTATGCCCCGCTTATGTCTTCTTTTCCTTTTGTTATCGAAGTTTTCAGCAAAGAAAGAGGGACAGTCATTTTTTTTTGTTTCAGGACTCGAGGCTGCTTGGGGAAGTTCACATTGCTCTCCTGAAACTAATTATAAAAGATATTGAAGATGTTGCCAGAACACCTTCTGGTGGGCCAGGAACTAATCAATATAGTGCTGTCAATCCTGAAGGTGGCCATCCGAAGTTAGTTGAAGGGGTAATACTAACCTAGGTCCTTTAACTTTTAGAGATCATGTAATGTATATGTTTGAATGTATTGAGTAGTATATTGTGGTGATGACTATCTTCTACGGCAGGCGTATCTGTGGGGCTTCGACATACGTAACTGGCAGAAGCTATTAAATCCATTGACATGGCCTGAGATATTGCGTCAATTTTCTCTATCCGCTGGATATGGGCCGCAATTGAAAAAGAAGAGTTCTGAGAAATCATCAGCGAATGATAATGATGAGGTACTACAAGTATTTTCTGGACGAAATTAAAGTTCCTAAGCCACTCTTATGCTCTTGAATGGCATAAGAGGGATGCAAGTGCATGTAACATGGTTTATCTGATAGTCTGTCTGCTTAAATGGCACTATATCCTTATAAGGCTTTTTTTAGGGTGAGTGCATTGTACCATGTTGGATATAACACGAGGCACATGGTGTCCTTGTTACAGATAATAATTAATCTCATAGCCGAACCTGTGTCTGCTTAAATGTATTTTCACAGGGAATGTTCAGTATAGCATTTATTGAAACTCACTTAGCTTGGAATTTTATGCACGTATTTTAAAAACACGATCTATGGACTGTTAAATGTGCATAGACATTAATCAAGGCGTATATTCTTCTTCAACTCCCTTCTTGATTAGAACATGCATGTGGCTTATTAAAGGCTAGTAAAGTTTTGATAGTTCAAGATGTGGTAATGTAGATTTTTGAACTTTTAGGTCAGTAAATTCGTGAATGGAATGCTATACACTGCTAAAATATAGAACAGTCAGGCACAAAGATATATTGTAAAATTATTACTAACTGTGTGCTCAATATGTGTTGAACAGACTAAAGGTTGTGAAGAAATTGTTTCTAATCTTCGTAGTGGGGCAGCCGCTGAAAGTGC
The DNA here is from genome assembly GCA_003412495.2 of Echium plantagineum. NCBI lineage: Eukaryota > Viridiplantae > Streptophyta > Magnoliopsida > Boraginales > Boraginaceae > Echium > Echium plantagineum. Next base: position 13,088,563 of record CM016567.1, on the reverse strand, counting down.
AGTTGCAATAATCCACGAAAAAGGATTCTCTCTTCAGCGCAAGTCTAGGCATCGGTTGACCCCAGGAACCGTTAAGTTTGCTGCATACCATGTACTTGCTCTTGAGGGAAGCAAGGGTCTGAACGTTGTAGATCTTGCAGAAAAGATTCAGGTAAGGACTAGGCACTGGCTTATACTCTTTATTCTCCCTCTTGATATGATTCTCAATTGTTCTTTTACTTTGTATAGAGATCTGGGCTCCGTGACCTTACAACTAGCAAGACACCAGAGGCTTCCATTTCTGTTGCTTTATCTAGGGACCCGATACTCTTTGAAAGAATTGCTCCTTCTACATACAATGTTCGACCAGCTTATAGAAAGGACCCGGCTGATGCTGATGCCATACTTGCTTCAGCTAGGGAGAAGATTCAGAAATTTGCTAATGGCCTTTTAACAGAGCAAAATGTTGAAGAAGAAGAAAGAGAAGATGATTCAGAATGTGATGTTGCTGAAGGTCCAGAAATCGAGGATATAGGTACTCCTGATGTAAGCACATTAATCGAGCAAGGAAATGAAATTGCAACTTGCTCTGGGACTCTGAAGGATGCACTTTCTGTTGATCTTATTCCCCAACCTGAAGTTAATGGTGTTGGTAATACTTTTTATATACATGTTTCCCCCTATTCAATCCTGTGTTTAAATAGTTTACTTCCCTTCTTGAAGAAACATCACTAATTGTCGACTTATTTTGCTGTTTAAGCTACTATTATCAGTGAGCCTGACCAAGAGGATGCCGAGATTGATGAGAGCAAATCCGGTGAACCATGGGTTCAAGGCCTTACTGAGGGAGAATATTCTGATCTATGTGTCGAGGAACGTCTCAAGGCCCTTACTGCATTGATTGGTGTTGCAAATGAAGGGAATACAGTCCGTATAGTTCTTGAGGTCATATTCTGTTTCCTTTTTCAGCATCTAATTATAATTTTATGCAGAAACACTTACCTCATCTAACGGATATTGGAATTTTATAGGATCGATTGGACGCAGTGAATGCTCTGAAAAAGCAGATGTGGGCGGAAGCACAATTAGACAAAAAACGCATGAAGGAGGAGTTCATTTCAAAATTTCAAGACTCATCCCTCAATGTCACAGCTGAACGCTTGCAGAGCCCATTGGTCACTAGTGACGGTAAAAATTATGACACACCTGTGAGTCATGTAGTCAAGGAAGAGGGTTCTGTTACTGCTGATAGTGTTCATAACCCATATGAAAATACTCCTGGTGGGAAGTACTTTGCACAAGACTCCGGCATGGCTCAGTCTTGTGCCACTCCAGCACAGCAAAATGGATATACTGCTGAGCGGTCACGCATGCAATTAAAATCTTTCATTGGGCACAAAGCCGAGGAAATGTACGTTTATAGGTCGTTGCCTCTTGGTCAAGATCGAAGGCGTAACCGGTATTGGCAATTTGTGGCATCTGCTTCTAGCCAAGATCCTGGATCTGGGAGGATATTCATGGAGTCAACCGAGGGACTTTGGAGACTTATTGATACAGAAGAGGTGATGATCTCCTTTTGCTCTCCTATGCGACATCTAGCATGTTCTCTTTTGACATTTTGTGCTCTACTTCCTTATATCTCTGCCTTATTAGGCGGTATTGTTTAAGTACTTGCAGGTCGGTGTATTTATTTATAAAATTTGTATGGGGGCATAAGAGAGTTAATATTGTTGGTTCATGGGTTGATGAAATGGAGGGAGGCTCAGAAGTGAACTTCGAGATATTTGCTAACCCTTTTATGATTTGTTGCAAGTGATTCCATATCCACTCCACATGCCGCAGGCACTGATGATGATTTTTTCACTTGCAGGCATTCGACTCTCTTGTAACATCTTTGGATACACGTGGTATTAGGGAGTCACATTTACATATAATGTTACAAAAAATTGAGGGGCCCTTCAGGGAGCGTCTTCGCAGAGATTCATCGTATGTTAGCAGCACAAGTCACAATCGTGCAAGTAAAACTGAAGCTGATGAAGAGAATTCTTTTAGTCCTGCAAACTCGATTTGTGGGAGTCCATCTGTGACACAATGTACTACGGATTCTGATTCTTTGGAGCCATCTGTATCATTTAGAATAGAGCTTGCTAGAAATGACACAGAAAAGCTCAATGCTTTTAAGAGATATAAAAATCTGCAAATCTGGATGTGGGAAGAATGCTTCAATACGCCCATTTTGTGCACAAAGGTGTTCGGGAAAAGGAGGTGCTCAGCAGTCTTGGGAGTATGTGACTCTTGTCTAGGTTCATATACTTCCGAAGAAAACTATTGCACATCTTGCCGTAAGTCATTTGGGAAGGAAACTCATCTGGAGGATTTGAAAGTTGATCCAAAGAATGTAGTTGTTTTGAACTCCCCTCATCCAACCAGAATTAGATTGATTCGAGCAATTTTTAATTTCCTAGAGGTAAATAGTTGCACTATGTTAGATTCTATTGGGGCTTTACACCGTTTTCAATTGTGCTCCGTGCGATTCTTTAGTGTTCAAATCTATGTCTATTTTCTTTTATACAGGCTTTTGTGCCTTCTGAGGCTCTTCAGTCTTCTTGGACAGAAGAAACTAGGAAGGCGTGGGGCTTAAAGCTACAAAGTGCATCCTGTGCTGAAGATTTCTTACAGGTTAGAATTGATTGATGAGAGAGTTCAATTCTTGTACTTCACTCCTTCAAGAATACTTCTCTGTAGCATATGTAATCAAGAGCGTAGTCAATGATGTGCTAAATCCCTTTTTGTGTAGTCAAAACTGGTTTTGTTAACAAACTCTTCCATAATTACCATAAACTGTTTAGCATGATTCTTGGCCTAAATTTGTAAGAAATGTCTTCACTAAGATTATGATTGCCCTTCTGTATTCTTCTTGTATTTAAATTTAATGGCTAGTGATGTCCTTTAGTTATCTAAAAAGAGGGTGAGCTGATCTTTTTTGTATTTCGTTCCAGCCAGAATTATTCTTATAGAACTCTGAGTCACCTAACAGAGGGCATTCTTTGGGATGTAGGGATTAACTCCTCAATTTATTTATGTGAAGAATCATAGCTGCAATTCACACGAAAAAAAAAAAAAAAAACTAAAAATCCTATGTGTGGGGTGTAGGGATTAACTCCCTCAATTAATTTACTGTCTGTTCTGATATATGATTTGCAATTTCTTGGTGGCTGTTGCACTGCTTCCCTGTTTGGTAGGAGCTAGGGGCATAAGCTGCCCTGTGACATGAGCGCATGCTTAAGCCGAAATATACTGTGACCTTGTTGCATATACACAATTAATTTTTTCCTGTTCAACTCTTTATACTCGTGAATATGTAATAAGCAACACATGCGATACACTCTCCCATTGTGCCTTTTCCTGATAATCATGAAGTTCTATATTTTGCTCTTTGGCATAATTTTTGTTCCTTATTTTTTTCTTGTGATGGTTAACCATTCTTTTTCATTTGAAGTCTAGATTTTCAGGTGGTTATTAATTGAGATTCTTTTCACTTCTATTTTTTCTCTTATGAGCAGATTATGACCCAGTTTGAAAGTATCATTAGACGGGACTATTTGTCTGAAACCTTTGAGACGAGCATGGAATTGTCTAGCTACTGCTCCCCTTCTAAGAATTCAGCAAATGTTGAACACCCTCGTCTCGGAATTGTTGCTCCTCTGCCATGGATACCACGGACGACGGCAGCTGTGGCTTTAAGACTTGTTGAGCTTGATTACTCAATATCTTGTGTGCCAGAACAGAGGGCTAAACTAAGCGATGGGAAGAAAGCTGACGAAGTTTTGGTGAGTCTTCTTCACTCTATTAAGCAAGTTGTTTTTTGGTATGAGAAATGCTAATATTTCAATAGCTTGTTTCTGGGTTTTGAACTAATCGCCTTTTTCCTTCTTAATCATAGAAGGTTCCGGCAACATATGATTTCCCCAATGACGTTCAGAAAGTTGATCCAGACAGACTCTTCCAGGAGGAGAACTGGGCATCTGTAAATAATATACATTCTCGTTCTCAGCCTAAGCAGGCGTCTCGAGGGAGAGGGAGTGGTGGTCGTCCACGTGGGAAGTCTCAGAGAGTGGGGCTTGCTGCTTCTATGGCGCACCCAGGCAGGCAGACAACCAGTCGAGATGAGTCGCTGGCCCAAACTCTGCATAGGGAGAGAACATATGGTCAGAAACATGGCCGAGGTCGTCGAACTCTTAGAAAGAGAAGGATAGAAAAGAAGATTGTCCAGGAAATAGTCCCTGGTGGTCCACTTGAGAAGAGTTTACCAAGGATTGCTGAATTACCAAGGAACACACATGAAGAGTTTACAACTCCAAATTTTGGCAGGATTGAGTCTGATAATGATGATGACAGCAACAGTATGGATGCAGATGATTACCCCGATAACGGCCAGGACACAAGATTTGACTCGAGAAGATGGGAAGCTGGTTTTCACGACTCCAGTAGAAATAACGATATAGAAGAGAGTAGTGAAGAAGATTCCAGTGACTCAGATTCTGAAGGAGAACAAGAACGCGAACAAGAACGGGGAAATGGTGCTAATGTAGATGAAGATGTAGAAATGAATGACTATGATTCAGATAGAGTTGCTGCTGGACATGAAGATGCCGATTCGGACTCTGCAGATTCTCAAGATTACAGTGATTGAGAAACTGCTATACTATACAAGGTTATTCTTCTTCTGCTTGTCCCCTTCTCTAAAGTAAGGCAATGGGGGGAGGGGTGTTATAGGCCAGGCATAGCTCAATAGTAGTATTTTCTTTGAGTTACTTTTGTAGGGATAATTCAACACTATGAAGCAACTTCATGATTGGCTGCTAAGCTTGTGTATACGTGCTTGGAAAATCACTTGGCAATTTGTTTTCTTTGTAATAGGGGACGCGTAGCAGCTACTCGTAAAGTGTGCAATGAGTAGACTTTAGGTTGACGTAATAGCTTGTTAATTTGTTTTTTTCTTTTTGCCACTAGACGAGCAGTTTATATGAATCATAGTCTGAAGAAATATAGCAGAAAAAATTTCACATTGCAATACTTAGTTGGATTGAAGAATATAGAAAGGGTAAGCCAAATAACATCTTACCATATTATAATATTAGAGATAATGAAGCCCGCGTTCTCTTTATCTCCTGAAGTTATTTTAAATTTGTGAATAAATAATTTCATATAATTCACTTATATATAACTAGTGAAGAGGGAGGTAAAAATTATTTTGGGAGGATAAATTATTTGTAATATATATACGGTTATTTTATGTTATATCTTACCATCCATAATATTGGAAGTGACCAATTACTGGTTAGAGATAATGAAGTTGAAGCTACATATTCTTTTATTTTCTTAAAATTTTAAATGTAGGAGGATAACTTGTTTTTTATTTATGAATAAATAATTTTATATATAATGGGGTGAAGTGGGAATTAAAAGTTGTTTTAAAAGGATAAGTTATTTTTATAAAAATGACTTCACATATATCTCGCTAATCAAAGAAATTGAGGAAACATTGTTTGAGAGAGTGTGGTTATGTAAGAATAGGTTTAATAGATGTACTAATCCCTAATCGAATTAGTTTCATGGCTGGTTGAGACATCTCGCAATTTATATTTTCCGTATATTTTAGAATAAAATTATTAGGATTGGTTAGTGTGACGATTTCGTATTAAGTAGGCGATAGTGCGTTAGAGTGAATGGTGGTAGAAAAAGGTGATGATTAGGAATGCTGATTTTACGGAAATAAATAAGCAGAGATAAGATAGGTTTGTTTGACCACTTTTACGATAGCCGTCGAAGCCTAATGAATAATAATGCCTACCTCATTAATTATTCTCACTCTACATTTTCTTATCCAACAGTTTTTGTCCGCTCTTTTTTGGTTTTTGCCCCTTGCTTATTCATATTGCCAATTTGCCACCAACCTCATCAAAATAAAAAACCTCATCAAAATTGTCATTTCAACATTATTATACTCCATTATACCTTAATTTTCATCCTCTAATTTTTCCAAAAATGATTTAGGTTAATTAATTATTTGGATATGAAAGTGTTATGGGAGGATATGCTTAAGTGTCTTCTTTTGTATTTTATTAATTATAAATAATCATTGTGTTTGGATATGACTTGAAGCTTTATAGGAATAATATAAAGTAGCACTTTTTCAAAATGATTATTATTTTGAGACAAGATTTTATCTATGAACTTTCATTTTTTATATTATGTATTCAGTGGCGGGTATATATAATAATTTATGATATTATTTCGAACATCCAATTTAAAATACCTAAATCCGTTAGAGTATGTACCTCATGATAAAAAATAGGACAAATAGCTAAAAAGTTCACTCACATTTTAATGAAATTGTTGACCGGATCAATGCAGTTTAAATAACATCATTTTTAATGCAACCAAAATAATACTCTCTCACGTTTTTTAGATATTGTTTTGCAGAATAATTAAGGACTTAATAGTTTTTAGGTTTATAATAACTTCAATTTCAAGATAAAAATATCAGTAATTCATATTACATTTAATAACAAATCATGACAGGAAAACTCAATCAAAAAATATCTTAAAAATATAAAACAAATAAATAAATATAATCTTTTAGTTAATACAACAAGTTAAAAAACGGAGAAACTAATAAATCATTCAAATGACCTAAACGATAGCTCACGTTTTGAAAAAGTTACCAAATTAATGATTGTAGTTTAAGAACATCCCGTTTCGACCACCAAGCAACGTTAATAAATCATGCCACACTTTACTACTTTTTCGTCAATTTTTTTCATGAATCATTAATGTGAATTACTCATTAAAATATAAAAATATCATGATGAAAATATATTTGTACTCTTTGCTATCATAAATGTTGATGAAGGAAGAAAGGGTAAAAAGAGGAAAGAAAAAGAAAAGTTTGCAGGTAACATGATCACACACACGCTTGGTGGCAGTAAATGAAAACACAGTCAAACAAGAAAGGTAAGAGTACACACATACACATACGCATACTCTACTTTCGTCTGTTGGCGCGTGGGTGTCAGCATAAGTGGGGGTACCCTATGGCCTATACCTACCTATAGTATGTATCTACTAGCATAATGCCATTTATCAAACCCCAATTCATAGCTTACCATTACTCCATTATTGCGGCACACCACCATCTACCAACTACTTTAGTGCTCTCAAATCTCAATGGACCCCTCCTACTTACGATTACGATTAGATATGGATTTAAACCGAATCGGGACCGAACCGATTCAAGACCGGCAGTTTTTTTCGGTTTTAAAACCGATCGGATAGGTTTCGGTTATTTGGATTAAAAAAAACCGATCGGATCGGATCGGTCTTACAAAAAATAACCGGCGGATAAAAACCGATCCGATTGATATTGTTATTATGTATTTGGACTTTGAACAATATTTTTAATTTTTTATATTCTTAACATTTGAATGATATTGTTATTAATTTATATTGAGGTTGTGACTTGTGAGTACTATTTTTTGTGTTGATGGTAGATTTAGACCGAAAAAATCCAAGTAGAAAGCACAAAATATGAATCTAAATATGAATTTGTAGTTAAAAAGCTCATCAATTTGTAAAAAAATTGGCCCAAAAAGTGTCCAAACTTGATCTAGATGCGGCCCAGTATTTGAAGCCCATAATCGAACCAAAAACCGAACCGGTCCGAAACCAGCGGTTTTAACCGAACTCGGTTTTTTTGGTTTTCGGACCGGTTTCGGTTTTAGTTTTTAAAAAAACCGAATAATCGGATCGGTCTTTTTTTAGGCAGAAAACCGCAAAAACCGGTCCGATCGTACCCTTACTCCTACTTATCAATACTTTTGTTTCACACTCTTAAAAAAGGTTGATATGCTCATTTTAAGCGCTCCCGCTTGACTAGCTCATTGCCCCACATTCTTAGTCCTACAATATTACTCCATACCCTACATTCGACTTTTCACGGTTATCGATACAACGACTTAAAATATAAATATTTTGATATATGAATAAAAATTATAAAAAAATTAATATTTTAAAAATATATATTAAAATGAATCTAAGAGTATCTGATATGATTATATTATTTTTTATTGGTTGATGCGAATTCATTATTAAAACTTTAAAATTTGACTTTAAAATAGAATATAATTAAATAATTTGCGATAATAAAGGGAATAATTAACGTAATTCTAACTTGCTCTACCCATTGCAGATATCGAATGGTCTAGCGTTTATGTTATCATCTCTTGATTAATGAAATTAAGAGTTTGAATTTTATTACATGGAGAAGGTTGAAAATTATCGTAATATTAACTACCAAAAACAATTTTTAGCTTAAGAGTGTGATATATAATGGTTGCTTTTCAATTTATTTGATTGATTTGACAAATCCCCTCAAAGTTAAACAAAGTTAGAGAATATTTAGGGTGCCCGAGATATAGCTTAATTGATAAATAAGAGTGCAAAGAATTAGTAGTTCCGCATCTTTGCGCAAACGGGGATGGAGTCCCATAAGGAGTAAAACATGTATTGATGAATTAACAAGGAAGTTCTACTTTCCTGATCAGGTGAAGCAGCAGTTACTGTAACGATTTAACACTAAAAAAAGATGTAAAGTACTTTATATATCCGAGCAATTTAATAATTATTTGACTCCATAATATATAGGCTCAAAACCAGCTCGCTCGAAATAGACTAGAATAGATTTCCAGTCTAATGAATTTAGATGTGAATCTAGATTAGATTATAGATTAGATGAATAAATAAATTATCAGATAACCGGCCTATCTAATACGACAATATTCGTCATTACACACAAAAAAGTGATCATTAGTAGACGTTTTAGGAATGTTTGGCGTTTACAAATTAAATAAATGATCTGTTAATTAAATACTAATCGAGATAATTATATTCTTATCGTTTTATTTTATTTTTGGGATTCAAATTTCAAAACTTTTGATCATGTTGATAAGAAAGAATATATATGAGATGTTAAATCCGATATTCTAAAAATATCAATTTTTATAATTTTTACATACATACAATTAAAATATTTATATTTTAAATCGAATCTCTATAATCGTAAAAGGACAAAAATCTTAAATAATTTGAAATGGAGGGTAGTAATGTTTCTTTTGATGGACAAAAACATGAAACTTACAAAAAGACAAATAAACGAGTCTACTACGTATTTAATTGAAGTCAGGCACGAATACCGGCATTTTATCTCATTCAATAAAGTGGATATTAATTGCTTTAGTGGAAATTTTATAATCCTCACCAAGTCACTATAGGAGATGAAATAAATTATTGATTCCAATTTTTTGCTCTATTTCATAATAGACAAATTATGGTTTTCATCGTATCTTGAGAAAATGATACTTTTATCATAATAAATTTGGTGTACATTGTCATCGATTTTTAAGGAGAAATAAATGATGAAATGTGACTTAGAAGGTTAAGAGATTAGGGTTATTTTTTTACCACACGAAATATTGCCTTTTACATGATTTAAATTTAATACCGTACAATAATGTGAAATTGATCACTTAAACTATTAATCAACCGAATTATACGTGCGACTTGTTTATCATATCTTAAAGAGACTGTGTGTAGCAATTTTTTTATTTAGAGATCAATTAAATTACTCTTTTGTCATCATATTCTTTATTCCTCTTCATACACCAAACAATCAATATAAAATTCATGAAGGATGAAGACTTGAGTCAACTAAATAAGCTCAAAAGATGTATATACATAAGGAGACCATACAACAAAAGTACAAAACTACTTGCATTTTCTCATAACCCCTCTTTTTTCATAGATTTTAATACCAATATTGTAATAATAGCAAGAGGTAATGAAGAAAATAATGACAGCAAGCTTCCAAAACGACGCCGTTTTAGTTGTATCCATTTTATTCAACCGATTGCATGGTACTTGGTAGTCACCTACATCCACAATGGTGGTGGCTCATTCAAGTCAATGGCCAGCCCACGTTTCACCACCCCGAAAAACTTCAACCCTCCACCATTCTCTACCTCCTCCACCGGAGGTGGTGGTAGTGGTGGTGGAGGAGCACCACCACCTCTGAAGCCACCAAGGTCATTCATTTGTAGAAGCTCACCTACAAGGACGGATCTAGAATATTAGTATTTGAATATATGTTCCAATTAATCTTTTATAAAATTGAATTTTTCGATAATTAGGTAGTCTGGTTTCGACTCTCATGTAAGTCATATTCCATCATTCCGATATGTTTGATTGTTAGTGAAAGATTATTAATATATCCTCAAATAACAACCGATTATTACTTTGTTATTGACAAAAAGTGGCAAAAATAAGAAAATATGCTTAAAAGTTCATTAAAAATGTAAACAATCAAATATTGTAAATAAAAAATGATAAAATTTATAAACAACCAAACATATCGAAACAGAGGGAGTATATTTTTTAATCACATCGAATATTCTAGTGATTGAACTATCGACCAGATAACTCGAGTGTTGGTTCGATTTTTATGAAGCGAGAGGGGTTGAGAATTATTGTAATAAATATTTATATAAAAAATGCAGTTGAGCTCACCTATCATGATCCTAGCTCGACCAGAAGGAATGGGCCAACGGTGGTTATCATTGGGGAAGTTGAGATCCAATGGGAGTCTGCCAGGTGGCGGAGGCGGAGGAATGGGGAAGTTGGTTTTGGCCTTAGCACCACGGAGGGACCTGGCGGCTCCGTCGTAAGCAAGGGCAGCTTCCTCAGGAGTGTCGAAGGTGCCTAACCAGACACGGGTTTTCTTCCAGGGGTCGCGTATTTCGGCCGCATAGCGACCCCATGGACGCTTCCTTACGCCTCTGTAGTGAGTCTCTCGAGTTGTTGTGGTGGTGGTGGCCATTGAAGGGAGGGGAAATGGAGGTGTTGGGGGTGGGGTGGGGTGGGTGTAAGGGGGGAGGGGGGTAGGGGGTGTTCTTAAAGACTCCGTAATTGTCGGCTAGAGGGCAAGTCTGCGGCCCTTTAAATAAGCACAACAACTGATTGTTGGATGTTGGGTCTCACATTGACTGCTTATTGTTGTTTACAAATAAAAATTAAGAAAATGAAATCCTAGTGGATGTATAGGCACAATCCTACAAATAAATAATTCTACTAGGATTATTAGTCTAGAACGTAGAGTAAGATATGTGTATTATAAATGATACGCTCATTTAAGGCGCCCCGCTTGGCTAATCCATCGTTCAACAGAGGAGGTAAATTCGGGATGTGCCTTTAGCGGCTCGGTATTCCACCTTAAGAGTGTCCAGAGTAGGTTGGGTAACCACCCACAAACAGATCCTCCCTTGAACAAATGCAGAGTTACTCATGCACCTGCCGTGGATCGAACCCACACACTTGTGGAGAAGCACACTCCTATAGTGAAGCCCCTTACCATTTAAATTATGCCCCGTGGGCAGGATATGTGTATTATAAGGCTCACAACTAGGGTTAAATTAGTAATAATTACCAACTATAACTCGTAACGAGTTAGAAATTTTAAGTTCGAGTTCTTGAAATGACAAAGTATAAATTTGATTGGAAAAAGTAGTGTAATGTAACGTTGTTGTGTATGACACCGGGTGTATGTATGATTCATGATTGTATGGCATGAGCCAATGTTTGTGTATTAATTTTGTTTTAATTAATCTGAATTATTTGATCAATCTATTTCCAACTTTTTAGATCTTATAATCTTATGATTATTTTTAATATATTTGGTTATCCTAGTTTCTTTTTATTAAGACAAAGTTAACTAATAGAGTATTAGTTAACACACAAATATAACTTGTTCATTTCACTTTTTATTTAAAAGAAGTTAACTAATACAGTATTTGATCACATGTTTGTTGCCGCATCACCTTTTGATCACACACGTTTCATTTTGTCCCATTTGGTCACACATCTTGAGAAAAGTAGCATTTGTTGCTACTAACGTCAAAACTTAAGTCAGATTTGAAAAATTTATAATACATGATGTTTATGAGATTGTCTTACGAGTTGAACAAATTTACAAAGTCAATTTTGCCGACAGAAGTAACTAAAACAACTTGTTTTATAAAGATGTGTGATCAAATGGTACAAAATGAAACACGTGTGATCAAAAAATGATGTGGAAGCAAACATGTATGATCAAACGTGCTTTTAATCCTAAATATTAAAACAAGAGAAAAACTTCCTACTAAAATACAGTATCTATGAATTTGGTACAACAACAGAATAAATGATTAAATGGTAGAGTATAATAGGTAAGCCATATAAGCCATAGTGGGAATTTGGTTGTCTAAGGTAGAGTAAAATTGTCTAAGGACATGATTATTAGCAAAAAGAATAAAAAGAAGATAATGAAAAGGTAGCTAAAATGGCTTCATGCAAAGATGGTCCAAGTTCATAAAGGAAGGTGAGCTCACAAACACCATAATAATTGCAAAGTGGCAATTACTCCAATTCTTGTGACTTGTGTTGGTGACCAGTCAATTTGGTATACCAAATGCCCTTTTTTTTCTTTTCTTTTTTCGTGTTTTTTGATTTGATCGCACTGTGGGAGGCAGACTAGGAAAATAGTGCACGTGAGACTCAAAACAAAAACAAGGGGTGGGGGTGGGGTGGGTGGGTAGGGGGTAGGGGGTAGGGTAGGGGTCTGAGACATGAGCCGCCGCATGATAAGACGTGTTGTTTAGTCAGTGTAATGAAAGACACTCCTCCACTCTTTAGGCTTACGTATGCCCTACGCCGCTCTTCAACGCCGCTTCCTCCACACTTCCCTATTTCTTTTGGGAATTCAAATATGTTTAAAAATATTACTTATTCAATTTTATATATTGTGATAGTTGGATTTTTTGTTTAGGACAAAATTGTTGAATTTTATACTACTATTATGATAGTTGGATTTTTTTTTATATTATACTCCCTTCATTTTTTATTTTAAGATCTTTTTCATTTTTGAAGTCAAAGTTTGAAAAGATTTGGTTATCAGTAATTCTTATTAATTGATAAGAAATAAAACAGTCATATGAGATTTTATTTCTTATCAACTAATAAGAATTAATAGAACATTCTTAATTAAGAATCGTAACTATTCTTAACTTTTTATAATTTTCTATAAGAGTAGAATTAGAGATATTTACGTTTTAATTCGTGTCTTAATGACCGTGAAAAGTTACGATTCTTACAAAAAGGGATGGAGGAAGTATGTGTTGTTATTAAAAGATTAATGATATAATTTCAATTAATTTTTATTATATATTTTTCATGTACTATTTGTACTGTATTTTCTTGTCCTTTATTTAATTGACGTGTAAATTACATAACGATAGTTAAAAAGTAGAAATAATTATGGAATATTCCGGATAACATGTTAAAACAATGGAGCATATAATCAATCAGTGGTGTTTTACATTATAAAAGGTTAAGGATAGTTCATTAAATTCAAATAGTTAATTAAATAAAGTCAATTTAACAAGATTGGACTGACGGAATACGTTCGAGCGAGAAGAGAAGTCTGAATGTTCAAATAACGTATTTTCGGTCCCCACTAATCGAAAAGAACCCCACCTATGTGCCCTTCAATTATTACACCATCTTCAAAACACTTTTAATTTTGAAAAAGGAAATAATAGTTACAATAATTAAAGTAGTACAAGGACAAATTATATACCACATTGGAATAATTAATTAGAAGAAATTAGTTGTGAAAGCCTAAACGTGTAGTGGAAAGAAGCTAGTTCCCATATCCCAAATGTATGAAGTAGGTATACTAAAATGAGTACTTGAAATTAGCCATGATACTCTAACGTGTACTTGAACAAATATATGATCATGTCTTGAAATTCTGGAGAATCTCTGCCTCGTTTTGTTCCTTTCTGTACTTTATCTTCAACAAATGCCAAACCATACACCCATCATTTCACTTCTTCTCAATTGGTCAAACTATTGGATTTTTATGTTTTGGCTAGGATTGTTTTGGATCACAACATTCTATTAGGAGTATGTATTTGTTTGATATGGTCAATTTAAACTAAACTACTTCATTAACTACCTACTTATTTTTCACCAAGTTAATTTATTTTGTCTAAAAAGTAAATGAGTTAATTTTTTGGTTGATGAAGGACATAATTGAAGTGGGCATGAGATTCTAGTGATATTTTGAAATTTGATTTTATGTTTTTGAAGAATTTGTTTATACACCAACCAAATTTTCATAGTCGTCTTTGTTAAGAGTTCTCGAAGTATTGTTTATTGGTATTTGATAACCGAAAGGAGGATAGAATTTTTATCAATTTCTAAAAATTTCATTTTGGTTTGACTATATCTATATCATCAACAAGAATATTTCTTTATAACACGAATAATATTCAAATTTGTTTTCTATACATATTTATAATATCTCCAACTCTCAAATTTTTGTTCAACTAACTAAATTTTAATCTTGTTTACACCTATATACTTAATTATGACATCTCATTTTCATATTTCAATTGACATCTATCATCAATTATAATTGAATGGAAATTAAATAACAATTATATCATTTATGTCAATTGAAATATGTTATGATGTACTTAGTACATTTCAACATAAATCGATGTTCTTCCGTGTTAATATAAAAGATATTGGGTTATCCTATCAATTAGTTTTAGAGTGAAACTCATATACTCCTAACATGATACAAGGAGCCAAAATTAAATTGATGAGACAAGTGTAACCCACCCTGTTGTTCTGGCGATTAAAAATTTCACTGGTGATAAGGTCGTGAAGTTAAGTGTTAAGATGCACATCCCTCATTGAAAATCGATGTTCTCTTAAGTCAATATATAAGATTGGATTATGTGGTAATGATGTTAATGTATACTAGTAATTGCCGACTAATTATTTGTGGTTTGATTTTACAGCAAGACATATTTATTCTGAATTCCAACTTCCAAGAAACCAAACATGGTAAATGTATCAAGTTACCGATAGTGTTGAAATTATTCATAGAGCAGGTTGAGTGTTGCGTTGTCGATCTCTAAGTGGAAGACGGTGGTTGAGTGAGAGCCTGCTTCAAGACGACCTCAGACTACTGGGCCCCCCTTAGAATATTGTGGACTCGTTTTATTACATCACATACGTCACCCCCCCACGTGGATAGGTCTACATTACGTGGTGTCTGACTTGAGGGAGACATAGGATTTATGTTGGCTGTTTTTCGACATTTTCGTGTGTGTTGTAGTGGAATTTATATCATGTTGTAATAACTTCGGAGGTTTGGTTAATCTCAGGAATTTTATGTAGTTGGAGTCATCATTAGAGTGGCTTATGGATTAAGATGGGATTCTATGATTAAATCGTAATTGTACAATTTGGTTAGTAGTAATCGAGAATTGTATAGTTTATGATATAGACAACTTATTGAGTTAAGTAAAGTATGACATGGTAGTTTTGAGCATGAAACAATATTATCCGCTCCAAATGATCCATTTATCGATAAGATAAGCTAGCAGAACAAATTTGTGTATTAAGAGATTGTATGGATATCGCGTTATCCAATCTATCGTCATACTGAAAATTAAAAATTTATATTGATAATTTAAAATATTTGTTTATGGCAATCCTAGGGGTGGAGGTAGTTCACAATATTGTCATGATCTCTTATAATTTTTGAAACGTATTTCACTCGATTAATTATTACGGAGTACTATTTAAAATATACATGATCCTTTAAGTTGACTCTATAATCATCTGATCAACTAAGCTACATCACATTATTAACCTCTTTCTATATTCTATGATGGGGTGAAGGCACATGGGAGCCGTCAAGAAAAAGATCAAATAAAATTATTATTGGACTCTCTTGGTTTACATGTTAGATAGTTTTGGGCCTTAATTGGATCCCCTCGGCCCTCACTAGATAGTAGAAATGTAGAATAGTTACATTTGCAACATAGCCTTGTCCTATTGTTATGGGCTTATGGCCTATGGAGTATGGGGATAACATCAAATATCTTCACACTTGAATTGCCTATTTTAACCTTTTAAAAGAAAAGAAAAAACCAAGAATATCACATAGATAAGGAAACCAAAAAGATCAGAAAAAATAGCCTCCACCTCATAATAAATCCATCAAACATTGTTGATAAGTTGTTCTAAACAAAAAAAAATGTCATCAACCATGAACACTCTTACACACCACTTGCCATACAAACACACCTCTTTCTTCACTTCAAGAACAAATCCCAACCAATCCATAATCTTCATCAAACCAAGAACATATCTTCAAACCTTCAAAACTCCAACTTCCCCTAAACAAAACTCTGTTTTATCAACACATAAATGCACTTTTCTTGAATCCAAACAACTCATACTTGATGAGATTGCACCTCTTACTACTACTACTACTACTACTACTACGACTAGCTCGAAGGGTATTTCGAGAGGCTTGATATTGGGTGCTGTGTCTGTAGGTGTGGTGATGTTTTTGATGGGATTTAATGATGACAAGGCATTGGCTTTAGGCCCTGAAGGACCCTTGATGGAGGAGTTTTGGGACAACATGAGGAGATATGCTTTGTATGCTTTAACTGTAAGCACTGGAGCTTTGTCTGTCCTCATTGAGCCTCTTGTGGAGTTGTTGAAGAACCCTATATCTGCTGTTCTTGTTATTACTATTATTGGAGGGGGGATTTTCATTGTTTCTCAGGTTGTCTCTGCCATGGTTGGTTTGTCTGATTTTAGTTATGAATATAATTATTAGATTAGTTGTGTTTTCCCACTGTTCTGGATTGCATTTCGAGAAATTGCAACATTTTGTGGCACCCGATAAATGTTCGATGCTCCATACTTATCACCGAGACACATTAATGTGTCTAGGTGATTTATAACTACGAGATTACACGACTTAATGTAATCAATATTATTGGCTGTTTTATTCGCTTTTCAGATGTTGTTGGCTTGAAATATTGTTGATCACCAGTAGTATCATCAACAATGCTTAAAACAGTATAGTTGTGAATATTTTTTTATAACCACGATAAATCAGAAAGTAAATAATATCTAGTTACATCAAGAAATAGTTTTAGTACAGTGGTCAAAATTGTACAGCACCACTCCCCTCCATGGGAGTTTACAGTGGACTCTCATCCAAATATATTACTAATGAATTCCTTGCTAAAAAGGTGTCGAAAAACAGCAAACCTAAATTGCTTGTTTTGATTTTCATGAGAGCTTCAGTGTATGTATGGAGACACCATTTCTTGCTGTGGGGATTTTACCCCATCTTCCCAAGCGAGGTTCCTGCGCATTTTGTTTGGTTATCATTATGACTCACAGGGAGGAACGAATAAGTACATACGAAAATCATGGTTTGGAAATTTATAAACAAAAGCTAACTGTGAAGATTGTATTAAATTTCTGAACAGTAGCAATTCCCGTTCAGGCTTATATAATGAAAAGATAACAGGCAATGGGATATTCATACCTGACCAACTCCAGCAATGAGGAATTTCCCAGATTTTGCAAAGGCCAAAGCATTTACAAATCCAACCTGCAACATACAGTAAAATTAGTGTTAATATAATACTCCTAATTTTCAAACAGCCAATTACAAGGTTGCAGTGCCTTATGCCATGGATTAATGCTTGACATACACATCCTAAAATACACTTGCTTAAGCCGGTAACAAATATATTTCGAACATTGTATTTGGTCTCATATCCGTACTAGCTATCATGAAAAAGTGACCCTTAGCTTCAACTACACGAACATGATAGAAGGGGGATGATGAGAAGAAGGAAAATAAGTTACAATAAATGTACAATGTACAAAATGGGTATTCTATCTAGCCAATTTCATTCCATAGTTCCATTCGTTAACCGGTAAGGCAGGTGATTGACATGAGAGCAACAAATGTTAACTTTAGAAATAAACAATAAAAACCTTACCAAAGGGAGCTCGAACAATGGATTTATGCCTTTTGATTCATTTTCAATCGCCCAAAGGCGAATTGTACCATTTCCAGCTCCAGAAGCTGCAAGATCACTGCTAGGACATACTGCTACTGAACTGACCCAAGAGTGCACCGACGAATGATTATTACCCTGGCTATCAGTACCATTTTCTGCAGGAAAGGCAATATTTATTATATCAAGGAAATGAATCTAAAAACAACATTTCAGCAGATTGGTAAATGATAACTTGACATCTTCTGTTTTAACTCTTCAATATTGTTTTTACTTTTGGTTTTATTTGGTTTTCGAGGGATGAGGACCTAAATGCAAACTATACTTAGTCTCCACCTACTTCTGTATGGTAAAGGTACAGATTAATGAAAACAACAAAGAAAAGATTCGCATCTCACCGAGGATGCCATTGGATAATCCATTGTTATTTCCCTCTCCATGGGTAATGGCTCCAGTTAGTGAATGAGCATTCTTAACAATGTGAACAGGCTTCTTCCGCAGTATGTTCCAGTGCTCAATGCTTCCATCATCAGAACCAGATAAGAATTCATCATTACCAATAAAACAGCCACACTCAAGGGATGCAGCCGGAGCCCGAAATATTAGCTGTGATTCCTCTGGGACCTGCATTGCCATGTATACATAATTGTTTCAGCGAGATTTGTTGAAGGCCGCTTAATCATTGAAATTGTGTAAGCAACTGTAATGTATAACAAATTCGCACACATAACTGAGTAGATGAGCAATAATGATTACCTCATTGTATATTTACCACCCCACACACAAAGATCAAAGATGTGACTAGGATAATTAAAGGAAACCTCATACCTTCCACAAATGCATGGTTCGATCACGACCAACGGTGAGTACCCGTTCTTTTCTCAAGCAATCAATGGTTAGCACTTCATTTTGATGACCATATAGTGTACTAATATACGCCCTATCCTCTGCATTCCATATTTTGACTGCCCGATCAAATGAACCAGAAAACAGTTCAGTAGTTCCTTGTCTGAATGCCAAGGATGACACAGGTCCTCTATGGCCTGGAAAAGCCTATATGTCACATTGAAGAAGAATAAGTACATGATTGAAGTTAAGAGGGGGGCGATCAGATTTTGAGTTTTGACTGAATAAGTTTCAAGCACGGACTCATTAGAAAACTTAAGTGTAGCACACAGTCTTATCTAACAGTGGGGGTAGAAACATTAGCTAATTACAGCATTATTTACTTCGTTTACCTGAAGATGTTCCCGTGTACGAACATCCCACAAGTGAATATGACGATCCAAGCCTCCAGTTGCCAAATACCGATTGTCATAACTAACTGCCAATGCTAACACATGCTTACTATGCTTTGAGGCCCGACCTTGCGGATTCTTGACACCATGAGACTTTAATAACGCATCACTAGGCCACTTATACTTTTCAGTCTTCCCACTATCTACATCCCAGTGAACTATCGTACCATCTTTTGAAGCGGAAAACCCTCTTGAATCATCTTCAGACAGAGCTAAAGCAGTAACAGACTGGCGATGTTTCACTAAACATCGGAACCCATCAGTCAATTCTGGCTTTTGAACCCTACAATTAGCAAACGGCTTTTTGTAAAAGGTGTTTGTTTTCAATAGAAGTTTAAGAGAATCCATACTTTAACCCTTTAAAATAGTATGAGCAGGTACTCAAACTATAGTACAAAGAGAGGATTGCATGATTAATAAGTTTTGACACCTATTTCAGGAACTTGCCTAAATTAGTGGAAACAAATGTGAGATATGAATCCAACTAAAGTTTATTTTATGTTATCAGCATAGTCGTCCAAAAACAACTCACCTTCCAGAAAGTAAAATATTTTTCAGCTGTTGGGCATAAGAAGGGCATAGCGGATGCCCAGAACAACAAAGTAGGAGGGCGAAACCAACTCAAGGATAGACTGTTCTCGGTGAGTGTTAAATCTTAACGCTTTTTGAAAATGTTTATTATTCATTGAAGGAAACCCATCAAACCGAAGCAAATTACATAACTAGAAATTTATTTTTCAAATAATCATGATCTGTTATGCCATTGTAGAATCCCATCTTCTTTTTCTAGACATGTAAGTACCGTCTTCTACATTCTCTGAACTCACACATATTAGTACACGAACACAATTATTATTATTATTCCTACGCTTTTTATACATTGTGAAATTGTAGCTAGTGGTTGCACTCCACTCTTTGGTCAGCTTGGAAGCAGCCTCCCCGCTATCACAGGGGCAAGCACGGCTGCCTACCATCCGACCCCCTACCCTGGAGCCTCTTCAAAGGAATCCGGGCATGTTGACGTTATTGAAACATACATATAAAGCTTGTACCTTTACAATGTATACCTTGAACTAACGCACAATTCAGAGCATTGAAACAATAAAACCAATTTCTACACGAACATACACATAAAGCTTAATTCTTTACTAAAACCACACATAACAAAACCAATTTATACCTTGATGCAATGGATTTTCTAGCCCTACCACTCTCCTCCATTTGCTGAACATGAAGCAACTTGGCCACCCTCGAATCCCTCTCCCCTTCTTTCTCCCTCTTCCTCTCCCACCCCTCATCCCCATCCTCATCATCACTCCCTTCTCCCCCCTGCCTCTCCTCAATCTTCCTCAGCTTCTCGATATACTCCTCGGCCACTCTCTTCCTCTTCTCGGCAGCAGTCTCTTCCTCCTCTTCAACATTGGCTTCAACAGCATTGAAGTCTTCGTCTTCACTGCTATCGCTTTTGATGTCCTCGTCGTACTTCACTTTGCGACGTCGTTTTGAGGGGTCATCATCTTCAGTAACGAAAAAGGGGTCGTGGGTTGTTGATACACGCTTTTTCCCATTCTGTTGTGGGAATTTCTTCTTCTTGGAGGTATTGCTCTTCATGATTCAACAGATTTAGTATACAAATATTGAAAAGAAGATTATTACGGTTTTTTGGTTATGGTGTGGATGTGAAATGGAGAGTGCAAGAAAGGAAGACAGAAGATGCAGGTTTGGGGGGGGGGGGAAGGAGTTGAGTAGGGTTTTAGCTTTGTAATAAGCTGAGGGTGGCGACTGGAATTTTCTTCCAAAGGGATTTAGAGTCAACTAGAGTATCACTTTGTATCCAATAGCAGCTCGAGTAGGACTGTTATCTAGCAAAGTCGGGCCGGAATTTAGTCGATTCGAAATGAAAATATTGACGAGGACTCGACCAGCGACCCCAAATCAGCTCAACTTTACCATTTGATTCGAAATTACATATTTTATTATGATAAGTAGAAAATCAACCGATTTATCAGCTTGGTCCCGGCATACGTGGTTCGTCCCCGGCCTCGAATTTCGAGTCAACATCGGAAATGCTTATATTTTGAACGAGATTATTGTTTCGGGTCCCACGTCGAGATGGGTGTATAGTATTGACCTTTTAGGTTAAATATACCAGAATCCACTAGATTGAATAAAAGAATAAATAATTACCCGTTCACTATTTGCCCCAAAATACTTGACTCATAACCGCCCCAAAGGTTAGCGACTCTGACTTAAATACATTGGTAGCTCGATAACTCAAATAATTTAGTAATTAACCCCACTCGTAACCGATACCGGTACATGCTCGAACTCAACTCGTTAATAATTCTACCATCTTTCCCCTATTGTTGCCCCAGTGCTTTTATTCACATCAAATAAACAAACACTACTATAATCTCCCAAATTTCTTCCATCTAAACCCATTCGTGACCAGAAACGATGCTAGGAGGCTTATACGGCGACCTCCCGCCGCCTTCCTCCGCCGAAGACGCCACCACTACCATCACCTCCGCCTCCTCCACTGCCAATGTCTGGTCAAGCAGCGTTAAGATGGCCCCACCTACTCTCCGCAAACCCTTCCCGCTCCCTCAAGCCCGACTTCAGCCCAAGCCTAAACCGCAATTACAATCCCAGCCCGCAATGAAGACCATCTCCGGCCCGATGCAACACGAGAATTCGAACGCCAAAACGACATCGTTCCAGTTAGTCGGGCTTTCCAGCTCGGTAACGGAGGAGTACGACCCGGCCCGTCCCAATGATTACGAAGAGTACTGCAGAGAGAGAAAGCGGAAGCAGCTCGAGAAGGAGCTGACTAGAAGAGAGAAGGAGAGAGATGAGAGAGAAGTCGAGAAAGAGCGCGATTTGAATATCTCCGGAGAGGAGGCGTGGCGGAGGAGGGCTGCTATGAGTGGAGGCGCTGCAGTGCCGCCTCCTATGTCTCCGAAGAGGGGGGTGTCGCCGGTGGGGGTGAGTGGTGATTTTAGTATAGGGAAATCAGAGAGTGGTGGGATGGGGGTGGGTGCGGAGGGGAAGATGACAGCGGCCCAGAGGATGATGGCGAAGATGGGGTGGAAGGCGGGCCAGGGATTGGGGAAGCAGGAGCAGGGGATAACGACGCCGTTGATGGTGAAGAAGACAGATAAGAGGGCCGGGAATATTGTCAATGAGAGTGCTGAGAAGAAGATCAAGAGTGTGCAGTTTAATATGGCGCCCACTCGGGTTGTGTTGCTTAGGAACATGGTATGTTTTGTCTCCCTCCTTAGAAGATCTAACAGTTTTGATTTTCAATTGTCAAAATTAACAATACTTGGGATCACAATTGATACATATCAGTTTGTTTTGAATCATAATTAGAACAGTAACAGTAAAATAGTTAAAAATGCTATCTTAGATGTATGAATCATAATATATGCAGCATATACAAAAATATGGCGCCCACCAGGGGTTTGTTGCTTACAAACATGGTATGTTGAAGTTATATAGGACTACTTTTGTCGCTAAAAGATCGTTCGGTTTGCTTTTACATTAAAATAAATCAACGTCTTTTTGGTTTTAATTGACAAGGAAAGATTTGGTTTGAATCAAAATCAACACGGTAGTGGTGATGTAGGTTGAAAACGCTATCTTTTGGTATAGGAATCGCAAATATTGAAAACCATATAGAAAGTATTTGAGTTGAAACTTTGGAAGTTCTCTCAAAATTGAGAACTAGACAATATGAAGATAGTATATGTATTGCCATATACATATGACTACACTCGAATGTTGTTTGGCTGTCTTGTTGAATTTCAAGTCTGGACATCATAATTTAGTGAATAAGAAGACGAGTTTGTTTAGTGTGGTGATGTTTTATATGATTTTGTTCTCTTAAAGGCATTGTCTTGTAGGATCTAGTTAGTGGATTGTTTGTACATTGTCCAAGAAGTAACAAGTAATGCCAGATTGATATCTTGTTAGTGTTATTTCTGATGTCTTTTAACGAGTGAGAATGATCCACTAAGTGCTAGAAGATGTAGGACAGGAATGATAACTTCCAATTAGAATATTGTTTGAAGCAGCTTGATTGGTGAAAATGTTTAGCATAACATGTACTACAATCTAGATAAACATAGAGTTGCTTTTTCTCGGCCTTGCGACGAAAGAACTTGACCTAATAATAAAATAAAGTAAGTAGAACTTACGGCATCATTCTATTGTCGAAGGTTATTTTCATAAAGAGAAGTCTATTAGACTTTGTAACCATTTCAAAATCTGACATGTTCAATACAAGTGTGTTGGAAATCATACATATATATTGACGGAGAGTTGGTCTTTAGTAAAGAGTTGTATCCTAATTGAAGTTGCTTAAATAAACACTCATGACGTAAGCTACATCTGGCATGTCCAAACAACATATTCTCTGCATTTTGGTGGGTCGCCAAATATTTTCCATTGTTTAATTTTGAAAAAGCTATTTCCATCTTCTAACCAATAAAGAGACTGCAAAAGATGTTCACTTGTATGGCACTTTTCCCCCCTTTTCTTAGAAAATCATAGACGTCAGTTAGTAGCTCCTTCCAATAATAGCCAAGTTTCTCGAAACATTGTGGAGTTTTGCATGTAAAGTTTGTAGGTTCAATTGAGTCTGAGCTTGTTATGCTGAATTTTGCATCACTTCTAAGCTTCAGTGCAGATGTGTATTATCGTAAAGCCTGTTGGGCTGGGCTCTATACATATTAAGTGGGTGTGTTATTGTGGCCTATAAGAAGAACACAGCAGTAGTATGTTAGTTAATAATTACGTGGTGTTACAATGTACGCATTTTTTTGACACTTTATTTATTAACAAGTTTCTTATCTGGGCAGCTACTCAGCTTGCTTGTCTGATATAAGGTAACTAGTAAGTCTTCTAAGTAGATATTGTGCATTATCTTATGTTTCCATATGAATTTCTTTGTTTTTTTAGCATAACTGAAGTTTAGATGTCTTTGGAAATTGATTCATTTGCAGTATGTACCAATCAATGTATATAGATTGGCATGCAGATTAATCAATGCTTTTCCCCCGAGTTTTAGGTATCTTTAGTTAAACTCTGAAGTTATATACTTCATATAACCACTTCTGTGGCTATCTCAGGCTTGTTAATCTAAAATAGTTTTGAATTGATATATTCGTAATTCGTTGAAAGTAGAATTCACATTCCCCGCTACTCTCAATTCTCTTCTTCTTTATGCTGGAAATGAACCCCTTGCTCAACTACCCTTCTGTGGCAATTCTGATCTATGTGGCATGTGACTGAAGGTTGGTCCTGGTGAGGTGGACGACGAGCTTGAAGGTGAGGTAGCAGAGGAGTGTACGAAGTTTGGTACTGTCACCCGTGTCTTGATATTTGAGATTACAGAACCAAATTTCCCCCATGAGGAGGCAGTAAGAATATTTGTTCAGTTTGAAAGATCCGAACAAGCAACTAAAGCCCTGATGGAACTGGAAGGTCGCTTTTTCGGTGGTAGGATCGTGCGTGCTGGTTTTTATGAGGAGGAAAAGTTCAGTAAAAATGAGCTGGCCCCCGCTCCAGGGGAAATTCCTGGCTTCACGTAGGATTTAAAATGTATATCGAAGTTGTATCTTATTACATATAA
Organism: Echium plantagineum; assembly: GCA_003412495.2. Taxonomy (NCBI): domain Eukaryota; kingdom Viridiplantae; phylum Streptophyta; class Magnoliopsida; order Boraginales; family Boraginaceae; genus Echium; species Echium plantagineum. The sequence continues at coordinate 13,063,646 of CM016567.1, read as the reverse complement.
TGTCAGTCAGCTTATATCTTGATCTGTGTTAGTAAGACTTACTAGCTTGTTAGGTGCAACATTCGATAACTGTTTTTGTTTTCGAATTACCTTCATCATGCTTGTAGTCTGCTGTGATTTAGGGAAGACATGGCAGTCCTTAATTGTTTACTAGTGAAATCAAACTGATTGCTACTACCAAGAATTATTTTCTGTCGTAGGTCCTGTTCGAATAGGCTTTTGAAGAACACATCCTTTGCAGATTCATGTGAAGAGAGTTTGTTGGTGATGTAAGGGTTGTGCATGAGTCGAGTCACATGCTCAACTAGTGCCGATGTGTTTTGTGTATGTATATTCATATGACTATGTCAATCAGTTCGGTCAAGCATGAGAAAGCTGATCAAATGACTAGGTCAGATGTTTATCATAAAAGAAATCTACCCAAAATTGGGTGGCAGGAAAATTTATATTGAAACCTGAAACTACAAACTACTAAGAACTATTCAAAGTGTCTGCAAAAAGAAATCCTAAAAAATGTTGAAACCCAAAATGGGTAACTAAAAGAATTAGTCAAAGGATTAAGTAATGAAGTTCAACTTCATGGGTTGAACTTCATGGGTAACAAGAAAATGATTTTGATCCATGATGTTTCATTCGACTTTGTCCATACAAGGCATGGACGCGTATTGTGTTTGTGGACTTGGTAAAATCTGTGTAATGAGGGCAAGTCATAGACACTCGTCGAAAAATATTACGCACGAAACAATCAAATATTTTGCGATCAAGCTCATGGGGGTACTTATCGAACAAGCTAAGCTCGATAACCCCCATGTTCGGAGCCGTTTCGAACTGTCGATCAAATTTGTCGGCCGAATTCGAACGCAGGTAAAAAAGTTTAAAAAATAATACAAAAAACTACGTCATAAAAAGAAGTCAGTGTCATGTCTGAATGTGTGTTCACATCCAAATATTTTGAAGTCTCCTATTGGTCAATTATTTGTCTCAAATGTTATGGCTAACCAACTACTCCTGCTTCAATCAGTTGTAGAAAACTAGAAATTTTCGGCTATATAAATAGATTTTCATTTATTGAACTACTACTACCAAATATCCTACACCTCAAATCTCAGACAATAATTACAAGCTTCTTGTCTTTTTTACTGGTAAATTTCTTACCTATCTAATTTCTTGTTTTTCCCTTTATTCAAACTACCATGTTCTTGCATTCCATTGTTGGTATCTTTATATCTAATGCAATGAATTAATGAATAGTTCCTGTTTTTTGAGTTGGAATGGTAGTTTAGAGTTCTTGATTTGGTTAATTTTTTTGTATGAAATAGTTCAGAATCAATTGGTCAAGCACACATGTTTTATGGTCAGGCTTTTAGCTTTGTTTGTTTTGTGCATTGACAAGTGCTACTGGCCGCTAGGAATTGCCTAGCGGCTAGTGGTGTATTAATCGCTATCTAGATAAGAGGCTCGGGTTTGAGTCCCGACAAGGGCCACTTTTAAAAAAGGAAAAGGAAAAAAGGATATGTGAATCAGTGAGTGTTGCCATCGTGTGGTATGAGGTCACTGGACTTACGCAACTATTTCGGTGTGTCCTCAATGCAGCTTGATGCAAGCTGCTTTGATTAACTTTTGTATGTATATCAGATTTTCTTGGTGTGGCACTGTTGCATATGGTTGATGCGTTTTCTCTTTTCAGTGACTGGTTATGGAAGAAAAAACAGGGCAGATAAAATTGATTGTTGCGCGAGGGACGAGTTTGGTTATCCGAGACTTCAAATCCAGTGATCCTTACGTCGTCGTCAAATTGGGGAACCAGGTCTGTTATGTGAAGTGTCTTCATCATTTGATCTAGTTGAGGAATATGCTATTAGTTACTGCAATCTGTATGTGTTTGCTATACAAGCATGCTTATAATTTATCATCTTATGTAGTTGTTTACTCTGGCTTCTCGATGTAATTGTTTTGATAAGCTATTGAATTATTATTCGAGTTAAGTAATGTTGGCCACTATAATTTATCATCTTATGTAGTAACACTCAGAAGTCAGAAGCTAGTGTCTTGTCTAATCTTTAAAACGTTATACGGAGTAGTTTGTACTCGCACGTTGACAAACATCTATCTTGTTTTATGGCAGACAGCAAAAACCAAAGTTATAAGGAGTTGCCTCAACCCTGTTTGGAATGAAGAATTGAGTTTCTCATTCTCAGATCCAGCTGAAGTTCTGAAACTAGTAAGTTGCTGTTATCTCTATTATATTCAAGAATTCGATAACATAAGACTGCAATCTTCTTAGAACTCGGATAAATTTTACCCCCGCTTTTTGTTGATTTGGACATGAAAGAAAGTAGAAATTCGAAAAACAGCTGAACATTTTAGAGATTATTCTATGTAATTAAAGAAAGGATAATTAGATGTTACCTATGATGAGAAAAGCCTTGTTTAGTTGTATAGTGTATACAATTACAGTAATTTCAATTGTTGAATGCATGTTTGACAAGAAACTTCTTGATTTTCCTCAGGAAGTATTCGACAAAGATATTTTCAAGGCTGATGATAAAATGGGGCATGCTGAACTCAGCCTTCAACCACTAGTTGCTGCTGCTCGATTGAGGCAGATCCTAGGGGTAACTACTAAAGCCGCTGCTTCTACTACTTCTACCGATGGGATGCCATTGAGAAAAATTATCCCTGAGGACGATAATTGTCTTGCTGCAGACAGCGTTATCAATTGTGTGAATGGGGAGATAGTACAGAATGTTTGGTTGAGGCTTCGTGATGTGGAATCAGGCAACATAGAACTAACTGTTAAGCTAATCAATCTACCTCCTGCTCTACCATCCAAGTAAAGAGACACGAGCAGTAGACTGGAATCACTGGATAGTCTTTAATCGATTGGAGCACGGGTGTCATAATGACTGGAAGTTGCCCGCCCTCGAGACTATTTATCACCTTCCTAAATTCAATTGTATGTATAGTCTTCCTGTGTTAGTAGTAGTGTAGTATAGACTAGTCGGTATCGAATGTGCAGTGTTCTGGTGTTAGGAAGAAAGTTCAGAAGTTGGTTGGTCTGCCTAAACTCAGAGTGTTTGTATCAAGCAGATACTAATATTACTATGATGCATTTTGAAAGCTAATCTGATCAACAACTTTTGCATCAGATGAGAATCTGTCATGGTTTTTTCCCTTTTGCATCTCTATACTCTAAAGGCTCCCGATTAAGCGAGATAAGGAAGATTGCATAATAAACAACGATACTTACATGATATCAGGTGGTTGTTTCCGAATTGACCGAATAATGAATTACAAACCCTGCAAGCTGTGCCTCTAGCAGTTTGGTACTCCACCTCAAGAGTACACAGACTCTGGGTAATCACCCACAAGCAGGTCCACCTTTGAACAAATGCAGAGTTACTCATGCACTTGGCATGGATCGAATCCACACACTTGTGAAAAACACACTCTTATAATAAAGCCTGTGACCATTCGAGCTATGCCTTGTGGGCACCTGGATATGATGGTATAAATTAATATGATGTATATGTACTAAACCAATTTGATGTTTCATATACTCATTTAAAAGAATATTGATTGCTTTTTGTAATGGAGATCAATGATTGCTAGTTTTCGAGTGCGCAATACATAGATTTCAGGTTATTTATGTAAGATCATGTTAGTTGTGTATTCGTGTAGATCACATTAGACAAGCCCATCGTGATAGACTTGACCATGAAAGTATTGGTAGGGAAATCGAATTTATGATCTTTCGGTCATAAGCTCAACTACAACATCAACTTTTTTATCATTGCGGACAAATATTGATGGTCTAATCCTTATTAATCATTAGGGCAAATTGCATCATTGATCACTCACATTTGCTACAATTCTGCGTTCAATCTCACTTTCACTGTTTTCAATCACTCATATTTGACTAGTTTCATATATAATACCAAATATAAGTGATCGAAAACGCTAAAAGTATAACTAAGGTGGCATTTTATGAAACGTGAATGATCGATGATATCATTTACTTAATAATTATATACTAGCATGATTTGTTTCTTTAATATCATATGCTTAGGCATAATTATTACTCCCTCCGTCCCTAAATGATTGGTACATTTTGATTGTTGATGGTCAATAAAATACGATTTCAAACATAAATATCTCTTATTCTACATATTAAAAAATTATAACAAGTTGATAGTTCAAAAATATAAATATGACAATATTGTTTCTTATTAATTAATGAGAATTATTGATCAAAATTTTTAAAATTTGACCATGTAAAGTCAAAATGTACCAATTATTTAGGAACGGAGGTAATATTATTATACAGGTTCAAATGTCAACGAACAATATGAGCGTATCAAATTTGGTGATGACGTTAATGATGATACGGTTGAGCAAATTTAATCATACGTGGTGCAAATTTTATTTTGCCAAACATTAAACTTGAGCACATTAATGTACAATATAAACATTACATTGACTATTTTTATATTACCAAATGATCTATATGAACAAGTTAATGTATATTGTAAATTAGCGATGAGGTGAGTTTCGAACTTAGGACCTTTTGGTCACTAACAAGAGATTTTTCCACTAGACTATTCGATTAACTCTAGTATGGCTATAATTAAGGATCGACAACTTTAGTTTGTATCCTTTTCCTCTATTCAATAGAAGCTTGATTTAAAAAAAATTGACATGCTCCTAATTATTTTTTTACCTATTGTAGTCTAGCCCCATATGGAAAATGAAATAAATCAATATTAATTTTCTAAGACAATAATTTAATAAGATCTAATATTGAGATATAATTGATATAATATAGATATAGATAAATAGTCCTACACATTAAATATGGTATTCTTTAGTTTTTGTACTTTACGTTGTTCATTATCTATTATGTTTAACAAATTACTGAGAAAATTGCTGAAATGGTCCCCGATATTATGATCGAGTTGCACTTTGGTCCCCAATAGTTACACGGTTGCACGTTAGTCCCTGAAAGTGGCCAAAAAGTTGCACTTTAGTCCCTACGTCAAGTTTTCCACTCACATTTCAGGCTTAGGCTTTAAAACTGGGGTAAAAATATAAATTTTAAGACGTAAAGATGATTTTTTGTCCCACTTTGTCCTAAAATGAAACTCCACAACCCTAATTGGGGTGAAGTAAAAAGGGAATTTTGGCGGGAGCGGGTTGTGGAGTTTCATTTTGGCACCAATTGGGGCAAAAAAACCAACTTTAAATCTTTAAAATTATATTTTTACCTCAATTTTAACTCCTAAACCTGAAATGTTAACGTAAAACTTGACGTGGGGACTAAAGTGCAACTTTTTGGCCACTTTGGGGACTAACGTGTAGCCGTGTAACTATTAGGGACCAAAGTGCAACTCGGTCATACTGTCAGGGACCATTTCAGCAATTTGCTCCCAAATTAGTCGTAGATAATTCGCTTATGTTATAACAAATATTCATGTACCATGAGTTTCCTCAACATTATGTTTGGGATAGAAGTAACAAGTGTTGGCATGAAAGGAAGGGGAAGAAGTTATTGGAAGCACAAACACAACACACCTAGTAGAAGAAGGAATGTATTACTTGAGATTGCTTCTCAACCATACAAGAGGGCTGCAATCTTTTGAGGATATGTTGATAGCTAATAATGTGCGTTGCTCAACTTTTAAAGAGGCATTTCAATATAGGAGATTACTAGAATCAGACAAAAGCATTTCAGAGTGTATGGATGAAGCGATTAGTTGCCATATGTTGAATGCACTATGAAATCTATTCGCAACCATTTGGGTTCATTGTGAACCAACTGATGTAAGAGGTTTATGGAATAGTCTATTATAATAATTTGTTTGAAGACTACCAAAGGGATAATTTAAGAAATGGTTGTGGGGGGGTTCAGGAGGGTTTTCTCTTTACCCGCTATCCGAGACTAATATTAAAGTACAACCCGACCCGACCCGACCTGAAAATGTATCAACTCATTACCCAATTATACCCTTATTTAAAGAATTCGATGAGTACTAGTAGATTTTTCTTTGTTCCATAGTAAAATCACTAGTCATAATAGAATATGTTAACTGAAAATACATATCATATTAAAATTTATTTTTTAAAACATGTAGTAGAAAATATGCAAAGAACAATAGTCAAACAACATTTGCACAAAAATATTCAAAAAAGTAATGACTAATCAAATGCACCAAATATGTTTACGCTATACATATGCATCAAAAGTTTTCTTTTATAATTGTACGAGAAACAAGAATCTTTGGTATTTAAACCTTTTCAAACGTTACCTTTTGTTTAACTCTTACCATAATAATTGATTATTTTCTTATTCTTTTAATATAAATATATTATAATATTTAATATATATGAGTACACATATGCAAAGGTAGAGTACGGGATATGGTTTACCCTATACCCGCAACCTGACTCTTAACCCTATGGATTTTGAATTATAAGCCTCACAGCCTGAAATCAATCCAAAAAGGATTGGGTTGGGTATCCATCGGACTACAGAACTGTCATCCCTAACAAATAACAAGAGTGTTGTAACACAATATTATTCTACCATAATCTCATACATAAAGTCTCATTAATAAGACGTTTATTATGGACTCGTATGTCTCCATTTCTTAAATAAATAGGGGAGAATGGAAATGTCAAATAAGTTAAATGAATTAATAACATCAAAATTTTGATTTAAATTATTACAACAATGACATTATTATCTACGAAATTAGCTCATATATATTTGGCAGGCGAGCTTAATGTAAGAGCTATACACCATCTAACTGTCATCTTATTAGATTAAATTTGTTAAAAGCCTAAGTAGGTTAGAAATTTATTGTATTATATTTTTTTGAAAATTGTTATACACTTTATACAAACATATTTGATTCCCAAATTTAAACATTAACAAGTATTGCAAAAATAAAACTCAAAGTTATTTTAGATGAGGACGTAGTATACAGTTAGGCAAATCGATATGAATCGTACACTTTTTTAGTAGATAATATTAGGACTATCTTGCATTTTTTTGTCTCTAACTGTTTGTTTGTTTTTAGTGAGTATATATATAGAGGGAGAGAGAGAGAGATTAGGCAAGTCGAAATATATTATTTTTTCTTTTGTCTTCAATATCAATTATTGTTTTATCAATATTATTTTGAAAGGCAATGTCAAGAAATATAATAAATAAATTATTAGATGATCCTAGAAATTGTAATTTGAAATAATCGGGATCTGAGTAAAGTCGAGATTACATAGAATTATTGCATGCATGTTGAGTATATGTAAGTAGATTTATAGAAATCTAACGACTTATTCATTACATCTTCAATCCATCTACTAAATACTGCAACATCTTATTGTGTATTACACATTTTTTGATTTTTCATTTTTTTGTCTCGTTTCATTAACTTGGCAGCCATCCTAGCAATTCTTCACACATGAGTTTAGACCATCTACCCCTGCGAAAATGACAACAACCGCATGTTTTATTATTATGTACTATTTGAGATGAAATGCAAGGACTAAAATCTAAAGGTGGATATACGTGGTTAAAATTTTTAAAAATGTATTAACCGTTTTTGTGCTTAAGAAAATAAAGGTATTAGTGAAATTTATATTTTGTATAGCCCACTGGTTTTATCCTTACATTTGAGAAATATGTAGAAAAGTCAAAAAGTATAATATATATAATTCGGATTTTGTAAATACCTTTTGCGTAATTCCTAATGGAACAATTAATCAAGCAATGCTCAATCTTGCCAGTAATAGCATCATCAGTAGTAGCGGCACCACATTGTTTAGCACATTTTGAAAGACAAAAAGGATCAGGAATCAAGCCAATAATTAAACAACCCTTTGTACACTCAAAGTAACATTCTTTATCAAATGATGTTGCATGTTCAATTGAGACAAATAATAACATTAACAAAATAATTTTGCCTGCTTGTATGGTTTTCCCCACCTCCATATTCGACTTAAAACAATTTTTTTCTTTAGTATTATTTCAAACTAGGGTATATATGTTTGCTGCAAATTGAAGCTTATTTATAACAAGACAATATCTAATATATATATATATATATGTGGATAAATAAGTGTATGGATAGATCGATATGGATAAATATAGACATTATTTATAATATAGAAGGTGATTCGTTGAAAAGTCAACTATATTATATTCAGATGATAATTAAATACATTTGGGCTATAAAAAGATAACGCATATTTTTATGAAAAGTTAATAAATTTTGAAAATATATAGACACTAGGTATAATATAGAAGGTAATTCCTTGAAAAAGTCAACTATGTCGTAATGGGACGATAATAAATTCATTTGGACTATAAAAAGAATAATATATATCTTTTTTGAGAAGTTCAACAAATTTTGGAAATAACTAACATTATGCCCATACTACTTTACAATAGAAGCATAGTATTGATTAGTTATTTTGGTAGTGTAATAAGATATACTTAAATACGATGACGAAGCGCTGTAAACGAGTCGAATAATATCGAACATCGGAAGATTCTAGTTCGGCTCTGCCATCCTCGAGCTGAATAATGCCGAGTCGAATAATGGTCGAACATCAAAATGAGAAGCTTGGTTTGAAATTCGTCCCTTTATTTTCAGCGAATTTGTGCCAAACTGCCCGAATAATTTGGTGCGAAGATGATGAAACAAAACAAAATTCGACTAAATATGCTACATCTACCAAAGAGAATAAAAGTAAAACTAAAGTATATATCTTTACCTCAAAATTCAACCAAATATGCTAGGTCTATCAAAGAAAGGGACGATTAATCATTCTCATACAAATCTATATTAAAATATTATTACATTATTTCACATGGTGAGTCGAGCCGAGCTTTTGCGAACAGTTTGCGAATCGATCCAAATAGTGATTTTCAATGTTTCGCTCTACATTTAAAATCCCGAGTCGAGCCACAGACCGAACTTTTTCGAGCCAAATACCCCGAGCCGAGTCGGGCTTCCAGGTTCGTTTACAACCCCAGATGGATCTAACGATATTATTTCGTACTTATAATAATGCACTCATCCCGTGTCCACGTTAGTTATCACAAAAGTGTAATCGAACGCATGCATTGAAATAACCTGACTTTTTATATATATAGAAGGGTTAATGTCACGTTCGATCATACATCATGACGTTGACTATTCGATCATACATGATTCGAGATGACCTTTTCGATCACACATGTTTCAAAGAGACAGTTTTGAGGTAATCGGAATTATATGGGGCACAAGTATCCCATTGTTTTGGGGAAATCGGAAATATATGGGAGGAGGGTGGTGTAATGATAGTCTGAGGAGTTATCGAGGATGATAATCGAAGTAACAAGTATCACGATAGGACTATTATTTTTTCTTTTGTCTTCATTATCAATTATTGTTTTATCAATATCTTTTTCTTCTTATTATCAAGCGTCTAAAAGAGTTGGAGCGACATTATTTTGAAAGGCAATGTCCAGAAATATAATAAATAATTTATTAGATGATCCTAGAAATTGTAATTTGAAATAATCAGGATCTGAGTAAAGTCGAGATTACATATAATTATTGCATACATGTTGGGTATATGTAAGTAGATTTATAAAAATCTAACGACTTATTCATTACATCTTCAATCCATCTACTAAATACCACAACATCTTATTATGTATTACACATTTTTTGATTTTTCATTTTTTTTTGTCTCGTACTTCTTTAACTTGCTGGCAGCCATTCTAGCAATTCTTCACACATGAGCTTAGACCATCTATCCCTGCGAAAATGACAACAACCGCATGTTTTATTATTATGTACTATTTGAGATGAAATGCAAGGACTAAAATCTAAAGGTGGATTTTTAAAAATGTATTAACCGTTTTTGTGCTTAAGGAAATAAAGGTATTAGTGAAATTTATATTTTGTATAGCCCACTGGTTTTATCCTTACATTTGAGAAATATGTGGAAAAGTCAAAAAGTATAATATATATAATTCGGATTTTGTAAATACCTTTTGCGTAATTCCTAATGGAACAATTAATCAAGCAATGCTCAATCTTGCCAGTAATAGCATCATCAGTAGTAGCGGCACCACATTGTTTAGCACATTTTGAAAGACAAAAAGGATCAGGAATCAAGCCAATAATTAAACAACCCTTTGTACACTCAAAGTAACATTCTTTATCAAATGATGTTGCATGTTCAATTGAGACAAATAATAACATTAACAAAATAATTTTGCCTGCTTGTATGGTTTTCCCCACCTCCATATTCGACTTAAAACAATTTTTTTCTTTAGTATTATTTCAAACTAGGGTATATATGTTTGCTGCAAATTGAAGCTTAGTTATAACAAGACAATATCTAATATATATATATATATATGTGGATAAATAAGTGTATGGATAGATAGATATGGATAAATATAGACATTATTTATAATATAGAAGGTGATTCGTTGAAAGGTCAACTATATTATATTCAGATGATAATTATATACATTTGGGTTATAAAAAGATAACGCATATTTTTCTGAAAAGTTAATAAATTTTGAAAATATATAGACACTAGGTATAATATAGAAGGTAATTCCTTGAAAAAGTCAACTATGTCGTAATGGGACGATAATAAATTCATTTGGACTATAAAAAGAATAATATATATCTTTTTTGAGAAGTTCAATAAATTTTGTAAATAACTAACATTATGTCCATACTACTTTACAATAGAAGCATAGTATTGATTAGTTATTTTGGTAGTGTAATAAGATATACTTAAATACGATGACGAAGCGCTGTAAACGAGTCGAATAATATCGAACATCGGAAGATTCTAGTTCGGCTCTGCCATCCTCGAGCTGAATAATGCCGAGTCCAATAATGGTCGAACATTAAAATGAGAAGCTTGGTTTGAAATTCGTCACTTTATTTTCAACGAATTCGTGCTGAACTGCCCGAATAATTTGGTTCGAAGGTGATGAAACAAAACAAAATTCGACTAAATATGCTAGATCTACCAAAGAGAATAAATGTAAAACTAAAGTATATATCTTTACCTCAAAATTCAACCAAATATGCTAGGTCTATCAAAGAAAGGGACGATTAATCATTCTCATACAAATCTATATTAAAATATTATTACATAATTTCACATGGTGAGTCGAGCCGAGCTTTTGCGAACAGTTTGCGAATCGAGCCAAATAGTGATTTTCAATGTTTGGCTCTACATTTGATCTCCCGAGTCGAGCCACAGACCGAACTTTTTCGAGCCAAATACCCCGAGCCGAGTCGGGCTTCCAGGTTCATTTACAACCCCAAATGGATCTAACGATATTATTTCGTACTTATAATAATGCACTCTTCCCGTGTCCACGTTAGTTATCACAAAAGTGTAATCGAACGCATGGCATTGAAATAACCTGACTTTTTATATATATAGAAGGGTTAATGGCACGTTCGATCATACATCATGACGTTCACTATTCGATCATACATGATTCGAGATGACCTTTTCGATCAAACATGTTTCAAAGAGACAGTTTTGAGGTAATCAGAATTATATGGGGCACAAGTATCCCATTGTTTTGGGGAAATCGGAAATATATGGGAGGAGGGTGGTGGAATGATAGGCTGAGGAGTTATCGAGGATGATAATTGAACTAACAAGTATCACGATAGGACTATTATTTTTTCTTTTGTCTTCATTATCAATTATTGTTTTATCAATATCCTTTTCTTCTTATCAAGCGTCTAAAAGAGTTGGAGCGACATTATTTTGAAAGGCAATGTCCACAAAATTAATAAATAATTTATTAGATGATCCTTGAAATTGTAATTTGAAATAATCAGAATCTGAGTAAAGTCAAGATTACATAGAATTATTGCATACATGTTGGGTATATGTAAGTAGATTTATAAAAGTCTAACGACTTATTCATTACATCTTCAGTCCATCTACTTAATACCACAACATCTTATCGTGTATTAATTTTTCATTTTTTTTGTCTCGTACTTCTTTAATTTGGCAGCCATTCTAGCAATTCTTCACACATGAGCTTAGACCATCTACCCCTGCGAAAATGACAACAGCCGCATGTTTTATTATTATGTACTATTATATTTGAGATGAAATGCAAGGACTAAAATCTAAAGTTGGATATACGTGGTTAAGATTTTTAAAAATGTATTAACCGTTTTTGTGCTTAAGAAAATAAAGGTATTAGTGAAATTTATATTTTGTATAGCCCACTGGTTTTATCCTTACATTTCAGAAATATGTGGACAAATCAAAAAGTATAATATATATAATTCGGATTTTGTAAATACCTTTTGCGTAATTCCTAATGGAACAATTAATCAAGCAATGCTCAATCTTGCCAGTAATAACATCATCAGTAGTAGCGGCACCACATTGTTTAGCACATTTTGAAAGACAAAAAGGATCAGGAATCAAGCCAATAATTAAACAACCCTTTGTACACTCAAAGTAACATTCTTTATCAAATGATGTTGCATGTTCAATTGAGACAAATAATAACATTAACAAAATAATTTTGCCTGCTTGTATGGTTTTCCGCACCTCCATATTCGACTTAAAACTATTTTTTTCTTTAGTATTATTTCAAACTAGGGTATAGATGTTTGGTGCAAATTGAAGCTTATTTATAACAAGACAATATCTAATATATATATGTGGATAGATAAGTGTATAGATAGATAGATATGGATATATATAGACATTATTTATAATATAGAAGGTGATTCGTTGAAAAGTCAACTATATTATATTAAGATGATAATTAAATACATTTGGGCTATAAAAAGATAACGCATATTTTTCTGAAAAGTTAATAAATTTTGAAAATATATAGACACTAGGTATAATATAGAAGGTAATTCCTTGAAAAAGTCAACTATGTCGTAATGGGACGATAATAAATTCATTTGGACTATAAAAAGAATAATATATATCTTTTTTGAGAAGTTCAATAAATTTTGGAAATAACTAGCATTATGTCCATACTGCTTTACAATAGAAGCATAGTATTGATTAGTTATTTTGGTAGTGTAATAAGATATATTTAAATACGATGACGAAGCGCTGTAATCGAGTCGAATAATATCGAACATCTGAAGATTCTAGTTCGGCTCTGCCATCCTCGAGCTGAATATTGCCGAGTCGAATAATGGTCGAACATCAAAATGAGAAGCTTGGTTTGAAATTCGTCACTTTATTTTAAGCGAATTCGTGCATAACTTTCCGAATAATTTGGTTCGAAGGTGATGAAACAAAACAAAATTCGACTAAATATGCTAGATCTACCAAAGAAAATAAAAGTAAAACTAAAGTATATATTATTACCTCAAAATTCAACCAAATATGCTAGGTCTATCAAAGAAAGGGTCGATTAATCATTCTCATACAAATCTATATTAAAATATTATTACATAATTTCACATGGTGAGTCGAGCCGAGCTTTTGCGAACAGTTTGCGAATCGAGCCAAATAGTGATTTTCAATGTTTTGCTCTACATTTGATCTCCCGAGTCGAGCCACAGACTGAACTTTTTCCAAATACCCCGAGCCGAGTCGGGCTTCCAGGTTCATTTACAACCCCAAATGGATCTAACGATATTATTTCGTACTTATAATAATGCACTCATCCCGTGTCAACGTTAGTTATCACAAAAGTGTAATCGAACGCATGGCATTGAAATAACCTGACTTTTTATATATATAGATGGGTTAATGGCACGTTCGATCATACATCATGACATTCACTATTCGATCATACATGATTCGAGATGACCTTTTCGATCAAACATGTTTCAAAGAGACAGTTTTGAGGTAATCGGAATTATATGGGGCACAAGTATCCCATTGTTTTGGGGAAATCGGAAATATATGGGAGGAGGGTGGTGGAATGATAGTCTGAGGAGTTATCGAGGATGATAATCGAAGTAACAAGTATCACGATAGGACTATTATTTTTTCTTTTGTCTTCATTATCAATTATTGTTTTATCAATATCCTTTTCTTCTTATCAAGCGTCTAAAAGAGTTGGAGCGACATTATTTTGAAAGTCAATGTCCACAAAATTAATAAATAATTTATTAGATGATCCTTGAAATTGTAATTTGAAATAATCAGAATCTGAGTAAGTCAAGATTACATAGAATTATTGCATACATGTTGGGTATATGTAAGTAGATTTATAAAAGTCTAACGACTTATTCATTACAACTTCAATCCATCTACTAAATACCACAACATCTTAGCGTGTATTGATTTTTCATTTTTTTGTCTCGTACTTCTTTAACTTGGCATCCATTCTAGCAATTCTTCACACATGAGCTTAGACCATCTACCCCTGCGAAAATGACAACAACCGCATGTTTTATTATTATGTACTATTATATTTGAGATGAAATGCAAGGACTAAAATCTAAAGGTGGATATACGTGGTTAAGATTTTTAAAAATGTATTAACCGTTTTTGTGCTTAAGAAAATAAAGGTATTAGTGAAATTTATATTTTGTATAGCCCACTGGTTTTATCCTTACATTTGAGAAATATGTGGACAAGTCAAAAAGTATAATATATATAATTCGGATTTTGTAAATACCTTTGGCGTAATTCCTAATGGAACAATTAATCAAGCAATGCTCAATCTTGCCAGTAATAGCATCATCAGTAGTAGCGGCACCACATTGTTTAGCACATTTTGAAAGACAAAAAGGATCAGGAATCAAGCCAATAATTAAACAACCCTTTGTACACTCAAAGTAACATTCTTTATCAAATGATGTTGCATGTTCAATTGAGACAAATAATAACATTAACAAAATAATTTTGCCTGCTTGTATGGTTTTCCCCACCTCCATATTCGACTTAAAACAATTTTTTTCTTTAGTATTATTTCAAACTAGGGTATAGATGTTTGCTGCAAATTGAAACAAGACAATATCTAATATATATATATAATATATATATATATATGTGGATAGATAAGTGTATAGATAGATATGGATAAATATAGACATTATTTATAATATAGAAGGTGATTTCTTGAAAAGTCAACTATATTATATTAAGATGATAATTAAATACATTTGGGCTATAAAAAGATAACGCATATTTTTTTGAAAAGTTAATAAAGTTTGAAAATATATAGACACTAGGTATAATATAGAAGGTAATTCTTTGAAAAAGTCAACTATGTCGTAATGGGACGATAATAAATTCATTTGGACTATAAAAAGAATAATATATATCTTTTTTGAGAAGTTCAATAAATTTTGGAAATAACTAACATTATGTCCATACTGCTTTACAATAGAAGCATAGTATTGATTAGTTATTTTGGTAGTGTAATAAGATATACTTAAATACGATGACCAAGGGCTGTAAACGAGTCGAATAATATCGAACATCTGAAGATTCTAGTTCGGCTCTGCCATCCTCGAGCTGAATATTGCCGAGTCGAATAATGGTCGAACATCAAAATGAGAAGCTTGGTTTGAAATTCGTCACTTTATTTTCAGCGAATTCGTGCCGAACTGCCCGAATAATTTGGTTCGAAGGTGATGAAACAAAACAAAATTCGACAAAATATGCTAGATCTACCAAAGAAAATAAAAGTAAAACTAAAGTATATATCTTTACCTCAAAATTCAACCAAATATGTTAGGTCTATCAAAGAAAGGGACGATTAATCATTCTCATATAAATCTATATTAAAATATTATTACATAATTTCACATGGTGAGTCGAGCCGAGCTTTTGCGAACAGTTTGCGAATCGAGCCAAATAGTGATTTTCAATGTTTGGCTCTATGTTTGATATCCCGAGTCGAGCCACGGACCGAACTTTTTCGAGCCAAATACCCCGAACCGAATCGAGCTTCCAGGTTCATTTACAACCCCAGATGGATCTAACGATATTATTTCGTACTTATAATAATGCACTCATCCCGTGTCCACGTTAGTTATCACAAAAGTGTAATCGAACGTATGGCATTGAAATAACCTGACTTTTTATATATATAGAAGGGTTAATGACACGTTCGATCATACATCATGACGTTCACTATTCGATCATACATGATTCGAGATGACCTTTTCGATCACACATGTTTCAAAAAGACAGTTTTAAGGTAATCGGAATTATATGGGGCACAAGTCCATTGTTTTGGGGAAATCGGAAATATATGGGAGGAGGGTGGTGGAATGATAGTCTGAGGAGTTATCGAGGATGATAATTGAACTAACAAGTATCACGATAGGACTATTATTTTTTCTTTTGTCTTCATTATCAATTATTGTTTTACCAATATCCTTTTCTTCTTATCAAGCGTCTAAAAGAGTTGGAGCGACATTATTTTGAAAGGCAATGTCCACAAATATAATAAATAATTTATTAGATGATCCTTGAAATTGTAATTTGAAATAATCAGAATCTGAGTAAAGTCGAGATTACATAGAATTATTGCATACATGTTGGGTATATGTAAGTAGATTTATAAAAATCTAACGACTTATTCATTACATCTTCAATCCATCTACTAAATACCACAACATCTTATCGTGTATTGATTTTTCATTTTTTTGTCTCGTACTTCTTTAACTTGCAGCCATTCTAGCAATTCTTCACACATGAGCTTAGACCATCTACCCCTGCGAAAATGACAACAACCGCATGTTTTATTATTATGTACTATTTGAGATGAAATGCAAGGACTAAAATCTAAAGGTGGATTTTTAAAAATGTATTAACCGTTTTTGTGCTTAAGAAAATAAAGGTATTAGTGAAATTTATATTTTGTATAGCCCACTGGTTTTATCCTTACATTTCAGAAATATGTGGAAAAGTCAAAAAGTATAATATATATAATTCGGATTTTGTAAATACCTTTTGCGTAATTCCTAATGGAACAATTAATCAAGCAATGCTCAATCTTGCCATTAATAACATCATCAGTAGTAGCGGCACCACATTGTTTAGCACATTTTGAAAGACAAAAAGGATCAGGAATCAAGCCAATAATTAAACAACCCTTTGTACACTCAAAGTAACATTCTTTATCAAATGATGTTGCATGTTCAATTGAGACAAATAATAACATTAACAAAATAATTTTGCCTGCTTGTATGGTTTTCCCCACCTCCATATTCGACTTAAAACTATTTTTTTCTTTAGTATTATTTCAAACTAGGGTATAGATGTTTGCTGCAAATTGAAGCTTATTTATAACAAGACAATATCTAATATAATATATATGTATATATGTGGATAGATAAGTGTATAGATAGATGGTTATGGATAAATATAGACATTATTTATAATATAGAAGGTGATTCCTTGAAAAGTCAACTATATTATATTCAGATGATACTTTAATACATTTGGGCTATAAAAAGATAACGCATATTTTTATGAAAAGTTAATAAATTTTGAAAATATATAGACACTAGGTATAATATAGAAGGTAATTTCTTGAAAAAGTCAACTATATCATAATGGGACGATAATAAATTCATTTGGACTATAAAAAGAATAATATATATTTTTTTGAGAAATTCAATAAATTTTGGAAATAACTAACATTATCTTTACTTCTTTACAATAGAACCATAGTATTGATTAGTTTTTTTGGTAGTGTAATAAGATATACTTAAGTACGATGACGAAGACTCTAAACGAGTCGAATAATATCGAACATCGGAAGATTCTTGTTCGGCTCTGCCATCCTCGAGCTGAATAATGCCGAGTCGAATAATGGTCGAACATCAAAATGAGAAGCTTGGTTTGAACTTCGTCACTTTATTTTCAGCGAATTCGTGCCGAACTGCCCGAATAATTTGGTTCGAAGGTGATGAAACAAAACAAAGTTCGACTAAATATGCTAGATTTGCCAAAGAAAATAAAAGTAAAACTAAAGTATGTATCTTTACCTCAAAATACAACCAAATATGTTAGGTCTATCAAAGAAAGGGACGATTAATCATTCTCATACAAATTTATATTAAAATATTATTACATAATTTCACATGGTGAGTCGAGCCGAGCTTTTGCGAACAGTTTGCGAATCGAGCCAAATAGTGATTTTCAATGTTTGGCTCTACGTTTGATATCCCGAGTCGAGCCACAGACCGAACTTTTCGAGCCGAGTCGAGATTCCAGGTTCATTTACAACCCCAGATGGATCTAACGATATTATTTCGTACTTATAATAATGCACTCATCCCGTGTCCACGTTAGTTATCACAAAATTGTAATCGAACGCATGGCATTGAAATAACCTGAGTTTTTATAGATATAGGAGGGTTAATGGCACGTTCGATCATACATCATGACGTTCACTATTTGATCATACATGATTCGAGATGACCTTTTCGATCACACATGTTTCAAAAAGACAGTTTTGAGGTAATCGGAATTATATGGGGCGCAAGTATCCCACTGTTTTGGGGAAATCGGAAATATATGGGAGGAGGGTGGTGGAATGATAGTCTGAGGAGTTATCGAGGATGATAATCGAAGTCACAAGTAGCACGAAGGAGTATGTTTTATTGTCGTTTAAATTCAGCTTTCATCAAATAATAGTGACTTACAAATGATAGTACACAGTACTAAATTTCAAATAAAGATATACAATCAAATTATTGTTGAAATGCAAATGATAAGTGATTTTCACAGGTAAAAATAAAAAAATTGGCCGAGACTCTAGATTAAGGGATTCGAAGGTAGAGTGGAATGGGATTGAAGGAATTTGGAGGAGAGTCCCACACAGAGAATGCACTGCTGGAGTTCATCCATTCCTTCGTCATCTCCGGGTAGTGTCGGTCGAAGACATCCTTGAGGCTCTCTGTTGTATTAACCCATTCAAGTCCTTTCTTTGTGTATGATTCCTCATTGAATTCACTTGTAAAAAATCTATCAGCCTCTAGCCTCCTGCAAAATTTTGAGATTCCAATTTAAGCCGCGTAATTTGATATCTTTCTGTCGCCAATAGATGAACTGCAATGTATGCGAATAAAGTTTACCTTGTGGCCATGATGAGGAATATGAAAAAAGCTGTCTCGCTAATCGCAAAGCCTTCAATTTTCTTCTCAGCCATGAGGCCGACGAGCAGATCAAGTTGATCAACATCATCTCCGTAGACTTCCCTTAGTGTATTGATCGCTTCAGCATCATCCGTCAAATCCTCCCAGTTGGAGATGGGACTCATGAACATCCCTCTTCGAAAATCATTGTACCTGCAAACGCTCCTCTCCCTGTCTCTATAAACTGCACGTCCCAAAATTAAATTTGTCATTTTCATATCCCAGTCCGATAATCTGTCACATACTACATTGAATTCAAACTACTGGACTGTTTTATTTACTAGAATAGACTCACTCTCGAGAGAAGCAAGGTCGATAGGGTCAGGCCTATCTCTGCCATCGACGTCTTGCTGAACAACATTCCTGAGCCACATTGGGTAATTGAAGAGCTCTAACGCTCCACAAGCTTGATGACCCATGGACACCATTAGCTCGGGAACTCCAATATGGTGTACGACTTGTGCTGCCTTTTCACCAACCAACTCGGACATGTCAATCCTACATTTACAAGGGAGAGGCAAATCTCATATCAAGAACTCGAGTGTCGTACCAACATACATTCCAATTAATGCATGACTTAGAAAGGTGAGAATTGGCATACTGTTGAGATTTAGGGGGTTGTTTATTAGGTCCAGGAATAGCATTGATATCCCTGAGCTGCAACTTGTCCGGCAGCATAGGGTGCATTCGATAAACACTAACGAATTCCTCAGTCAAGGAGTATGGCACTCCATGATTCTCGGGCTCACTTGTACCAACAATTCCACTTAAAACAGCTGATGATCCTCCAACGCGCCCAAACTTATCTTTAATTGTTTTCCCAAGCAGTCCATACCTACAAAATTATCCAAATTTTAATGTTTTTGTCTCTCCTATTATCTTAATGAAGTAGTCAGCGCGTAGTAATTGGTTTCGGAAATATGAGATATACCAGTTGGCACGCATTCCAGCTCGTAATGTGGGCATTTTGAGAAGCTCAACAGTCCAATCTATGGTATGAACTTTGGCTATAACAGCTGAAGTTACCAGCCTCGCATGGTGGTATAGTTCTTCATCATCGAGTTTCGGATCCTCTGCCTGCACAAGTTACCAAAAATCAAAAGTCTCATATACATACATATATGTATAGGATATAAAATCAAATGATACATGAAACAAAACCTTCAATGCGTCGCAAACAGCATTATGTTCTTGAACGAAAATGGCTTGTAACGCAAGAAGTCCAGTCCATGTGTTGCGAGCATCTCCAGTTATGACAACCCCATCTGTATCATGATCAAGAACACCATCGTCTGATATTTTCAGTTTTCCATCTACAAATGTCCTCACTTTCTTCAAGGTTTGGCCATCGCTCCCATAGATTGCACTTCCATCCCTTGTTTCAAATCAAGAACACATTTCAAACAACTACAAAACGATCTCATATCGATTTCACTTAATCGAAAAATAGTTAATCCACTCTAAGGCACATATTATGTATAAGTTGAAATTATACCACCATGGTGTTCTCCGGTTTAAGGCACCCGTCTTTATCTTGTAATAACCTGTTGAAACCTCCTTCGTCTTGTAAAACTTGTATGACTTCAGGGGACACTGATTTGCAACTTCTTTTGGAGCAACAAGTTCAATCTAGTGTTGCCATGCAATAAACCAGGTTACGAAACAAAGTAACACTGAACGATTAAAGACACGATTGATCACACATTATTCACTTCTTTTATCATTAACGACACACATCTTTTACAACGACTAGTATCATAAATTAAATACCTGTTGAGTATCTTCCAAGTGATCGATCCAGTCATGTATCATAAATTGGATCCAAGTAGCAGCTAACATGTTGAATTGCTTTCCTGTGTCCTTGTATTCTACACCTGTGTCCTTGAATTCTTTACGTGCCAAAAGCTTAGTGGCTACCACCATCGGATCCGGCTTCAACAACTACATTCCATCGTGTAATGTATATACAAAATAATTGATGATTAAAATTGTGTCTCCAAAAATATAAAGTGTATTAAAATGAATTTGAGGTAGTGTGAGCCATTGCATGTAAATCTCTTTTTACTACAAGCTAGTGTAGTAATTATGGATCTCTCGTCTTTTTACTACATTTGTTCAGTTTTTATTGTCGTTTTAGCAGTTTGCGCATAGATTATTAATATCTTACCGAATTTTGTTGATCCGAAGGAAGAATGTTCCTACCAAAGAAGGTCAAGTCAGTACCAACTCCCTCATTGAATGGATTATTCAACTTACCATCGGGTGTTCGATGAGGAATATCATCGGGATTGTATCGAACACCCGTTGGGGTTCTTCCAACATTTATCAAATTGTAGTGCTGGTGAAGACGACGTCGCATCGCTAGATAAGCCAGACCTAAGAACACTGGCAACCGATACCACTTCACATACTCATCGATCAAGTAAACGATCTGCAACAACAACAAATTATTTTAAAAAGGGGAAAAATTAATTCAATAAAAGTCAACTTAATACTCAAAGTTGTAATTGTCAATAGCTCAATGATCCAAAATTTCGACAAGAAGGTTTTAAGTTCAAATAGAAAACAATTTGTCTCATAATTAATTATAACTGTCTTTACATATTGTAGTCATAATTTCACACCTACTCTAACAGTTCCTTAATTAGGGATTTTGGTATCCGTTATATGTAATACTACTATATAATATAGTCATTTATTCTTCATTAATTTATATAATATAGGCCCTCCATTTTATTTTAAAGATTTCGCATTTTTTTAGACACAACTTTAGTCTTCATTAATTCATCTGCAACCCTTTACCACTTCCGCCACCCTCCCCTCCTGCGCTTTTGAAAAAGTAATTATTATGATGTGTGTAGATTGAGATGAACCAGGAGATGGTAATTTTTTAAAATTATCATAGGAGAAGATAATCAGGGGGAATCATACGTAATATATTCTATTGTTGTTTGTATATCATAATTTTGAACTTGCAAAATCAGGAAGAATATTTTTTGAATATGGTATGTAGGCCTGTAATCGAGCCGAATCGAGTCGAATATTTGCAAGGTTCGAGTTCGGTATCATGTCTTCGAACCTTTTCGAACCGAACCGTTCGATTTTGGAAATACTTAAAAATCAAGGTTCAGGTATCAGTATCATGCCTTCGAACATACTTCGAGCCGAATCTTTTCGAGTCGAATACGTCGGACTATTTCGAACAGAGACGTTTGATCACAAGGCTAGGCATGCCTCATGAGGGGGAGCGGGGTGGGGTAGCGGCTTTTGAGAAGAGAAGAGATGAGGGAGGGCCGAAGGGGAGGGGGAGGGTGATCTGGAGAGTAGAGATGAAAGAATGAGAGGAGTACACTGTACATATAAGAGAATATATGTGGGTTGATAAGGATTTTATCATTAAATACATATATAGTTATTAGGATTTATATGTGGGAATATATGTGGGTTGAAGGGAATACATATATTAGTCCACAATGGTTCAACCCTCTTATTTAATGACGGGGGAGGGGGTGATCGAGCCGGACTAAATCGAACCGTTCGTCTCGATTTTGGAAATACCTAAAAATCAAGGTTCAGGTATCAGTATCATGCCTTCGAACATACTTCGAGCCGAATATTTTCGAATCGAATACGTCGAATAATTTCGAACCAAGACGTTTGCTCACAGGCCTAGGTATGTATTATCTTTCATTCTCCTAGAATTTATTGGAGGGAACTTGAGGAAGAAGAGGGATAATGAGAATGGATTACTAGTAAATTGTTTCCTAACCTAATAAATTTTCATTAGATTCCCAAAACACAAAAAAAAAAACACAGATTACCATTTAGAATATCATGAAATAGGAAAAGAAAAAGCCAAAACCCAAAAACCAAAAACCAAAAAAACAAGAGATCATATGATATAACCGAGAACATATCACCATGGATGGAAGAGGGAAACCCATATGCTTATAATAAACTAAGTTATATAACTCCATAACACATAGCTCTAAAGCTGTCATATTCATGTCAAATTATATCATAAAAGCCCAGGCATAAGGAATAAAAGTATAACAACAAATACTCCCTCGTTGCAAGTTAATTAACGTTTTAAAAGTTTGTATCAAATTTTGATCACAAATTACCTTTTAATTATTCGAAAATAATTAATGTGAATTGATTATAATATAATTTTTTAATAGTTCAATAATATATGTACAAAGAAATTGATGACTAAAATTATTATATTTTGTAGTAAAATATGTTTGATTTTACTCGTTATTTTAGCAAAAAGTTTCAGTTTTTGACAAAAAAAATTCGAAATAAATAAGGTTCGATTATCACAGTTTTTTGGCAAACAACTATCAAAATAAAAAATCGAATACTTTTTCCAAAACCGAAACTTTTATAAAAAACAACTACCAAAATCAAACTTTTTTTGATATATAATCGCCTAGTGGTCACCAGTGACTTAGAGGTCCTGGCCTCCTGGGTTTGATTGTCATTGTAAGGGGCGGTAGGTGGAGTTTTTATATAAACAAATAGAACTCTTTTGACTAGAGAAAAAATAGAAAAAGAATTGAAAAAAAATTGAAGGAATAAAATCTAATAAAAGAAAAAAAAAATGTATCAAAATATCGGGGGTAATCTAGTCATTTTGCCCCTCCAAGTTTCATTAATATAACCAACTTATTAAAAGTTTCATTTTTGTCCAAAAACTTGTTAACGGATCAGGGACCAAAATGCACCATTATACACACTTTCAAGAACCATTTCCGCAACAGTGCCAATTTCGGGACTAAACTGCACCAGACCCCCACTTTCTGATACCATTACAGCAATTAAATCTTTGTAGCTTAGTAGATATAATATTCATGTAACATATTTCTATATAGCAAAAGTTAAACCTGATATTTGTAGCTTAGTAGAAATTCGGGTTTGATAGCACCAAACTATTAAGCCATCAACAATTTTAAATGAAGAGTAATTGGTTAAGACATACTCGTACATAATGATTTGCTTAAAGCTCTCAACTTAAAATATGGTACATGATTTACAAATGACTATTAACATAGTAATATTTCACCCGAACTTATTAATTTAGTTCATCACTTCTATATATTATTTGTATTATTTTTCAATTACTATATTCAGAAATAATAATTCTCATTACTAATTTACAAAAAGATTCGAGTCGTCCAAATATAAAAAACACATAAAAATCAATAAGATATGGAAAGAAAGTTGCAACATACCAAAAGGAGAAAGCTATCAATGAGTGACATTTTTGCTACATATTGATGGAAGTCCTCAGGGATGATGAGGATTATTGGGGCGAGAAATATAGCTCTAATTATTGATGCCATTGCTCAAATCTTCCTTTTTCATGGATTGTGAAATGACTTATATATACCCAAAACAGCATAGAATGGTCATCGGAGACCAGTTGCCGGACGTGGATAAGAATGGGTTAGGTGGGCAATTAAAAAAAAAACTTAATATACTCTCATATAGAATTAATCAAATAATTTAGTGAAAAAGACTTTTTATTAGTAATTAAAAAGTTTTAGTTCGAAATCACCTCATAACTAATTTATATAAGAAAAAATATAGTGCCATATAATATTAGTATGTACACTATTTCTTTCATATATTTGTCTTCTATAATTATATATATATTTAAGAGTGAATTGCATAAATAATCCACACTAGTGTCACCAAGTTGCAGTTTAGTCCCTAATAGTGGCACCGTTGCAGTTTAGTCCCCGAATAACGAAGGTGACCAAAAAGTTGCATATCAGCCCTCGCGTTAACTATTCCGTTAACTTTTAACACCAACACGCGATGAGAGGTCAAATTTGGACCAAAAACTGAATTTTTAAGACTTAAACTCATTTTTGGTGTCTCATAAAAATTCATTATGAAGCTGAAATGCAAAACTTCATTAATTTCTAACACAAAAAATGAGTTTATATCTTCAAAAAAATCATTTTTTGTCTCAAATTTAATCTCTCATCGCGTGTTGATGTTAAAAGTTAACGGAATAGTTAACGTGTGGACTAATCTGCAACTTTTGACCACTTTTGGGGACTAAACTGCAACGGTATCACTATTAGGGACTAAACTGCAACTTGGTTACACTAATGGGGACCATTTATACAATTCACTCTATATTTAATTAAATTTGTGATTACTAAATGACATTTTAATCTTTTGGATGACCTTATGCTATTATTAATATATAAGTGGGATGCATGGGCTGCTTCTCATCACCTTTCACACTAATAGACCAAAGTGGTGTCTTTGATATCTTCATTAGAATGAAAGAAGTAGTAGTTGTAATTAAATTATAATTTAATTTAATCATTATATAATAAATATGCCCATCTTAGAGTTCTAGAACAAGAAAAAACCAATTTTTTTCTTCGAAGTCGTACTCAAGATCAGCGTGTCAATATTATTTAATTAAATCAAATTGCATAAAAAAAGGACATTACATTTTTTTTGTCTTTTGGAATACATAAAGAAAGTACCTACTCATATTAAACTATAATTTTACGTGTCATGTACGTAAATAAGTGACGGACCAGTTCAAGTGCATGTATACTTGAAGAAGCGTTAAATTTTCAATACAATAAATTAATCATTGATATATACACTAATTGAGGGTGTAAAGGTTAAATTTTAATTTTTCCTTTTTTTTTTCCTAAAAGATCGTCTACTCTAATTTCTTACTAAAATGATGAAAACTAACAAATTTTAATACCGTAACTCAACCAGCAATTCTAATTTGGATTTAATTAAAACTATTACTCAAAATAGTTAATTATGCTTATGAAATGTCATATGTACAACAAAATAAAAATATTTGAAGTCAATTGAAATATCAAACTATCAAAATCATAAAATGAATGCTCTTTTAGAACTGGAAGGAATACATTACGTATCTTGTATTTTCAAATGTAGTATGGAATGTAAAAATAATATTGATACTCCCTATTGGATTTTCAATTTCTCGAAAAAAAATCATCATAATATTTCAATTAGCTGCTCCACAACATAATTATATTACTAATAAGCCAAAGTATTACGTATTATCTGAAGTTTCGTTTTTTACGTAGCATGGGTTCGATTTATATGAGGAGCGGCAAATTTTATATTAAAACTATTAAAAGACAAACTCTAATCTCCTAATCACCCCGCCAAAAT
Source organism: Echium plantagineum (assembly GCA_003412495.2). Classification (NCBI taxonomy): domain Eukaryota; kingdom Viridiplantae; phylum Streptophyta; class Magnoliopsida; order Boraginales; family Boraginaceae; genus Echium; species Echium plantagineum. Next base: position 13,037,319 of record CM016567.1, on the reverse strand, counting down.
ACACTTTGCAATTTATATCCATATATATATACTCCAGACCAGAATACATAAAAATCATCAGAATAACGACTTCATTTAATATTTCAATTAGGTGAGCAAACCATATGAAATTAGGTACATAGAAATGGTGATTACATATTTCTTGGTTATATATATAGTTATTTAATTCGTTGGGGGTTAGTGGATCCTTATCCAATCTTTTAGAAGAATATACATGATATTTTATGAATGTATCCACTCCATAACTCAATCACGACGAACCATATTTGGTAAACAAAAATCTTTGAACGTGTCAAACAAAAACTCAACTCTTTCCATATGCAATTTGATGAGGGCCTTCTTTTATCAAGAAGAAGACCCCCATTTTGGGTAAAAGGCTTCAAAGCCTAAGGCTAGCTCAGAAGGGTGTTGAATATGGTGACTTGAATAGGCAGATTCACTAAGGAAACAATTGGAGCACAGGTTATTACCTATTAAGGTCGTTTCTTGAGGGACAAGAAAGTGTATTAGGTAGTTAACTTATGTGGGCTTTTCTTGTAGGAAAAGTATTTCCTTTTGAGTGTCTTAGTGTAGCCTATAAATAGGGAATTTTCTCCTTAGACTTGGATGAGCTGAAAAGAAGACTCAGAGAATAGATTTCCTGGTTTCTATTCTCTGAGGTCTAGAAGCCAGAGAGAGACAAGATGTAGCTAATTAGATAGGTTAAGAGTTTTAGAATAGTGAGTCTTATAATTCTATTCTAGGAATAGTGTAGGCTGGTAATTCTATTCATCTGAGATCTGATTGATCAACTCTGTAACCTGATCTTCCCATTATAGTGAATTGTTTGTGGCTTGGAGCCCGTGGAGTACTCCTAACACGTTGTTAGGGAGACCACCTTAAATTCTGGTGTTCTTTACTTTCGTGCACTTTACGTGATTCTTTGTCTAAGATTCGCATCTGATTTGTTAATTCGCTTCCGCTGTCATAACAAATTGGTATCAGAGCTAAGGTTGGTGATCCGGATTTCTAAAGAAATTGGTACCACAGCCTGGGGCTATATCTGCGAAGAAGATGAGTGGTGAAGTGACGATTTTATTGAAACATAATGGGAGAAATTAGTTACAGTCTCTAGGTTTCCGGATCAAGTTATGCCCTCCATGGTAAGTAATTCTCACAGAGTCTTTTGGTTGGACGTTCATGATGCACTGGTTGATACTAGTGAAGATCATGATACATCGGAGAAGAAGTTCTTCAGTAGGCCGATGATGGGTCCGAGTGCGACGGGTGAGTGCTACAGCATATGGAGTTGGGTCTGGTGTGACCCAAGAGGAGGCAGCAACAGAAAGGGTGTCGGGGTGGTATTGTCGGGTTTGCCAACGGCGGTACACATTCAGAAGAGGACATAGCCTTGTTGCAGTGGATGACACATTTTACACCGATGTGTCGGTCCTTGATTCCGGAGCAGTCTGTACATTGAACGAGGTAAGACAAGGAACTCACTTGACGATGAATTTGTTATCTCTGAGTCGTTTGGACAAGAAGGGGTTCAATTTCAGCGAAGAAGGTGGAGGATTAGTTGTCTCTATAGGTTCAGATGTACGTCTGAGAGGTGTAGTTCGTGGAACCTTGTATGTCTTTCAAGGTAGGACGTTCTTTGGGTCACACTGCTGTGGTGTTGGGAAACAGGTGGAGCAAAGGGATTATGGAGTCAGTAGTGGTTCGGAGAATGGTAGTTCTCGTTCACTTTCAGGTGGCATCAACTCCAGTGGCGCCAAGTTTCATGGTAGCATCGACAGCAGTGGGGAGGTTCAACGGTGTTTGAATATTACTCGCTACCAAGAGTAATCGCAGAAAGACAGCCCGGTGACAGGGCAGTATGGATGGAGATGCTGGGCATCGTCCATTCTTTTGGTGTCGGTTTGAGGCATTCTGTCACAGATAGAGAATAGTTTTTCAGGTTACTATTCATCTGGTGTTGTGATCAACACATCTGAAGTTGCCCGGTGATAGGGCAACATATGAGATGGAGGTGTTGGACATCGTCTATCTCTTCTGAGTGTCTTCTGGGCACATCTATCACATCTGAGTACATTTGGCGTATTTGGTACACTTGGTACATTTGGCGTATCTGGTACATTTGGTACATTTGACGCATCTGGTACATTTGGTACATTTGACGCATTTGGTACATCTGGAACAACCCGGTGACAGGGCAGTATGGATAGGGATGCTGGGCATCGTCTAGTCCTTTGGTGTCGGTTTGGGGCACTTCTGTCACAGTTATGGGATGGAGATGCTGAGCGTCGTCTATTCGCATCTGAGTTGCTGGGCAACATCTGAGTTCACTATCTAAGCACATTTGGTACTAGTAGTACATCTGGTGCATTGGGAAGAGTTTCTGCAGCTGACATCTGAAGAAGATTCAAGTCAAGGTGGAGATTGTTGAATATGGTGACTTGAATAGGCAGATTCACTAAGGAAACAATTGGAGCACAGGTTATTACCTATTAAGGTCGTTTCTTGAGGGACAAGAAAGTGTATTAGGTAGTTAACTTATGTGGGCTTTTCTTGTAGAAAAAGTATTTCCTTTTGAGTGTCTTAGTGTAGCCTATAAATAGGGAATTTTCTCCTTAGACTTGGATGAGCTGAAAAGAAGACTCAGAGAATAGATTTCCTGGTTTCTATTCTCTGAGGTCTAGAAGCCAGAGAGAGACAAGATGTAGCTAATTAGATAGGTTAAGAGTTTTAGAATAGTGAGTCTTATAATTCTATTCTAGGAATAGTGTAGGCTGGTAATTCTATTCATCTGAGATCTGATTGATCAACTCTGTAACCTGATCTTCCCATTATAGTGAATTGTTTGTGGCTTGGAGCCCGTGGAGTACTCCTAACACGTTGTTAGGGAGACCACGTTAAATTCTGGTGTTCTTTACTTTCGTGCACTTTACGTGATTCTTTGTCTAAGATTCGCATCCGATTTGTTAATTCGCTTCCGCTGTCATAACAAAGGGTGTAGTCCACTTTTTAGTGAAAGAAGGTTTGGCTCAATCCTCACCTTCCACTTGTCATCATCTCAAGGCTTCAAGATCAAGACTCTTGCCTATAAATACTCACTCATTTCCACTTGAGAGAGGGTTGGAAAACATAAGGTTGAAAACATATTGGGTTGGTAAGAATTATCTCACACAAGATAGAAATTCTTACTCGGCCATCTTAGCAAATATTCCGATATTTCATATACTTCAAACACCCCTTTTAGAATCTCTCCTTTTACTCCATTCTCTTCTAGTCACTCCTTTGATCTCTTACTAACTTGATCGTCGGAGTGGCCGCGGCCTAGCCAGTCGTGGCCTTAGGTACCCGGAGCTGGAGCTGGAGCATTCAGGAGGAGATTCTTCAAGCAAACATCCACCACCCGAAGCCATGGGACACAGGAGCACCTCCCAGGAGGTATCCAGGAGCACTTCCATCTTTGTAGAGGTCCCTAGGAGGCCTAGGACGGGATCTCACCTCTACCCAGGACATCCAGGAGCCCTTCCAACTCCTGCAATGGCCCAGGGACCGGAGGCTGATCTCCCTAGACCCTCCATTCCATCTAGGGTGGAAAAGAGACAGGAGTCCCCCATCAAACACAGGCCAGGCAAGGAGCCTATGGAGGACCCCTTTGAGGTGGAGAGCCTTCTCAGGAAGAAGCTACCACATCACAATTAGTCATTCAATAATCTAATCTCATTCATCACGTTCTGCCTAATTGCTAGGAATAAATAAAATGAGGGTTGACAAAATTAAAATATATTACCTCCGTCCTTAAAAGATTGTCACATTTTGACTTTTGTTAGTCAAATATAACAAAATTTGATCATGAATTTTATTAAACGATAAAAAATAATATAGCCTTGTGAGACCTTCTAAGATTCGTCTCAATATATATTTTTGAAATATCAAGTTTTTATAATTTTTTCACATATAGAATAATAGATATATACGTTTTAAATCATGTTTTGCTGACCACTAAAAATCAAAATGTGACAATCATTTAGGGATGGAGGAAGTAATAAAGGTTGGATATTAGGTAGTACATTACATTTTCCTGACATAACCTTTTTAGGTCTTTCAATTCCCTTCCCAATCATACACATGCATTATTATGACTTAATTATTGGTCTACATTTCCCTTATTACATCCCCTGATTTTTTTTTCTTATATTTTAAGTACGGGTTCGAGATAATTGTGAGTGTGACGATTTGCACAATTTAATTATTAAACTATATCTCCAGAGATAGTATTAAAAAAGGAGCAAAAGCGATGTTCAATACACATGTAATGAGTACGTTAGAATCTAAATGCAAACATGCGTGATGATTATTGTCTTTTACCTTAGAAAAAAGAATATGTGGTATATCCACGTGAATGGTCGTCAAACCAGTTAGCCAGACGTGTATACACATGTAATGAATACGTTAGAATTTAAATACAAACATGCGTAATTAGTATTGTCTTTTATCCCAGAAAAAAGAATGTGTGGTATATCCACGTGGATGATCGTCAAACCAGTTAACCAGACGTGTGAAGTTGAAAAAGTGGTTGAGCAGCAGCCAGGCTGCTGGTCAAGGTCCGCCTATGGAAGACGTATATAGTAATCACCAAATCTCATGGGAGTAGCCTTATATTTCAACCATCATCTATCATATTTGTATGCCTTATATATGTGAAAAGATTGGGTGCATCAATACTTCCATGCATCAGGTGCATCAGGTATCCATTTAAAGGTTTCACGTGGGTATTGTACCCACTTGAAACTTCATCATTGGTACTTGTACCCAAATTGTACTATAGCAATAGTACAATACCACATATTTATCAATCCAAAATAAATATGTAGTATTGTACCTTTGTTATAGTACAATTTGGGTACAAGTACCAATGATGAAGTTTTAAGTGGGTACAGTTAGGGGTACGATTGGATATGGACTTAAACCGAACCGGGACCGAACCGATCCAAGACCGGCGGTTTTTTTCGGTTTTAAAACCGATCGGATCGGTTTCGGTTATTTGGATTAAAAAAACCGATCGGATCGGATCGGATCGGTCTTACAAAAAATAACCGGCGGATAAAAACCGATCTGATTGATATTGTTATTATGTATTTGGACTTTGAACAATATTTTATTTTTTATATTCCAAACATTTGAATGATATTGTTATTAATTTATATTGAGGTTGTGACTTGTGAGTATTGTTTTTTTGTGTTGATGGTAGATTTAGACCAAAAAAATTCAAGTAGAAAGCACAAAATATGAATCTAAATATGAATTTGTAGTTAAAAAGCCTATCAATCGGTAAAAAAATTGGCCCAAAAAGTGCCCAAACTTGATCCAGAAGCGGCCCAGTATTTGAAGCCCGTAACCGGCCAAAAAACCGAACCGGTCTGAAACCGGCGGTTTTAACTGAACTCGGTTTTTTCGGTTTTCGGATCGGTCTCGGTTTTTGTTTTTAAAAAAACCGAAAATTCGGATCGGGTTTTTTTTTAGGCAAAAAACCGCAAAAACCGGTCCAATCGTAACCCTAGGTACAGTACCCACGTAAAACCTTTAAATGGGTAATTGATGTACCTGATGCACCGAATTATTGATGCACCGAAACCCGGCCCTTATATATTCGTGTGTTATATATCTAGTTTTAGGATATTAAAGATTATATTATGATTAGTTGTAATGTAAGTATGTAACCAATTAGATAATTGTCGGTATTCGATTCATAAAACTTGACTTGAAACCCGCTTCAAGATCAATCACATTGGAGTCGAATACAAAGGTTTTGCTCGATATTGATAAAAATTTGAATAATTACTCAACTTAATAAAGAGTATGTAAGGACGGGTAATAAGGCGACGCACCACTATTACGAGAAATACTTAGAGCCTAACTATATATAGAGTTAGGTTTTACTAATCAAAAGGAAAAATTGTCCATCAAAGCACCCATAAAAATAGCATAAAACATAACTACCTGTTTAATCTTGATCCAACGGTTCAGATATGAAGTTAGGTTTTACTAACCCGTCTTAAGTTAGGTTGCAAGAAAAAACTCCACTATTACTACTACAAAAAACCATTTAAATAACGCTCAAAATTATAAAGAGAACGAACCAGGTCTTCAGTTGACATTTTGGAGGCTCCGGCAAAATTACAAAATGAGCCCCTTGGAAATTGTACTAATTTCGTGAGAGTTAATTGCTAGAATGGTCCCAGTAAGTGGGAGCGTGGTGCAGTTTGATTCTCGAAAGTGACATTGTTGTGGAAATGGTCCCGAAAGTGTGTATAATGGTGCATTTTGGTTCCTGATCCGTTAATATTGACGGTTGTCGGCCTGAAAAGTGAAGTTTTGGTGCAAAAGTGAAACTTTGAGAAGTTTGTCGCCTTAATGAAATGAGGGGGACCAAATGACTAAATTACCCCTTGATACACTTTTCTTTTTCAATTTTTTGATTGTTTTTCCTTGTAAAAAAGGATCAATTTTGGTAGTTGTTTTAGCAAAAAGTTCCAGTTTTTGGCAAAATTGTTCGAAATAAAAAAGGTTCTATTTTCATAGGTTTTTGGATAAAGTAGTTGGGAGGCAGCAGTCGGCCTTCATTCCGGGGAGGAGAATCTCGGATGGCATTCTGTTAATGCAAGAGCTTGTGTCGGGGTATCATCGACGTGTGGGGGTGCCTAGGTGTGCTATAAAGATCGACATCATGAAGGCGTTCGACTCGGTGAATTGGGAGTTTCTTTGGTGTGTGTTGGGGCTGCTTGGGGTCCCTCGAATTTTCATTGGGTGGATTAAAGCTAGTGTGAGTTCGGCTTGGTTCTCGATGTGTTTTAATGGGAGCAATCATGGTTTCTTTCCAAGTAGTAGGGGGTTGAGGCAAGGTGATCCGTTATCACCGTATCTTTTCATTATAGTGATGGATTTGTTCAATGAGTTCATGAAGCATGAGGTTGAGCGGGCTGATTTTGTCTTTCATCCAGGGTGTAAGGAGTTGTGTTTGACGAATGTTTGTTTTGCGGATGATATGTTTGTGTTATGTGGTGCTACTGAAGAGACAGTGTGTATTGTTGCAAGAGTTTTGAAGGAGTTTGGGGAGTTGTCCGGGCTTAAGCCAAACTTGACCAAGAGTACATTGTATGTCGCAGGAGTAGACGAAGAACGCGAGGCTGATTTGAGCAGATTGTTGGGCATCTCTTTGGGTAAACTGCCCATCAAATATTTGGGAATTCCACTGGTCACTAAGAAAATTGGGTTTTCAGATTGTCGGCCGTTGATCAAGGGGATTCAAGCAAAGATAGAGGCATGGGGTAATCGACACTTGAGTTTTGCTGGGAGATTAGTGCTCATAAATACTGTTATCTTTGGTAAAGAGAACTATTGGTGTCCATGTCTGTTACTTCCGAAGGCGGTGATTAAGAAGATTGAAGGAATGGTTAGAAGGTTTTTATGGAGGGGGGAAGCGAGTGGTCGATATTTGGCGAAGGTGAAATGGGATGATATTACAAAAAGCAAGAAGGAAGAAGGGTTGGGAATTAAGAAGCTTGGGGAATGGAATAGGGTATGTATGGGCCTAGTGCTGTTCGCGGGCCGGGTTACCCGAGACCCGACTCGGTACCCGCCTCGGGAACCCGGTCCGAAACCCGACTCGAAATGTGACGGTACCCGGTTTCGATTCCAACATCAAAATCGAAACCGATTCGGGTAATACCCGGGACCGGCCCGGGAATCTTTATTAAATTAATAGATTTTTTAACTTCAGTATTAAATAATTAGACCTTTGGACTTCAGTATTAAATTATAAGACCTTTTGACTTCACCAAGCAAACATAAACGTTATTATTATATTTGGATTCTGGAGGCAGAGCTTCATAAACTAAAAACTTTCTTTGTTCTTTCACTTATTTCCAAGGAGGGGTCTACTAATTAACAATAATATTAAGGTAATCTTTTCTTCTTTTTATTATATATATATATTATGCAATTAGTGAACTACAAATTCATGTGTTTCTCCAATAAATACTTCAAACATATATTGAAAAAATCCTAACTTTAGCTTATTTTGATGGAAAATCCAATGCTTTCAGCCATGGGTATGCGTTAAATTCTGAAAAATGTCAAGATTTTTATAAATAATTATGAGTAACATATATATTCAAAAAAAATCTTAACTTTAGCTTCCTTTTGTCGAAAATGCAGGAACCTACTGTTGCTTCGAAAACGAATTGAAGTTGCTTTCATTTTGGTTGAAACTGGAGTGTTTTGGTTCTAAGATATACATGCGCTTGTTGGCTGTTGCTTGCATTTTGGTTGAAATTGGAGTATTTTAATTACTTATTTGACATATTATGTAGTTAGCTTTTGGTTTGTAACATTGAATTGATAAACACAAGTCTCTTTTGGTGTGTTAATCTATTTTATGAATGTTGGTTACTTGGTTTAAGGATTAATTGATAATGTTTCTATATAGATTGTCATGAACAATACAAGCGGATTTCGAGTTTGAATCGAGTACCGAGTCCAATCGAGTATCGATTCGGGTACTCGACTCCAGACCGGTCCCGAGTCGGGTCTTCGTTGAAAATAAGAGCTTTCGAGCCGGTTTCGGCTCTCGGTTCTTACTCGAATTGTTATCGAGTCGGGTATCGGGTTTACCCGGTTCTCAACCGAGCCGGTCCGGTTATAACTGGACTCGGACCGACTCGGCTCGATAACAGCACTATGTATGGCTGCTCATATTTGGGACATTTGCAGGCTTAATGAGAGTCTCTGGGTAAGGTGGATTGCTATGTATAGGTTGAGGGGAGCTAGTATTTGGAGTCTTAAAGTTAGGAGCACGGATAGTAGTGGTTGGCGGAGTTTGTTGAAACATAGAGAGATGGTGCGACAATATGTCCAAGTCGAGGTAGGGGATGGGCAAGAAGCTAATTTCTGGTTCGATTGGTGGAAGGAGGAAGGGCCATTAGATAAGACATGTACAGAGGAAACAATGTTGGCTTTGGGAGTGGATGCAAAAATGTCAATTGCTCAAGTGATTGAGAGAGGGAGATGGCCAAGAGGCAGAAGGTTTACACCAGAAATTCAGGCCATTGTTGATGCTTTGCCTCGTCTGAGAGCTGGTAAAAGAGACACGGTGAGGTGGAGGGGGTGCGAGGGGCCCATGAAGCCGAGTGTCATGTGGAGGGCGCTCCAACCGGAGACGCCAAAGCCTAGCTGGGTGAATATTGTCTGGTGTTCGGGGAATGTGCAGCGACACAGTTTTGTTTGTTGGGTGTTGTGTTGTGGAAAGCTTCCCATGAAAGATAGACTGCGAGGTTGGGGTATGAATATGGACGAGAAGTGCGTGATGTGTGAAGAGGAGGAGAGTGTGAAGCATTTGTTCTTCGAGTGCCCTTTTTCTCGTACGGTGTGGCGTAAGTTGCTTTTGTATGTGAATGATTTCAGAGAGCCGAGGGGTTGGAGCGAGGAGTTAGAATATGTCATTGCTAACTATAAAGGGAAGTCTTTCAAGAATTGATTGTGCAAGTTGAGTCTTTGTTGTGTGATCTATGAAATATGGAGTGAGCGGAATAGGCGGGTGTTTGATAATGTAAATAGAGTGGTTGAGAATATTGTTCATAGGAGTATTATATATATTAGAGGTCGAGTTTGTAGATGGAGAGTGCCTCGTACAAAAGGTAATTGGAGGATTTGTATTGATTGGGGGTTTCCACTTGATATTTTGGTATAGGATTGATTGTATAGCAAATGATTATATTGCAGAGTAGATTGAGGATGAGGCTGGAGTCTAGATGTTGATAATATATCTTATGAGGAATTGTTGGAACTTAGCGATGGGTTTGGAAGTGGAAATGGAGTGCAGCTTAAGCCAGGAGTAATTCCAAGCAGAGGAAGAGATGGAAAGCTTCAATGTGATCATTTGCTGCATCACACTGTTATACTAAAATAGATGATGTAGAGTTGTTCCTGTAGTGTGTTTTTTTTCTTCCTTTCCGTCTCTGTACATCTCTACTTTACTATGAAATATAATAAATTCAAAAAAAAAAAACTATCAAAATAAAAAATCGAACATTTGTGTCAAAACCAAAAATTTTATCTAAAAGAACTACTAAAATCAAACTCTTTTTACTAGAGAAATAAATAAATAAAAAATTGAAAAAAAGAAAAAGAAAAAAGTGTATCAAAATATCAAGGGGGTAGTTTAGTCATTTTACCCCTCCAAGTTTCATTAAGGTAACCAACTTCTAAAAAGTTTTATTTTTGCCCCAAAACTTCACTCTTTACGCCGAAAATCATTAATGTTAACAGAACAGGGACCAAGAGGCACCATTATACACACTTTTAAGACCATTTCCGCAACAATGTCAATTTCGAGAACCAAACTACACCAAGGCCTACTTACTGGGACCATTCCAACAATAAACTCAATTTCGTGATGGATATGAGTTTACTGGACCAGCGAAACTCCTAGGTTGCGCTAGGTAATCCAACATCCGGATTCAAACTAGGTGGAGCCCTAATCTGTCGAGTCGATATTGTCCTATGAGGTGATTTTTTGAGGTTTGTACACCAAATTTAGGAGCTAGCTTAGGTGATAATCAGAATAAAATTTAACGTGCCTGAAAGTGTAGTCGGAATATGATTATAGACACAGAAATGCTTATATCGTTAAAAACTCGTAGGATAAAGAAGTATCTATCATATTACAATTAAGAATAAGTTACTGTAATGAGTTATGTACTTATGTGACCATAGAATTGTGTTTCCACTATGAGAAAAAACTCCACGCAAGAACTGCCGACAATTAAGAACAAGTTTATGTAATGAGTTAGTACATTTGTTAAATTAGTCGATGAGTAGTTCACAATTATATTTATTTATACTTATTTGTGAACAGCTTTGTTATATTAACTTATTCTTACTTTTTATGCTTATTAGTTATTACTACTATATTTGTTATAAAAAATTAAAAATTACTACTCATCCGCATTTGTTGAACATGATCATTATATTTATTACACTTTAAATTATAGTGATCATTAATAAAGTAAATCATTTTTATATTTTTATCAATATTCTTTTGAAATAACTCTAGAGTTATTTAATTTGATTAGTTGTTTGTTTACGAAAATATTTTTGTTATATTCATTTTCTAGTTCAATTGAATATCTACTAACTATACAATAAATACAAATTATCAAATCGAGTCTTTCTATTATCACTATAACTAGATGTTTATATACAATCTAATATGTGCAATAAATTTATCACATTTATAATATATGATTTTTGCTTAATTGATAAAAATAAGACTTTATGTCATAATAATATATTTTTCATCTTAAATAAATTTACTCTCAATGTGCAAAATAAAATAAGATATTTACAAAAGGCTGGCGATATTGCCAGAGCGATTTTCATTCTGCCAGAGCAAAATTGGAGTTTGTACCTATTTTAACCTTTCAAGTCAACTATTGCATTATGTCATTAGTATTTAATATTTAATATTTTCTTGCAATTAGAATAATTTTGAAAATCAGCAATAAATGAACTCATTTCATATTTTAAATATATATTCTTAATGTTAGTTAATCATCATTATTGCTCTCTTAGTCAACTACTAGTATAAATTTACTAAAGGAAACAATTTACAAAATATGTTCTATTTCAATTAAAAATAAATGGCAATAGACATTAGTATGTAGGATCTTCAATATCAATTAAAAAGAAATGAATGTAGAAATTAGTTCTCTGTAACTTTTTTTTGCACGGAGTTAGCAATTAAAGAAGAAAAGGTAATCTTAAACAATGAATTTTGTTAGGTAAGTTTATGCAACACAATATCCACAAGAACTAATACTCAGTATTAAACAATGAAAAGATGAACATAAGACAAATAAATTAAAATAAAAACTACTACGTTTAAATTAACATTTTCTCAACTATGAGGATGAGAACATTTACCGAGCTTTTCTATGATTTCAAATTGTAAAGGATTTATTTTGGTTGAACTTTTATTTTTTTCTCGTTCGCCCTTTGATCCGTTGAATATTGGATTCATAAACCATAGGATTTGACTCGTGAACAATCTCGTATAATTTATCTTGAGCACATTACCTTTCCGATGATGATAATTATCATTCAACTTAGATATTAATTTTTCAAATTCAATACCTTCAAAAATAGTGTCAAATATTGATGATCTTGAGTCTATACGCCATTGAGAATGAATAATTTCAAGAGGAATCGTCTTTCGCTCTTTCTTATTCAAAGTTTCATCTCATTAATGATGATTTACTAATATTAAGAATGCATATATTTAAAATATTGAATGTGTTCATTTATTGCTGATTTTCAAAATTAACTTTAATTGCAAGAAGAAATTAAATAATGATAAACTATAATAGTTGACTTGAAGGTTAAAATAGGTACATACTCAAACTTTGCTCTGGCAGAATGAAAATTGCTCTGACAATATTATTTTCACAAAATGAAGGTCATCATTTTTTTATAATGTTAGTGAGTAGTTAATTTAGAAATTATTCTCAAAATAAAGTAATTATATACTAAATTATTTTAATATAATTATAGTTAACATTCAACTTCAGCAAATAACTTCTAACACATATATGAAATTTTTATTCAAATTTTATGAGGAATTGAGAACATGTGGCTTCAAAAAATAACCCCAATTCCGTTTAAAAAATAGTGTAAACTAATAGTCAAAAAAATTTATTCAAATTTTTAAAAATCGCTTATTTTCCTAATTTTATGTGAAATTGAGAACATGGGGTTTCATATCTTTATTAACTAATTACCCACTTCCCGTATTTTATATGGTAACATTTCCATATTATATATGGTAAGATTTATTAACTAATTACCCACTTTCCATATCATATATGGTAAGATATTATATATGGTAAGATTAGGATTTGTTTTTAACATATTGAATTTTTCACAACTTTTTTCACGCTCTACGAAAATAACTATATATTAATTCATAATTGATATGAGTCTTAAAATTGATAAATCACACGCTTAACATAGTAACTTCTCCCCACCGTCACTCTCTGTCTGTCTCTCTCTCTCCTTTGCGCCAAAACCTTAAACCCTGTAAGTTCACTTTTGGTTTTCTTGGTTTACTTTCTTTATATACTTCCTATAATATTTGGTAAAAATCATAGTATTTAATTTAATTTACTATTAATACAATTTTTCGATTCAAATTAAATGTATGGGTGTCAATTAAGTTTACAAAATTAGAAATCAAGTTAGACAATTTCATGGAATTGAGGGACTACTATTTTCTTCCGATCAACGATTGATTTTTTGTTGATGTGTTATGTTTTTTTATTCTATAATATGACGACTTGTTTCCCAGTTTTTTTTTGTTGTTCATGTCTGTAATCTGTATGTATAAATAAACACAAATTACGCATATTTACTTATTTAGTTGAGAATTGTCCAATTAGTTTAATAATTTTTTTGTGAGAGATTGGTTAGTTATGTAGAAATTGGCAAGAAATAATGTGATTGATCCCTAGTTAGATGCACCGATTTTGTTGAAGTAGCACTATTGTGGTAAAAGAATGGTTTTTTTTCGATAATGAAGTTTTTGCGGTGTATATTTATGGTTCTTTTGGAGGATGGTGATGGTAGACAAGTGGAAAACCTGGAAATTAACAAGTGTTTGTTGGATGTAGGATTTGGACACATCTTCAATTCAATATAAAACTGAAATCATGAAACCATCGTCAGAAGCTTACTCCTTCGTCTCCCCCACCTACAAGGCCCCACCCGCACCACTGACCACCATGGAGTCCTCAATTCATGCAGTAGAAAGTATCTTGCAATACAGATTCAAGAACAAGAATCTTCTGGAAGAAGCTTTAACTCACCCATCTTACACCGATTCAGCAAACTACCAGCGCTTGGAGTTGTTGGGTGATGCTGCTTTGGGTTTAGCGGTTAGTAAATATTTCTACAAGGCTTACCCTGACGTTGACCAAGGTCAACTCTCGCTTTTGCGTGCAGCTAATGTTAGTACCGAGAAACTTGCGCGGGTTGCTGTCCGAATGGGCCTTTATCGCTACGTCCGACATAATGCCACCGTTCTTGATGATAAGGTAACTCGAGTTTTTGTTTTGTTTGTCCAGTTTAGATTAATGTTTTTGTTTGTCCAGTTTGGATTGTGAGTTGTGAACTTTATTGTGATCGATTAGAGACGTTGAATAGAGAAACCTTTTAAACATAAGTGTTGATGTTGATGGATCTCATTCAACCTTTTATTAATGCTCACTAGATTACTATAACAAATGCATGTGTTAAGTTGTGTATTTAAATTAAGTTAGTAACTCTCATTAGATTACAATCTCCAATCCATTTATTACAAAGATGGATAAGGCTCAATAGAGTAGTAACATGCCGGGAAGGTGTTAATCAATCAATGTTTTGCTTGTTCAATTTGGGGTTTTGGATTTTGATGTGATTTTTCAATATACTTCATTTACTGACATAATTTTTGTTCAAGCTAGTTTTGAGCATTGAAAGTCAAACTTGAATTTTTTTTATTGGGATGCCGTAGTATATTTGCTAAATGAGTCTTATGTGGAAACGACCATCCTGCTTCCATTGGAGCCTGTAGTGAGGACAAAGTACATTCGAGAACTTGTAATGATATGTGGTCTAATCAATTGATTTTGTAAGGATTCTGTGATCAAAGTTAAAATCAGGATGCATTACTTTTTTTATCACATATTTTAGTGGGTTATGAAGCTTTTCTCTCAAGTTGAATTATTTAGGCAGCCATGTTTGATTTGTCTGTGATGTTCAGGTTCGGGAGTTTGTAACGGTAGTTCAAGAAGAGGATGAAACAGAAGTGTATGGGGGAGCAATAAAGGCGCCAAAGGTTCTCGCAGACATAGTAGAGTCAGTAGCGGCGGCAGTTTATGTTGATTGTGGGTACAATTCAGATGATCTATGGGTGGTCAGTTTATTGACAATTTAATTATTTCTTGATTTTTTGCTCTTTTGCATTCTATCGAATATCTAGCTCCGAACTCAGATTCAGATGTGCAGTACCTTATAATATAAAATTTCTAAACCTGCTAAAATTTTCAATTTTCAAACATGTCATTCTTAAATGCTAGAGATTCTTCTGCATCTAGAAAATAATTCGAAGGTATATCAAGGAAGACTTAGATTCATTGGAAGTGATTGTTTTAATGTAATAGTCATCAAAGGTGCAAAACTTCATTAAGGATTGAAAGATGGTCCTCCCATTTATTTATACAGATTTCTTATGATCTTTTTCTGTCAATGGATTGTACTAACTCGTTATCATTTTCCTCCTTATTAGGTGTATAGAGGCCTATTGGAACCTATAGTAACAGTTGATGTACTGGAACAACAACCACAACCTGTGACCATGCTCTTTGAGATGTGCCAAAAAGAAGGAAAGAAGGTTGATATAAAACATTGGAGGAAAGGGGAGAAAAATATTAGTAGTATCTTTGTTAATGGGGAATTCATTGCTTCAAGCTCTTCGAAGCATAGACAGAATGCAAAACTTCATGCTGCTAAGCTAGCCCTGCAGAAGTTGTCACGCGAAGTTCCCAACAAGGTGGGTATTGACCTTGGACTGGATGGGAATAAAGAAGTCCAAGGAGCCAAGCAAAAGTTACATGAGCTATGTGGCAAAAGGAAGTGGGCCAAGCCAATTTTCAGGTATAAACATTTTACCTTTTCAGACAATGTGCTCATTTGCGATGAATACCTAAAATAATTTCTAAAGAGATTTAGTTATATTATACATCCTTACGTTAAACATTTTTTTGGTAGTTTTCTTCAGAATATAGATATGATCTTTACTAAGGCCATTTTGTTGTTTTTCCTTTATGTAGCATCATTTTTTTTTCCTTTTTAGGGGTAGCATCATTTTTTTGTATGTGTATGTCAGCTATGTAGAAAAATCATCTCTCTATTATTTTCTTTTCGGTCAGCTTGTCCCCATTATGTGAACGGGCGATACCAAGGGTACACCTACCCTTAAATTTGAAACTAGCCTCCATATTCTCCTGAAAGTTTTTTTGCAACAGCAAATTTTTCTAATTCGTCTCCTTATATAATTGTCCGTCTACTCAATGAAAACTGTTGGTGAATGCTGAAAAATACTAGATGATCTTCTTGCTCATAAAAAGTTGGAAATCGATTTATGAATTAATAATCCTGAGACCGGTTTTTATGAATAATGTCTTCGTTTTATGCACTAAGTTACTAACAAATCCTGTATTGTTTCAAATGACTGCAGCATAGACAAAGAGACTGGTCCTACTAATAGGAGAAAATTTGTATGCTCTGTTGAAGTTGAAACGCTTGAGAGAGTGTTCGTTGCTCCTGGGAATGAAAAGACGAAAATCAAAGATGCAGAGAACTCCGCAGCTTCCTGTATGCTCTGTGGCCTTCATGAACATAACTTAATATGATATGAGCGTAGCTTGTTGAGGTATTTAATCCCCAATTATCGTTGATAGGTAGTTTTTGGCTCCTATTAATTAAGAATTTGCACTTTAGTCCTTGTTATTATTCATCGGTTTCATAAATGGTCATTACAAATGACGGTCTTGAATCTTAACAAGGATGCAAGTGTTCATTCTCGAGTAATAGGGATCAAAACCTATTTATCTAACATAATAAATGTAAACTTTCCTGTAGTTATTCTCCTCGTCTTCGCGACTTCTGTATGTGATTTGCTGATGACTTGCTTTCAGAATAATGTAAGATTTTCATTCTTCTAATTGTATCTCCTTCAAGCTTTTTTTCACAAACTACACTATTACTTAAATTAAGATGTCTACATGGAACTTTTATTTTTGGCGTTCGGAAGACAAAAAAAATGTGTAACAACCCATTTGTCGAAGTAAAAAGTGGTAAAAATGTGTACCGATCCGTTCAAAACTAATTTAACAAAATTTCGCATGACTATTATTTTGAGAATTCATAGTTAAAATTTTTAAAGTTTGACTTTCAAAATAAAAAGTGATCAAATAAAATGGGATGAAGGGAATATATATATAAACTTTACATTAGATGACTTACTTCATTCTTTCAATATGAAAACATAAAATGCTACATTTGATCTTTTGATGTTCAAGCATAAAAAACTTTTAGGCACCCCTCTAGTAACATGTTATTTGCTCGAATCAAAACTTATTATATATCAATATAAATGAAGTACACTGAAAAATATTAAACTCAAGAATGATTCTCAAGTTCAAAGAAAAACTTAAAACAAGTATAAAACACATAAAGTACTGTTAATTTTTTGTGATCTGACTAAACATGTTGACAACTATTGTCGCAAGAAATGCTTAGCCCAGAAAATGGTGGTACATGTTGCAGTAGTCACGTTATCAGCCTTCAATCTCAATGCTAACATCTGTCGATAAACAATATTCGATGTAGTTAGATGATCGTTAGATCGAGCTACTATTCATAGTCGTCGGTGGAAGAACTACGGGAGGCGGGGGGGGGGGAGGCTACGGGAGTCGGGAGATGGTCGACGAGTGAGAGAGAGGATACATTTATACATACAACACAATAAAGTTTTGATGTGAAATTATGATTTTGCTCCCTTATTTGGAAGGGTAGTGAATGAGAAAGTTCAGTAAATGACTAAATGTTCAAATCGTAATTTAAATGTTGTTTTGTAATTGAGTAAAAGCCACATCGTGCGAGTGACACCCTTGGTCGCCAAACCATAGTTTAAAAAAAATGAAAGGATTATTTTATCTTTGGATGAAACTCTCCACTCAAAGGTACAAATAAGGTGACTCAATCGAATAGCCTAATAGAAAAAGCTTTTGATAGTGAGGTTCTCTATTTGAAACTCACCTCACCCCTAATTTACGAAACAAAAAAAAGGTACAAATAAGCTCTATTTCAGTACTGTGTTGGTGTGTATACTACTATAAAATCTCCAAACCCAATTGATTCCCTCAATTTGAAGCAACCCATGATGAATTTGAAGCTGATATCTCAAAATGAAGCAAACCCAGAAACAAAAAGTAAGAGTGAGATGGTGGATTTAGGAAATGGGAGTGAAGTGTTGTACCGTACAAGGTTCTTGTCGTACGAGGAATCTTGGAACTACTTCGACTATCTCAACAAACACATCCCTTGGACACGTCCCACTATTACCGTTTTTGGTCGCCCTGTTATTCAGGTTTCTCAATAATTCACAAATTCTTGATACCCAATTTCATAAAAATTGAATCTTGATTGCTATTGAACTCAAATATTATGTATCAGAGCGGTTGATTGGAGATGTCGTATTCATATTTCGGCCTAGTGGGATAATGCTCTGTTTAGTTTGATTTGGTGGTTCCTCAGATAATTTGTATATTTGGGTGACATGTAATGAGTATAAAAAAGATGGTATTCTTACGTCAGTTAGCATTAACGTGATGGTTTTGCTACGAATCGAAGTTGTAAGTGTCAATTAAGTAGACAAAGTTTGTTAATTTTGACTACTGAATATCAAATTAATCACTTTTTTGGAATGAAGATGGTATTTCTTTTTTTGCCTTTTACTAGGGTGTTAGTTTTTTAAGCTCCTGTCGTATTAGCTATGAAGTGATTAACAAATAGTGAAAGTCATATGCTCACAAGAAACCTGGGAAGTAATGAAGAATCATATGGTTGGAAGTTTGTGCTACCTACGCTTCTTAGCTAGTGTGAAGTAGTAGATAGTGGTTGCACTTCATGGCGGGTCAATTTGGAAACATTCTTTGTTAGTACATGGGTAAGGCTGCATATGATCTGATCCCCCTTACCTCGTTGGCGAGAGCGTCTTTATGAGCATTGGATCATGTTATTGTGTGGGCATTTTGTGTTATCGTTGTTAATCTCCATTCTTGGAGCTGAGGGCTATAGGCCAATGGCTATATACAAACTACCATTGTTTCATAATCCATACAATTAGACTGGTGTTAACTGAAGGAAATGAGCCAAACACTTCGATTGGTGTGTGCTTGATATGT
This sequence comes from Echium plantagineum, assembly GCA_003412495.2. Taxonomy (NCBI): domain Eukaryota; kingdom Viridiplantae; phylum Streptophyta; class Magnoliopsida; order Boraginales; family Boraginaceae; genus Echium; species Echium plantagineum. The sequence goes on along the minus strand of CM016567.1, from coordinate 13,018,267 downwards.
TGATGTCATCAAAATCCCTCTGTACTGATGTGGTTTCGTGTGTTACATGTAGCTCAACAAGATTCTTGAAGTCGATTTGTTTTAGTTTAGTTGATTCTGTAACTAAAGGTGTTTTGTATACTTGTGTCAGCCGAGAGATTCATGTTATGTTGCTAGTGAAAGGTTGCCACAACTAGGGTATAATGGGTATCATCCTCACGCATATTCCTGGGATGAATTTCCTCCACTGAAGCAGCTCTTAGACGAGGCAAGAAGTTGTGATGGACCCTGATAACCTTAGATTCTGCATTATTGTACTGATAGTGATGGGCCAACATCTGATCGTTTATTTCTTTTATCATAAACCAGGTGCATCGTGCTCTTCCTGGAAGCAGATTTAACAGCTTAGTTTTAAACAGGTATAAGGGTGGAAATGACTATGTTAGTTGGCACACAGACGAAGAGAAGTTCTATGGTCCAACTCCAGAGATCGCTTCTGTAACATTTGGATGTGAACGCGAATTCTTGTTAAAGAAAAGACCAAAGAAAACTTCTCAGGGTATCACATTCTCGACTTTGATTCTTTTTATTAAGTCCTTTTACTTCAGGGGCACACGCATGAATCCTGTATATTCCTTATACAGGGTCTAGTGTTCCATCGGCTAAAAGGCTTTTGGAAGAGCCTCCAAGCAAGAAACTCAAGAAGAGCAAAGATCCTGATCAACACACGTTCATGTTGAAACATGGGTCGCTGCTAGTGATGAGAGGATATACACAGAGGGACTGGTTGCACTCCGTGCCAAAACGAGTGAAAGCCGGGAGTACACGGATCAATCTCACCTTCAGACTAATCCTATGAAAGGGCGCACGCCACTTCGCCTTCAGGTCAACTTGCCAATTCATTCTTACCCTTGCGTGATATATGGTATGACTAGCACAAAATGTGAAATCCTGATTTTTGAATGATGGGATGAATATATGTAAAGAGTAACATCCAAAAGGAGCCAAATGTAGGGAATGTGATGCACATTTTTATATTTAACTTTTGCATCCGTCGCTCTTAATTTATTTTTACATGTTCGTTATATCCTTCATGACTTGTTTGGGAATAATCAGTCCAGGATTAATTTGAATAATTTCTGTGTAGGAACGACTTTATTTGTTACTTTACGGTTATAAAATTAACTTTGATAGTATTGTATATATATATTAATAATACTTATTATTTGGTTGGATATCAATGGATCAATTATCTCCTCTAGATATATTGGTGTCTTTTATCTCCTGAATTTCCTCCTCAACTCACAAATTAAGAAGAGACTAAAACAATTTAAAATGCATAAATGATGAAAGTTTACTCTATATAAATATTTTTCTCCATAAAAATCATTTCAAATTGTAAAGAGAATCATCACAGAAAATTGAGGAAAAATTCCATCATACTTTCGCGATCTCTTGCCATGCAATAAAACCAAACTTTGAGGTATATTATTCATATCTTCAACAACAATTAATCTTGAATATTATCTTTATTGGATATCTATATTAATTCCTCAATTACTTGCTTTCAATTTGTTGCAATGAGGTTATTTACAATTTAAATTCGAATTTAGATTCACAGAGGTGATTTCTTACTATTGTTTCGATTCATATTCTCGTTTATTTTATCCTCATTTCATATATTTTTCATCCAAACTTTTTTTTCATTATGCCACGAAGGTGATGCATCTGGTAAACATTAAATGTGTAATTTTTTGCATGCAATTATTACTATATATGTTTCGAAAAGTCCCATTTTCATTATATTTATCCAAATAAATTCAGTTATGTTGTTAATTATAAAAAGCAAAAGGCGATGAAAGGGAATGCTAATGTTACTTTTCAATTATATAATCTTTATAAATACATTTTATACTCAAAACATGATATTAATTATTTTTCGAAAATTTCGTATTTTCTCAATTTTCTCGTTTTGTAATATATATATACAGGGAAGAAGATAATAAGGTAATAACACAAGATTATGTTGGGCTTTAACATGAGGAATCGTCTAAGCAGCCCAAATACTTCTCCAAAAAGTCCAATGGGTATGAATGGGGCTTCCAAAAGCCAAGCTGAGATAGATACCAAGGCCCCTTTTGAATCTGTTAAAGCTGCTATTGGATTGTTTGGTGTAATAAACAATAGAGGAGCTAATATACATAAACGGTCAAAATCCACCATTGATGAGGTTAGTTTCATCTTCAACTCCATCTGTTGATAACGATACTCTATCACATCACACGTAGTATAAAAGTTGATATAAGAAATAGATACAATTGTTCAATAATCGAAACGAAAAAATATATGTTTTTATCTATCCAATAAAACTCATGTATATATTGAAATGATAGCCAAATTAGCAAGTAGTCGAAGTAGCAGCAGTCTTGCCTCTTCACGCAACCTGGACTCGACGAGCGAATCTTGTGTTGATGAAGTGGTTAACATGCAAGCTTTAGTCCCATGCTCAAGCGAGACACATCTCGCGATTTACCTCATTTGTGTACTCCAGGGCAGGGATGTGTGGCGGTCGTTAGTGTTACGGTTTGGTACTCAAATTCGAATGTATTTTGTAACTGGGATCCGCATCCGCTAATTGTCGAGTGCACACCAGGTAGATCTCGGACTGACGTAATAACATATTCTAATGTCTTATTATTCTTGTCACAGAGGGTGTTGGAGAAGGAAACACAACATCACTTGACCATCAAAGAATTGGAAAGCTTAAAGGAGCAGTTGAGAACTATAGAAGCCACAAAAGCTCAAGCACTCAAGGATCTGGAGAAGGAAAAATATACTTTGGAAACATTAACATCTAAACTTGAAGCTCTTTGTGAGGCCAAGCAAACAGCCATTGTTCAAACAGAAGAGGCAAAGAAGAGGCTTGAAGAACTTGAAGAAGAGAGGTTGTCCAACTCGGGAACCAACCTCATCGACGACGTGAGAAATGAGTACAAGGCAGCCACTGTCGAGATCAGTTCAGTGAAACAAGAGATAACAACGCTTAAACAGGATTTCGATACAACGTTGCAGGCAAAATTGACCGCGTTCCAAGAGGTCGAAGAAGCCCAGCATATCACTCAAGTAAACCAACAAAAAGCAGCTCAGCTTTCTGAACAAATCGCTAACTTGCAAAGGGAACTCGATGAGGTGAGGCTTATCGCTGAACGAGCTGAAGAGGAACACGTCAAGCTTGTGGCTGAAAAAGAGGCTGTCATACAATCTTTCAAGGCCTCCAGGGAACAAAACGAGTTGAAGATCAGGACCTTGACTGCAGAAGCTGGCCTAGACAACGAGGAGGATCTCGCTGCGAAGCTGGAAGAAACAAACCAGGCGATAGCATTGGTAAAACAGCAATTAGATGATGTTCGTGCTACAGACAAAGATGCATTGGAAAGCACCATATCCGAGCTTGAACTCGCCAAAAAGGATCTGCAACAGATGGAGTCAGAACAAAACTCTCTTACAGTCTTGGTGCATTCACTTAAGCAAAAAATAGATAAGAATGCATTGTCCATATCACGAGCAGAAGAACTGAAGGAAAAAGCTGACGCATATAAACAAGAGGCTCAAACAACAAGGCTAGCAACTGAAGAAACAGAGAAAAAACTGCAGATTGCACTGACAGAAGCCGAACAGGCCAAATCGGCCTTGAAGATGGACACCGTCATCAAGTTGACAGCTGAAGAGGTCGATGCACTGAAAAAGAAAGCTGAGGACGCCAAAACCAATGCCGATGAGAAGGTTGCAACAGCCATGGCTCAAGTTGAAACGATTAAAGAAAACACAAAACCAGTGCTGGATAAACTAGAGGAAAGTCAGAAGGAGATGGATGCACTAAGGGCTGCTATAGAAGATGCTCTAAAGGAAGCGGACATGGCAGATACAGAGCGACTTGAGCTGGAAGCGGAACTCCGAAAGTTGCATGGTGACAAAGATCACAACGAAGGGAATAAGTCGTGACGATCTGCACCTTTAGAAAAAATTTACTCTTCGAATTGCTTATTTCGTTGACAATGTTAAACGTCTAACTTAGCCGATGAGTTTCATTCAGAATGTACATCAACTATTTTCAGTAAGCATGCAATTTTGACAAAAAAAAATGTATTCAACACAAACTATTAATACTAATAATTTACATAGAGGTAATTCAGCCATTTCCTTCATGTTACATTTCTAGTTTCAAAACGTAGAGTCTGATATTCATTCGATCAACAAAAATATGTACAACCCCTATTCGATGTTAATTAAAGTGAAATTTGCAATCTACAACAAGGGCAATGAGCATTAGTAGCTAGCCAAGGCATTAAACACCTTGAATGGAACCTATGAGTACAGGGCAACTGCATCAAGGCCTGACCTCCATTGAAGGGTTCCAAGCAAACCACACATTCTTCTCTTTGTGATGATTTCCATTTCCATTTCCATTTCGATGTCCAACTAAACCTCTTCGACGACTCATTACTCTTCTTCTTCAATCCGAAAACATTTGCATATCTTTGTTCTTGGCATTCCTTCGGTACCCTGAAACGTAAGGAGATCCATAATCGACTTTTTAATGGTACGTACGTTATACAAATAATGTAAGAAAACTCGTATGGAGTATAAATTATTACCTTTTGTTTTGTGACTTAAAGAGAGCATTAAGCTTCTCATCCAACCTCTCTTTGGCTTCTCTAGCTGCTTCGTCTAACTTCTCATCCTCATAGCCACCTTGCCTTATTGAATTTCGTTGCTGGTTTTAAAGATATGTACATTATCATAGGTCAAGAGAATATTCATATGAAGTGCAATGTTTTTTCTTGATCAAATATTCCAATTTATATAGATAATAAATACAAAGTAATATAATTTCTTTATATTTACACAAGATTAGAATCAAAATCTTAATTGGTATGTCGGACAAAGACAACACACTAAAGGGGTTATATGATGTATCGAGTGTGGAAGTAGGCCACATTTCTATGGGCAATTAGGGGGGCAGGGCGGGGCGGATCTAGGTGTTTTGAATTCGGCGTTCGATACATTTTGAAATGGTTGTTCAAACTTCAAACTACTTAAATGTATTAGAATATGAACACAAATGTTAATTTTTATATTAGTTTTTTTTCTTTATACCTATATAATTTTTCTTTTTCGAAATGATTGTTCGACCGAACATGAGTGCACCTGCTTAGATCCGCTACTGTTACGAGGTCCACAAGGTCCACAATCAAATACTTATTTTCTTAAGTAATAATTGGCTAATTTACTGTTCATAACCCACAAACTAGTTTAATTGGCGGGCAAAATTTCTTCGAATATGATTTTTTTCCCTTATAATTCGAATATGTTCTTGAATTCATTCGAGATGTAGATATAACAGAAATGGACGACGAAATTAAATCATTCAAATAAAAACGAAGAAAAGACGAGTATCATCCATACCAGTGTAGGCAAGTGAAGTGAGTCAGTAGTGTTGGTTGCATACAAGCACAAAGAGGAACGTCTAGTAGAGGATGCAAATGAAGAAGATGAATCAGAGGACATACTGCTTTGATGAATCCTTCTTCTTCTTGCACTTTCTACTCCTGGGAGCATGCCTGCCATTTTTTTTCTTCTTTTTTTTCAATCAGAGAAATGTTTATAAAAAAGGCAAAATGATTGAATAATAACCTTAAAAAGGTGGATAATAAATAAAGAATTGTAGAAAGTGGGAGATGAGATGGCAAATCTTTTTAAAGAAATAATTAAAGAGGTAGTGGAAAAATGGAAGAATATGGTAGTTCATGCTATCTCCATTGTTTATAGTTGAAACCAAGAAATTCACATCAAGATTATGTGATTTAATAAAGTAAATAAGTTAAAGTATTTTAATATTTTTTTCAGGTAACATCATTATGAAACTAATAATTTCAAAATGTAGAAAGTTAGATTTCATTATTTACCTTAGCCAGAACACAATACTATTATAATTAATTCAATGATTTTCGCATTTCTAAGTGTTAATAACGGCACTCCATTTTTAGTGTAAAAATGATTCAACGACATCAAGAATTGAAATGAAAAAATCATCACTCTATTATTTATTATATTAAATATTAAGTAGCGTCAACTCGGAACAACTTCAAATAAGAATTAATGGGTTCTTTAAAAAATGTTTTAGAATCAAACATGAAAACTAAGCGTAATAAAACATATCCATAAGTAAAAATTATTAAAAATATTTTTGAATGATAGAAGTATTGACATTAAAATCCAAATATCGAAATATTCAAACAATCAATGTCCAAATATTGATGCAAAGATAATTTCAAAATGCAATTTAACAAACAAATTAAAAAAAATCAATATCAAACTTTAAAAAATAATCAACATTCAAAATTTACCTTCTTCTAGTGGTTTAGTTATTTCTTTATCTCAATAATGTAACAGATTTTTGTTAATAAGCACTGTTGTTAAAAAGGCTAATGTACCATAATATTAGTAGGAGTGGCAAAGGTCTAATTTGCCATTTAGTATTATTGACACTAAAAAAAGATTTGTACCTTAAATCTCTCTCTCTACATCGTATTATGGGAATTTTTAATGGAGATTCGTAAATGCTATTATATCTCGAGTATATATTGAGTAGACTTCATATTGATATAATAATTTACAAATTGTGTTATTTAGGTAAATCATGCATATTAGGCAAGATTAACTCGATCAAAATAGCGTTGTTTCGAAAATTAAATTAACGACCTTATAGTCACAATGTCATATTTCTATCAATTTGATCATCTTTACTGTGTAAACTTATATCCGTATTTATTGATGCCGACTTATATGATTGGATGTATATAGAAATTAGAAAAGCATGGTAGGAATGTATCATGTATCATGATTCATGTGAGAACATGCATGCATACACATACTTCAATTATATTATTAGTACCTTTATCGAAAAAGATTTACTCAATATTTCTCATAGTGGTGGGCGCACATCCTTTTTGCCTCATTCAAAATATGTTATTTTCTCCGTTCCGTAGATGATTGGTACATTTTAATTTTTATAGTCAAACTTTAAAAAATTTAATCAAGAATTCTCATTAAACAATAAGAAATAATATAGCCATGTGAGATCTTGTTAGATTCGTCTCAACATATATTTTTGAAATATCAAATTTTTATAATTTTTCCTTATGTAAAATAAGAGATATTTACGTTTTAAATTATGTTTTATTGATCATGAAAATCAAAATATATCAATCATTTAAGGATAAAAGGAGTATAATCGATCAACTTTCCACCCAAAACTCCCTTCGTTGGATGATTTCATCATTCCACAATCCCAATTTCGTTTTTAGTGTAAATATATTTTCATTTCTACTCCAAATATTATAATTCTACTCCACTATATCATATTTTGTAGAATAAAATAAAAGGTTAACTTAAAAAAAATGGAGTGTTAATAATTACTATTGGAAAAGTTTATCCACAAGTCAATCATGCTAGTCCAAATTTTAGTTGGATACTTGGTTATCATCTCTAGTCTCTAGAGTCTAGACCGACAATAAATTGGGCTTTATATGGGCCCATTTATTTTGATTTGATGACAAAGTTTATCATTATTCATTAGTAATGGACTAATGGTGTGTGATTGTGTCCGATTAAATTGTTGGTTACGGCTTATTAATATCAACTTACATTTTACAATTGAAATTACCTCGATTTTGTATGCAAGCATTTGGGGGGCTTTCTCGAGCCTTTCAACAACCATTTGTAAGATTATATTTTCAGGCGTTCTGTAATGTCTAGTATCCATTTTATTAAATTTTCGGATATTTGAAGATAATTTTAGGGATTATAATCGCATTCAGTAAGTAAAGTTTAATCAATAAGAAGACTAAGTCGTTTATTTGAAGCTTAGACTCTCATTTTAGTTTATAATGTATTTCTACCGTTATTATATTTGTAATTCTATCATTTGAGAAAAAGGTTCCGCTTTAGTGAAACAGTATGAAGAAGAAAATTGTGAAGTGTAGCTTAAGGTACAAGTCGATGAAGCAGAAGGTACAAGTTCCTGAAGCAGCGAAGAAAATAAACAGATGAGGAGCGGGTTCGATCCCTGGTGGATAGAAATAAAAGGAAAAGCGTGCCGAATGAGAACGAGACACGTGTAGTGTCCGTTGCAACTAACTGATTCCTAATATTAGTTAGGGTTCTTGGTAGTTAGTTAGTTAATCGATTTAATCGATTTAGGATCTTCTTATCCATTCATTTATAGATTAATTCCTTGTATATATATGTTCTCTATGTACATCTGAAGACACATTGAATAATATCAAAGCTCAATTTACAGTATTCACTCTCGTATTATCTCTATCTTCCGCTTATTCATACTTAGTCGAATTTTCGATTCTTATTGATTGTTTGAGGAATCTGAATATAATCAGATTCTTAGATGGTATCAGAGCTATATGCTTAATCATTCTACGCTGATAACATATGCAAGAAGAGTGAAAAAGATGACACAGAATGGTCAAGAAGGGAGCTCCATTAATGGAGTTGATCTTGAAGGCTCAAGGTACAAGATGGATAGTCCTCTGTATCTTCATGGGTCTGATCACTCCAGTTTGGTGCTCGTGAAGGAGTTACTTACTGAATACAATTATCAGACCTGGAGCAGGTCAATGATTACTGCTTTGCAGGCTAGAGGAAAGATGAGTTTCATCAATGGTGGTTATGTAGCACCAGATGAAGGTCATGTTGATCATGAACAGTGGCTGAAAGTTAATGCTACCCTAGTTTCTTGGATTAGGAATGGTTTATCTAATGAACTGGCAAATGGTTTTGCTTATGCTACAGATGCTTACAGTCTATGGGAGGAGCTTAAACAACAATATGGCAGTTGTGTAGGTCCTAGATTGTATGAAATAATGAGATCCATTTACTCTACTAAGCAAGGAAAGGATACAGTCACAATGTTCTACAACAAGATCAAGAGTTTGTGGGAAGAGTTGACATGTATTAAGCCTGGAATGAAACCAGGAGACTATCAAATGGAGAAGATGATGTCCTTTCTGATGGGATTGAATGAAGAATATGAGTCCCAAAGGAGCAGTATCTTGTTGATGGATCCATTGCCAGTTTTTTCAAAGGCTTATGGAATGATCAACAATGTGGAAAAGCAGAGGAGATTGAAGATCATGGAAGCTGGGGAAACTTTGTCTATGCAAGTTTCTGCTAGGTATGTTCCACCTAGAAATGCTGGACAAGGTTTCAAGAATCAGCAGAATGTGGCTCCAAGAAATTCTGGTTTTGGAAAGGAAGACAAAAGTCAGTTTCACTGTGATTTTTGTGGCAAAAGAGGACATCTTAAGAAAGATTGTTTCAAGTTGAAAGGTTTCCCTGACTGGTGGCCAAGTAACAAGAATCAAAGGGTTAACTCAGTTCAAGAAGTATCTAATCCACTGGGTTGCAATGATGGGAATATGCAACAGACCTCTGATATGCAGTCAGTCCTCAAGCTCATACATCAGGAGATAGGCAAAGTGTTCAAAGGAAAAGATGATGGTTCAGATACTATGCAAGAAGCTAATATGGTGAATCATCAGATTGAAGATGTTAATGAGTTTGATCACATGGCAGGTACTAGCAGAGGTTTGTGTACCTCCAAATTTAAACTATTTCAATATGGTGATTATTGGATTATTGACAGTGGGGCAACTGCACATATGTGCCATGATATCAAACAATTTCAATCCATGTACAAACTCAAACAACCCATCACTGTTAGTCTTCCAGATCATCATGTTAAACTAGTTGAATTTGCTGGTAATGTTCAGATTTCTGAAGGTTTAGTGCTGAAAAGTTGTTTGTATATTCCATCTTTTAAATACAATCTGTTGTCAGTACATAAGTTACTGAGTACTAACAATGTGGTTGTGAATTTCTTTACTGATAAGTGTGTCTTGCAGGATTCTGATTCCTCCAAGATTCTTGGAATTGCACCAGTGGAACAAGGGCTTTATATGTTTAAACTTTCTTCTGTCAAGATTCATGATAATGTTGTAAATACTGTTGTTACTTCTGTACAATCTAGCATCATTAAGTCCAATTTGTGGCATTTCAGATTAGGCCATTTATCACAAGAAGTGCTTAATCATTGTAAAACTGTACATAGTGATGCTAGTGTTTGTGATTTCTGTCCTGTATGTCTTTTGGCTAAACAACAAAGATTGGTTTTTCCTGAGAAGTTGCAGCATTCTGTTATTCCTTTTGGTTTATTGCACATTGATGTTTGGGGTCCTTATAAAGATGCAACTAGACAAGGAACTAGATATTTTCTAACTGTAGTTGATGATTACAGTAGGTGTACTTGGACAGTTTTAATGCATAATAAGTCTCAAGCTCTTAGTAATGTTCAAGCTTTGGTTAAGTTGATAAAAAGGCAATATGACAAGGATGTTAAGATCATTAGGACTGACAATGGTAGTGAATTTTTGAATGGAGAGTTTATAGCTTTTATCCAGCAAGAAGGGATAGTGCATCAGAAAACTTGTCCCTATACTCCACAGCAGAATGGAGTTGTAGAAAGAAAGCATCAGCATTTGCTTCAAGTTGCTAGGTCATTGATGTTTCAATCCTTTTTGCCTAAGCAGTATTGGGGAGATGCTATTCTTACAGCTTCATATATTATAAACAGGTTGCCCTCTAAAGTTCTTCAATGGAAAAGTCCCTATGAGATGTTGCATAAGTGTCCTCCTGATTTATCACATGTAAAAGTATTTGGTTGCTTGTGTTATGCTACTAATGTGTTGCCTCATAAGCTGAAGTTTGATCCAAGAGCTAATATGTGTGTGTTTCTAGGTTATCCTGTTGATCAAAAAGGCTATAAGTTGTTGAATTTGACTACACTTGATGTTTTTGTTTCCAGAGATGTTAAATTTTTTGAGTCTTTATTTCCTTTTGATCCACATTTTATCTTTCCTTCCTATCTCCATGATAACACTGTTGAGTTTTCAGATGTTGTCTCAAAACCAGCCAACATTAAGTCAGCTAGTAAATTGTCAGAAACTAGAAGTAGGAAACCTCCTGGTTGGTTACAAGATTATGTGACAAATGCAGATGGTTTGCTATGTTATTCTGATGCATATGTTGCATTTCTTGCTAACATTGACCAAGAAAAGGAGCCTTTCCTCTACAAGCATGCTAAGGACAAACCACAGTGGATTAAGGCTATGAATGAAGAGATACAAGCATTGGAGACAAACCACACATGGGAAATAGTTGATTTGCCATCTGATCATAAACCAATTGGTTCCAAATGGGTGTATAAGATCAAGAGGAAGCCAGATGGAACTGTGGATAGGTATAAAGCCAGGCTGGTTGCAAAAGGTTTCAATCAAATAGAAGGCATAGATTTTTTTGACAGTTTCTCACCTGTGGCAAAGTTAGTCACTGTGAGGATGGTGTTGGCTTTGGCAGCTGCAAGATCATGGCCACTTCATCAATTAGACATTAACAATGCCTTTTTGCATGGCTTCTTGGATGAGGATATATATATGGCACTTCCAGATGGATATAAGCCACATTTGCAGCCAAAAGTATGCAAACTGACAAGGTCTTTGTATGGTTTAAAGCAGGCATCAAGGCAGTGGAATGTGGAGTTTACTAAAAAGATAGTAGCATATGGATTCATTCAATCATATAATGATTCTTGCTTGTTCATTTTACATCAAGGATCCTTGCTGCTAATTCTAGTAGTGTATGTAGATGATATTATGATAACAGGTACTTCAGAACTGGCAATCTTGGAGGTTAAGAAGTATTTGCACAAGGAGTTTACTATCAAGGATTTAGGGCAGGCCAGATTCTTTCTAGGCATAGAGATATCAAGAACAAAGAATGGAATGCATCTCACTCAACAGAAGTATATCAGAGATATATTGACAGATTTAAAGATGCAAGATTGTAGAGTGGCTTCTACACCTCTACCACATGATTGGGATGCTTATGATACTACTCTTACACAAACAGCTGATCCTTCTGCTTATAGGAGATTAGTGGGGAGATTATTGTATCTCAATTTCACAAGGCCTGATATCACATTCAGTGTACATCATTTGAGCCAGTTTATGCAGTCCCCAAATGATCATCAATGGAAGGCAGCATTACAGGTTGTCAGATATTTGAAAGGGACTATCAATTATGGTCTATTTTATGCTGCTCAACCCACATCTGTACAACTAACTTCTTTCTGTGATAGTGACTGGGCTAAATGTCCTCTGACAAGGAAGTCAGTGACTGGATATTGTGTGTTGTTTGGCACTTCATTGATCTCTTGGAAGTCTAAGAAACAGCCAACAGTGGCTCGATCATCAGCTGAAGCAGAGTATAGAAGCTCTGCAGTTTTGGCTTGTGAATTGCAATGGCTGAGTTATTTGTTCAAGGATATGCAAGTTCCTTTGCAGCTTCCAATTCAGGTCTCATGTGATAACAAAGCAGCTATTTCTATGGTTGAGAATCCAGTGTTCCATGAACGAACTAAACACATAGAAATAGACTGTCACTACATAAGAGATTTGTTTAAGAAAGGTTTTCTTAAACCAATGTATGTGTCTACAAAATATCAGTTGGCTGATGTTATGACAAAGGCTTTGCCAAGTACAGTGAGCACACCATTACTTTCCAAGATGAGCTTCTTACCAGCATCATCTTGAGGGGGGGGTGAAACAGTATGAAGAAGAAAATTGTGAAGTGTAGCTTAAGGTACAAGTCGATGAAGCAGAAGGTACAAGTTCCTGAAGCAGCGAAGAAAATAAACAGATGAGGAGCGGGTTCGATCCCTGGTGGATAGAAATAAAAGGAAAAGCGTGCCGAATGAGAACGAGACACGTGTAGTGTCCGTTGCAACTAACTGATTCCTAATATTAGTTAGGGTTCTTGGTAGTTAGTTAGTTAATCGATTTAATCGATTTAGGATCTTCTTATCCATTCATTTATAGATTAATTCCTTGTATATATATGTTCTCTATGTACATCTGAAGACACATTGAATAATATCAAAGCTCAATTTACAATATTCACTCTCGTATTATCTCTATCTTCCGCTTATTCATACTTAGTCGAATTTTCGATTCTTATTGATTGTTTGAGGAATCTGAATATAATCAGATTCTTAGATTTAGATCAAGAGTCTAGATTGCTCAAACATTGAAAATTGATGATTATATTTTTTTTTTCATTTAAAAAGGTTGAGATTTTCAACTTAAGGGTCTAGATAACTCCTTATTCTAAATATGATTATGAGATGTGTCTTATTTGATCAGAAAATTAAAATTGCGTTAACACTTTACGATCTATACTTTACTAGTTGAGTTTTATATATATATATACTTAGATGAACAATTAATTGACATGCTATGTCGACTACTTTTCTATCAATTGTAAAGAAAAGAATTGTTTCTCTTTCCATTTTTGTCTTCATTAGTTTGAATTCTACACTCTTCTAATCTTGTCAATAGATATAGTATATATATTTTGTTTGTTTCATTGAATTCTTTGGGTTTGCTTTTACAATTGTTTATTTTCCCTTTTTCCCTCCGTGGATAAAGCGTGTTTGAATAAAGTTAATCAATCTTCATACATTATCTTCAATCTTCAATTGGAAAGAATTCTTATCTTATTTCGGTCTTCAAAAATATTCAACATCTCAAACTTTATTTTACCTACTGTATGTGGACCCCATTTCCCATTCATTCATTCATTCATTAAGTCAGTAATAAACTTTAAATAAATGAGCCACATAACGTTTTGATCTTGAAAGTGAAACCAACTAACAATAACTAACACCAACAATCTATTTCTCTTGGTAAGATACTATAGATGCATGGGTGATTTGGGAAGATAATAGAAGAGGCTAGGGGATGTTGATTCTTTATTTTTGTTTTATTCTATTATTTATTGAAATGTCAATAATATCCTTATAAATATTCTGAAAAGGTCGATGAAACTTATATATAATACATGGTGATTAACTTTGACTTTTACAACGAACATAATTGATCAGAAATGGTTTAAGTTAATAAATAAGACGATCAAAATGAGATTTTTGGAAAACATGATTAATAATATTTGACCTACTTGTGTTATAAATGATCTAGACAGAAAGAATAATTATTTCAATTCCCTCTTTACATAAATATGGTAGATAGCTAACCTAATATAGTTTGGCAACTTCTGAAAATGATATGTATACATACTTGCTCCACTAGATGGGGAAAGAAATGGTGAAATATTAGATATAACCAAACAAGCTAGCTAAGGCTATGCATATATTAATAGCAACGTAACGAAGACAATTATTTACGTGTGGGAAATTGTATGATTAGGTAATTAAGCTTATATATGGCATTATTAATATGAAATTAAAGAGTTAATCGAATAGTCTAGTGGAGAAGTTCTCGCTAGTGACCAAAAGATCGTGGGTTCGAATTTCACCTCAATTATTTAGGGATGAATAATACGGAGTACTTTTTAAAATAATATAATAAAATAATACTCCTTATTTCTGTTTTCTAAAATAATTATCAAAACGTCAAAACATTAGAATTACAGAAAATTACCACTAACATGGGCTTTGTTTAATTTTTAGGTCAAAAGAAAAGTTAGATTTGGAAATAATTTATTTTGGTTACATCTTTTGAGACACATAATTGTCAAACAATATTTTCCTAATCCATTTTTTATTTTATCTTTTAGAAACATAACCGTCCAAACTAATAGTATTTTATAAATAGAGGGACATGGAAAATCTAGAGTCAAAATTGTCGTGATCTTGGCCATACCAAATTTTCAGGTGCTGACTTTGAGTCAACATTGCATGCATATATCAACGTGTATGTCCACTCTCACACATTGTTACACGTACATACAATTACTCAAACATAAATACTTTACTGACTCGACAAATATCATCAAAACACATTTTTAACTTTTTGAATGAATTTCGTTATTAACATAAAGATTGATCAATAAGTTGGAAGTATAACAAACTAATTAATTAGCATTTTCTAACGTATGACCTATATATCTTTTTTTTTCTTGTAATAATTAGCGATGACACCGGAGCGAGTCTCGAATTTAAGGTCTTCTAATCGCTACAAAAAATTTTGCACTAGACTATTCGATTAACTCAATATATAACGGTTAGGCTAATGGGCAAGTAACCCTAGCCCATAAATCCGTATTAAAATTATTAGGCTTAAATTCCGACAGGCCCCTGAACTTTGATCATCTGGTCAATTTGGCCCCTGAACTTTGAAAATAGGTGTACTTGCCCCCTGAACTTTCACAACAGGTCATTTTGGCCATTTTCATAACTGTTCAGGGGCAAATTAACGAATTTTAACTTTTCATGAAGGACAAAATAGGAATTTAGTATATAATAGACATTTTGAGGTCACTTTTAATAAAAAAAATATATTAGGGCTCTTTTAAAAGAAAATAAAATTATTAAAAACAAAATAATAATAAAAAAATAATCCCCCTCCCCCGTCATCCCCAACCCCATCCCTCATCTCCGGCAACCGCCTTTTCCTTCCCTCGTCCCCTCCATCTTCATCGTCCACAACCCCTCCCTGAAATAGCCCCACCCCCTCTCGATCTCCGTCCATTTTCATCGATTTACAGGTCCCGATCTCCCCCTCCCCCCATATCCGATCTCGACCTCCCCCTTCCTCCACCAGCTCGAGCTTCTTCTCGTGCAGCCCAGCTTGATCGTCTTCTCGTGAAGGCCTCGTCAATGGTGAACGGGGTTGGGGTTAGGGTGGTATTCTCGTGCAGGTTCTATCAATGGTGAACGGTTTTAGGGTGGGGTGGGTTGGGGGTTTATTATTATTTAATAATTTAATATTAATTTTATGTTACTTTTTAATTTTTTAATTTTTTTTATTACTTTGTCTATTATAAATTGACTCGTAATGCCTATTATTGTTGTATGCCTATTTTACCCTTCATTTTAAGGTGAAAATGGCCAAAATGACCAGTTAGGATAGTTCAGGGGGCAAATAGACCTATTTTCAAAGTTCAGGGGCCAAATTGAACAGATGAGCAAAGTTCAGGGGCCTGTCGGAATTTAAGCCAAATTATTACACATTAGTTGTACATTTATTAGCATTAGTGACCATTACTCATTAGTTGACATTAGTGACCATTATTAGCATTAATGGTCATTACTCATTAGTTGACTGTATTCGCCCGTAGTGGTAGTCATCTCTCTGTATAAATATGTATCATTATTTAATAATACAGAGAACGATTCCACAATATTCTTACATGCCCATGAGTTTGAGGAGGATGTTAGGCGATAAATTTGGCTAAATAACCAAAGTCAATGAAATGAACAATAAAATAACCACTTTTGGTTTTTCTTTGTCTAAATAACCAAACTCCATGAGAAAATACTAATTTACCCCTTGTCTTATATCAAAACATGAAAAGGCTCAATTCCCTTCCTATTCCCCATTGTTTCAATTTTCAAATTTTTCTCCATCTCTCTCTAAAACATTAAATCTTTTCAAATTCTCTCTAAAATCAAATCATCATACCTTCTCCATAGCATCAAAATTGAAGTTTTTTTAATATAAAGCAAGAGAATGTAAGTCTTTTTCCTTTTTGTATTAATTTTCTGTATTTAGGCGTTTTTTTGGTTAATTTTTTGTATTTATCTGATTTTTATGTTTTAATTTATTGTAATTATGCGTTTTTTCATTGTATCCAACATTTTCTCTACTTGTTGGTTGTTTATGTTGATTTTGACGTAGTTAACATGAGACTTATTTTAGTTGGATAGAGTTTTTGAACATAGGAAAAAAACATTGAATAAATTAAAAAGGATATTTTAGTAATTTCATGTGGGTAGTGGTTATTTAGGCAAAGAAAAAATAGAAGTGGTTATTTTGTTTAATACTACTAGTACTTAGTTGACTTTGATTATTTAGTCAAATTTCTTGGTGTTAGGCTAATGGGCAAGTAACTTTAGCCCATACACCCTTATTATTACATCATTAATTGTATATTTATTAGTATTAGTGACCATTACTCATTAGACCATATAACATTAGTGATTATTATTAGCATTAATGATCATTACTCGTTAGTTGACTGTATTACTCCATAGTAGTAAGCATCTTTCTGTATAAATACGTATCATTATTTAATAATACAGAGATCAATTCCACAATATTCTTACAATAACTTATATCAAATACCAAACCGTGATAATCTTCAATTGGCAAACTATAATTCTGAGAATGAAAAGGTAAATATTATAAATATTCCTTCCGTCTCAAAATAATTAACATTTACAATTATTTTTTTATTCCAAGATAGTTGATATTTGACATTATTTTTTTTATCGTAAGATAGTTGTTTGTAATGTTTAGTTATAGAGATGGAAATATTAAATTGTATGGAGCTACTCCAAGACATAACTAAAAGTGAAGCAATTTATAAAAAACTAAGGTTGTTTAAATTGAGGAGTTACTCAGAGACTCTTACATGAAATATATATGTAAATGCATAAATAAGCATAATAGAAAATAATTAGTTGTTCATCCAATAGAGAAAAAACTAATAAACAATTTTTTGAAATGGTATGATCGTATAACATCACGTTCAACAATCGTAATATGGGATGTAAAAATCTTGCATGCTTACTTGATATGTGTTAGCATATGCTAACTTGCAATCGTGACCCTTAGATGAGGATTAAATGGGATAAGTTTGATCCTGCGGCTACAAAATGGGAAGGGCACGATTGAAAAACTAATATGTTTAAAATCAGTTATGACTTCTGCTGTTGGTTCACACGCACCCTAAAAACTCCATATGATCACAAATTGAGGACAAAGCAAAAATATATTCAAAAATAGTTGGACATACATTACATCAAAATATATTCTTTTTGTAAATTGACGATAAATGTGAATTTCGAACCCAGAAACTTTTGGTCACTAACAAAAGTCTTTTTCACTAGGCTATTCGATTAATTCTATTACAACAAAATATTAAGAATTTACGAGATTAATTATGTAAATGATTCAATACACGATAACAGTTGACCTGTATTTATTTAACTCACTTCGATAATAGGGAGCATTTGATTTGACAGAATTGTCCTTAAGCCCATCCCCACCCCACCCCTACCCCCACCCCACCCCTACCCCCACCCCCACCCCCACCCCAATGAATCCATCAGTGTCATCACTCTCATCCAAAAATCGAATCCCAATTCGATAGCGACCCCTGTGCGTGCGCAGTCTTTCCCCCCACAAAATCTCCCACCCAAAATTTATTCTTTTCTATTAATTGCAATGTGATACTTCCGTATACTCTGCCTTCAAAATACTCCCACATTTCTACTGATAAACATCATCAAATACGCAGAGAGAGAGAGATAGATAGAGAGAGAGAGAGATAGAGAGAGATAGAGAGAGAGAGTTGAGTCGGTTTGGTTTGTTTTGTGGTCAAATTCATTGCAGCTTCCGTCTTCCTCACCCTCTCCCTGTTTCTGCATCTGGGTACTCATCAAAATCCAATCTTTATCTCTCTTTTTATTTCTTTACCCCATTTTATATTGTTTCTTAAATTGTTATTTTGTCCAGATTCCATTTAAATTTTGTGTGTTTTTTTATCTTGTTTGTTTTATTGGGGTTTATGTTAGTTTTGAATTTGGTTTGTTTTGTTGTGTAATTTGCAGCTGGATATGTGCTGGTAAACCCTAGTAATTGAGAGTTAAGGTTCTTGTTTCTTGTGTCAAGATTTGATTTTTAGCTGCGAAGGGAGTGTATAGAGAGAAAAAATAATGGCTTTTGATCAGAATACAGTTCCGAATGAGTTGCGTCCTATTAATGTTGTGAGAACTGTTGCTGAGGAGACCCGCATTACCCCCGGTGCCTCGTCCGCAAGGCCTGTTGAGGGGGGGTTCTTTGCCTCGGGGCTGCCTAGGGATGGTGGTCAGGGGACCATGCCAGCTGTTTATTACCCAATGGCCGATTATGGGGTGGTAGGTGTAGGATATAGTAATGGTATGCCTGCCCGTGGTACAACGGGGTGGGCTCATCAGGTGGCCCCACCTTCTCAGCCTCGGATGTGTGTTGTGAATGCTGGCTTGGTCAATGATGACAAAGAAATTAGGCATATGAATAGTTTTGGGGGACGTAGTAATACTTCAGAGCAGGCTAGTGATGGTGGGGCCGGTGATGACTCAGCATCAGCTAGGAAGGTGAAGTTCTTGTGTAGTTTTGGTGGGAAAATATTGCCTAGGCCTAGTGACGGTGCACTAAGATATGTTGGAGGGCAAACAAAAATAATTAGTGTTAGGAGAGATGTAGGTTTTAATGAACTGATTCGAAAGATGGTAAATGTAAGTGGAGAAATTGTAGTAATTAAGTATCAGTTACCAGATGAGGATCTTGATGCTCTTATTTCGGTTTCTTGTCCCGATGATCTCGACAATATGATGGAGGAATATGAGAAGTTGTGTGAGAGGTCGTCAGATGGATCAGCAAAAATAAGGGTATTTTTGTTTTCTGCTTCTGAGGTGGATTCTTCTGGTATGGCTCATTTCCCAGATGTGCGTGATAGCCATCAAAAGTATTTTGAGGCAGTGAATGGACTTTTGGAGGGAATTGGTGTTGGTGGTACCACAAGAAAGGGAAGTACTGAAAGCTCTGATTTCGGTGGGGCTGATGCGATTAATAGCTGTGGGCAAGGTCATGGGGAGATTAACGGACCTCCATCTACTGGTGACCCATCATCTAAGGAGAGTTCTATTCATTCGCAAGAAGCTACTCCAAAAATTGTTTGTCTTGAACAAGGCATCCATATAGACAGTTCAGTGGGTGCAGTGGGCATTCCAGCTATGTCTGGACCTCACCCAACCATACCTATTCCTATGGATCATGAGATAGAGAGATCTGCACCATTGATTGGGCCCCACACTCATGGTATAGAAATGCAACAGCATGTAATGACTTTTCCAGTCTCTTCACCAAATGTGCATTCTTATGGAGATTCTCCCCAAGAAACAATGACCCGGACAGAATATTTCCATTATCCTTCACATCTGGGATATCCTACACAAGTAATGAGAACTGTTTCTCCTGTCATGCAACAGAGGCAAATTGCTCCAGGTGTCTCTCCTCGGCCGTTTATTCCTACAGTACACATGACGATGCCCCCTTCTTCCCATGTGAGTGTGAATCAGAATATGTTCTCTGCAGTTATGCAACCACACCAATTCCAGCAGGTTGAAAACACATCAGGACAGCAGGTTGTCCATCTTCCTGTGGCTTACAACCATTATCAGGGTCAGTTCTCACCTCAAGTATATGGAGGTGGATATGAGTGGCATCAGGTTCCACACCAAGACCAGGTTGGCTTTTCCGAAGGTTGGATACAAAACCAGCAAGGTGCAGTTTCTCATAATGTTACTAGATTTGAAGACTGTAGTCTGTGTCAGAAAGCTTTACCACATGCACACTCAGATACAATTGCTCAGGACCAGAAGCACATCCCTTCCAGCAATATGTCTGAGCTAAAGACAGGCCATTATAGCCTCCAGCTGGATGGTAAAGGGCGACCAGAGGAGAGTGTTACAATACGAGACCATGGAGAAACGACAGTTGGACAACTGGGGACTGCTGCTCAATCACCTCAAGTTGAAAAAACGCAGGCAGAGATGATGAGAGTTGCTCAAGACTTCGAGGGAAACTTCATTGATGTTTCCCGCAAGGAAGGGAATTCTGAACAACTGATCCCTCAGGGTGCATTAAGGCCGACTGGGGGCTTAGAATCTTCGGTTGGGATGATTACAGCTGCTATACCTCAAACGTATGAAGATAATGATGGTCTGCCAATGGGTTTCCCCATGCAGTACCAATTTAGGCAGGATGCCGTGTCTAGCGGACCAGTTAGTGAAGATCATACTATAACCGGGGCTATGTCTTCATCGCTTTCAGATAATCAATCCTGTGAACAACCAAACCACTACTATAGTAACGTTTCAGTCATGGTTCCTAAAGTTGATAATCAGGACTCCTATGCTGCATATGATAATCAGATTCTAATGGAAAGAGGGATGGCAAATCTCCAGATTCGCCCTTCTGAAATGTTTTTAAATAATGAACAGAACAAACTACCTGCAGATAGTTTGAAGAGGGAAGATGTCCAGGAGAACAGATTGCCAAGGATTATAGATGGAGAAACATCATGGAACAACAATATTAAAGATCAAACAGCCCATGGTGGAAATCAACTCAAGCAAATGGAGATTCTGCCTGTCTCTGCTAATGAATCTCCTTATTCACATAATCAACGTTCAACTGAATCTCATGAAGTGAGTCAACTGACACAACCTCCGCTCATCAGTAATCCTTACATACATTCTCATGTAAAGCCTCACAGGAATGCCCTCCATGAAGAAATCAATTCAGGTACCTTAGCTATTTAGTATTGATGCAATTTATGGACCTTTAGTCATTCTGGATATGGACGAGTGGCATGACCATGGCCCCTCCATTTTAGGTTCTCTTTCTTTCTTGCTGATCTTTTATGTTTTATGAATTCAGCTTCTTCCCAACCTCAACCATATGGCGTAGGAGACTATAGTTCAAACTCTTTGTTCAGTCATCAGGACCCTTGGAATTTTCAGCAGGATACTCATTTGCCACCCCCGAGGCCTAAACTAATTCAACTAAAAAAGGAGGCTTTCGATACAAGAGTTCCTGCAGATGGAAATGATATTCCACTAAGCAATTGTGGGACATTTGTTACTGAGAGGTGTCTTGAGGATGGCATTAACCCAGTGCCTGCTAATGTAAATGCAGATGTTAACTCAGAGAACGTGCAATTAAACAAAGGTCAGTTTCTACTTTATCCTCTATTACTCCCTCCAATCCATTCTATAGGTTACTTAGATTTTCCATCAAAGTTAAGGTAGTTTTAAAAATGACAAAAATTACCTTACTGACTCCTAAATCCTAATAAATCCATGATCCAGTTTCCTACTTTATCTTTTATGCCAACTAACTAATCCTAAAAAGATGGGATGTGTTTTTATCTTTTGTTGTTACAAATTATGCCTAGTAAATTGGAATATTTCGCCATGAAATAGCATTGCTAATGTACTAATGTAAAAAATCAGACCAAACCAAGCCTAATCCCGTTAAATAGCAATTCATATTGTAAAGATGGACAAAACAGCTATAGCAACTTATATAGTAAAAAACATTAATTTAAATTAAATGAATTATAGTATGACTATGATGAAGTATCTTATATTTAATATTCAATTGTCATATTTCTGGAATGTCCGGTTCCATCTCCATACCCTGTTTCAGGTTCAGAAGAATCTATAAAACAAGAACTTAAGGCCGTAGCTGAAGGTGTTGCTGCATCTGTTTTCCAGTCCCCTGCAGAAAGCCAGGGGAACACCGACGTGAATATGGAAAATCAAGATCATTTTGAGGTGTCTCTGACTTCACATTCACTATTTTTTATTCATGAGATTACAGTATGTTATTGCTTGCGTATTTCTTTCTTTTATCGCAACTCTCTACAATCGAGTTTCTCCAGGAAGTTGAAGCAACAATGTCAGAGAAAAAGATCATTTCGTCTCCTTTATCTGAAGACATTGGTCGCCTACAGGTTTAGCATATTGTGTTTCATAAAATCAGTATTAGATCAGAAATTAGCATGCAACTGTAAGGTATCTTAACAATCCATTTTACTTTCAGATCATTAAAAATACCGACCTTGAGGAGTTGCGGGAATTGGGTTCTGGTACCTTTGGCACTGTTTATCATGGTAAGTGGAGGGGTACAGATGTTGCTATAAAACGAATAAATGAAAGATGTTTTACTGGCAAGCCCTCTGAGCAGGATCGCATGGTGCGTGTCTTTAACTCTGCAATACTAGCTATATACTTATAAACTTGTATGATTGATTAGGTTGAGTGTTGTGTTTATATACATTAGAGAGATGACTTCTGGAATGAGGCAATTAAGCTTGCCGACTTGCACCATCCAAATGTGGTGGCTTTCTATGGTGTTGTGATTGATGGGCCAGGAGGATCAGTTGCAACTGTGACTGAATTCATGGTAAATGGGTCTCTTCGAACAGCATTGCAGAAGAAAGAAAGGTACAAGTGGTTATCAGATTCTCCAGATATATTATGTTTGTAATTTAGCATTGCAGAATGTTCCTATCAAAATAGTCGATCTCTATGTCAAGGACTCGAACAGAATTAGTTGTCTTCGTTTAATGTAAGAAAAATGGGGTAATATGGCTTGAGTGGAAAATTTGTGGAAACATGACGCTGTTAATGTGCTATTTACTTGTCATTATTTGCTCAACAGGGTCATTACGTCTCAGAGCAAAACGTGAATCTAAAAAAGTGGTAGTCTCATGATGAGACGGAAAAAGTGATGTTTTTTCTCTTTTTTTCCTCTGTACTTGTCTTCATTATTACTATCTTAATAAAATCAGTTTTGCAATATGGATGCATTTTTGGGAAATGTTGCACATAGTGATGACTAATGACAAGTTCTTTTTTCTGCTACTTTAACTCAAATCGCTTGCTTGATAACATTGAAGCACAATATTGTTTTCAGGAATCTTGATAAGCGCAAGCGCTTGTTAATTGCCATGGATGTTGCATTTGGAATGGAATATTTACATGGAAAGAACATTGTACATTTCGACCTCAAAAGCGACAACTTGTTGGTTAATTTAAGGGATCCACATCGTCCTATTTGTAAGGTTTGTGACTTGTGAACTATCTTCTTGTATATGGTAACTGAACAACTTGTTGTGACACTGCAATTTAATAACTCGTTACATGCTGTCGTTGATAATGTTTATTGTTCTTCTGTTCTTGTTAGGTTGGTGATCTAGGACTATCTAAGGTCAAATGTAAAACCCTTATCTCGGGAGGGGTGAGGGGAACACTTCCGTGGATGGCACCTGAGCTGCTCAATGGAAGCAGTAGCCTTGTCTCTGAGAAGGTTTTACTTTTCACTGATCTTCGAATTATGTTAAGTTACTACATAGTATAGTATATACGATTTCTGGTTGCCATGCAGCGACTGATATTTTGGTCGCCTTCCCAGGTTGATGTCTATTCATTTGGAATTGTATTGTGGGAACTTCTTACCGGTGAAGAACCTTACACAGATTTGCACTATGGAGCTATCATCGGTAACATCTCAAAACTACTATAGCATACTGGTATTTTACTATGTCAGCGTAGATACTGGTTGAAGTGTATTCTTAATCAGGTGGCATAGTGAGCAACACACTGAGGCCCCCTATCCCGGAATCCTGTGATCAAGATTGGAGATCACTAATGGAGAGGTGTTGGTCGTCAGATCCACCAGCAAGACCTAACTTCACCGAGATAGCAAACGATCTTCGGACGATGGCCTCTGCAATTTCTTCAAAGGGACAAATGCAGCAACAATCTAATGCTTAAGCAAAAAGTTGATATTGGCAATGCAGTTAGATGGTGACACACACTAGAGAGCGACAACAATGAAAAAAATGCCCATGTCTATAAATGTAGTTGGTACTTAAATAATTTCCATTCATTTTTACTAGCTGTTCCACTTCTGCACTTCTACGTTTCCACGTAGCAAGAAGCTTTGTTTGATAAATCTCATAGGTAGCCGGAGCGAGAAGAGCGACAGATAATAGCACCTTCTCTGATATTTGTGTTGTCGATAATGCTTGTGTATTGATATTCATTAGTAATACATATATTTTCTTGTTGAATTTGATGTCTAATCATCAATATGATTGATATCCATTGACGCGTATAAAAGTCCTATAATCTAAAAAGTATACTACCAAATTGTGATCGAGATGTGATTCAACTTGGATGGAATTTTGATATCATTTATCGATCTATTAGTGAATCATCTCTGTGCGGTGGATGATGAATAACAAAATGAACTTGTACAAGTGGTCATCACTCATCAAGGCATTCTTCGGTTTCATAACTTTTAACGAGATTTGTCGTGTTATTGTAGAAATATAACATTCAAACGAAAGAAGACTTTCGTCTTCAAGTTTAAGTCAGACGCAACTTCCTCGTTTTTATCGTGTTATTGCAAGTTGCGAGATCATGACATCAGATTTTGCCCTTTCGTAGTTATTACTGCCGTCTTTCTTGTTGTTTGACTCTTCCAAAACACGTCCGAATATTCATTTACAAACACGGACACGATAAACAAAGCACACATATAAATAAACTCCAAATCAAATTCATCCAATCAAAAACTACATATTTTATTACAAAAAAAGAAGAGAAACAAAAATCTCCATGAAAACTTATACACCAATATCAAATGTTGATGAAGAAAGCACCCCTTTGAACAATCATGATGAAGAGACAACTTCATCAAACAACTGTGGATGTTTCAACATATTTTGGTTTGGTTGGAAGAAGCAACAAGAAACATGGGTAGTGAAGAAACTGAAGAATTTGAAGGAAACATCTGAGGTTATTGCAGGGCCTAAGTGGAAGAATTTGGTAAGAAAAATGGGAAAACATTTTGGAAGCAAGAAAAATAGGTGTGAATTTCAATATGATCCTCAAAGTTATCAAAGTAACTTTGATGATGGTGTTGGTGAGGAAGATGATGGTATGTTGCTTGATTTTTCATCAAGGTTTGCTCCTGCTCAAAGAACAACTACCTTGTAATATAATCATATAATATTGTTATATATATTATATACATGTATATATATGTGTAATTGGATTGTTGCATGTATTGTTTTTGAGTAGTAATGATCAAGTATTTATTATGTAAAGTGATAAAATCTTTCTCTGTTTTGAACCTTCTTTTTTCGATCCCGTTCCTCCATCTTCGTGAACCCCAGTTTCAATCTTTCTATCCATTACTGAATGAATGAAATTAGAGGAATGTTACGGTAAAGTCTTTTGTAAAACGGTGTGGTAAAAAAACAATATATAACTTGAAAGGTATGATTAGCGGTTGATTGTTGATTTTAAGAGGTATTGAAACATGTTGACGTGATTATCGCAAAATAAAAATAAAAATCTGACAAAGTCCATATTGAAATGTGTTTTTGTTAGTGAAAATAAAGATTATTGAAGGACTAAATCTTTAGGTGATTGATTCAACAAAAATTTTGTAGATATTTTTATATTCGATAGCCAATTCTTAATGATGTTAGACTTTGATAATAGGTTAGTACATTATTGACCAGATGCTATCATCATCAATACAGGGTAATTTTTTTTTGTACTCCTAATAACGATGCTTAAAAACAAAATTAAATTTATTAGATATTTGTTAATTCATTGTCAAGGTGTCAACATCTAAGCCAGCTAATGATATAATGATATGTGACGTACTCGCATTAAGATAAGTAAGCATGTTCTAATAAAAAACTAATCTCTCCGATTTTTTTAATTGTCATTCTAATTATTTTCATGTCAATTAAGAATCAACTAATAGTGAATACTCATTAATATTTTACGTTTATATCTGTTAATTACGGATAAACACAAGAACAGTTCAGTGAATTTGTTGTTATAAAATCATTACTCATTACATATCGAATACCGCATTTAATTCTAAAGTGACAATTGTATTTCAGAACATATTTTTTTTGCTAGGACTGACAACTAAACAACCGGAGGAGTATTTTATAATTAAAATTACTAAATCAACGCCTGTATAAAACTAATTGTAACAAATTAAAGAATATTAAGCAATCTAGTCTCGGTTTAGGTTGATCATTATTTTTTCAACAGTAGCCTTGGCCCACATTTAATTCTCCTGCCTACTTATGTAAGCTGGCCTAATTTAGTACCCCTCCAAGTTTGAACCACTAGCCAAGCTCGAGTTTGAACCTCACCTCCCTCGAGACCTACTAAACAAGTTGCTTGATCTAGCTCGGCTCATACATGATTGTCTTAACAAAGCAGGAGATAATAAGGCTTCGTTCTGTTACGAGGATACTTGCCAGTAATCAAATGTGCGTTGACAGAATCTAAACGAAGAGTTTCCATACAACCATTCTCCACTAAATACAATAAGGTAAAACAGATAATGTTATACAGCAACTTTTAGGGATCAAAATATGGTGTACAAACAAAAGTGAGAATCATCTTAGATGCTACTCTAGATGAACTCAAATAAACAGAATAATAAAAACATTATACACAACCCGTGAAGCACCGTTGAGTCAAGTTCTCTGTATCGGTTTAACAAGTCAGGTTTCTTTACTAGAACAAATTTAATCGTCCTGTAGAGTGGCGACTGCTGAAGACTACTAGTTTGATAAACTAAATTACACGCATATGTTTCTGGAATGTTTCTATTTGCATGACGAGCTAGCTGATGGTTTTTTCACCTGCACTACTTCCCCAAAGTAAAAGTTTGAAACTAGCCATGATGATGATGTAATTCGGTTTTTAAAGAAAACTTCAGCAAGCTCACCTTTTGCGTTTGCTTTTTGTAGAGGAAGACGTAGAAGCATTACTATGCCAATTCCTTTTCCTTTGGTTGATGAACCAATTATTTATCTGTTTTAGTTGCAAGCCAGTCTCTTGCACTAGTCTTGCCTTATCTTCCTCCTAAAACGAGAAAGTAAAATGAACCTCTGAAAATAAATATACTATGAATTGTTTTCAAGTTGACTAGCTCTTCAAATTAGATCATAATGCTCACTGTTGGATATGGCCACTTGGAGTGTGATTGCCACCAAGCCTTAAGTACAGAGGTCGTATCACCAGGCAACTTTCCAGCTCTTCGTTTCCTCAAAATTTCTTCTCTGATATCAACGATCTTCTCTTTGTAACCCTTGATATCGGAAAGGCAAATATTTGATGATTGAATCAAAATAATACTCATCTTGTTAAGATCATGTCTGTATACTGCATTTTTGTGTTGAGTTGTACCTGTTTTAGCTCATGTTTAAGTTCTTGCCTCACACGCTCCATCAAGGACCTTTCACTTTCAGTAGGCATACCAAAGCCCATGGCATCTGTGGCGTCCATATTTCCATCAAAGAAGTTAGAGTCACTATCTGCATGGTCGTCTTCATCATCGGACATTGTAGCACCTGTGCCTTCACCTGGTGCTACCCCTATTCATGCCACCATAAAGGAATATCAGTGCTAGAATACTCATATTGTTTCAACTGGATGGCAAATGAAAAATAGAAGGCACATGCAAGGTCTTGTTAACAAATTACACCATGAGTTTAAATAACTAAGTGATATTCGAGTCAAGGGATGCACGACTAATCGAAAATGCAACCAAGAGAATTTGATCGAAACAAGAGGACAAACATGTCATTATAGTTGCAGACATGGTATTTCATTCAACGAAAAGAGTGTTCAATAGTGAAGGTTTCAATGGCAAGAACGTCAATGTATTGTACAAGGAGTGGCAGGTAAGGAGATTAGAAGTGAATCAAGTCATAATTGATGTCATCACTTTATATGAGAACTACCTCTGGTGGTGCCAGGTTGATTCTATTATAATACAGTAATGCTACAGAATAAGGTCGAATTGAGTTTTATTTTTCATACCCTTGGTTCCAACCAGGGAGCATCATCATACAATTCAAAATCTTTTTGTTCGACAATTCAAAACTTCAGCCATGGAAGTAGAGCATCTTCCGCAACTTACCTGTTAAACTCTGTAGTGATTGTTCTAGCTCCCAACAAGCCATGACAGCTTCCATTGCATGAACACGGACATGCTGCTGTAGTTGTTCTTTGAAGGATGAAAGCAAGAGAACATAATGGGTCTAACATAAATAGGAAAACGGAAAAAAGTCAAACACATTATGCAGATAGGAGGCGCAATAATCTCATGTTTTCCAAATGGCATAAAGAGAAATCATTTTAACTGTTCTACCACAATCAAGAAATTGGAAAAGAAAAACATTGAATTCTTATGACAAATTGCCAGTCAAAATACGAATTCTTAAAAAAACGTTGAGATACAAGATACAACTTTTAAGCAGACATTAACAAATAACATGAAAACAAGAAAAATTCCTCATTAGATATTCTCGGCAGATATCATCAACAGATAATAGCTGGGAATGCATTAGTTCAATACATGCAAAAGCTTCAATGACATCATAGGTGATAGGTTTGGGAAATAGAACACTACAAGAGTTTTCTAGGTAAAGAGAACTGTAAATGTTGCATAGGTTACTACAGACAAGACCCTTCTCATTCTTTTGACAATAAAAATAGATTATATCATCAATATGTTGTGAGTTATAGACAAGAGGAACATTAATACTGTTCCTCTTGAAATTTATGGTGAACAGGTTTTGCATCAGGAACGAATCAGGTCTAGATCAGAAGTTAATCGGATTACATGTAGGCATATATTGCATGTTCAATAATATCATGCCAATCTCCGTTACAACTGGAAAGTCCTCTCAAGTACTGTGAATCATGTAGAGTTTGTAATTCAGAAACCAAAAAGGTATAATGTATTCAAAGAAAGACAACTTCAAACAGGTAGGGAAGTATCCCTTAAACAAAAATATTCTTTATAGCACTAAGCTAGGTATAATTTTCGACTTTCTTTAAATACCATGATTCCTGTTCTGATATGACAATGAGATATCCCATTTGCTAATATGCTATCATGAAATTAACCTGTTTATATTCCCAAGGGAATCAAATACAAAAATACTCAACGAAAGAACGAGGACATGTTCGTACATTGGAATCTACATTAATTGTCAACCTCTATGAAACAAACAAAGCAACCCCCCCCCCCTCCCCGGCCGGAAGACAAAACAAAGAAAAAAGAAGAAGAAGAAGACGCCCATCCCTGTCCAAAGATCCAACATTGATAAGCGAGCAGAGAATAAGAACCTAAATTGAATTATAATTGACAATGAAACCTAATTAACTACAACGTCAAGCAAATACAATTTTGGAAATGTATAATTTGACTTTAAACATAGTTACTATACATTTGGGAAACAGTCAACACGCACTCGTCTTGTTGGAAATTTTGTGTTTACATCTTCCTCGAGTGCATGCCAAAAGTTATATTAAAGGTATTTTCTTTTTACTTAATTGACCAATTCATGAATGACATGGAATAATGATGTTTTAGCAAATTGGGTACTAAAGGTAATTGAGAGAATTTAAATCTTCCTACTATAGAAAAGCTATGGCCTGTGCATACCAGCTCAAACAATCAACAACGTATTGGTATAGAAGTTTATAATCATGGGCAACAACTACAAGACCAACTAATCTTGAAGACATAAGTCATTCATGTACCCTGTGCAGCTCCCCAAATTCAACTCTTGAACTAAAACAAACAACCCCCTAAGTTGGCAAACCAATCATACACCAATAAACAATTATTGTCTAGTTTTCAGATACTAATAGATAACTTTCTCTAATCAAGCTTAAAATATTCCTACCAAACATATCATCACCAAAGCGTCCAATACACTCGAAACAACAATAAAAGCTGGCTTTGGTAGAAATGTATTTACAATGTGAAAGAAGATTAAACTAACCTAACAACTCAAACAATCATCAACAGAGTATTAGTTTAAAATCTTATAATCATGGAAAACAGTCATGAAAACTAAAACTCATTTAGTACCCTGTCGTTGTCCCAAAATTTAACCCTACAACCAATCATACAATATTTAATCGATTAATCGTCCAGTTCTCCGAATACACTCAAAACAACAAAAGGCCGGCTTTTCCAAAATTCATCGACAATATCAAAGTAAATAAAACTAAGCCTAATATATCACTAGAAACCAAAAGGAAGGTCTTCAATTGTTATCCCTTAACACCCCTCTCCACCACCCCCAACATAGTATTAAAATAATCCAACTTTCCAAATCAAAATAATATATAAACACCAACAAGACAAACATTAATAATAAATAAACAGCATACACAATTCTAAAAAACTCTGCTACTTGTATCATCTGATCACGATGCAATAACATCTAAAAACTGAACATTTACACCCAAAATCTAAACTTTATCTTAACCCAGAATATTAAATATATGAACACAATAACCGAACCAAACCAACCCAATCATTTTCCCATAAGTGGGGTCGGCTATATGAATACAACCTCCCAAATCAGCCTACGTTGGGTCATCCGTAATAACCTCATGAACTCTAGTTACTTCGATATAGTCAACGAACTACCTTCCGGTGTAGTTATACCTCTACGTCCATCTGTAACTATAATTGCTAGACACATAAACAATGTAAAAAGTGGAGAATTCGAAGATTACCATGAAGTGGTCAAGGTCTTTATCATCAAGAGGATGTTGTTGACCTTGAGCAGCAGCAGAGTACTTTGAGACAACATTCTGGGACTGAGCTAACTGAGCATCAATCCTAGGCAACTGATCAACTGGTGTAGCAATCCTCAAACAAGCCACGTGGGCAGCCAGCAATTGATCATACAATGGATGGTTCAAAATATCAGCCTTACACTTATCCTTCTCCCAATCATTACAAATATTGAGCATATTGGTATCTTCACCACCACCCCCTCCACTACTACTAATATTATTACCACGTTGGACCCACTGGGAGGAAGTTGGTGACTCAGGGGTATTGTTGGAAGTCTGGTGGGGGAAGAGGGAGGAGCTCAGCCAGGTGGGTGGTGGTGGAGGGGGGGAGGAAGCTTGGGGTAGGAGGGTGTGGAGGGGGTGGTGGTGGTGGTCTTGAAAAGCCATAAAAATTCAATCTTTAACAAGAAAATGAAAAATCAAAACTGAATTTTTACCAAGAAAATGGAAAAGAGAGATGATTGATGATGATGGGTTTGCTTGCTTTAATATTATTACAATTTACAACTATACAAAACAGTTTCCTATTACTATGTCTATATATATATAGGTCAATGAATTCATATTAAATATATTGATTTATTTAGCATAGTGTGTATGTGAAAATGAAATAAACTGTGCAGTATATTGTAGAATATCTATGCCTGTGTTGAGCTATTTACTACAAAAGTCTAGACACTAGAAACAAGGACCACCCTAAAGCAAGCTGCCATTTTCATGCTCTAAACCTTCAAACTGTTGATGCTTCTGCATCCTGCTGTTTTTTTGTTTTCTATTTTGTAAAATATTGAGGGAATACTGTAGCATATTAAATACGTCGAAGCATTTATATTGAATATGTCAAAACATACAACGCGGTTTATATTATATTTGATGTCATTTATATATAACAGCTTAATTGTAGTTAAGATCATAGGATTATCAATGTAAATGATATAATGAATTATCCTATTGATTTTGTCCTTGTAATCATTGAAAAATCGAGTTTATATACGGGTTGTACGAGTTTTATATTAAATTTATTAGATCATATTAAATGTTCATATGTTAATTCCTTTTCTTAATTTATCATTTAAATTTGTAATGAGAGTCTTATCGACCGTTATCTATCTAACATTTTATACGTTATTTAAGTAAATTATATTAGTACTAGGCAAGAGAGACTCCAACAAAAGAATATTGATAGAAATAATCGACTTCAATCAACTTACCATCACAAATTCACTATTAATCATCATGATATTTACAATGTTTAACTAGTTGATTTTAGAAAGTTAATCAAGTAATTTAATATTTAATAAAAAAAAATTTATTAATGACTAGAAGGTTTTGAGTTCGAAAATTAACTCCAAACTATTTTACAATAAGGAAAAACTAATTGATTTTAGTACGAATTATGTTACATGCTTAACCATGGAGATTTTAGTGATTGGTTGTGGAAATGAGCAATAAATAAGATAGAGGACCACCGAACCAAACAGGTCCTTACCCCCTCCTTTTCCTTTTCCCAGTTTGGACAGGGATCCACGTGTCAGGCTGTAGTTTTATGGACCACATCGAGGAGGACCACCTTAGAAGCACGCGCCGTGATATGCCCACTTTTGTCATCTACTAAGAAAAGGAAGTCGGCCCTACACATAAACCCAATTCAAATTCTACCATTATTGACCCTATGGGCATAAATGTATAATTGTCATGTGGTGTTCGATTTTATGCGTCGGATCTAGAATTTTAATATGAAATATTTTTTATTATTAAATTAAAGAAAAAATAGAAAATAAAAGTGTTTGGATCAGGGTTTAGGCTATGGAATTTTTTATAAGTTAAACAAATATTTAATTATTTAAGTTATTTATTTTTATATAAAGATAATATATATTTAATACCTATATCACACTCTAGACGCCTCCTTAAACTTTGTATTATAAATTATAATATTTATTGATCGATAAGTATTTTGTATGTTCCTTTTAGTTATTTTGGTCATGACTTTCATTTTATGTAAATATAAATCATGTGTTCATGGTTATATTATAAATGTCCTTAATGTCCACAATATAAGTTAATGAAGTATATTAGGAACAATAAAAGATCTTATCAGTTATGTTAATATTTTTCATTTTATATTACACATGCCATGTTATAATATGTTTTCAACAAATATCTTGTTGATGGCTTAATACACTTGTAAGTTGTAGCATTTGATCAAGCTTTTAAAAAAAGAAGTTTTTCAATTCAAATTTTGTTGGAGATAATTTGTATTATATTTTATTCTAATTTCATTAGTTAATAATTTATGTATTCATTATTTGTAAAGTGTGAAACCATCACATTAACGGTCATACGCACCTTTGACCTGAAGTATACGGAGGAGGTAAATTGTGGGATGTGCCTCGCCTAGTCAGAGACTAGAGTTTGCATGTTTACCACTTCGAAACACAAAGTTAGCTCTCACAATTGTACTTTGCATTTTAGTTATTTATCAGTTCTGTTATACCCGAGCCTATATTAATTATTTGTAATACTATTCTATTCATACTTTCATCGCTAATTTGTAAAAAAGCAAAACAAAACTACTTCCTCCATTTTTCTTATTTTTCTTAAAGTATTGTTTAGGCTAAAGTTTTTTGTTTATCATATTGTTTAACATTCCAATGTGATTTTTTCAACATCTTTCCTAATTTATCCTTGATGGAGTAGTAGGCTTTTATCAATGACAACTTCAACACTTCATATATCATTTGAACAAAAAATTTCATTTCAAGATATTGATTTTGAGCTCATCTTATTATTGGCTCTAATTAAATGAGGGAAGAAGAGTAATATTTTCCATATCCTTAATAAAGTAGATTATTGTTAAAGAATATGTTGCAAAAAATCGGAGGAAGTAATATCTCAAAGAGTTAAAGGCACGTTTGGTCATACATCTTTGCTGCCGCGTCACCTTTTGATCACACATGTTTTATTTTGTTCCATTTGATCACACATCTTTACAAAAATGACATTAGTTACTACTGTTGGCATAATGTCAGTTAAATTTTGAAATGTAAAACATGTGACATTGTAAATTTGTCCAACTCGTAATACATTCTCATGAACGTCACATATTATAAATTTTTCAAATGTAAATTAAATTTTGACTACAGTAGCAACTAAGACCACTTTTATAATTATGTGTGACCAAATGAGACAAAATAAATCATGTGTGATAAAAAGTGACGCGACGACAAACACGTGTGGTCGAACGTGTCTTTAACCCTATCTGAAATTACCACACATATTAGCACACATATTAAATGATAGTTGACCGCCCAATTAATCCAGCCATGTCCATTGACGTGGGCTGGTCCACCCTTTGCCCTTCCGTTACTCCGACGGGATAATACTTGTCCATAGCTTAATGGTGGTTATACCCTACCTAATCCAATCCCAATTGATTTATTGTAATTAGGTTTGACATTATTATTAGGTACGATTAGGATGATAATTTTGAATAAAAGTTTGATAATTAATCTTAATCTCGAATAAAAAATTTTGTCATGTGAATTTTGTTGGGATAAAACTAAAATTTGGCTAATGTTGAATTATATGATGGTGAAAAACAATATGATTTGTTATATATAATTTATAATGGAAGATATTTAGCGAATTTCAAATTTTTGTCCAATCAAAAGATATGTACTTTCTTCACGTTTATGAACCTTAACTCAATCTAACTTTGAAGTCCAAATGTTCAAATCAGAATTGAAAAGGTTTTGACTCATTTATAATCTTGCCAACACATGTTTGATCTAGTGGTAATAATTACTTATAGTTGTGAAAGGATCAAACTCCATCGAAAATGTGTATCCTTCCAAATTTGTGACAATATTATATGATAAGTATTTGAAAACCTATAATACGGTGCGTCGGTGCGACGACACACTCTCGTAAGGTCTTAGTCTTAACGAATCTTCCATCCTTCCCACATTTAAAAAACATTTTTGGACAGTTTAAATCTCTAAGAAACCATCATAACAAAATATTCCGCGCCTAACCTTATAATCATTGAAAAAATAACTCATTTACAATTTTAAAGAATGTCCACTACCATCCAAGGTAGATTTTTGGTTTTGTCTCAACTCTCAAGGTTCATGTGGTCATTAATCTAAATTAAATTAGAAGGATCCTACCTTGTACAATATTAATTGACTAACTTTATAGCTGATGGAACCATTGTAATTGTCTTCTTTGAAGGACTCCCAAAAGTTTGTTTAAGAGATTAGATTTGTAGGCTAAAGTGGGTAATCGTTTAACAATCATACACTATCACAATTGTTTATTAATAACTATCAAAACTTAGTACAACATGATTGCACTACTACTTATAATAAGGAGAATTGTTATTACGTCACCCGAGGTCTATATAGTACGCATTCTATGAGTAGCGGTTGCGAGTCCCTGTTACAAAAGAGTATCATTGAAGTATTTGCAAAACATGTATTTTCATAAATCCTTTGATGAACTATTTCCATATTCATAAGGTCAATTAAGTGTTCGGTCAATTCGGACACCTCCTTTCTCGCTTAAACGAGAGGCTCTTCAAATGTATTGGGGCATGTAATGTTATAAGGTCAAAACTACAACCATTCTTTCATGCATATTAGCATAGTATGAGTTACATATACTATACTCAACTTTACAGCAGAAATCCTCCAATTTGAAACTGTGCAAATTTTATGAAGCATGCATAATAATGAAATGTAGGATGATTAAGGGAGAGTTGGGGAAAGAGTAGGCTTAGCCACTTTCAGTTCTCCACAGTCACTGATGTACAGAGTCTTGAGAGGTTTGTTCCAGATCGCGCGAGCGTTTTTGGCTCTACCATCACCTATGAACTCAGCAAAGTCATTATATTGCTTGATATTGTCTGATGGCTTGAATGTCGGAACGGAAGCTACACTTGTTACAGTGTCCAATCCTGCACACCATTTGTTAAACAAACTTCCATTAGACCACTCAAGAAAAGTTGGACTTGAAGCTAAGTTTCACACATTGCTATCGTTCTGCCATCATACAATGATACAAATATGTGACTATATGTCCAAATCACTTATTCTCAAAACCGAAAGCACGAAACAGAAACGCTGCAGTATTTAGCTGCACTTCAAAATAAGCGGGGAGAAGAATTTGATGGGAGAAGAGAATTTTCTGGTATAGTAAAAGGGCAAGAGTAAAGGGAACAAACCATGAAAAGAGCAAATCTGTGCTCCATAATTTCCCCATCTATACTGAGACATATGACAGTGAAGCACGTAAATAGGGAGTCCTATTCCTTCTACTCCATACCCTCCAACGAGAGCACGGAGCACCCCCACCCCCCGCCCTTCGTTACCATGCCCACAAAAGGGAATTACCCCCTAAATGTTGAGTGTGAAATGTAGTGAACACAATCCCCACCAGCAAAGCATAACATTACTATAGTATGTTGATCATATTTAAGAAATGAGAATATAAAACTCAATCAATGCAAATTCAAACCCACGTAGTGCGAAGAGGCGAGACTTATCACCCAAGCTATTAACTAATTGAGCTATACCGGGGGCACTACAAATACAACATATGTTCTTAGGCGAGATGATAAAAAATTAAATCTTTGATATAAAATTGAAGATATTAACTACTTCAATGAAAGTAGGTATTGAAAGAAACCACCACATACAACATATCTAGCGATTAAGATTCAAGAATCAATCACAGCTCATCAGAAATCTCAACACTGATGGATGCCCATTTACTCAATAATTATCAACAAGGTGGTTAACACTCAACAATAAATAGACGCTATTCCTAAATCCTAAATAGGGTGAGGGGGACAGGGTCGGATAGTACACAACCCTTAAAATGGCGGTTATTCCTGATTTGTTCCCGATTGATCCCTAAGTGAAGTGCAAACAACTATGAAACCATTTCACAAAAGATAATAAACATAGGCAGTGTCATGAACCATCAAGATCGATTTTACTCTATCCAAGAGCGAAAGAATATAAAATCTTTAACTCGATAAAACATGAAGAGAAGGTACCAACTACATTATGAGAAACCTCACCTTCAAGCACAGTTCCAAAGACAATGTTCTTGAAATCAAGCTGAGGGCAGGGACCAGGTCCAGTAGTAATCAAGAACTCAACATTATGATAATTGGGATTGAATTTAATATCATCATCATCATCATTCTCAGACAAACACAAAGAAACAACACCAGCCCTCGAATGTTCCAATGCAAAAGCTTTTGAATCAATCGTCTCAATGTTCCTTACAAGCTCCATTGGTGGCTTAACTTCGCCTTTATCTCGTCGTCCTTGTCTGCCCGCCATGAAAAATTGGCCTGGAAATATTTTCTGTATCAAAGTCCCCTTATATGTTGAGCCTGATGATCCAGTACACATTGCTTTGAAATTTGAAACTGTTATGGGGACATGGTTGCCATACAGGCCAAGAACAAGGCGGCCTAATGGTTCAGAATCACTGCACAGGGAGAGTTCATCGCCGAGTGTTCGATTCTGGAAGTAGGATGGGCAGTAGCTAAGATCAAGAAAGACTCTGTCTGTGATGGTTGTGTCTGGTTTTGGTGGAGAAGTGGAGGAGATGGAGAGAGGGGGGGAGATGAGGGGGAGGGTGGGGGCGAGGAAGAGGAGGGAGCGGCGGTTTAGGTGGAGATTGGAGGCGGAGTTAGGGGTTTGGTGGTGGTGGGGAAGGAGGGGAGAGGAGGAGAAAGTGGTGGAGCTGCCCATGGTGATGAAGGTGCATAGTAGGTGGAGGGAACAGAAATGTCTGGATTGGTAAACTGAGTGGGGTCTGAGATTTTTCAGACAGATATTTTTAGTTCTGGATAATAAAGAGACAGGTAGGTGTTATTGTATGAATCACATACATAATTGATTTTTTTTTCTGCAATCTCAATATTAAAAATTATTTTTTTAACATTGTCGTCATTCTAAGATTTTTATCTAGTGTGAAGTGTTAGATATTGGTTTCACTTCATGTTAGATTAACTCGGGAACATTTTCTTGGTTAACACGTAGGTAAGGCGCATACAACTTCACCCCCTTGCCCCGCTAAGGTTTTTATACGCAATGGAGCATGATATTGTATTTATTCTGGCCCTTCCCTTTTTGTACCAATCGAAGGGGTTGATGTTAATGGTTCACTACAAGTTATTAGTCTGAATTAACAGTTCATCCATATATGATTCGAATGTTGCAGAGTCTCTTTATGCAAATTTTATTGAAGTCGAATCATCCAGTGTATCATTCTTGAGGTTACTGAGGGATGTTGTCTCAGCCTCTCAGGTAAAATTATTACCTTAGCGAACATCTCCAAAGAATCGTATGCTATTTCCTTAAGTCTTCAATTGCATCTAACTAGAATAGCTTCCTCAATATTCGTAAGTTTGTTTGCACGATTGACAAATTTTACAAAACTTAAGAACTAATCGACATCAATGTTTTGCATCTGGTTATTCAATGCTGAAAGCGCTGAAATAGAATACATAATTGATTTGGAGGTTTTTTCCTGCAATTCTTTTGCAACTGAATTTTTATATTTGTCCACATATACTGCAATAATGCACATATATGTAGCTAGATTATCAATGAGCCCCCCAATTTCTCCTCTTTCTGCTTTACATTGTAAGCATTTTTTCCACCGATTGATGAAAAGCACCCAGCATTTCATTTCGAGTGGATAGTGCACATGGCCAGGTTGGAAGTTTGCTTCTACGAGCATAATAAAGGTTGCACTGTCTTTTTGGGTGATCCTCTGAGCATGACAAATCCCCATTTCGATAGCTCCATCTTCGAAATTACTCTATGTAAAGATTTGAAAGAAGAACCCGAGAATGAGGACTATAGACTCACTCTCTCCCTTCAACAGCATGAGTCCACCTCATGTTCATCTTAGCCATTGATGATTGCCAGTTAACTCTGCACTTTTGTCTTCTGTACACCTTTGTATTGGATGACTGAGGCATGAAGAAGGGGGAAGGAATTTGGAAGCTGAGACGGATAAGGCGAGGCCACGGCATGGCTTCTTTCTAGGGAGAGAAAGCCTTCCATGTGAAAAACAGATGCTATACTGCAGATTGTGCAGTGCACAGCTGCAGTTTTTATGGTAAGGCCGCCTTTCTTTATCCGTGTCTTTAATTGACAAGCTTCCATCGAAGACACACTGAAACAGCATTACTGCTCCAGCGGCCATTTCTCCTCTCTCCCTCCTCTAGATCTATCCGATATGTGAGTGTGTTTGTGAAGGTAACTGAATCTAATACCATCATTGATCTCATAAGAGTTCATATAGGGGAGGAAACAAATGATTTTGTGTCTACGTTACGGACAGGAGGGAAAATCTAGAAACAAGAACCATTCAAAGGCTCCTACATCCCACAAAATAAATTGGATACAACGGTTCTTGTTATCGACATTTACATCAAGTACTCGAAAACAAGAGGCTACCCTTGTGTTTGTGCTCACTAATCTTTGGCTTATGCACATTTAACAGGGCTCCAAGAGTATAGGCCCTTTCGCCTTTTTCTCTGTCGAATTATACACGCATACACTTCTAAATTGTACATTTTGTGACAAGTCCAAACATCTATTGTTGTCATATGCAGGCTGATGAAAATTTCTATGCGATACTGATGCAGTATCTGGAGTAAAAAACAATGGAGAAAAAATTTGGTTCTTCTAATACTAAATTCTTTTTTTTTTCTTACAATAGTTCAACAAAAGAATTATCTTTTCAGCTCTGTGACCAAAGTCCATGTTACATTTTACAATTAGCCTAAATACAAAAGAACTAAAAATAGATATGATAGACTAAAATTGTCGGATCAAAATTAAGGAGAGACTGATCACCACGTGTCCTACTAATCTTGGTCCTTGTCTAAAATAAAGACCATGGAAGTCCCCGGAGAGGGATACAAGGTGGGCGTCGTTGAAGTCATTAGTGATATACATCCCTCGTGCCATGATCGTCGAACAGGGTACGAGACACTGTTGCATTTTGATGCAGGGGAACACTGGCCACTGGATTTATGCAATGCACAACTACAATTGCGATGATAGGGTCTTCTTGAAATACCCATGTCGCTTCCTGAAATGCATACTTCAAATGCACCGCGGAATAGTCCTTCTCTAGTCGACATAACTTCCACCACCACCGCCACGTTAATGAATTGATATGAATACTTTTTTTTGATGTTGAGAGAGTGTTAGGAAAATGAGTTAAATAGAGAAGGCGTTTATGGAGGTGGGCAAGGTAGTTAGTAGTTAAGAGAATCCGCGTTGCACACTAGTTGCTTTTGCATTATGGCATGTGAGGTTGCTCTAGGCCTGTACATACCGTGTTCGAGTCGAACTACAGCGGCTCGCTCGTTTCTACTCGGGCAAATCAAAGTTCGAGTTAGCCTTCCGGCTCAGTAGCTTGGCGAGCCAGCTTTGTAGCTCGGAATTTTAAAAAAATATTAAGATTAAATATTATTAAGAAATAAAATAATATTGCAATACCTAGAATAGTTTATCAATAGGACTTTTTATATGTCAAACATACTTCCAACATCTCATTAAAGTTTTTATTGTAAATAGTTTTTCGAATCAATTAGAATATATTCAGTTCACATATAAACTAAATATATAAGCATAATCAATATTTAATACTCCCTCCTTCCCAAATTCTAATTCCACTTTACTTTTTCACAATCATCGAGACACGACTTTGAACGTAAATATTTTTAATTTCACATACGAAAAAATTATTAAAAAAATGATATTTCAAAAATATATACTTAAACGAATCTAACAAAATCTCACATGACTATATTATTTGTTATGGGCTAATAAAAATCATGGTAAAAAATTTTAAACTCTGACAAGAAA
The DNA here is from genome assembly GCA_003412495.2 of Echium plantagineum. NCBI lineage: Eukaryota > Viridiplantae > Streptophyta > Magnoliopsida > Boraginales > Boraginaceae > Echium > Echium plantagineum. The sequence goes on along the minus strand of CM016567.1, from coordinate 12,976,954 downwards.
AAAGTCAAAACTTTCCTTACAATTTGGATGGAGTAACTATGTCCATATGTGAGAAACCATAGTTGCACATACATTAACAAAATTTAGAGCCATCAAAATTCAAATATATATCAGTCATGCATAATTGACTATTAGTTCAAAGATTTATCATTAATAAATTCAGTGCAACTTGAACAAAGCTGGTGAAATTACACTATCAGTTATTGAAACAAGACTCTCTTTATGCACTACAACTTGAACTCGAGTGAAGAATTGATACTCGGAAATGTCGATATCGTCTATATCGAGAGTACCAAGGTGGCATGAAAGAGGCTTTCTCGGCATAAGTTGCTCTAGTAATAAGTCTTGATCATTCATCCAAAAACATAACGGAAAAGCCGGGGACCTGATGTTAATGTTATAAAACTTTGTCCACGACTGTACAACACCATAAACTTTCATCACCCAGATAGCTATCGGCTTCTCTTCAAAATTTGGTAGATAGATTGATGATAGACATCCCTTGAACGCCATCAACTTTTGAAAAGACCCCTCTTCACCTTCCGGTTTCGGGGGAAACTCCATTGTTTCAAACCTTTCCGTCCGAATATCGCAGCAAACAATGACCCATGCCACATGTTTAAGGTCTCGCATTATAAAGTTAAAAGAATTAGCACAAAACAAACCAACCCCTCTACTGTCGGAAATTAGGAGTTGATGATCCAAACTCCAATGAAGCTGCCTCTAACTGTTAGATCTCGAAGTAAACATCTCTGCCCTAATTACCTTATCAACACAAAGTATACGAATCACTTTGAAATCATAAAAATTTGAAGACTCGAAACCAAAGCCAACTCCAGTGCGGTGGATACGGAATTCCACCAAATCCAAGGAAGTCGAAGGCAACTGTTTCAATTCTCTCGTTGCAGGGTTCGTCAAGAAGATTGTTGAAAAAATGTAATAGCAACAACATTAACAAGAAAGCGATTTGTGGAAGGAATCCGTAAATCTGGTGATAATTTACTCATTAATTTGTCGTTGGAACTGAAAGAGAACACATTATTAAAACCTAGTTCTTCTTCTTCTTTTTTACTTGTACATAAAAGTAATTGAGATACGGTACCGAAATTGCGATGCAGAGATATGAACGTATCACTTTTGATCAAATAGTACCATGTTTTGCAGACCGATTTGAAACGTAACAACGTGTTCACCGGAAGCCTTGAGAGAAACTCAATAATGATCTCTTCTGGGACTGATTGTGATACTTGTTCCATTAAGACCAAAGTGTATGCATGTTTTATGATGTAATTAAAGGGACTATAAATATATGAAAGGAAGAAGCCTATATAAACATAAACTCATAACTACATCAGCTACTCTTTAGGAACTAATTCCTAACAAATTCATGACTAACTCTAGGAAATAGTAATATTTAATTGGTATATATATATTCCATAAAGGACACATCACAAATCACAATTCTTTAGGAATAATTCCAATTCATAACTAACTCTAGGAAATATTTTTATTTGATATATATTCCATATAGGACACAAGACTATCCTAATAGGCAATTATGCATATCAACAGTATATGTTGTTGCTAATGACCAGAAGGTCTGGGTTCGAATCTCACATAATCGCTAATTTACAGGAAAAAAAACAGTATATTATGTTGTTGCAGTGAAAGCGATGAAGGGAGACGAGTGGTTGTTTTCCAGTCTTCATCCTAATGCAACCACCGATTATTCAAGCTTCCATGGAATCTGTCCGATAATTGAAGGCGAGAAATGGTCTTCGACGAAGTGGATTCATCATTCAATGTAAACTTGAATTTCCTAATGTAGCTTATCCTTTAGACTTTTCTTAACAAGGTTCTGTTACTAACATGTTTATTTCCATCATAGGTAATGTATTTGGGTTCAAAGCCCTAGTTCAAAGATTTATCATAATAAATTCAATGAATCTCCAACATCAATGACCCATGATTTTAAATGATAAACTAATTTCATCATAACAAAGCTCAAAATAAAGATAAAAGAGATGAAACATAAGACGCCCTGGCCCTGCTTTGCTCCCTCTCTATGTATATTGTAGAGAACTAACTGGGAAAACGGAACTATAAACTAAAACTTTAAAAACGAAAAGCAGAAAATTACACATGCGAGAATGAAACTAAAACAGAATGCAAAACGATTACAAAACAGTAAGTAGTGCGCAATACACTCTCCTTGAAACAGTTTCAGCCTCTTCCCTTGGTGCTTTGGAACTCGTGAAAACCAACTGTCTCCCAAGATAAAATGACTAGCAACTGGCGGAGCAAGCATTGCAACCCAATTGACGAACCTCGGACAAGCTTTGAAGATCACCAGACAAAAACAAAAATAAAATAAAAGAGGATGAGAGCTCTCTGGTTTGGTGTGTGCTGTTTTCGGATTGTTGTTGTGTGTGATCCTGATGAGGAATGGCGGGATGAATATTTAGAGTGATTAGGTTGTAACCTCCGTAATTAACACGCACTAATCAGAGACGGATCCAGGAGTTTAATATTAGTGGTGCAAAGCGAATTTTTTTTTTATCAAAAAGATAACATAAATTAATTCACCAAAATAGTACATTGAAGATGAAATTTTTCATGTCTATAAAGAAAATCTTATACTCCCTCCATTTCTTTTTAATTGACATTTTCGTTTTGCGTGTCCAACTTTGACCGTCAATTACTTTCTATTCTTTAGTTCAAAAAATATAAAATTTATATCGATCAATTTATATTGAAGAGTATTTTTATAAAAGTAACTTTTTATAATTTTTATACTGTAATTAATTAGTTATTGTTAATCAAAGTTAGACACGAAAAAACCAAAAAGTCTTGTATTGTGAAATGGAGGGAGTATCAAATTTTTGAAAATGTGCTAGAATTACATCATCACTAATCTATAATCTATAATCTATAATACTTATAAAAGAGCCAACACCCTTAGGTGTTTCTTCCACATTTTGACAAGACTATTTTACCCCTTGCCATTCATATATTATTATTAATTTAATTTTTAAATTATATGTATCTTTTAATGAGAAGCTGAAGGGATGGGTACATTATGAAGTAATATTAATGATTATTTGAAAAATGAAAAATTCATCTCAACCAATTGTATCCATTAATTATTTGCCACAACTACATTATTTCATTCGAATGCAAATAACTCAGAGAAGGTGCATCACTACCGTTATTAGTGTAATCATTTCCTACACAATAAATGTAACTAAATGTATTATTTAGTGTAATTTTAGGATCATCACTTTGATGAGCCAATTCAACTTTCTCTAATAATTATTATATCATCTATATCCATATTTATAATCTATAATCTATAATCTATCTATAATCTATAATCTATAATACTTATAAAAGAGCCAACACCCTTAGGTGTTTCTTCCACATTTTATCAAGACTATTTTACCCCTTCCCATTCATATATTACTATTAATTTAATTTTTCAATTATATATATCTTTTAATGAGAAGCTCAAGGGATGGGTACATTATGAAGTAATATTAATGATTATTTGAAAAATGAAAAATTCATCTCAACCAATTGTATCCATTAATTATTGGCCACAACTACATTATTTCATTCGAATGCAAATAACTCAGAGAAGGTGCATCACTACCGTTATTTTTTGTAATCATTTCCTACAACAATAAATGTAACTAAATGTATTATTTAGTGTAATTTTAGGATCATCACTTTGATGAGCCAATTCAACTTTCTCTAATAATTATTATATCAAAATAAAACTAAGCATATATAATCAAATTAAACTAATACAATTCCAATTTTATAGCTAATGCAAATACTATATTTTCAACAATCCTTGTGATAATAACAAGATAGAGAATTTCAAGAGCCAATAAGAATCACATCATCAAGAGTATAATGCTCTCCATTAAATTTATTAATGACATAACCTAAATGCTCAAATAGTTTTTAATATTCCACGAGAGTCTAAAAAACAGGTAAAAAGATTCATATTTATCAAAATAATATTTAGCTCTAAAGATGATAATATGGAGAACTATTTCTTTTACATGATTTAATTAAACAATATCAATTAATATTGAGATATGAAAAATGACAATATGCATATTATGAGATCAAAAAGCAATATTTAGACATAAAAGTTGCAAAAATGATCAAATATTTATAAGAGTTCAAATTCGACTATAACAAAAGTTAGAAGTTAAAATTAGTAGAAAGATCTTCAAAAGATACAACAATTACTAAAGATAACATTTAACTTTTAAAACTACACTATATAGTTGGTAATAATGTCAATTAAAAATCTAATTTAAAAAAATAATGAGAATAAATAATGTTTTTGAGAAATAATGACACTCAATAAATGTGTTTTAACACTATATGTTGGAGTTACCTTACTTTTAATATTGCTTTATATTCTTCAATCTATTATCATTTTTTCTTGTCTTTCATCTAAAGTAAATTCATTTTTTTTGCTCGAGCAGTTCACTTTTTCATTTTCATTAACATCGATGATTAAGAAAAAAATCATATTTGCACAAATTCTCTGTTGTTTATCAACTAACATCGTTTTTATCTTTCATCTACAGGTTTGGACATACAATGTACAATTGAACAATCATCAGGAATATTGGTTTGTTGTTGAGACTTCTCAATGTAAGATTTCATTTATATTATAGTTCTTTACTTACTTTTTTTTTTTGATAATTAGCGATGTATTGATTAAAACGAACGATCAATATACTAAGGTTAATATATCTATATATAAAACGAAAAATACATTCATATAATATTATTTAATTATTAAACTTGGATGAGATATGTAAAATTAACTGATGACTTTTATATTCTTTCTATATAAATTTATTTATGCATAAAATAATAATATGTCTTCTATTGATATATAATACTCGTAAGAATATTATGAAAATATTTCTTTAATGTTATCGTAAGCTCAATCTACATATAATATTATTTTAAATTTTGTACGAGTGTTCTTTTATTATATATTAAAATGATATATATACATATATATGATTATATTATAAGGATCAAAAGTCAAATTAAAACATTAAAATTGTTATTACTAAAATATAAATTAAATTCATATAAGTTAATATAAATACTCCTACCATCCCTTTTTAATAGAGCCATTTTGACTTTGGGTCAAACTTCGAAAGTTTTTACCGTAAACTTTTATTACTCGATAAGAAATAATATAGTCATATGAGATCTTGTTAGATTCGTCTCAATATATATTTTTGAAATATCAAGTTTTTATAATTTTTACACTTGTAAAATTAAAAATATTTATGTTTTAAGTCGTGTCTTGGAGACCGTAAAAAAGTAGATGGGTCTATCATTTAGCGATGGAGGGAGTAAATGTTTGGGTTAATTTGCGAAATTATATATGACCCCCTTTAGTTTCTTTTAGAATCAACATATACAACTTTTTCATTGTAAATTGTTTAATTCACTGTTTCTTTATAAGATTTTTCAATTATATGATTGATACTCAAATAAGGTTAAAATATGTATATGTACGTATTTATATATGACTTATATGCAATATATTCAATTTTGTATAATATATGACTGACATATGAATGTCAACTATGTAAATTGTAAAAAAAGTTAGATTCATAGTTTACTTTAGCAAAAGTAGTCATCAAACCATATAAATCTTACAATTAGTTTAAAAAATTATTACTATTACATATCTAATTCTATTTGAATTTCGATCCTTACAATTTCATGATTAATATATATTTTATTCGTTATTTGTTTTAGGAAAAGTAGTCATCAAGTTGTATTAAAGTTATTATTGAAAAAGGAGGTCTTCGGTTATTTATAATTTCAAACCTTGTTGACAATTTAGCTCATATGTACTTTAATAGTTATTACTTAAAAATTTATTTTAATAGTTAAGTGTAATACCATCACACTCATACTCTCATCGCTAATTTATATATAAAAAATAATTATATTAAAGTTATTATTAAAATATTAGTTTCAACTATAGATTCAACTATATGTGAATGTATTAAAGCCCTTATATTTTAATGTAATAATGTTTGTATTATTTTAGTATTAAAAATCATATTGATGACCTCAAGTTGATTTTTTACATTCTTTTTATATCAATGTCATAGTTCTTTTCATTATAGAAGATCAATTATAACAAAAAATAAGAAGAACAATTATATTGATTTTATGATTTGATTAACTATCTCTTTTATACGAATAAAACATCAAGGTAACTGTTTTACAAGAGAACTATCTAAGAGACGCGTTAGCGAATGACTTATATTTCTTTATGAATAAATATTTGAAGAAATAATAACAGTCGATTAGATGAAGTTCTTATAGTCCTGATACTATCTAAGGCCCAACACATGTTATGTAACTTCGTCTTAGTGTGTCTCATAATCTCATAATCTTCTTTCAAAGATGAATTGCAAAATCTTTGGTATGTACTTTTGTATGGCTCGTTGAAATTATAGTCAATTACTATTTTTATATATTGCACATATGCATCATCACATATATTAATATAATATAGTTATTTAGTATTACGTAGAAAATACACTAAGTAGAATGGTGAACTATCATATGTGTATTCTTAGTAACAAATTTGAGTTAATCCAAAAAATGTAAATTTTTTTAATCTTTTATGGATAATATTATTTGATTTAAAATCATCATCTATATATACTACAAATAGATAGATATAGTTGAAAAAGTATTAATTATTTTAGTTAGTAACAAACTCACTTTTAAAAGAGAGGTTCTTATGTAAATGATTTCTTTATTATATTTTTAAATTTAGATATTTTTGCTTAACTTTATATATTTACTGCAACGATGACCCAGTAGTGGTAATAATATTTCATAGTATTTCTCAGTTATCTATTAGTGATGAAAAACTATAACATTTGAAGTGTTTATCATGTGAGATAATTTTCATTCACTTTTATTAAATCGTTATCTATGAATTATCTACATATGAAGAATTTTAATAATAAGCTTTAATGTATACGTGAGTGCATGTAGTCTGTGAGATATTTTTATTGGTATATAGTATATCAATTATCCATATATGGATATCTTTAATTAAGTATATCAATATTATAGTACTCTTAAGTATATCAATATTATATTACTTTATGCATAAGTAAATGTCATTTTTAAATTCATTATTATTTGAAAAAATATTTATAAATTATGATGGTTGTACACTTGTGTTTGTTGATTACTATAAATCAATCATGTGCAATGGTATAATTTCCCTTTTCTAATATTTTCTTCGAAGAAGTTACAAATTGCACATGAACTGACATTGAACTCGATTAATGTGAAAAGTTACACATCCATATAAATTTTGATATATGTAGTATATATCGTTAACGATTTATTCAAAAATTTATCACGTGCAACGCACGTAACATAATACTAGTACTTATAAAAGAGCCAACACCCTTAGGTGTTTCTTCCACATTTTGTCAAGACTATTTTACCCCTTCCCATTAACAAATTACTATTAATTTAATTTTTCAATTGTATATATCTTTTAATGAGAAGGTGAAGAGATAGGTACACTATGAAGCAATATTATGAAAATTTGAAAAATGAAAAATTCATCTCACCCAATTGTATCCATTAATTATTGGTCACAACTATATTATTTAATAAGATAATAAAAATATTACGTTTCATTTGATGGGGAAGATGATATTTCAATGGCAAAAGATTTTCTTCTTTGACAGTCATAAATTGATATTCAAATTGACAAAAACCCCACATGATTGTAGAAATAAAATAAATAATTATATTTATGCATTCAATTCATGCTAATAATAAGTCATTAAATTCAATGGAGGTTATGGCTTTCACTATTTTCAGAAATTGAAAATTACACAACAAAAAAACATAATTGATATTTAAACATAAGTCTAATATTCATTCAATTAACTATCTATATAAACTGATACATATAAAGTAGAGCTACATAATTAGATAAAAACGAATAATATGAATCCACATGATTGTAGGGAACAAAATAAATAATTAAATTTATGCATTCAATTCATACTAATAATAAGTCATTAAATTCAATGGAGGTTATGACTTTCAGTATTTTCATAATTTGAAAGTTACACAACAAAAAAACATAATTGATATTTAAAAATAAGTTTAATATTCATTCAATTAACTATCTATATAAACTAATATAGATAGTTAATTACATAATTAGATAAAACGAATAATATGAATAAGTATATTCAACACATCAAAAAATATAATTTGTATTTAAAAATAAGTTTAAGAGTCATTAAATAATTTATTTTCAAAAATAATATATAAAATGAAATTACATGATTAAAGTAAATGAAATATATGACTTCATATATTCAAAAGAAAATAAAAACTATAAGTAAAAGATAGTTATGACTTAATATATCTATGTAAAATATTAAAAATAAGTATACGACGAGTAGCTCTATTTCAATTTCATGAACTAATGTATTTTAAATACAATTATATAGTTATAGAAATTTCTAGTTGCTCTATTTACAATTTTATGAAACTAATATATTTTAGTAAAATTACATTATTAGAGAAAATTTTAATATATTCTATAATGATAAATGATGATTGTATAAATAAATAAATATATTCATGTAATTTAATTCATGTCAATAATAACTCATTAAATTGTGTGGTAGTTATGATTTTTAACTCTTTTCACAATTAATACTTAAAAATAAGTTAAGGAGTCATTCAATTAACCATTTTAGGAACTATATATAAGAAGAATAATTACGTCATTATAGAAAATGAAATATATAACTTTATATATTCAAAAGAAATTTAAAACTATACTAAAATATATTTCTATATTTCTTATAATGAAATCTATGAACTAATATATCTATGTACAAAATGCAAATAGTTAAATAAGTGTAAGAGTTGCTCTAATTACATTTTATGAACTAATATACTTTAAGTAAAATCATATAGTTACAAAAAAAAAATTAGTTGCTCTATTTAGAATTTTATGAAACTAATATATTTTAAGTTAAACTACATAGTTAGAGAAAATGATATGTTCAACACAAATTGAATAAAATAAGTACAATATAGTTCTATATTTCTTATGTAAATATAAAAATATTTGAAATAAGTAGTAGAATTGTTTTATTTATAATTTCAGGAACTCATATATTTCAAATAAAATTACATAACTAGAGAAAATTTTAATATAATATATATTGATATATATATTATATGACTTTGTAAATATAATCTAAAGTAAAATTATAAAATATAGTCATATTTGAAATATCTATCTATAATTGTACTAATATACCTCCCAAAAGTGTAATTAAACTGAGTATTTATTTCTTTCATTTTTTGCTAAGACTATATTGCTCATTTTAATATAGACTAATTATTTACATCTTATTATTATCTATATATTAAAATGTAACCATTGAATAATTATTAAAATTGCATGAACTAAAACATCCCAATTGAATTGATCATTATTACTACTCAATTACTTATTTATTGAATTAAAGATCCACTATTACAATAATAAACGATTTTAGAAATGTTTACTATATATTTTCTTTTAACTAATCAATTTACCGTTACACTTTTGAAGGATCATTCTAAAACTATAAATTATGAGACTTTCATATTCAATCATAAGCAAAACAATAATGCAACATCATCATCTTCATACATATGAGAGCAAAATCATATCAAGTATCAACTAAATCTTTTATATTTACATGGAGTCCGAATCTTAAAGTTGATTATATTTTCTATTAGGTTGATTTTGATCAATTAATTTGATTCTTTTGTATGTTTACAGTGATTAGCTCATATTTTTAATACAATTTGATTTATGTATTTATCGATTACATTTATGTTTATCCAGCTATTCATTTATTGTATGATTTTAATTGGGTTGATATTGATAATTTGTTTGTCCAATTTATTTGTTATTTTCTTTCGTTTCATATGAAATATACTTGATAAAGATGACTTCAATGGTTAAACATATATGATTTCTATAGAGGAGATTAACAAATATTAGGTTACAATAAGTTGAACTATAAATTTTTTAAAAATCCGTAATGATATACTGAAACAATTAAAATATGACAATAATTTCCTTTGCCACCTTAAATAATTTTTATCTATTTAGAATGTATAATATCAAATCTCTAATATTTTATAATTGTAGAAGTAACAATAAAGGATCGTTTAATCATACTTTGCCCATTTATGATTAGTTGGTTCAATTTGCTCTATCGTGTACTTTTTAACTTTATTAATATTACATATAATATTGACTAATAATTATTTAATACTTTTATTGATGGAATTGATTTTGCGTTAAGCTTTGAGTAATAGACGATCAAATCTATAGTTACTTAAGTCAATAAAGTTTTGATCAAAGAAAAAGAAGTAAGAAGTTAGACATTCTTTCAAAATATTATACAAACACAACAGAAATTTTGGAGTTTCTGTTTTTTATGTATTTGAATTTCCACCTTACTATCGAATGCTTTTTAATTTTTTTTGTTCGAAGTAATTTCATAATTTGTTAATAAACTCAGACGAAAGATAAGTTGTATCATGAGTGTTAAGTATCATATAAATATATAAATAAATTTATTATTTATTTCATTATTGTTCACGTGCAACGCACGTAACGTATTACTAGTAGTATAAAAAACATCTGGCTCAAGATAAGTTACAAGACGGTCATTTAACCATTGACTTATGCTTTGTTTTGACATGTGTGGCTTAGTCGATTAATATTTTCACATAAAATATCATTTTTTTTAAAAAAATTAAAAAAAAAAAATCAAAAAATGTGGTGGTGCAATTGCACCATCAGAGTATGAACTCCCTCCGTCACTGGCACTAATCATCCTTTAATCAAAACTGTTAAGCTTTTAAATTTCGAATTTGAACTTTAAATCGAGCTTGATAAGGTGCAAAACTCGGCTCGCACGAGGTTTGTTTCTCGAAACAGCATTCGTGCCCGCAGGTCGCGCACACGCACCTGGGCTCAAGAATTTTTCCAATTTGATCTCAAGATTTGCACCCCCCCCCCCCCACACCCGCGCGAGAGGCCTTAACATAAAGGTGGAACACATTTGCTAAGAGGTGGAAGGGGAGTTTTTATTAGGTGAACATTTTACTCTCACTTTAAGATTTTTCGTTGACGTGTTCCCCGAAACCAATAACATTTGCATAATTTCATAATCGAATTAATGCGATCATAACATATTGGGAGGGCTCTTAAAATTTTTTGTGTGATGATATCTGATTCGAATTTTTATTAGGAGGTTTTAAGATCAACTTTTGTTAAAACTTAAAATTATATTCTTTCACACTATATTCTAACTAAATAATCTAATATACTCTAACTGTTACTTTAATTATGTTTTTTTGTATTTCAGTACTTCTAATACTCTCTAGTTTCGAAAGTATGACACCATCACACTAATTAACCATAATTGATCTCATAAGAGTTTATATAGGGGAGGAAAAAAAAGATTTTGTGTCTACGTTATGGGCAGGAGGGAAAATCTAGGAACAAGAACCATTCAAAGGCTCCTACATCCCACAAAATAAATTGGATACAACGGTTCTTATTATCGACATTTACATGTACTCGAAAACAAGAGGCTCTGCAGTAAAAAACAATGGAGACAAAATTTGGTCTTCTAATATTATATTCTTTTTTCTTTTCTTACAATAGTTCAACAAAGAAATCATCATTTCAGCTCTGTGACCAAAGTCCATGTTACATTTTACAATTAGCCTAAATACAATAGAACAAAAAATTGTCGGATCAAAATTAAGGAGAGACTGATCACCACGTGTCCTACTAATAATCTTGGTCCTCGTCTAAAATAAAGACCATGGAAGTCCCCGGAGAAGGATGCAAGGTGGGCGTCGTTGAAGTCATTAGTGATAGACATCCCTCGTGCCATGATCGTCGAACAGGGTACGAGACACTGTTGCATTTTGATGCAGGGGAACAGTGGCCATTGGATTTATGCAATGCACAACTACAATTGCCATGATAGGGTCTTCTTGAAATACCCATGTCGCTTCCTGAAATGCATCCTTCAAATGCACCGCGGAATAGTCCTTCCCCAGTCGACATAACTTCCACCTCCACCACCACCACCACTACCGCCCTAATGAATTGATATGAATACTTTTTTTATGTTGAGAGAGTGTTAGGAAAATGAGTTAAATAGAGAAGGCGTTTATGGAGGTGGGCAAGGTAGTTAGTAGTTAAGAGAATCCGCGTTGCACACTAGTTGCTTTTGCATTATGGCATGTGAGGTTGCTCTAGGCCTGTACATACCGTGTTCGAGTCGAACTACAGCGGCTCGCTCGTTTCAACTCGGGCAAATCAAAGTTCGAGTTAGCCTTCCGGTTCAGTAGCTTGGCGAGCCAGCTTTGTAGCTCGGAATTTTAAAAAAAATATTAAGATTAAATCTTATTAAGAAATAAAATAATATTGCAATAACTAGAATAGTTTATCAATAGGACTTGTTATATGTCAAACATACTTCCAACCTCTCATTAAGGTTTTAAATTGTAATTATTTTTACGAATTAATTAGAATGTATTCAGTACACATATAAACTAAATATATAAGCATAATCAATATTTAATACTCCCTCCTTCCTAATCTCTAATTCCACTTTACTTTTTCACAATCACCAAGACACGACTTTGACCGTAATATTTTTAATTCTACATACGTAAAAATTATATATATAAAAAAATGATATTTCAAAAATATATACTGAAACCAATTTAATAAAATCTCACATGACTATATTATTTGTTATCGACTAACAAAAATCATGATCAAATTTCTTAAACTATGACAAAACAAAAAATCAATACTTTCTTTACAATTTGGGAAGGATGGAGTAACTATGTCCATATGAGAGGAACCATACTTGCACATACATTAACAAAATTTATAGCCATCAAACTTCAAATATATATCAGTCGTGCATAATTGACTAGTTCAAAGATTTATCATTAATAAATTCAGTGCAACTTGAACAAAGCTGGTAAAATTACACTATCCCTTATTGAAACAAGACTCTCTTTATGCACTACAACTTGAACTGGATTGAATAATTGATACCCGGAAATGTGGATATCGTCTATATCGAGAGTACTGAGGTGCAATGAAAGAGGCTTTCTCGGCCTACGTTGCTCTAGTAATAAGTCTTGATCATTCATCGAAAAACATAACGGGAAAACCCGGGACCTGATGTTAATGTTATAAAACTTTGTCCACGACTCTACAACACCATAATCTTTCATCACCCAAATAGCTATCGGCTCTTTTTCACAATCAGGTTGATAGATTAATGATAGACATCCCTTGAACGCCATCAACTCTTTAAAAGACCCCTCTTCACCATCTGGTTTCGGGGGAAACTCCATCATTTTAAACCTTTCCGTCCGAATATCGCAGCAAACAATGACCGATGCCACATGTTTAGGGTCTCGCATTATAAAGTTAAAAGAATTAGCACAAAACAAACCAACCAATTCGGAAATTAGGAGTTGATGATCCAAACCCCAATGAAGCTGCCTCCAACTGTTAGCACTCAAAGTAAACATCTCCGCCCTAATTACCTCATCAACACAAAGTATACGAAGCACTTTGAAATCATAAAAATTTGAAGACTCAAAACCAAAGCCAATTCCAGTGCGGTGGGGACGGGGACGGGGACGGGAACGGAATACCACCAATTCGAAGGAACTCTGTTGGAAACGTGATGGGTTTATATAATATTTATAATCGAAAAATGGAATAATATATTTCTCTATGTAAGTGATAAAAAGACAAAAGTATTATTACACGAGCTGCTGCTCTATTCTCTCTGCAGAGAGACTTACTAATATATAATAGTATACATATATATATCTTTTTCTTTTCTGATATACTAATGATATAATTTTAATCTATTTATAATGAATGATGTAACATTTGCATCATTCATTAATCTATTGTATTCGCATGTAATTCGCAATCACCAATCATCAAGTATATTTTGTGTATTCGTAACATTTGATATTTGACCATTCTCCTAAGATTTCTCACAATCATATATCTTTCATGCATGCAAAGTATCGGTTGATATTCTAACACTCCCCTTCAAACGCAACTTTGCATTCCAAGCTTTTCTTTCAAATTCTGAAACACCTCGGTCTTCAAAGGCTTTGTAAATATATCTGCCAACTGGTCTTCAGTTCTACAGTGTATCAGTTCCACCATTTTGTCCTTCACTTGTTCTCGAATGAAGTGGTATTTTATATTGATATGTTTACTGCGACTATGTGAAACTGGGTTCTTTGATAGTAATTTGAGTCCACTGAAACCTAGATGGCCAAATCTTAGATGCCATAACCATGAGTCATTTTTAATGACCGACTTCAAGCAATGTTGTATCCCAGTCTTCATGTCCAAAGTAAAAAGTCGATTCCTGGTCATATCAACTTTTGCAATCAATTCATGTACTTGATTTCTTATCGATAGAGAGTTTTCCTTCATATTTATGGTGTACCCTTTCTCTAGTAGTTGCCCAAGACTAATGATGTTGCTTTTTAATGCCGGTATATAATAAACATCATTTATATATTTCTTTTCTTCATTGTTTAAGAGAATCACAATCTTACCTTTTCCTCGTACCGGAACTTTTGATGAATCACCAAAAGTAACTTCTCCACTAATTGTTTCATCCAATTCTGTGAACAAATCTTTTCGACCACACATGTGGTTACTTGCGCCAGTATCAAGATACCAAATATTTTTGTGGCATTCTTCACTTCCATTATATGTTAGAAATATGGCGGAGCCAACTTCTTTTTCTTCATCTAGCGTTGTAAAATTATTTGTTTCTTTCACTGCAGGTGTTGATCGACATTCATAACTGAGATGACCATATTTGTTACAATTATAACATTGAAGGTGAGACTTATCACTGCGTTGTTGATATCCACCTCTTCCTCGGCCTCTGAAATTTTGACTACGACTAGATGGTTGATAGTCATCATTTCTATGGCCTTTGTTGAATGGTTGCCTTCCACGTCCTCGTCCACTTTGATAGCCACCTCTAAAACCACCTCTTTTCCGTGATAAGTTGCTACTGCTTGATTTGTCATTAAAAGACATCTTGCTTTGCAAAGCCTTTTCATTATAAGTTGTATCATCATACTGATTCATTCGTTGTTCATGGGCTTGTATAGAACCCACAAGCTCATCAATCGAAATTGTAGACAGATCTTTTGATTCTTCAATCGAAGTAACAACATAATCAAACTTTCTTGTCAGTGACCGAAGAAGCTTTTCCATGACCCTGATGTCCTCAAGAGTTTCACCATTTCTTTTCATCTCATTTGATATCGTTTTCAAACGAGTCACATATTCACCAATATTTTCTGAGCTTTTCATCTTTAGATTTTCAAACTCGCCTCGAAGTACTTGCAGTCGTACCTTCTTCACTCTCTCTACTCCTTGAAATAATTTTTGTAAAATTTCCCATGCTTCCTTGGATGTTCCTGCTCCTGATATTTTTTCAAAGGTCGATTCGTCAACTCCTTGGAAAATTGTAAACAATGCATTTTTATCCTTTTTGCGAGAATCTTTTAATAATGTTTTTGCGGCGTTTGAAAGAGCTGCTTCAGCAATTGCATTTTCAGGCTCGGTATACCCGTCTTCAACTATGTCCCATAGATCTTGAGAACCGAGTAGAACTTTAATTTGTATACTCCAGTTCCCATAATTTGTCGCCGTCAATTTTGGAATTTGAGGTTGCAACATATTCGCCATTTTTGAATTTTCTCAAACAAAACCTTAGCTCTGATACCACTTGTTGGAAACGTGATGGGTTTATATAATATTTATAATCGAAAAAATGGAATAATATATTTCTCTATGTAAGTGATAAAAAGACAAAAGTATTATTACACGAGCTGCTGCTCTATTCTCTCTGCGGAGAGACTTACTAATATATAATAGTATATATATATATATCTTTTTCTTTTCTGATATACTAATGATATAATTTTAATCTATTTATAATGAATGATGTAACATTTGCATCATTCATTAATCTATTGTATTCTCATGTAATTCGCAATCACCAATCATCAAGTATATTTTGTGTATTCGTAACATTTGATATTTGACCATTCTCCTAAGATTTCTCACAATCATATATCTTTCATGCATGCAAAGTATCGGTTGATATTCTAACAAACTCGGAGGCAACTGTTTCAATTCTCTCGTTGCAAGGTTCGTCAAGAAGATTGCTGAAAAAAAGTAATAGCACACGATTCCACTGCGAGAGCCAACAACCCAAACAAGAAAGTCATATGCGAAAGGAATCCGTAAATCTGGTGATAATTTACTCATTAATTTGTCGTTGGAATGGAAAGAGAACACGTTATTAGACCCTAGTTCTTCTTCTCTTTTATTTGTACATAAAAGTAATTGAGATACGGTACCGAAATTGTGATGCCAAGATATGAACGTATCACTTTTAATCAAATTGTACCATGTTTTACAGACCGATTTAAAACGTAACAACGTGTTCACCGGAAGCCTTAACAGAAACTCAATAATGATCTCTTCTGGGATTGATTGTGATACTTGTTTCATTGTAAGATCAAAGTGTATGATTTATGATGTAATACAAGCAGCGGCGGACCTCGTATTGTTCATAGTGGTTCATTTGAACCACCACTATTTAAAAAAAAAAACTCCATTAGATTTGTTATATGCAAAAATATGGAGTTGTAGAGTAGATTGAAGGAGATAGATGCGCGGGTAGTTATACTTAGAACCTAATGTTATAATAGTTAGGTTTTCCTAATTCATGGGCAAATTTGTCCAGTCACATCCCATAAAAATCCCTACAATCCCTCTTACTTCCTTCTTTCACGCCACACATAATTACTCAATTGTAGTTTCCAAGCCTAAAACACCTACAATTACTCAATTGTAGTTTAAAAATACCTACAATTACTAACCTACCATAATTGTTGTTAGTATGTTAAAAGTAAACAAATCTTCTCCTTTTTTAGTTACGATCCTCATAATCAAAACAATTTTGAGACAAAAAACGTAACGTAGCAAATATGAAGAAGAAAATGGATGCATCATCTTATGATGAAAAGGTATTTTCTGGTTTTAATTTTACTAAAAATCGTACATCCACTTCGATTCTTCTTTGTTTTGAAGAATTCTTGGTATAATTTTGCTTTGGAATATTGAAAGTTATAAGAAAATCAAGCATTTCAAAATAAGAGTAAGAACTATGGTTAAAAATTCAAAATCAAATTGTTTGGAATGATTTTGTTAGGGTTTTAAATGGGTAATTAATCTAGAAAATTAATTAATTGTGTTGAGTTTATGCCAAAAATTGTGTACTATTCAAACCAAAAATTGGTTGTTGAATATGAAATATATTAATTTACAATGATTAATGAAACATTATTCATGCTTGATTTGTATAGTATTAATTTTTTGAAATAGTTAAATATATACCTGAAAGTTAAATAGTTGTGTATATATTCAACAATTCTGTAAAAATTTATTCTTGTATAAAAATTCAATTTTTGGGTAAAAATTCATCTTCTCATTCATTCTTGTAAACATTCAATTCTATGTTGCATGTAAGTTAACTAGTTGCAAAACAATAATTATTTAGACCTGAGTATAAAAATCATGTTATTTATACATGATATGTTCATACCATATTGAAATAAATCCAGGTATAATCTATTAATGTATTAATACCACGTTGAATAACATTATGGTACAAAATTTTAATATATTAATGCACATGTTGGTTAATAATATGTTTAAATGTGTTAATGCATATTAATACCTAATGTGTTAATAAGACGGTATAAAATTTTATGTTATTCATACCTCATGTGCCAATACCTTGTTGAAATAAATTCAGGTATAATGTATTAATGTAGTAATACCATGTTAAATGACATTATGGCATAATGCACATTGTAGTTTCAATTTTAGTATAATTTTTTTTGAAATTGCTGGAAATTGGAGTAAAATTGAGAAATATTGTGCAATTTTCTTTGTTCAATATGAATGGATTTACTGTTGAGTATCACTACTACTGCTGCAATATGTCTATTACATCTGGCTTAGTTTTTTTAACATTATTTCCCTTGTCTCAGGTTTGGGCGTGTGAAGTTGCACGAATCTGATGTCATGAATATGCTGAAGTCTCTTGTTGTATTTTCAAATTGTGTATTTTCAATTTGTTGTAAATTGATTTGGGTATAAAATGGTTTGAAACTTGTTTTTGATATAAAATTTCAGTATCAACATGGTATAGTATTGTAAGATATACATCCCACAGAGAAGTATCTCAAGGGATAAACTGCAATTACATAAAAAAAATTTATAAGATATAAACCCATGAATCTATATTACCTGGTATAATAATCAAACTATTATATCCCAAATGCAACAAAAAACTAAAAAAGAATAGAAAATGCAACAAAAAAAGAAACATATTCCGTGATTATTTTGGTGTCTGAAAAATTGGAAATAATTAAAAAGAAGTTTGCATAAAACATGGTATAAAATTTTAACTATTATACAAAGAAAATATCAAACAAAATCTCATGTTTAATGCATGGACATTACAGTGACAATAATGTTAAAAATTTTATTAGTGAACATTCGAGTTGTATGTATGAAAACAAGAAGACAATTAACTGTGAAAGAATGAAAAAAAGAAATGGAACAATCAATAAAAACGTAAAAAAAGGAAACCACAATAGAAGGAAAAAAAACCGTCATTCAAAATGTTAGTAAAATTATATTCCCATCATACCCTTCTATATTTGCAACCACATGATTAAAAACTACCAAAAATATGAGGATTTAAAGGCCCACATCAAAAGTTAGATTTTACTAACCCCTATTAAATTAGGTGGTAAAAAAAATTTGATGCGCGGAACGGCTGGAGTATTATATTATTCTGTTAGGGTAGTTTGTTGGGTTGGTTATTTGTTGGGCTGGGTTAATTTGTTGGGCTGAATATGTAGTTTTAATCAAGTAAGTAAATTTTCTCTTTTTATGTCATGTTCACTCTTTTTTAATATTTAAATCTATTTAATAATTATATAACAAGTATGTAGTACATACTCCGTCCCTAAAAGATTGTCATATTTTGACTTTTGTTAGTCAAAATATTATAAAATTTGATCATGAATTCTCATTAAACTATAAGAAATAATATAGTCCTGTGGGACCTTGTTAGATTCGTCTCAATGTATATTTTTGAAATATTAACTTTTTATAATTTTTTTGCATGGAGAATAATAGATATTTATGTTTTAAATCATGCTTTGTTGACCATCAAAAGTCAAAATGTGACAATCTTTTAGGGAACGAGGGAGTATTAACTAACAAACAAGTTAATATATCTTCTTAAAATTTTCATAATTTAATATGATAGAATCACTAGTTTAGTGAGCTACGGAAGGACAAATTTAAATTAATATTTATTCAGTTTTAAAAAAAAATTCTTGTCCCATTATAGATCATTTGTTATAAAATATTTTATTAATAATACAAAAGATGCTAAAAAAAATTTAGTTCATATTTTGAACCACCACAAGTAGTGCTGCAAACGAGTCGGGTTCGAGCGGGTAACGGGTTACCCGGCCGGGTTTCAATTTTACTGAGTCGGGTAATTACCCGGTACTAACGAGCCGGGTAGCAAACCTATTACCCTCGTGTCGCTCGATAAGGACACGAGCGGGTATCAAGGCAGGTTTTTTGAGTCGGGTGACGAGCGGGTGCCGGGTTACCCCCAAATTTCTATTTAAAAATAAATATTTTTTGTTATTTGCAACAAGATTTAATTGTCGAAAAGCAAATTTGGAAATTCTTTTCAATACTAATCTTATATTGGTCAATGAAATTAATCATGGTTAAACTTTTAACATATATTATATAAAACATAAAATATAAACGAGCGGGTTATCGAGCGTCCCCGGGTTTTCCAAATCGGGTACCGAGTAAAAAAAATTATTCGAGTATCTCTTGATATGGATACGAGCGGGTAACAGACCCTAATTTTTCGAGTCGAACATCGAACGAATTCCAAATTACCCTGTCCTTTAACAGCACTAACCACAAGGGAGACCCTAAATCCGCCCCTGAATAGAAGGGGCCATAAATCTATGAAGGAAGGAAGAAGCCTATATAAACATAACCTCATAACGGCATCACCTACTCTTTAGGAACTAATACCTAATTGGTAACTAATTAACTCTAGGAAATAGTAACATTTAATTGGTATATTTATTCCATAAATGACACATGACAATTCTTTAGGAAAAATTTCAATTCATAACTAACTCTAATAGTCGTAATTGCTAAAATGGTCCTTGTAAGTGGGTGATTATTGCATTTTGGTCCTCGTAAGTGGGACCGGTGCGCAAATGGTCCGTGAAAGTGTGTAGCGGGTGCGTATTTGGTACCTAAAGTTAATAGATCAATTAATTCTATACATTTTGTGGTTTTACGTAAATAAATGCTAAAATTGGGCCTAAAATGTAATTTTTAAGAGTGGCTTGACACAAACTTAGAACTTCATTTCCTGTTTCGTTAAAACTTCGATTTTGATGGCTCAATAGCCTAGTGGCATCCGGCCCAACCTTTCATGTAAGAGGTCATGGGTTCGAACCTTGTTGGAGACATATTTGTCTCATATTATACTCTAACTTTCTATTAGTTAGCAATTTCTGTATTCATGTTTGTAATATCATTGTAGTCAAAATTCATCGCTAATTATCAAAAAAAAAAAAAATGCAATTTTTGACAAAACATACACAAAAACATTGAATCACTTATCATCTTCTTGTAAAAAATGATTTGAAAAATATTTATACAAGCTTCGACAAATGCGTTAAAGACATTAGGCTATGGATGAAAAGCATATACAAATGTAAAATTTAGCCTTCAATCATAGCTTCAAGTCTCGTGAATAAACTTTGTCGAAACTTGTATATGAGAGATATTTTTCAAATCATTTTTGACAAAAAGACGATAAGTGATTCAACGTTTTTATGTATGTTTTATCAAAGTAAATGTTTTGAAAATCTTAATATTGATAAACTGGGGTTTGAACTCATATTCTTAAAGAGAATGAAAATAGTTTTCCAACGCATTTTAAATCGTTAAAATCGAAGTTTAACGAAACGGGAATGAAGTTTTAAGTTTGTCACCAAACCACTCTTGAAAAATTACATTTTTTGCCCAATTTTAGCATTTATCTACGTAAAACCACAACAAACGTTTACAATTAGCGGATCCATTAATTTTAGGTACCAAATGTGTATCCACTACACACTTTTCAGGGACCATTTGCTCATCGAACCCAACTATCACCCTTTTGACTGTATGTATAGTGTTTCCCATATATGTTTAATACAATTAAAATATACACCATATCTCCATCTAAGCAAAGTGGAGAAAGCTCGGTTTTACTCACAATTACCATTGCTATAGTAATTTGGTAGTTTAATGAATTAGCGGTAAAGATAGTTAAGTGTGTGGAGTAAGTGATATTGTGACCAGATGTTAATAAAATGCTTTTCTATCTAATTTCTTAATCGAATTTAGCATAGAGGGTTACCTAGTGAGGTTTGATTGAATCTACATAGTTTGCATATTATACATTGCTCTCAACCAAAATGAATATAGTACGCACTGATAAATAACGCTTGCAATAATATTTCACCCCATTAATTAAGTGATTAATACTAACCATATCTAAAAATGGATTCATTTACGAAAGTTGACCTTTGAAATTTTTCGTTGAAGTATATTTTTATATATTTTCATTATACAATAAATTATTGATTAATGCAATGTATGCATTTAGGAAGGCTGTGAATTAGTCGAATAGCTCAGTGAAAAAAATTTCGCTGGTGATCAGAAGGTCTTAGGTTCGAAACTCATTTCATCGCTAATTCAAAAAAAAAATTGGGAGGGCTCTTAAAATTTTAGTGTGATGATATCTAATTCGAACTTTTATTAGAAGATTTAGGATCAACTTTTTTGTTAAAGATATATTCTTTCATACTATAGTATAACTAAATACTATACTCTTTATTCTCTAACTGTTACTTAATTATGACTTTTTTTTTCCATTACTTGTAGAACCCTCTAGTTTCAAAAGTGTGGAACCATTACACTAACGTTTTCTTCGTATCCCTCTAGAGTATACGGATAAGATAAATCATGGGATGTGCCTCACACAATAAAGCGACTAGAGATTGCTTGTTAACCACTTCATGCTGGTACTCTGCGCTCTAGCTTTTTTTAATCAATTGAGCTATACCCCGAACATAATACTCTTTAGTTTCACTCCTTAGTAATTCACATCGCTAATTTACGAAGTAAAAAACTTTATTTCAAAAAGGCCATATAAATCATTTATATCATAAGTCCTCAAGTTGTGGAGGACATGTTGGTAATAAACAAGAAATCAAATCTAGTCTTTGATGAGTCCATCGATTCCCTAAACCCATCACCGACAAATACCCCCCTTTTCTCGATATAAATCTTCATCCTTCATTCAATTGTACCCCCTGCTACATCAATTGTACTCGTGCATATTTTCCCACAACCCTCTTCTCTTTGAGGCTTCACATTAAAGGGTTAGTTTAGATCTACACTGTAAGCTGATTATTTGCTCAATTTGTGTATATTTTCAGTTAAAAATCCAATCTCTTTGCATTTTGGATGCATTTTATATTTGATTTGATAACAATCTCATCGAAATTGTGTTATAAACTGATCGTTTCTACAATTTTTGTGTTTTTTAAGTTAAAGATCCTTGCTTTTTTTGGTTGTTGGATGCATTTTACAGATGGCAAATATTGATATTATACTATAAATTAATTTATTCTTCAATTTGTGTGTTTTTTATGGTAAAGATCATTGTTTTTTTTTATTGTTGCATGCATTTTGTGTATGATTTGAGGAGATTGTATTGATTTTGTGGTTTTGTGTTCAGATCTCAGTTATCTGCATTGCCCACAAGGATTGTGGGCTGTGTTCTGATTTCGGTTGAATTTAGATCTGGTTAGAGAAGTACCAAGATGGAATTTTTTGATAAGTTCAAGATTTGGGTTGTGTTCAGTTGCTTGGTTTTTCAATTGGGTCAAGGGTTTTACTTGCCTGGTAGTTATCCACACAAATATGAAGTTGGTGATTTCTTGAATGTGAAAGTCAACTCCTTGACTTCGATTGATACTGAGATGCCCTTTAGCTATTACAGCTTGCCCTTTTGTCAGCCTATTGAGGGTGTTAAGGATAGTGCTGAAAATCTTGGGGAGTTGCTTATGGGTGATAGGATCGAGAACTCTCCCTATAGGTTCAAGTCATATACAAATGAATCTGATATTTTCCTATGTCAAATGAAGCCATTGTCTGGTGAGGAGTTTAAGCTGTTGAAGGAGAGGATTGACGAGATGTACCAGGTTAATGTGATGCTTGATAACTTGCCTGCAATAAGGTATACTAAGAAGGAGAACTATTTCTTGCGATGGACGGGGTATCCTGTTGGCATTAAGATTCAGGACGTGTATTACATTTTCAATCACTTAAAGTTTACCGTTCTTGTTCATAAGTATGAGGATGCCAATGTAGCTCGTGTTATGGGTACTGGGGATGGCGCGGAGGTGATTTCTACAGTTGGGAATTCTGGATCAGACACACCAGGTTATATGGTTGTTGGGTTTGAAGTGGTTCCCTGCAGTTTCCAGCACAATACTGGTTCTGTCAAGAACTTGAAAATGTATAACAAATACCCTTCTCCAATTAAGTGTGATCCTACCACTGTTGCCATGCCAATTAAAGAAAATGAGCCTGTGGCTTTTACTTATGAGGTGTCATTTGTGGAAAGTGACATCAAGTGGCCCTCAAGATGGGATGCATATCTAAAGATGGAGGGGGCTAAAGTGCACTGGTTCTCGATTTTAAATTCTCTTATGGTGATCACTTTTTTGGCTGGAATCGTGCTAGTGATCTTCTTGAGGACTGTTAGACGTGATTTGACTCGGTATGAGGAACTTGATAAGGAGGCTCAAGCCCAGATGAACGAGGAGTTGTCAGGATGGAAATTGGTGGTGGGAGATGTCTTCCGTGCTCCAAGCAATCCGGCTCTTCTGTGTGTGATGGTTGGAGATGGAGTGCAGATTCTTGGGATGGCAGTTGGGACAATTATGTTTGCTGCCCTGGGGTTCATGTCACCGGCTTCTCGTGGGACATTGATTACCGGTATGGTTTTCTTCTATATGATCCTTGGAGTTGCAGCAGGTTATGTTGCTGTTCGTTTGTGGAGAACTATCTTCTGCGGTGACCACAAGGGATGGGTTTCAGTCTCTTGGAAGGTGGCGTGCTTCTTCCCTGGTATTTCATTTGTCATCTTAACTACCCTAAACTTCTTGTTATGGGGTAGCCACAGTACAGGAGCCATTCCATTTTCCCTGTTTGTCATTCTCATTTTGCTCTGGTTCTGCATCTCTGTGCCCCTTACACTTGTTGGTGGATACTTTGGTGCAAAGGCTCCTCACATCGAATATCCTGTTAGAACCAATCAGATCCCCAGAGAAATTCCACCTCAAAAATATCCATCATGGCTTTTGGTTCTTGGTGCTGGCACTCTTCCATTTGGTACACTTTTCATTGAGCTTTTCTTTATAATGTCTAGCATCTGGATGGGTCGCGTATACTATGTCTTTGGTTTCCTTCTCATTGTGATCATACTTCTTGTGGTGGTGTGTGCTGAGGTCTCACTTGTCCTTACCTATATGCATCTATGTGTTGAGGACTATAAGTGGTGGTGGAAGTCTTTCTTTGCCTCTGGTTCTGTCGCGTTATACATATTCCTCTATTCTGTTAACTATCTGATATTTGATCTGAAGAGCCTGAGTGGACCTGTTTCTGCCACCCTTTACCTGGGGTATTCTCTCTTCATGGTTGTCGCGATCATGCTCGCGACGGGTACAGTGGGATTCTTATCTTCCTTCTGGTTTGTTCACTACTTGTTCTCATCTGTCAAAATAGACTGAAGTTCTCACCTGTCCAAAGGCTGTTGCATTGAAGCTTCATCGGTGTAGACTCTGCAGAAATTAGCTTTACAAATTTTCCCTATATCTTGTTTTCGACATTGTAATGTTCTTGGATAGTTGCGATACCCTTTTATTTGTTACCATTAGCAGATGGAGAGACTGGTTAGAATTTGTGTTGGTGAGTACTTCCATTTGTCATGTATGATTATAATACGCAATCATTTCGAGAAATTTGGCAGATTAGCACTTTTTGTAACCTTTTTTTAACTTGGAGCACACCTTCTCTTTTTTTGCATAGCACTAGCACATCTTCCCTTAAAATGACTCTTTTACCCTTACTTCAATAAAAACCCTATTCCATACTTCCTCATGTTATTCTTTTTCTTCCCACTTTCCACCATTTTCATCTTCCACATCTCCATCTCCATCTCCATCTCCATATAGGTTTATACAACCTCTAAATTTTACTCAATCGAACCCGCACCCTCCCAAACCCCCAACCCTCCCCATTGCGAGGGTGGTGGCCGAATTTCGAGCAGGGTTAGGGGTGGGGGGCGATAATTTCGAAAACAGGGACCAGGGTGGGGGCGATTTGAGCAGGAGGTGAAGGGTGGTGGCCGGATTTCGAGCAGGGTTAGGGGTGGGGGGCGATTTCGAAAACGGGCAGGGGGGTGGGGGCGATTTTGAGAAGGAGGTGAAGGGTGGTGGCCGGACTTCGAGCAGGGGTGGGGGCGATTTCGGAAATGGGGACGTGGGTGGAGGGCAATTTCGAGCAAGAGGTGGAGGGTGGTGGCCGGATTTGAGCAGGGGCAGGGGGTGATTGAGGGAGTTTCATTTGAATAGTTTTCTTGTTCATGTGCAGGAGGGGTTGGGAGCTCGTCGACAATGGAGGCGTGGAAGAAATTTTCATACAAATGACAGGCCGACAAGGTAGCATTTGGGATGGTAGTTAACACCTTTGAAGGCCTTGAGTCGGTGTACATCAAGGAGTACAAAAAAATAAAAAAACAAGGAAAAAGGAAAATGTGTGGTGCATCGGCCATGTTTCTCTTTGCAACACTGACAAACAAGATCAAGCTGAAAGAGGTTGTTGGTGGTGATGGGTTTGTGAAGGTGGTGGTTATGGTGGTGAAAAAGAAGAAGAAGAGATGATGGGAAGAAGATAGAAGTGTTGAGGAGAAGAGAAGGAAGAAAAGGGTATAGATGTAATTTGTTTAAAATTTAAGGGCAAAATAGTCTTTTTATGAGGAAAGGTGCTAGTGCTTTGCAAAAAAAAAAGGTGTGTGCTCTAAGTTAAAAAATACCTTCAAATAGTGCTAATCTGCCAAATTTCTCCAATCATTTCATATCCAAACCTTACTGTAGTTGTTTCTGCATAAACGTTCTTTAAATTAAATTATATTTATTAGAATAGAATGAAAAGTAATTGATGGTCAAATTTTACCTCGAAAACCAAAACGCTAAAGAAATATTTGGTGTCGAGAATGTGATAATCGACATCCATGGTAGACGTTCATTAATGAAAAAGATGTGGTTTTTTTCATAGTTTATAATGTTACCTTGCTATACAATATTATATGATGGAATATATCTTTGGAGAGTAATTTTCCTATTCAAGCAATGGGTGTATCTCCATGAGATCCCCACTGTTTTCTCCATACTTTTCGGACAATGGGACACCAAAATATGTTTCTTACAACAATATTATTTCCATGCAACATAAGACAGATGCTAGCCAATCTAGCATGAGTCAACCTGTCAAGAAATGCATCTATTTTGAAACAGACAAGTCAATCATCAATCAAGAAAACAATACATTACTACTACGCACGAATATCTTGATCTCTTTTTCTCCTACGTCCATTTTTTTGTCAAATAGTGTATGTCCCCTCCCCCCCTCCTATTCTTTTCTTGTCTCAATTGATTGCATGCTTTTTTCTTCATAACCATTATGGAGCTACCAGAGACACCTAAGAAAGTTGATAATGAGGAGGTCTGGATCGATAAATCGCAGAATAGGAAGGGAACATTTGAGTACTCTGGATGGATTTACCATCTTGGTGTCAATCAATTTGGGCATGATTATTGCCATCTTCGTTTCCTCTTCATCCGTGGCCGATATCTTGAGATGTACAAACGTGATCCTGTTGAACATCCTGGCATTGTAAGCTTCACTGCTTGTTATGTTTTTTTTGTACGTGCATTCTCGAATTTTTATATGCATGTGTAAGCAAAAAGGATCTAACTGTGGCCCCTCTTATTTGCTGCCTATTGTTGAATTATGTTCTTTCATTAGCATCGGATAGGCAACGATTCTGTCGAATAATTGCAATGAGAGGACTCAAGTTTTGTGGAATAACTTGATAGTTTGGACGTATCATAAATCACTGTTCTCGTGAAGGATTGTGTTCAAATTTTAGTTTCCTCAACGAAAGATTGTGTTCAAATTCTACTACTCGATTTTTGGAGATTGGGGATTCAGTCTTGTTTGTAAATTTTAATTGTCACGATAAAGGATGTCAAGTCGTGTTCTTTTATGCTTTCCATGTTGTCAATAATGTATCAACTCCTCATTTATGTATAAGTCTCTGGTGATCGTTGTCACTAAAATTAAGTTATTGCAGAAACCAATCAGGAAGGGAGTTATCGGGCGCACACTTATGGTGGAGGAAATGGGTGTTCGGAAAGTGAACAATAGTGTAAGTCCTTCTGACATAAGGATATTATACTTAGAAAAAAAGGATATCATACTTATATGCAGTTTGAATGGCTTCACACTCATTTAGATTTGGTTTTACTTTTGATGATAGTACTTAAATCTTGAATATAAAGTTGCGTACCTACATGTTAGGAGATGTCATAATGCTGGTTTCTTTGTTATTTCCAGGAAATGCATGTTCTACGATTTTACAATCGCTTGGATGAAACGAAAAAGGGGGAAGTAAGTTTGACTTTCTGAACATACGGTTTTCAGACTTATGTGTTGTATGTACAGAACACACTTCAGACTCTTCTAAAGTTATTATATTAACTTTCAGCATTTGTTTTTTCAGTTTAGTTTATATTTGTCATATGTTTGATGCTTAAATAGCACTTCGATTGATTAACAACCTAAGATTGTTGTACACACTTCGACTAAGAAGAAGTCTATGCAATTTCTAGTATGTATACGTCGAATAACTTTCCCTTCTAGTGGTGGTTGCTATCTCCTACAGACTATCTACTGAATAAGGAATTTATAGTTATATAGTAGGAACGATATTACACCAGATGGAACAAATGTGAATAATTTAGTTCAAGTTGATTTGCCACAGAACACAGATAAATTGTGAGAAGTTGCCCTATGAATAGTACAGCGAGGTCGATTCATTTCTCTCATTTCGTGGCATAGTAGTGGATGCGTGTAACTTATGTTTGTTATGTTAACTCTGGAGTGACTCACAGAATCAACTGATTAACGTGCAACTAGACTGTTTAAGTGAATATAAAAGGTTCATTATGATAAAATTAGTTGATGTCTAGATTTGACTCTCCAAAACAATGATCTGAATGGAAATATTTCAGTTTCTGGGTCATAACATCTTATCTAGATTATCATTTTATTGGTTCAAGATTGCCTGCGCTACAGCCGATGAAGCTCGAAACTGGATGGAAGCATTTGATCAGGCCAAACACGTGGTATGATAATAATTCATATGCCTTTCTATTGTTTAGTCATTCGAAAGTGTGAGACAATGTAGACTTGTTATGTATTCACATCAAATTCATCATCTAACTTGATTAAAGAGGTGAACTCATTATGATAATTGTGCCCTCATATATTGATATAACCAGGTTATGAAGTATACAATCAATTACGTATCCTAATACTAAACATGAGTTACAATTGTTATATTACTGAAGAACTCATCCCACGTTGAATATGCCGAAGCATAAGAAGTGGTTTATAGGGCCTGGGGATACTCCAACTATCGTCAATTGATATTAGAGTGGAGCCTCTTAACGTACATGTTTTGCTCCAGATATGACATTTGTTGCATGATCAAACTTATACTCCCTCCGTTTTTTTAGTTATCATTGTAGCAAATGCATTCATTAATTGTTGCTATTCATTGATAAGGATATTATATGAAAAATGTCATTCATTCTTACATGATTCTTAATTGACGTGAAAGTTGCTAGGATGACAACTAAAAAAACGAAAGGAGTACGTTTTGCTGGAAAACTAACTTTAACTTCGGATGAACTCCTTTTGTTAAGAACCTCCCTCAGTTCTTATTATATATATTGAATATTCACATAATGAGGATTCTCATGGTGAGCGTTGCTAAGCTACTGTATGAACCTTTGTTGTGAGGTTATAAATGCATCATGAATGACACATGAATTTGTTTGGTAATTTCTATTGACTTTATTAATGCAATTGATACATATTACAGGGTGATCATGAGCTTGCAAGATCTAGGAGCACAAGAAGGAGACTGAGCATGGATCTTGAGTACGAAATATCTCTTATTTAATTTGTTCTGCCTAAAATTTACCTATCCTTCATTCGAAACGTTATTTGCCTGAAAAATGTACAAGCTTTGAGAATCAAATAGTTACATATAAATTTACTCAATGCCTTTACTTTGAATTAATTCACTGTCATGTCTGATTAAATTTCCATTTTTACTGTTGAAGGATTGATCTTGAAATGCATCATCGGCCCAGGGGCGTACGGCGTTATGCCAGCGGTCTCAAAAAGCTAATAAGAATTGGACAAGGTAAGTCGATATCGTTATTGTTGACATTTTACTTCAATTATTCCAAGTGAATTGGATAAGGTAAGTAGATATCGTTATTGTTGACGTTTCACTACTTTTATTCTAAGTTGCTTCATTATGACGTGTCACTGTACAAGCACAATAATGGGATTTTTCTGTAATAATGCTTTCTCCTTGGCAAGTTTATGATTGTGACTCATTAACCATGAGTGAAGTACTCATTCTTGAAACTAGTTGACTCCCCGATATTTTCATTATCTTCTTACTGTTATAACTTTTAAAAGAGTCATTTCTTGCAGCCTTGTACGAGTTGATTTTTCTAGTAGCTCTATGGTTTTGCAATTTTTATTTTATTTAGATAGTTCGGACGTATCATAAATCATTGTTCTCGTGAAATTTCATTTTGTATCATCACTGAAGGGTTCTGGATCTCCAGGTCCTGAGACACCTTCGCACCAACATTCAAATTCAGATGATCTGACTAGCATGTATCTGGAAGGAGATGGCAGTGATGTGGTTGAAGTACATGAGTGGAAGTGTGTTCGAACTATCAACGGTATCTTCATTTCTCACACCTTTTTTATACAATATGGTCCCTTTTACACTCATTCTCTCTTTCATTCTTTATGTCTTTTAATTTTAAAATGATTATATACAGATAACGATATCAAGGAAAACCTCGTACTTATTCATCATTTTTAGTTCTTAAAATTTTATTTTCATGGTTCTTTGTTTGAAACCATATTTTTCTTCTGAAGTTAATATAAGATCAGCATGTTGTCATTGAGAATTTCGATCTCCAGGGATTGGTAGCAGGACAAACATTGAATTATTTTAAACCAAACCTAGCCTTATCCCACTAAGTGAGGTCAAACGTTGTACTATGTGTATGGTTCTTTTTAGTTAAAACTTTTATTTGTCGTTAAGATAGAATCATTATATTTCTCATTGGGAATATCAATGATGCTGTTTTACATTTAGTTATTCATATCTTCTATGCTACAGGTGTTAGAGTACTTGAGGATACTGCTAGCTCAAAGGTATTTCCTTATAATTTGGGTTTTGTACTTTACTTGTGAATATTTTATGCACCAATCCTTTATTGGGAATTATGAAGTTAAATTTACTGTCAAGGGAAGTAGAGATGCAACGCTAATAGTCGATGATGAGAATGCAATGCTCTTTCTAGACACCATTTAGATTTTCGAAGTAATCTAAGTGTTGGCCTGTTGAAGCTTATATTTATAGATGTGAAACTACTATTGAAAACAGAAAAGAGTTGCAATATTGTATCTAATATAGAATAAGTGTTGCACTAAAATCCAAATGGTGTAGTTACCACACTCTAAATGGCGTCTGTCTGACATAATTGTAGGGGAGTACAGTTCATGTTCGTTATGCAGCAATTATACACTACCTCTTCAAAGAGAAATGATTTATTTGGACTTTCTTATATATGTGACTGTTCTTTATACTTTATTCTTTATGTCATTCTTCTCTTTTGAACTCAAATATATTTACTGCACGGTATTGATGCGATGTTGAATGTTTCTCCAACACAATTTGACATTATAGAGCGGCAAAGGCATTCTTGTCAAAGCTGTTGGAGTTGTAAATGCAAGCATAGAGACTGTTTTTGAGATTATTTTGACTCTGGATCGACAGAAGAGATATGAGTATGCTCTCAGACAAAATCATCTATTTCCACACTCATAAAACTATTATGTTTATATCTGAAAATTATTCTGTAGGTGGGATACACTGACGGGGGACTTGGAGTTACTAGACTCTCTCGACGGACATTATGATGTACTATATGGGAAATTTGACCAGAAACATTCAACTTGGTGAGTTGTTAAGTAGTCCTCACTTTTGGATGCTCGCAGTAAATAATGTGTTCAAAATTTCTTGCAAATAAAGTATAATACCATCTATATACTCCATTTAGTGGATGTGTGGATGTTTTTTTTTCCTGTGATAGCTACTCCAGTTGGTTACTTCTATCAACTTATGAGTGACAGATCTTTGAATTTGTAGTATGATCTAGATGCACGCCATCTTTCTTTAAGTAACCTCCTTTGAAGAGAGGATAAATTAACTTGAACTTGTAACTGTTTTTGCTTGCAGGTGGCATAAAAAGAAGAGAGATTTTGTCTTCTCAAGGCAATGGTTCCGTGGTCAAGATGGAACATACAGTAAGATTCTTAAATTTATGAATTACTAGCTGAATGGTTTCAATGATTATATCACAATCAGTGAATGTGGAAGTGTAATTATAAACCCGTTGTAGCTTCTAGGGCTGACATTGTCCCATTGGTGCAGCAATTTTGCAGTTCCCTGCTTCGCACAAGAAGTGTCCCACAAAATCTGGATATCACCGCACAAAAATTAATCGTAAGAGAACTCTAAACTATACTCTTATGAAAATTTATTCTACACTTTCTTTTTTCTTATCTGGTGACCTAACAACGGGTACTCTGCATGAATATGCCATCAGCTTCTTTTTCTCTTGATGGATTTGAGAAAAATTTGTCCTATGCACGAGAATAGAGCACTTATCAAACTTATTCTGGGAAAAGAAATTGAAATATGTTTGTTAGTTTTGCATAATCTGCATAATGGTGGTTTGGTGTAAAATATATTAGGATTTTAGCATCTCTTGATCAGCCCTGCCTGTGTGCTTATTCCTGACTTATGTGATGCAGCTTCTACCTGGGAGATCCAAGATTTGAGGTCATCGTCACCATCTGATGCTGTCAGTTGTCTGGTGACTCAAACCCTGGAGGTGCATAGTAAAAGATGGACTCGATGGAGAAACAATCAAAATTCGCACTTTGAGAAAAGTGTTCCTTATGCATTATTGAGTCAAGTGGCAGGTATATTTCACCTGGTTCTTATATTCCTCTATGGGTTTTTTTAATCCGTATAAGCAATATTGATTATCCTTTTTCTTTAGAAGAATCTGCATCGGTAGCCAATAGAATTATCAGTTTGCACGCCTTGGGGATTTCTGAGCATGCAGACCATTAGAGTCCATTCCTTGTTTTTCATTTCTGTAGTGCCCAAAAAAGTACCATTACAAAGAATGTAAACATCTCTATACATATGTAGAAGCATGAGATATGTTTCAGTATATAATAAACAGCCGCACTTGTATTACACATGACCAAATCTCGTAACTGCTTATAGTGTACATCAGATCCTGTTTTACCATTAGACCAGTGATTGCATGGCATAAAAAATGGTAGCCATATTTTGTTGGCAAAATGTTGATGCTTACCACATTTTTCTGCCTTATTCCTTCAGGCCTGAAGGAATATGTTGGAGCAAATCCTGCACTTATACTTGAGTCACCCACAGCAGTTCGATCAAATATATCAAATATGTTTGATGTTTCTGAATCAAGTAACATTGAAGACTCAGAAGTGGACGAGTTCTATGATGCAATTGCAGCCGAATCATCTTCAGAAGATGATGACAGTGATGTCGAGACAGAAGTTCAAAGCATAGCTGGCCTGACTATACATCAAACTCCAGGTATTCTCTTCTCTTATCACAAGAATCTGGCATCTTCGATCTCTTTAGAAAGTTGCAATTGGTCTTTTAGCTTTCTTCTATCCTGAAAAAAATATCTGAATGCAGTGGAAGATGAAAAGAAAGAATTTGATCCAAATTCAACCAATGTTGACCCAAATATTTTCCGAGGTTCTATGGCGCAAGGGAAGGATGAAGATGACACCAACTGCTGGATGTCTCTCAGTGGTTCAGAATTCATGGTCAGAGGGAAAACATACTTGACAGATAATAATAAGGTTAGGCTAATGCCCTTGCTTATATGATGCTTTAGCTTTGTTTTTTTATGGGCTTATCGATTTAATAACGATTGTTGAGTGAAAAAATTGGCCTTGTTCGTTTAGAATAGAACTTGTACCTATTGATGGTTTATAACTTGCAATGGCATATATATCTAAGCAAATCCAAGCTGAATCCTGATAGGTATACTGAGTAGAGCTGTCGATGAGCTATACCCTTGATTAACTTAAAGCAATCCTCGTACTTTTATTTTTAACTTAGCTTCTGGATGTATGTCCCATTTCTCTATTGAAGCATGACCAATATTTTGCCCGACCTGCCAGGTTTGTGGAGGGGATCCGCGTCTGAAGCTCGTTGCGGTTGATTGGTTCAAGGTCGACAGCAAGGTCTCGCAGGTTGCTTTACATCCTCAATGTCTTGTCCAGGTGATTACATCTTTCTCTTATGACAAATTATGTAATACATATTAATATGTTATATATATGTCCGTATATATATACATATAGATAGAAACTTTTTAACTAACTCCATATCAATTTCCTGTAACTCAATGCATGTAACTTTCCTAATTTCAGTCTGAAGCAGGAAAAAAACTGCCATTCATCCTCGTCATCAATCTTCAAGTACGTATAGACTATCATTTCTAATTCTTTCATAAACATATATTGCATATTGTCATGATCTCAGAGACGTCGTTTAAATTTCACCTATACATAGAGATGATTCCCATGTTTAGTAATTTCAATACTTCTCATAAATTGGACTCTGCATTTGATATTGGATGCATGTAAGCGTATCAGCAGTCATTCGCTCATGTAGATGAAGTCCCCAATATATCATTTCAGGTTCCAGCAAAACCAAACTACAGCTTAGTCATGTATTTGGCTTCTGAGGTCCCTATAGACGAGGATTCATTGTTGGGAAGATTTATTGATGGAACTGATGCATTTCGAGACTCAAGATTCAAACTTACACCCAGAATTGTTGAGGTATCACATAAAATTTAATGTTTATCCAACAGTTCCAATTTTCTTTTCTTTCTTTAAAAAGCCGTCTTCATCAATTCCAGGGGTACTGGATGGTTAAGCGTGCAGTAGGATCTAAATCATGTCTACTAGGAAAGGCCGTGACTTGCAGGTACTTCAGACAAGACAACTTTTTGGAGGTTAGTTTCCGCCACAGTTTAGAGTGCTTAATTGGTTTATGTATGTGTTCTCCAAGTGTTAGCCAAGAACTAAAATCGCTTCTTCTCAGATTGATGTGGATATTGGATCCTCATCGGTAGCACGTGGAGTCATCGGGCTTGTGCTTGGATACGTTACCAGCCTTGTTGTTGATCTCGCTGTAGTAATAGAGGTTTGTATTATGTTAATCAAATAATCTAGATGGTCACATCTACCATTGAATTTCGCAGATATTGCTAAATCTGACAAATAATGTGCACGTTGCAGGCTCGAGAAGAGGAAGAACTCCCAGAGTACATTCTAGGAACTATTCGGTTAAACCGAGTAAGGGTGGAGTCCGCTATACCATTAAATAATGTTTGAGGTTACAAATTTTGTCACTAGATGCAGGCCTGAAACTGTTGATGATCAGTGGATGTAACAAGGCTTGTTGTATTGTTCAATGTTTTCTGTTCATATAAGGCAACCTCTTAATGAGTTCTTCCTTATTTCAATATGTTAGGATTTTGTCAAACTCAATGCTTCATATATGTATATGTATATGTAATTATTTTTGGGCAATAGATATAGTGCCTAAATATGTTGTAATAAATACATTGTAAGCAAGTCCATAAATATATTCTATTTTTGAGAAACAATTTTCTTTTATAGAAATAAACACAATTCAAAGCTTGTGATTATTACATTTCAGATGTGTGTCCAATGATAAGATTATCAAAACATAAATTTGATGGTTGATACCTAGTACATTTTTGCGTTAGATGATCGTTTACTCCAAGTTTATCGAGATATAGATGACTAAGATCACCGGAGAGTTTTAACTCTCCTGCCTAGGACGAAACCAGGGGACGGGGCGGGGGTCCAGACGTCGAGAGTGTCATAGAGTGCTACAGGGCATGATGACGGGTCTCGCTGAAGGACCAGGCGTCGAAGATTTGGGATCATGGAGTGGTGCAGACCACGATGGAAGACACTTGATAGAATGTTGATAGCTTACTGAACTATCTTACAGAGAGGACCATCCAGCATAACTGTGCAGGATCAAGGTCTCGATGAAGGCAAACTCTTCAACTAAAATCATTGAGAGCTAAGTTGAAAGATTATGCTGTTAATATTGGTAATTGAGTTACTCCATCCAACCGTATTGGGACACGTGTCATAGCCGCTGTCTATTATAACTGAATTTTCTTGCTTACTGAATTCAGATTCTATATCAGAATCTTGCAGACGTCGCGATGGCGACACGCTGAAGGCGATTTTTGGCCGCATTTGAGTTAGTAACACCATCATAAACACCTAAGTATGTCTGGATAGCCATCCAGATATATAGGATAGTCTTAAGAGAGACATTAAGACCATTGTAGAGTAGAACCGATCTTGTTAGAGGAGACTCTTATCTTATACTGTGATTGTATTGTATGAGGTTTATTTTAAAATAGTGAAAGCGAGTCTTAGGCTTAAGCTCTCTTGTCATATTGCTAAGTACTTAGATGTAATTTATTCGACACGCGCTTCTGTAATTGTATTCTCCGCTGATAGAGAATTTTGTCGTGGCTTGTAGCCCGTGGAGTGCCAAAGACGTTGGTTACCACATTAAATCTTTGTTCCTTGTCTTACATTCACTTCTGCGATAACAGGTCGGAAATTGTACATCAATCTTGTGACCATGTTCCTCATATAATCTAGTAAATTATATTTTCAGTGGTGGCAAAACAAGAACGGATAGGTTGTATGTTAATACAAGAAAAAGAATCACCATGATGAAGCTTGTTTGGCAAAATTATATTGATATAAAAAATCTTAAAAATGATACATAAGTTCTGTAGTTTCCATTATAGTGAACCAATCTATTTTGCTTTAGAAATATCTACTATGTCTACTAAAATACTATTGAACAAAATTGCGATAGCTCAATAGTCCGGTAGTATCTAACCCAAGTGATTCTTTCACCAAGCCTCCAGCTAAGAGGTCTTGTGTTCAGAGTGTATTCGTATTTATAATACCATTGAACAAAGTATGAAAATTGTCATCATTCTTTCTCTTTTGAGATTTGTGTAATATTTCTCCTCCAAGCCAATGAGCCATCTTAGACTGTGTAGTTGTGGTTGATTGTCTCAATGTCCAGTCCCTTTAGCTTGGCCACTGATTCAACATGTCCCTTGAGAGTGTGAAGCTCCCTCAACCTGGAAAACATATATATGTTATATGCAGTGGTGTAACTAGGGGAGGCATAGGGGCTGGTTTCACGAGATTTTTTACCTGGTAATCTCGGCACGTTTCTTGGCCTGCTCTGCCATCTCGGTCGTCTCAGAAGAGTTATTGTCATTGATAGATACTTCTGGAGTTTGGAGTCCGTGAAGTGTGCGTTGAGCCAATGCCCATTGAGCTTCCCTCTCGCCTTTTCCATAGTCTTTCTTGGTGGTGAAAGCAGTTCTCCTCTGGATCATGAGATTCCATGCTTTTCCAGTGAGTGCATATCGAATGGCGAATTTAAGGACATCGAGTGGGAAGTAGGTGATGATACTGAAGATCCAGATCACTCCTGCCCATCTCCATCCAATGCCTTCAATTCTTGCAAAGTCCCAGTGTGCATACACAGCAAGTGATGTGGCAACCTGCATCGTTTGTTATACTATTAATATTAGTTCTTTCGTAATATAAAAATTAAGCAATGGCGATAATGACCAGGGGCGTTACTAGGACAAAGAAATACGATAGTTTATATTACCAATTGGGCGGCAATAAATGCAATCACCAACAAGAATCCAGGACGTTCAACAAATGACCAGCTTCTTGATCTTGTAACGAAGATGAGAGCTTGACTGATGATGCTCACTTGAAGGTAGATAGCAGCAGTCAATGCCTCGTGATTGCCTCTGATTGATACGACATTGAATGTATCCTGCATAATTTGTTTTACAGGTGAGAAATGGGATCAATATAGTAAATAATGGTAGAAGGCACATTTCGTAAACAGCCTATGTGTTATTATAGGGGTAACTGTGTACTACTAGACCCCTCCTTATCCCGCTCAGGCATGAGCCACGCCACAAGCATTAGGGGCATGGTGATGTTATTGTAAAAAGAGGTGGACTAGTTAATCTTTACTTACACTGAAGAAATCGGTTTCAGCTGCGAGGTAGTAGAACACAACAGTCATGATTGCCATGTAGGTACCAAGAACAACACCAGTGGCGAAGATTTCATTAAGCTTCCAAGAGTCGGGAACTGGAGATGGTTTCACTCTGTCCTTTGAAATGGTCATGATGGTACCATCATTCAAGATAGCAATGACTAAGACCATGAATGGTGAGAAGTCGAATTTCCAGATCAATGCAAGAAGCATGAATCCAAGAACAATACGAATAGTGATTGAAACGGCATAGATTGTGTAATTCTTCATCCTCTGGAAGATAGCCCTGCTTGTCAACACGGCACTGATGATAACGCTAAGTCCTGGCTCTGTCAAGACGATATCGGAAGCACTCCTGGCAGCATCAGTAGCATCATCCACTGCAATTCCAATGTCAGCCTTCTTCAGTGCTGGAGCATCGTTCACACCATCTCCAGTCATTCCAACAATGTGTTTCTTTTCTTGAAGTTTCTTAACGATCTCATATTTGTGCTCTGGGAAGACTCCAGCAAAGCCATCAGCCTTCTCAATGAGCTCATCAATTGGGATTGAAGCAATGGATTCATCTTTGCTTTGGCCAAGAAGAGAAGATGATGGGTACATGTTTGTTCCCATACCAAGCCTACGACCAGTTTCCTTACCGATAGCAAGTTGATCACCAGTGATCATTTTAACATTCACACCAAGATCAAGAGCTTTGCGGATGGTCTCTGCACTATCATGCCTTGGAGGGTCAAATAGGGGCAATAGACCAACAAACTCCCATGGTGTACCTTCACTCTCCTTGGTCTTCTCAGGAACAGTCTGCATACGACATTGTCAAGATAGCTTGTTAATCATGTAATTGATCTTTTGATGACATTGTGATGAAATATGTCAGTGTCTATTTGAACTTACCTGTCTTGCAATACCCAAGGAACGAAGACCGCGATTGGCATAGCTGTCAATGACTTCATGTGCCTTCTTTAATGTCTCACCTTTAAGTTCAGAAATCTCAATGATCTAATACAAACAACACAAAATTCCAACTAGTTAGATATAGAAAATCTCAAAAAAGAGGAATGAAGCAAATAGAACTTAGTTGATTCGATATATTACTTGCTCAGGAGCACCCTTGGTAACCCTGTGCCAGTCACCATTGGAATCAATGTATGTAATAGCAGTACGCTTATCGACAGGGTTGAAGGGTAAGAAATGGACTTCTTTGATTCCAGCTCTTGCCTCCTTAGGATCACTCAACATGTTAACAATTGAATGATCAATAGCATCTTGGTTCTCGACCCTGGAAGCTCTAGCAGCCATCAACACAACACTGTCTTTGTCAACGTTCTTAGGGAATACTTCAATCAAATCCTTGTCCACTGTCAACTTGTTAAGCGTGAGTGTTCCTGTCTTGTCACTGCACAAAACATCCATACCCGCCATTTCCTCAATGGCGGTCATCCTCTTTGTGATTGCACCTTGTTGTGAGAGCCTGTGAGATCCAATAGCCATGGTCACGGACAACACTGTTGGCATAGCAATTGGGATACCACCAATGAGAAGAACCAACAAATTGTCGATTCCATCTCTATACGCCCTTTCTTGGATAGGGTACATGACCACAACCTCAAAAATCATACCCACAGCAATGGAGCAAATACAGAAGTTTCCGATAGCAGTCAACACCTTTTGGAAATGACCAACATTGTTGGTACTGTCAACAAGATGAGCAGCCTTTCCGAAGAAGGTGTGCACACCAGTGGCAATCACAACAGCCTCGATTTCTCCTTGCTTACAGGTGGATCCAGAGTAAACCCCATCATGAGGATTCTTTGTTACTGGAAGCGATTCACCAGTAAGAGCGGCTTGATCAATCTTTAAGGGATCACCTTCCAAGAGACGAGCATCAGCTGGGACAATATCACCCAACTTAATACTGATTATATCTCCAGGAACAAGGATTGAGGCATCTTGCTCACTCCACTTTCCATCTCTCAAAAGCTGCATGCATGCAAGTTCACAAGGTGAAACCAATTAAAATTAGAGATAATTGCACAGGTAGTCCTTGGCGTTTAGAAACAGTCAAGACTTAGTCCTCGAGTTTGCATAAGTGCAATGGTAGTCCTATACGTTACAGGACTAATCGCACAAACAGTCCTCCCCCGAATTTGCATTGGTGCACTAGCTAATAGACCCGGGTTACATAATACAACTAGTGGAGGAAAAGGACCATATGTGCAACATGTTTGAAACTCCAAGAGACTACTATTGCACCAATGCAAACTTCGGGAATTAATCTCGACTTTTATCAAAATCATCGATGATCAAGTAATTACCTTAGTCTTGGGAGCAAGACCGGCCATGAGTGCAGCTGCGGCATTTCCAGCATTGTTTTCTTCAATGAAACTGATGGTTGAGTTGATAATAAGCAACACAACAATACCAACAAAATCTTGCCAATCTGGGGCTCTTCCCTGCATTTGTAAGGATGTCGAAGGAATTGAATGAACACAGAAAAATAAGTAATAAAATAAAAAATTAGAGGATCGAGGAGAACGTATTATTTTTGTGAAAATATATATATGGCGTTTTGAAAATTCTTATTTATGAATAGCAAATATTTATTTTTCAAAAATGTATGAGGACTTTCCCCTGCATTCCCTTTTGTAAGAGGGAGCACCCGCCCTTAATCAGCGAGGCAGACCTCTAACTTGCAAATCACGTCAATAAATTAAATTACACTAGACAAGTCCGATTTGACGTCCCGTCCACCACATCATGCATGCACTTTATTTAAAAAATTAATCTC
Organism: Echium plantagineum; assembly: GCA_003412495.2. Taxonomy (NCBI): domain Eukaryota; kingdom Viridiplantae; phylum Streptophyta; class Magnoliopsida; order Boraginales; family Boraginaceae; genus Echium; species Echium plantagineum. The sequence continues at coordinate 12,936,043 of CM016567.1, read as the reverse complement.
ATACATGCATGAGAAACTTATATATTGAATCTTATTATCTTACCCCTCCGTTGGCCAAAGCAATTGCCATGATGGCAGCTAATTCCATAACCCATGAGAGGGGATTCCACATAAATCCCAAAAATTTGAGTAATTTGCTCTCCTTTTTCTCCTCAAGCTTATTTAGCCCAAATATTTGCAATCTGTTGTCTCCTTCTGCTTGTGACAAACCTTCTCTTGAACATTTTAAGGTTTGGAAAACTTGGTTGATTTCGACGTTTTCCTATATATTCACCAACATCAAACATGTCATATTTCGATTATATATAAACTAGCCTGTACTCGTCATAACTCCCATTCACGTTAAACAGTACACTAGCGACTGAATGGGAACGTTTAATTTATAAGTGAGTGAATGATGAACATATAAAAACATGATCGATGATTATCGTCTTTTATTTTTTATTAATGCATAAGAAGAAGAAAAGAGAGATTGGTGATAACTTACAAGGTCAGCTGTCTCATTCTTGACATCATCCAATGATATATTGGAAGCCATGATGACTGATTAATTATTGTAACAAATGATTATGATGACTTATTAATAAATTATTATAATACAAAGTTAAACAGATATAATATATAATATCAAAAAATGGAGGAAGAAATACAGAGAGATTTTATGTCCCTCTAAGTCTCCCCCCTGTAAAGTAAGAATCTAAGTTATGATTATTATGTCTATTTATAATATGAGAACATATATGAATGTCTCTATGTTACAGGACAACCACAAAACATAAGAAACGGTCGTGAGAACTGCTACTTATTTGGAGATGGAATTTGGCCATTTATGGGAGTGAAATGTGGAAAACCATTTGAATTAATAATATTTTCTCAAATAATCAATAATGATAGCGAGAAATGGCTAACTAATTAACACTAGTAATTCCTGCACAGTTCAACCTGTGCAATTTCGTTCAAATAGTATTTCATAAATTTTTATAACTATATTCGTCTAAATATGACATTATAAACTAATAAAAATTAAATTGTATATCTAAGCATATTAATTTGAAAAAATACTATTCACTATTAACTTTTTGTCATTAAAATATATGCACATTAATGGTCCGTTTGGATTGGGGTGAACCTAGGTGAATCTAGGTGAAATTTATCATTCACCCCGTTTGGAACCAAAAAATAAAAAAATTCAAGGTTAATGTAGGTGAATCTAGGTTAATGTAGGTTAACACATTCACTCTCATTCTCCCTCAAATCATTCACCCCAAATCGGTGGGTAATGCTAGGTTAACGAATTAATTTTATTATTATTATTATATCAGACTAAAATACCCACCAATAATATTCCCTTCCATTAATATAATTTGCCTCCAAAAAAATACCATCCCTCGTTAATATAAATCGCTACCTCTTTTCTTTCTTGCATATTGCTTCTTATTGGCTCATTCTTTCTTGCTTGATATTTGTGGTAATTGAAAAATTACTTTTTCTTTTCTTTTCAATTTCAATCCGTGGGTTACGTAAGGATACAAATAGAGGGAATAGTCACCTTTTTTTTCTCTTGTCGCCTCTTTTATTGTTGAACATATTTATGTTTTGCTAATGTAATTTTTATTCTAATAACAGGTAATTTGTAAACAAAAACAAGGTGCTTTGTATAGAATAAAGAGAAGGATATAAATGTCACCTTAATAGTTTATAATATTGTTTCACCTCGAGAAGGGTAATGGTATCCAAACATGAATTATAATAGTTTCACCTAGATTCACCTATATTCCCCTACATTCCCCTAACCTAGGTTAATTTTAAATGTTTACCCTCACCTAGATTCACCCCAATCCAAACGCACCATAAAGGGTAATTATTTTTTAAATGTTTGTCTTAGATAGGTGGCAAACATATATGATGACACATGGATAACCCAGATGATCTCCTATGCTTCACCAAACAAAGGCTTCCCACATTATAATATAGATTTAGAATAATTTATTGATAATATCGATTCAACGAACACCCTATCTCTATTCAATCAAATTATAATATTTGGTATTTGAAATTAAGTATCAAGTGCTTTTTTTGTAAGTTAACGATACAAATTAAATTACCAAATATAGCCTGAAATGGTAACTAAATAACCATTAGTATTTGTACTATAATATAGTAGAGATAATATGAAATAAATATGTTTACTGAACCGAGACTTTCTAGTAGAAGCTCGGGTCAAATATCAATAAGCCAATAACCATCGATATCGGTAAGATTAACAAAATGATTATTCGATACTAGCTTGTCTCGACTCGTCAACAGGTCTAAATTTATTGCTGATATGTTATATAGTGATTTTTGGGTATGAAATTATAATTATGCCCCCTATTTGCAAGTGTACTAACTAAGAGACTTCACATAAGGGCAAAATAGTAAATTCGACCTTAGAAAAACACATGGTACCAAAAAACTTGATACCTCAATATTCTCTTTTGCATTTGCTTTCCATCATCCAGAA
>CM016567.1:12733440-12933440 GCA_003412495.2 Echium plantagineum | reverse complement strand
TTAAACTGCCTTGATAACTTTTTCTTCAAGATTTGGCTACCAACAACTTGTGCTTCAAGAAAAACTACCTCACCAAATATTCCTCTCATTCACACAAACAAACACTGTACTGAAAGTGAAAATGGAGTTGGAGACTTACGTTTCTAATGCCTCCCGTAAGATAAACGACGACGTTCTTCTAAAAGCTCGCCTTTCTTGTTATCAGGTACTAATTTTTACTTCTCGTTTCGTTTCTCGTTAATTCAAAATCGAATAACTTGATATCGTAAAAATAATTAGTTTTATCTAACTATAGTCCATAGATTATTATATTGGAAATTAAAACTGATATAATATGCGATTATAATTTATAGGCTCGCGATAAGTTCTATGCATGTTTAGAGAAAGAAGCAAACAAGTCGCCAAGTGAAATCGGCACGGTTGGGCTTCTTTACCCAAGAGAATGCCGAAGCACAAGGAACGCATTCGTCAAGGAATGCAAACCCTCTTGGGTAAGTTCGCATACTATTCGACTATCCTTATTAACCCGCTTAGCCGAGAGCTTGTTTTTTTGTGAGATGTATATTGTCACACATTGGCGTTGAGAAAGATATATCTAGTGCAATTATACTATACGACTTACGTTCGATAATGGGTATTGTAGGTGAAGCATTTTGATAGGCAATATTGTTCGAAGAAGAAGACACAAAGGCTTTTGGACGATTGTGAATCGAGAAGAGGTCCCATGGTTCTCCCAATGCCTTGTACTACTTTCAAATCACCTTGAAAGACCTTCCAAATTTCATGTTTAAATAGAACAATAGTTGTTATAATTCTGATAAATTTCAAGTTTTATGTAGTTAGTTAATGTGATGTCAACACTTGGTGAAAAGGAAAAATGAATTGAGTTCGGAACATAGCTTAGTTGGTAAATTGCTTAGCGCGTTGGTAAAATCACGTGTTTGAGTGGTAAAGTATAAACCTACCCTACCTCGAAGCACATCCCGCGACGAGGTGTGAAGGATTAACCTTTTGAAAAATGAAATTGAATTTGCTTCAAAGTTTATAACTTGAGATTAAGTTTCTAGATTTGTATTTTCCAATCTTTTAATCGCAAGAGGTTTTATTCACCTATCTTTCTGTTTTGATAGGCGAAGCTTTGAGTATAAATAATTTTAATTGAATGTTTCCACATCGATTTCTTTTGTATTGGGAAATTGCAATAATTACTCGGCGAACGAACACTAACTAATAAATCTCAGATTAGTAGCCATCAAATCACATCATCGAATCCAAGTCCTTATCATAAAATGACTCCTTCTGATAAAATGACACCATTTATAAAGTAGCATCAAATATGTGGGAGGGGTAGGGGCTCCTTCACCGCTAGTTCCGTTCTGATTCAATTAAGAAAGTATTATAAGGAAAATCGAGACTTTGCGCTTATAAGTTTGCAAGCTTTTGAACACCAATTCCTTTAACATATAATAAATGATAATTACATCATTACTCGAACTTCTTCATGTGTTATAACTTATATTTGATATCAACATTTCGCTTTCCTTTCATACTTAAAAAGAAAACAGAGGTCAAAACCGTGTTTATGAAGCCTAGTAGTATGAGATACCATTTCACTAATCATTTAAAATTGTGAAACAAAAAGGGTAAGTAAAATAAATACCTAAACAAATTGACCTCCAATCCTAATTAGTTGGAATGAAAGAGACCTCTAAATCAATTATTTTTCTCAATTTCGACGCGTTTTCTGTTAGCCTATCCTCAAAGATATTCCTATTTATATATAATGATTATGATATACTCTCTATATAGTTACATGTACTATAAAATTGATTATCTTTTAAAGAATATAATTATTTGAAATAGACGACGTGCATACATCTACTTTCTTGAATTCATGTGAACAACTGCGTCAAGACTCTCATAAAATGGATTTAGCTATATATGAATAAAAGAGTGATTTTATAGCAATGCCTTGAAAATGAGTCACCATAATATATTTAAATTATCATTTGTTAGTTGTGAAAAGTATCAATCTATGGAAGGAAATGCAACCAACTAGCTTGGTCTAGTGGTTATCGAGCCATGTTTTTTTAATGGAGGCATTGGATTCGAGATCTGGCGAGGGTCTAAATTTTTACGGATGATTCTGGCCACATTATTAGCGTAGATTTTCTCTCCCCGATTAATACAGGATTTACTTTCAGCGTGATATCGTTTGACAAAAAGAAAAAAATTGGGAGAGAATACAATCTTATATGGGGCTCACTAAAGGAGTAGTTGTCAGCATAGACAAATATGACGTAAACTGGGTAGAAGACTGAGATTTAATTGTGGTAGATATTGAAAAACCCAATTTCATACCCGTAGATTAAAATCTTCTAATATATTGATAAAATTTAAATTTATAATTAATGGATTTTAGCATGTATTCTAGATCTGTCATCCATTTTTCTATGCTTTGTTGGAGAGAGATGAGTTGACTATCTTAAAGTACTAATTAAATTTATCCAATACTATTTTCTATTGTTAAATAGTCGTATCCAAAAAATCTTCAGACTATTTTAGCATGTATTCTAGATCTGTCATCCATTTTTCTAGGGCCTGTTTGTTAAATCTGAATGTCTGAAATCTGAAGTCTGAACTCTGAATCTGAATGACTGAATACTGAATGTCTGAATCTGAATGAAAACTGAATCTGAAAACTGAAAAATTTAAATGTTTGATAACAGTTCACTGAAAATTACTCAAGTTATGTTGTATTGACAAATTTGCCCCCACCACACTTCCTTATGTATAAATATTATAAACTACATTGTAATAAGTATAAATATAATATTACTATTCATATAATATTATGATTCATTAATTAATAAAATCAAAACAAAATAATTAATGTCATTCAGTAAATTATAAAAAGTCAACGAGCATATATAATATTAAAACTCAAATATTAAATAAATAAATAAATAATACTACATAAATATTAATAATTTAATTATAAATATTACAGAAAATAAATGAATTCAAAATATTAATAATTAAATTATAATATTATGAATATGACTAATAAATGAGAATAATAATAATAATATTAACATTAATAACACGAATAATAATAATAATATGAAAATGAATAATATTAAGAATCAAAATAACAATAATATAAGAATAATAATAAAATTAGTAAAAATATTAATGATAATAATAATAATATTCTTGATAATAGTAATAAGAGTAGCAATATTAATAATAATAATAATAATAATAATAATAATAATTGAATTTGATTTGAATAAGAATGTATGAGTTTGAAATAATTAAGGAAGGACAAATTGAGATTTTCAAAGAATTGTAGAATTAAGTCATTAAGAGGAGAAAATTAAGTAGCAAATTTTGACTTAATTTTTTGTTAAGGATTTCATTCAGGTTTGATTATGTTCAGTACTTAATTTTTTCTATTAACAAACAGACTTAATTAAATAAGTACTGAATACATTCATTTTAAGTGCTGAAAAAGTTTAACAAACAGCCCTAACTATTGTGTGAATTGGTCACTCTCATCTCATAACATGTGTAAGAAACTAAAGCAAAAGTAAAATAAATTATGAAAAGCTGGCTCAAAACCTATTGACCCTTTTATTAATGGTTCAATATTCGTTATTTATAATACTATAGGTATTCATAATTTTATTGATAATTTATTTTTAAAAAACTTATTGACCTTTTGAGATCATATCAGAATCAAATTCGATAATTTAATCTTTCATAATCATGTTAACCTCATTAATAATAACATAATAATCGGTATCATTATACAATTATATTTATAAGCTAACACAGCAGGCTCCCATATGATTAGCAAATTTAACTTAATTAGAATAATTGGAAATCATAAAAAAAATAAAACAAGAGCTCATAGGATCATGTGCTGTTTGTTAGCTGCATCTAAACAGAAACTTGATGCAAGTCTGCACCTAAGTCTACCTAAATACGGATGACATTTATTTTGGTGCACTTGAGATGTCAATGTGACTCGGTAGCTTCAGCCGCGCCGTTAGCCATCGTGGCTGATTGAACGGACAATACAGACATGTTCGGAGAAGGAGGCCCGCTGGGGTCAGCTCCGCCATTGGATTTGAGTAGCGGGTGGTTGCTGCCATTGTGAGTGAGGAAGTTGGCAGGATTCATTGGGTTTCGTGAATGACGTGTTGCAGTTGAAATTGCCGTGGCCAATGAAATCGGCATGAGGCAAAGACCTTTCCCCTGGAGGTATTGCATGGCTGTGCCCATGTCTTCTTCCATTAGCTTAGCCACTTGATGCTCTGTTATCGACATGGTGTTGTCGTTGTTGGACGATGATGTCGTTTGTGCCCCGTTAGCTCTGCCTCCCTCTCCACCGGCCTTTTATAATTTATAATCAAGACAAATAAACAATACGCATAAATTAAAATGAGGAAAAACAATACATTTTTATCTCTAACCGAGAAATGAAGGATTTCGAGTTGTAGTGGTAAGTGACAGGCAACTATTGATTCTCTATTATTCTTCAACAAAAAATAGAAATGAAACTAGAATCTATCTAGAGAAAAAACAAACTGCTAAAAGTTAAAATGGAACAAAAAAATGAATATTATTGGAGGAGAAGGGGGGGGGGGGGGGGGGGGGGGGGAGGGGGGGGAATTTGAGGAAACAGGGAATCTTGAACTATGGGCACGCCTGGTACCTTATGTTTTGTCGCATAGGAAAAAAGCTAATTTTGAAGAGAATAGATTATTTCATAGGATTAACAATTCAATTGACATCTCCTCTTTTATGGTTTCTTTTAATGGAAAGAACAATCTTTGCGTAACATTCAAAGTCCGTTTATATGAGGATCAAGTCGAGTACTTAAGCGAGTTAATAATGCCAATTTACGGACGATACCATGGTCATCGCATCTAAAACGAATAGCATATCTAAAGATAGAGGGGATCGATTATATGAGCCTCCGCCCTCCTGTAAGAGGAAGTAATTAGAGTAATAAATTACCTCAGAAGAAGACATATCAGCAACGAGGGGTGCAACGGCTGCAGCACCGCCCAATCTGCTCATACTCAAAACCTAATCCACATTCCAAAACAGAGGCCAAAACAATGAACGTTAGAGAATCTCAGCTGATTAGAGTGAGGATAATCAAGAACGGATACTGTAAACGAAACACATTTCCGAGTTATTACAACTACTACCTAGACCAACTGAATTATTATCAACTCAAATCAATTACAACGGATATAAGGAATGAAAGTTGAGGTTGTACTTTGACTTGGAGCTGGAGGAATTTGACATAGTCTATGATCTCATCCAGCATTGAAGCCTTGTCTGTCTGTCAATCCACAAACTCATTAGCCAAAACATTTTAAAAAATATTTTCCAATTTTAACTTTAATAATTAATTCACGAGACAACTCGTTGAAAAGTTTATAATTTCAATTAAACATAATTATATAGGTAATCAATTCGAAAGGAAATTGGTGAGAAGCTTCTTTCAACTCATTGAGTTAGATGATAATCTATAAAAATATATACACAATTAAAAATGGTTGAAAATGTTTACCTTGTTGGCATTAGGAACTAGCTCTTGAAGAGACTTCATTCTCTCAGCGATTCGCTCTCTGCGTAACTGCTCACATTTTCATAAAAGTCAAATCAAATCAAGATATGACAATGTAATATCGAAACTTAAGAAAATACAAAAGTCAAAGTGTACTTAGTACAATCAACTATGGACTATGTACTACGTACTCGTTCTGCAATGCTGTGAGGATCAGTAGCTTGACCTCTGCGTGCCCTGACTCTCTGTTGTCTTGGTTGACCAGGTGCACCTGAACCACCACCAGCTCCGGTGGATCCACTTGGTGGTGCCACTTGGTTCACCGCTGCCACCAAATTTTGGGCCTGCATATACGAGATTGAGCTTAATTACATTATCAAAGTAACATAAGGAGTAATTATCAAACATTGTCCAAATTGATCAGAATTGACAGATTTTAAATTATAATGTCAATAATACTGAAGTTATATATACTTTTAATAGATGTTCAAATGTCATACGGAAACACGAAAACGTCATTTTGGAATGTAGGGAGTCTACCAAATGTTTACCTGAAGATGGTTAAAAAGCTGAGGTTGACTAGCGATTTGACCAACGGATCCATTGAAAAGCGATTGAACGAAACTGTCATTTGCCTGCAACTAATGTTTCATTAAACTCATCAAACCAAATCATTTCACCCACCAGGACATTTGCTCTACAGGACAATAATTTTTCCGTTCGTTTTTAGTTGTCGTTCTATCAAATACATGTGATTAATTGAAAGTGAATATAACTTTGTACAAGACTACAAGTAATAATTCAAAGTTAATTGCCTCCAAACTAAATAGGAATATAAAATAATCACAAAAATGCTCACATCAACATCGTCGCTATCACCACCACCAAGGCTTTTATTCGCCATCAACTGCTGCTGCATCATCAATGCCTTCACAGCTGCACCACCACCACCGCCGCCTGTGATCTGGTGGTGGCGGAACTTGGCATCCAAGGAGGCATGCTGAGACTGGTCGTGGAAATTGTAGTGGTCGGAGGAGTGATCATCTCCGGCGCCGGCAGCGGTGGGGACACCAGGCCAAGGCGGAGAAGGGGTGGGGTTGATGGAGGAGAGCATTTGGTGGAGGAAATCGTCGTGGGATGACGTGGCATCGAAGGGGAGTTGGAAGTGTTGCATTTTGTATAAAATAATTGTAATGGAATAATGAGAGAGAATGAAAGAATTTGAGAGGATTAAGGTAACATGTTCCTATGTTTTGCTTCCACTTCGGGATTATATAACAAATTTCTTAAACTCTGCTATGGAACTACTTTTTGACAATAATAATCAAGTTTAATCTATCTTTTTTTTTTTTTTCTTCTTCTTCTTTTTTTTTTCTCAAGTTTAATCTATCTTACACTAGGTTATTATCCTTTTCTTTTTTTTTAGGCTTCGAGAACTTGTTCGCTCGAATGGTTATATATGAGAGTACCTGATATCTAAGACTTTAGAATTTATTTTAGAGGGAAAAATCTAAAAGATTGTCATTGCACTATTACGACTAGTAGCGAGATACTACATTTTATCTTTGTACGAGCATTCCTCTATCTCTTAGTTCATCAACTATTTGATGTTTCAAAGGAGCAAATATATTGAACCTCGATTTCTACCTTTTGTTATTATACTTGCCCTATTTTATTGAGTTCCTCTCATTGTAAACCTATAGTATGTTGTACTCCCTCCATTTCACAATACAAGTTAATTAACAATAACTAATTAATTGCAATATATAAAATTATAAAAAGTTACTTTTATGAAAATTCTCTTCAATATAAATTTGTCGATATCAACTTTATGTTTTTTGAACTATAGAATAAAAAATAATTGACGGTCAAAGTTGGACACACAAAAATGAAAACGTCAACTAAAAAGAAATGAAAGGAGTATTGTTTTTGAGTTTTATATATCCCACTTTTATCTTGTTAAAAAACAATTAATACTCCCTACGTCCCTAAATGATTGGTGACAAACTTTAAAAACTTTTATGCTTTGTTTTTCCTTCTTTTATAACTTTATTGATAACTTGTCAAAATTAAAGAAACAGATTTTATCAATTTTTTTTTTATTTTAAAGATTTTTTATTATCAAATATCATATTTGTTTCATTTCCATCAAACTCTTCAGTCTTCACTCTTCACCATTTTAGGCCCAGATTTAGTTACCTGTTAGGCCCAAATGAATATAATTATATAAACCACTTGTAAGTGGGCCGAACAAGGTTGTCCGTCGTCCATTAAGGTGGAACTGTTCTGTTTTTTTTTTTCCATACGACCACAAATTAGTGGGTTATACTCATAAAGTCCATTAATAAATATTTTTGGCCCGACCATATTCTTTAGACCATCAATAGTCGGATGTTATCGAACTCGAACATGTCATATTAGTCAAATGAATGTACGTTGTGATTAAAGAAATGTATTAGCTTTTAAGCATACATATATCTTGGAGAGGATGCATATCACTTGCATTGGGCGTTTATGCCACTGTAGTGAACTTATCTCCATTATGACAAACATCGCTCCACCTTATTGACATATACTATGGATCGAACGTAATTAGACAACACGGCGAACCTTAGTTGAACATGGTTCAAATCTGGATTAAACATCAAAATTACAACCCAACATGACAACATACTAAAGTATTTGATAAGAGCTAAACTAAAGAGGTATTTTATTTAACTTTTGGTGAACAATATTTTACTACTTATTTTATACATTTGAAACACCGACTCTATAAGATTTTCAGGCGGACTATGTTCACTATTATGGTATTGTTAAATCTTCCTTGTCGAGTTAATTGTTATATGAAATTGAAGTTATATACAAACAAAGATAATTGATTAAACCAGAAAATTACAGTGCACCAATGCCAATAAAAATTGAGAAAAATAAAGCAGATGAATGTAATTCGAGGTGAATCGAACTTCCCTTCAAATTTGATCGAACATAAACGTGGGGTTAGAACTTGGATCGAACTACCTCAAATCGAAGGTTTCGAACTAACCTAACCGAGCCGAACCGAACCCGATGTTATTTGAGAGGCCTGCCGCAGCAATAGCTAGTACACCAAATATCACTACAAAGAACCCTGAGTTTGGAAATTTTAGGTCCAGGTACAAGAACCAACAGCTCTTACAAGTGTACTTAATTAATATTCACCTGAATTCACAAATTAATTTTATCAAAACCCTTAAATTCAACAAAATCCCCCCTCCCTCCTCCCTCCTTTTCTCTCTTCGACCAAATCAAAACAGACAAAACAACCCAACACAAACACACGTATGGAAGAAGACGATGATTTCGGAGAACTATATTCCGACATCCTCCTCCCCGCTCCGTCAGCACTCCCCTCCGTCGCCACGTCATCAGTAGCCGCCGCTGATTCCACGCCATCACTTCCCAAGCAGCTGCCTCCGCAGATCCGCCGCCCCATCGATCTCAACACAATCGATAACGGTCCTGATGACGACGAGGTGCTTTGTGCAGCTCCCAAGTCGGATTCCAATAAAATTAGTGTTGATTTCGACCGTGGGGGGGCGACGAAATTGGATTTGGGGGTTAGGGTTTTGGATAAGAGGGAGGGTGGTGAGCTGAAAGAGAAGGGGTTTGAGGGGTTGAATGTGTTGGATGAGGACATTGATGTTGTTGTTGAGGAAAGGGACGACAAAGATGGAGACTTTGTTGAGAAAGATGATGATTTGGTGCAAAAAATTGAGATTGGGAGAAATTTGGATGGTGGAAGTGGAAATTTTGAGGGGTTTGGAGGTTCAACAATGATCCCGGGTGTATCTTCGATGAGTGGTTTCTCTAGTGGGTTGCAAGGTGCGGAGCATAGGGGCAGTTTGGGGGGTCAAAGTGGGACTCTTGCAGGATTTGGAGGCGACTCAACGATGATTCCGGGTGTATCCATGAGTGGTTTCTCTAGTGGGATGCAAGGAGGGGAGCACAGGGACTTGAATTTTGATGAGGAGTCTGATAGTGATAGTGATGACTTGCAAATTGTGCTGAATAATGATAATGAGATGGGAGTGATGGGGATGGGGATGGAGAGAATGGGGGGTGATGATGAGGATGGGGATAATTTGGTTATTTTGGCAGCCGATGATGCTTTAGGGAATTCGGCTATGATGGAGAACCCAGAATGGGGAGAAGATGGTGGTATTGGGGCAGATGGGGAGAAGAAGGAGTTGGGAGACGCAAGTAAAGTGAATGGAGGTGTTGCTGTTCACCCCAAGGTTCCCTATGGAAACCATGGATTTCATCATCCATTTCATTCCCAGTTCAAGGTCAGTGATGTTGCACATCTGGGATGCCCGATTTACCGCCTCTTCTTTGATCAGATATTGAATTTAAGATTAAATTTCTATCCTTGCGTAGTGTTGTAGTAACTCCAAAAATCGAAAGTTGGTCAATTTAGTTGTAGGTGATGCTAGACTGTTTATTGTACTAATGGAAATTCTATCAACAATGTCAAATATAGTTACAAATTTAAACAATATCTACTTTCCTTTTTCATTGTATTACTTCTTTATTTCTTTTGTTAGCACTAGCTAGGTGGGGTTTTTGAGTGCTTCAAACTACCAACTAAATGAACTTCATTGGTTGAAGTGTGCATGTAGCATGGGAATGCCGATACCTTGTGGCAGGAAAGGAAAATGGAGATATCTGGGAGTACCTGTGATATCTAGTCCAGCATTCTCCAGCACTTGTCCTTATTGTTTTTTCAATTTGTATCAAAATATAACGGCGGGAAGACACCCGGCATCCAGAGATAAAGCTTGTAAACACATTAGTTGTTAGAAAAATAGTCGGACATGAACACTGCTTATGCTACTTATTAGCCACAAAGAAGTTCACATAGCTTCTTACAAACATGAATAACGCAATCTACTTAAACAAAAATACAATAATTAATTGGAAGTTACAATAATCAGCATACTCTTTCTCTCGTGCTATACATGCGATATAATTGCCTACATTGATTTATATGAGCTTATTTGTATCTGTCAATGAATTATTTACATGCAAAGCAGAGGAGTAGACATGTCTCATAGTAGTTGGCATTGTTCACTTATATCCATGCTTAATATTTGGCATTGATTCACCATGGACCTTGTGAGTAATAATATGATACCCTTCTAACATGTAGTATGTGAGGCCTGGCGCAGCACCATTGGCTGGACAAGTTCCCCCAGGACCTGTAGGGGCTATTGGTCAAGTGCGTCCACCAGTTGTGGGCACTATTCCTGGACGTGGCAGAGGTGATTGGCGGCCTTCAGGCGGTCCATTATTGCAGAAAGCTTTCCATCCTGGTTATGGGGCACCTGCTTGGGGAAGCAATTCTGCCGGACGTGGATTAGACTTCACACTTCCCTCACACAAGTGAGTCTTTTACCTTTATAATCTTTGTAAATATACAATTTTTGCGACTTCCTCATACAAGGAAACTGACATTTTTGTCACATGCTGAGTATCTGGATCATGATTAAGTCTATACCTATGAACTCTTAAGGCATTTCTCAAATGCTTGTATATAAGCATAACAACGTAAATTGTGTTCTGTCTCTAACCGAAGGAAAGTGTTGTCAGCTTGCTGAACAGGCAATAGTTACTTTTCGTTTCAGTAGTCCTGCATAGAAAGATTACAAGGATACCTACTAGACTAAAATGTACTACAACCAGCCTGTTTTACTAATCACTTAAGATCACTCAACTTTTATCGTACACAAATCTTATAAGTAAGCGGACATATAATTGTATGATGTATAGTATATAATTGGATTAATCTTTTGATATAAACTCACAACGATTTATTGTTGATTTAATTAGGCTGAATATCTGCTGAAAAGAAACCTCCCAGTTAAAATATGACCTGGGGAGTATTTATTGATTTTTGTTGTTGTGAAAAATTATCTTTTTTATTATTAATTGTATCATTATATGGATACTATCCAGGACCATCTTTGAAGTTGATATTGATAGTTTTGAGGATAAACCATGGAGGCTCCCAGGTATCAACATGTCAGATTTCTTTAACTTTGGTCTGAACGAGGAAGGCTGGAAAGAGTATTGCAAACAATTGGTATGAGAAGTTTTTGATGTTTGTAAGTTTAGATTCATGTATAAGCACGCATGTTTTGCAATTCTGTAAATTTAAAGTGAGTTATCTTATTGATCCAGGAACAACACCGTCTTGAAACAACTATGCAGAGCAAAATCCGAACATATGAAAGTGGGAGGACAGAACAGGTATTAGATTGATTAAATTATAGAGATAATGCATGCTGATGTGATACTCTGAACTTTTATGTTCTTCCAATTAAGTGCAAGGTGCTCATGTTTTTGAAGTAAAAATTGAAGAGTAAATGTTGTTAACAGGATTATGATCCCGATCTCCCCCCAGAACTTGCTGCTGCTTCTGGTGCTCTGGATATCGCTTCAGAAAATATAACCTTAGTAACTACAGATCCTGGTCAAGATGCGTCTAATCGTGCCCGGCCACTCCCTGTATGTCATTTGATTTCTTTGCAACTAGATCGTGTTTTTCCAGAAAAATAGTGATTTAAGTTTCCTTCTCCTTTAACTCTCTTGGTATATATAAAAAACTTCTGGATTTTAGACATATGCTTCTAGATATCTTTCCTCAGTAGTATACTTACAAATGTTATATCTGCCAATAAACGATCTATATTTTCTGCCACTAGCCGACTGGAAGGCCTATACAAGTTGAGACCAATTACACAGACCGTCTCCCATCTGTTGACTCACGACAGCATAGAATACGCGATTCGGATGCAATCATAGAGGTGGGATGGGGATCTCCCTCTTCTTTTCATATTTTTGTTTTAGTAACATAATAAAACATTATTTACGGTACAAAGGTTTGAGTTCCCAAATTGACTTCTTGTGTTTGCAGATTAAATGTCAGGGCTCGGCAGATGAAAGTTCACCTGAAATTGACACTGTAGAGCCAGAAGAGGATCAGATTTCTGATGTTCTTGCTAGAGGAGACGAGATTGAAGATATTTCAGATGAACACAACAAGAAAGAGAGGAGAAGAGGTGAAACAGAACCCTTCTCTTCAAGATCTTCTACACATCATCTTCTTGGTTCCAGGGAGGCAACCCCTCAATTTTCTGGAGAAAATCATCCTATAGCTGAAGAGGAAAGGTATTTTTCCACTAATTGGCTTTGTTTCTATGTCACATTTGACCACATTCCCCTTTATTTGTTGTACATGTTAATTCGATTCTTGTTAGTGATGTCATTTTTAATGTTAAGAAAACAGTAGGACTGCCCAGTGAAGTATGGGTGCTTTTACGCTTCAACGGCTGAATTATATCAAGATCGCGTGATTACTGATTAAACACATTTATTGTCTACAGGAGAATGAAGGCAAGGGTGAGCGATAGATCTCCTAGAAAGGCCACTAGTGAGACCACAAGAGAGAAACAATCTGCTGATGATCAAGATGAAAAATCAAATGAGAGCATTGATGGTAAACGCTGTCATGTTTCATTATCCCCTGAATCTGTTGGTGCTGCTATAGAGCACGATGCTGAACACGAAC
Organism: Echium plantagineum; assembly: GCA_003412495.2. NCBI lineage: Eukaryota > Viridiplantae > Streptophyta > Magnoliopsida > Boraginales > Boraginaceae > Echium > Echium plantagineum. The sequence continues at coordinate 12,920,241 of CM016567.1, read as the reverse complement.
TTTCTATTCCTGGTGAGCCGGTACGGGAAAATAGCCCTGATACAGAGAGAGAGGGTTTGGATTTAGACCTAACTTCGCAAGATGATACGGCCAGAGACGAGGATATATTGCACTCCGCCGACAAACAAAAATCAAGTTCAAAAGTTGAACTTTCTCAAGGAACTGATGAAAGGGATGACTCTAGAGCTGCAAGCAGTGATGATAATAATTCAAGATCCAGGAATAATAGAGGCTTGGGTAAATCACGTGAAGCTGTTGATCCAGTTTCCCAAGCTGAAGGCTCTGCACACATGGGTAAGATACGGTCAATCGACAGAGATGAGAATATGATACAAAGAAAAGGTTATAACGAAAGAAAAGATGTAGGAAGACGCCATACCTCAGCGAAAGGGGAGGAATCTTATGCACATAAAGGTTGGGAATATAATCATTCAAATCGTTTGCATCCAAAAGCTGATGGTATTGATAGGCAGAGGGAGAGTGATAACAGTGAGAGACCTTTACCCAAGAGTGATGAAGGTTTACGCGGTAGGCGGACTAGAATTGAAGATATGGGAAAAAGAGAACATGTTGATGAAATAGGGGCTAAACATCGTAACAAAGTCAGAGAAAGTCAAAAGAACATAAAAGAAGAGCATAGTCAATTAAGGGAACATCTGGATATTGGCAGTCGGAGTGGTTTTCCCGATAAGGTTACGGCCTCAAAAAGAAACAGAGATGATGGTTTAAAGAAACGGGAGGAAAGTATAGATAGTCTTCATAATAAACGAAGGAAAGAGGATGGAACACATAGGAGGGAACTAACTGAAAAAGAAATGACCTTTTATGGAAACAGAGATAGTAGTAGCAGTCGGCGTAAAAGAGAAAGAGATGATGTTTCAGATGAGTGGAAAAGAGACCAGCCAAGAATAAGAGATGATGATGTCTACCCTGTAAGGTATAAAGAAGAGGGACTGTTTCAGAGGGAGAGAGGTGAAAGGCAGAGAGATCGTGATGAATGGCATCGGGTCAAGCATCCGAGTGAAGATATGCTACCTAAGAGAGAACGAGAAGATGTGATGTCTCGGATGAATAATATAAGAACTGCTGAAGAGAAAGTGTGGTCAAGTCATTCCCGACTGAAAGATGAGTACCGCGGATCTGCTAGAGACTATTACCAGAAAGATGTAACTCAACACAATCAGCAACCTAAAAGGAGCGAACGGACTGAAAATGAGAGCCTTGTGCAGCACAGGGGCCGTGAAGATATCCATATGCATGGTAACCAGCATAGGAGTGATGGGAGAAGACCTAGACAAGATAGGGTGAGCACTCGTGATGATCGATCTGTCAATCCATCTGATAGTCATAGGGTGCACGAAGGGAAGCCCAAAGAGTATCCAAGGAAGGGTAAAGAATATGAGGGTGGATATCCTAACTCCGTGCCTCATTCTGCTAAGAACCAAAACAAGCGCAGTGGATTAAAGAGTGATTCCGTATGTTCTTATCTTGAACTTTAAATAACGTGCAAGTAGAATAAACTAAATACGAACACATACTTTGATAACATCTTACTTCACTCCTATGAGCACTCCACAATTTCGTTGTTCTTGAGGGAGACGATAACACCTAGCTTCAGATATCTTTCTTCTTTCTAGGAAGTATTATACAGTGAGTGACATAGCTTCAGTGATCCAAAATTTTAAATTTTAATTTGCACTATATGCATAAGCTGTTGAAGTTGGTAGTGATTAGTTATATCGTATAGTTTCCTTGATTTCTTGATGTGCTCTTGTAAGTTTACTGAAGTGGGAATGAATGGTTTCCTTTGGTTGCTAGAGTTTGTTTTGGCATATGACCCCACAACCCCCACCCATGTTTTGGCCATTAATTTGGTTCCGGAAGTAATCTCACACTTATTGTTCTCCTTCACAGAGTTAGTCCTTTGATATGCAATTCCAGAAGATAAACTCGTTCTCCTTGGTAAATCATTTGTTTATTTGACAGGCAAACTCGAAAGGTGAACTCGAGCATGGAAGCAGTGAGAATCTGGTACACGGGAATCATCGTTCTTCATCTGCAAAGCTTAATGAAGAGGTGCCATCAGACGATGAACATCATCACTCCCGAAGGGGACGTTCCAAGTTGGAAAGATGGGCAAGCCACAAGGAGAGAGATTTTAGTTCGAACACTAAAACATCATCGTCATCCTTGCAGATTAAAGAACCTGAAGCACAGATTAGCAGTGGGTTGTCCTTAGGTAATAAGGTACCGAGTGAACATCCTAAACCAGTGGAAGATAAGCAGCCTGCTTCAGTAAAAGATAAAGGTTTTTTGGAGACCAATAATGCAGATGGGAAATCAGTGGACAACAAACACTTGGATACAGTTGAGAAGCTGAAGAAGAGAAGCGAGCGGTTCAATCTTCCCATGCCTGGCGAGAAAGAAACTACAGCAACCAAGAAGGTAGAAAATGAACTTCCTCCACCTCCATCCCAACCTGAAATCCACCCTGACATAGAAATTAAACCAGAGCGTCCAGCACGAAAGAGGAGGTGGACGAGCAACTGATGCTGCTGCTACGATTCATAATCTACTCAGCACTGGTACCTATGCTAGCAATGGCAATGATGTGTCTTCATTTTGCATGATAGCTCAGTGTCTTCGTGTATCCAACGAGTCATCAATATGCCACCTATGTTTGTTCGTGGAAGGATATGTAAATGCGCTTATACACGGGTGATTGTAGCATGTCCTGTAGGATAAAGTAACTTAATTAATAATGTATTAACAATATCTAAGAGATTCTTACCAGATCATGTATAAGGAGGCAGGGATGATTTGCCCCCCAACACCGATGCCATCGGAGCTGCATTGAAGTTGGTTCTGCTGATCTGTATCAACAATTTTTGTCAACAAAAACACTTCTCTTCAGAAGTCACTTGTATCATTATAGATTTTTGGGTTTACTCATTAAGTTTAGAAATTTTATTTTCAACATTTTTCACTTGTGTTCAATATATCGAAGTAATGAAAGATTTACACTTAATATAGAACTTGAATGTGTAAAATTCGTTCAGATTTATTAAATTGCCAAGGTATAATTGAGTGCCTCACTAACTAACAATTATATTTAGGTCAAACTACTTTCCATAGTGCAAATGTATACGATTTATGTATGTTTATGGGTTCGAACGCAAGTTTTATGCTTCGGCAAACCTGCGTAATTGTCGGTGACATGAAGATTGGGGGAAAATATGAAAAGGCAGTATAAAAGGGACTCGAAACATGTAAATCGAAATGACTCTAATCAAATATCGCTAGACTAATCTCATGTTCTTATATGGTGTAGCAAATTATAATTTATATTCGACTTCAATTCTATACACATAAATTCTTTCGGTGGAGTAAAGAGCGGATAAGCTCTGTTATACACACACCAGAATAGTAATATTTTATTGTAAATGACCACACCATATCTATGAGCAAGAGTCGTAAGAAAGATAATTTAGTTGGGGATAAAAATATAATTTCACATTCACGAAAAACACTATTGTGGAGTTAATCGAATAGCCTAGTGGAAAAGTCTCCCGCTAATGACCAAAAGGTCGTGGTTCGACACACACTTCATCGTTAATTTACAAAATAAAAAAAATTGTGGTGTGTATAGTGTTGCTACCCCTCATCTTTATAAAGTAGCCCCAACAGTTGACTTAGGGTATAGCTCAGAAAGAAGAATGAGGAATGGAGAGCTTGGGATTTCTTCAAAGGGTGGTTGCCCCTCTCCTTTCAGCCAATGATTTCTTCCTCTTCATCAAACCCCAACAACCCTCGTTAGATATTCCCTAAGGGAATGCTGTTTTGGCTTTTTTTTCATTATGCCCCCTCAACTACTGATACATTTCCATTCTGGCCCCTAAACTATCGCCAATATTTGGAGCTTGCAGCAGATGCAATTATTTTGCGAGTTTGTACTCCTTTAGCTTAATTGCTTGTATTTGAAAGGCTTAATTTCATCTGGGTACCTGAACTTTCAGAACTTTCAGAACTTTCCCAAATAGGCACTTGGTGACCAACATTTTGCGAGTAGTAAATTCATGTTGGCCTTCAACTATCACCAACATTTGGAGCTTTTTGGGTTATTTAATCTCCTCAAAGTTTATCAAGTTGCAAAGATTAAGCTAAAAGGTTCCACTTTTTTGCAAATTGAGTACCGAAATCTTCTCCTTTTGAGGTGAAAGGTTATGCTTGTTGCTTGCTGCTGGTAATTATTATATAAAATCTGAGAAATTATGTGTTTGGTAATTTCCCCTTTTAAGGCAATGATGAATTCGGTAAAGTCTTTCTGAGTTATTAGGCAATGAGAGGATCCGACTCATATCTTGGCGGGGCAATCCGAGAGATCACTTTGCAGCCATGGCGATTTCGGACTCTCTTTCCTTAATACAAACAGATCTGAGCATGCATGTACTGCTATATAGATTGAGGGTGCGTTTGGTTTCGAGGAATTAGTGATTGAGTAATTGCATTTCTATGGGATTGAAATATGTTAAGTGTCCATGATTCCACTCTAAAACCAATTGGCAATAGAGGGAGTAGCCCAATATCTTATATGTTGACCCGGGAGAACATTGACTTCCGATGTGTGATGTGCATCTTAACAAAATATGTGTGATTAAGTGATCAATGGTGCCAACAACCTTTTCCTTATTAATTCATTTATGAAACTTGGGCGAGGTTGTTTTTGAAGGAGGAGTGGAGGTATTCTTAGCAAAAAATATTTTGCTACCACTTAATTTTTAGTGGATCATGTGGCATTCTTCCAAATTTCTCTTAAAGTCGTCAACCAATCTATTTATGTTGGTAAGCGGTGGTGGTGGACTGGTGGTGATGCTTGTTATGATTTAACGTGAGTTAAAGATGATGTTTTTATGTATTTGATCAGGCAATAAGGGGATCCACCTCGTATCTTGGCGGGGCAAAGGGGATAGTACTTCCTAATGTTGCAGCCATGGCGAGGTAGGACTCTCTTGTATATAAGAGACATATCTGAACCTCCGACCTCCATTTATTGCCCATAAGGTTAAGGCTATGTTGTGTTTCTCCAGCTTGATCTTGGCTCGGATTTTGGATGACTCTACTTGCGTTCAGAAGTACATGAATCTCTTGCTATAACGTTTATAATCTTTAATCTATAATCTCTATTTTCTTCTCACGTGTCTTATCAAACTTCCATTCGTCATAGGATGCGATCATATAAGTACTAATGCACCGAATTTTTGTTCAACAAAGAAGAGAAAAGGCTATGATGATAATTTTTGTTAGCCTACAAAGACGGCCAATATTATCTAACCCGTTACTTGGCAAGGCAACTCCTTGGATGTTGCAGCCATGGCAGGTCGGACTTTTGCTGATTAAGAAAAGTGTATCGGATCCTAATGTTTGTAATTTTGTTCCTTGGAAAACAACTAGTCCTCTTTTTGCGTACTCCCGAGAATGGCTATGGTTCCTACTTGATCAAGAATGTCAATTATACCATTTCTTTTTGTAAATTAGCGATGAAAGTATGATTACAACAGTATTACAAACAATTAGTAGATAGTTAGAATATAAAATATGATACATATTGTCTTCAATGAGATTTGGAACCCAAGATCTCTAAGACCTCTAAGTTGGATTGTTGGAAGCTTGGGTTAATTATACCATTTAAGGCAATGATGATTTTTTTGGTAAAATCTTTTTGAGTTATTAGGCAATGAGAGGATCCGAACCTGTATCTTGGCCGGGCAACCCGAGAAATCGCTTTGCAGCCATGGGCATTCAGACTCTCTTGCCTTGATAACAAACAGATCTGAGCCTTCATGTACTGGTATATAACTTGAGGGTGCGTTAGGTTTCGAGAAAGTAGTGATTGAGTAATTGTATTTCAATGTGTAATTGATCAATGATGCCATTAACCCTTTATTTATTTATTCATTTATGAAACTTGGGTGGTGTTGTTTTTGGATAAGGAGTGGGGGTATTCTTAGCAAAAAATATTTTGCTACCACTTTATTTTTAGTGGATCATGAGTTAATCGAATAGCTTTGTGGAAAAAGCTCTTGCTGGTGACAAAAGGGTCTGGGTTCGCAACTCACCTTATCGCTAATTTACATCAATTTTTTTTACTTTGGTAAGTGGTGGTGTTTGTCATGTGTAATCTGAGTTAAAGATGATGTTTTTATTTGATTGGGCAATGAGGGGATCCACCTTGTATCTTGGCAGGGCAACGGGGATAGTACTTCCTAGTGTTCCAGCCATGGCGAGGTAGGACTCTCTTGTCCATAAGAGACATATCTGAACCATCGTTCAAACATGACCTAATTTGCTACCAAACATCCTTTACTATCTCTTTGTTTTGTTCTTCTTTTCATGTTGGTAAATGGAGATAGTTGTGGTGATGATGATGATGATGACGACGACGATAATTCTGGTGGTTATACATGGGGCAGTGATGATATTATGGTAAAAGCTCCATGAGCTATTTGGCGACGAGAGAATCTGACCTGTAACTTGGTGAGGTAACCTTCGGAAATCCTTTGCGGCCATGGCATAATCGGACTCTCATGCCTTGGAAACAACATATCTGAGCCTGCATGTATTGCCATATAGCTTGAAGTTTTGATATTTGGGTGCAACTATATACACACACTGACACAACAGATTAAAAGGCGCAAAATAGGTTGGCGTAAGGGGTAAAATAGTACTTTCACTCCTAAACATTCTTTGAGGGTATAGCAACTCATGTTCATTTGGGAAATTTGAGTGATGTCCAATTGTTGGTTGATGCTCTCTTTTTAGCAAAAAATATTTTGCAACTGCTTAATTGTAAGTGGATATGTGGTATTTTGCCGAATTTCTCCTGAAGTCGTTCACCAATCTATTTACTTTGGTAAGTGGTGGTGGTGGACTGTTGGTGATGCTTTTATTCGATTAGGCAATGAGGGGATCCACCTCGTATCTTGGCGGGGCAATGGAGATATTACTTCTTAATGTTGCAGCCATGGCGATGTGGGACTCTCTTGTCTATAAGAGACAAACCTGAGCGTCCGTTTACTGCCCATAAGGTTAAGGCTTTGTTGTGTTTCTTCAGCTTGGTCTCGGCTCGGCTTTGTTATGGAAGTATAAAAAGTATGAACCGTTGGATTAATGAACCGTACATTTCCACTAGTGTGTAGAGGTTCTCCATATACTCATTTTGATATTTGTTGTCCCAGTTATAGTGATCAGGAAGGAGAAAATTTCTGATATATGGCTGTGAAGATAATCTAACAAACAAATTCAGAAAGAGTGATCCAATCCGCATCTTGGCGAGGCAAACTTGTTTGCAGCCATGGCGTGTTGGACTCTTAGCATGAAGATCATTTAACCTGAGCCTAATTCTGAGGTCGATTTCCTCAATGCTTTCTGAGTTTCAAGCATTGCTTTCCTTTTAGCTTAGAAAAAAAAAGGAAAGCGGATTGAATATGAAATATGGAATTGTTATTAAAGGTGTCTGATGTGAATGCTCTTAACCCTTGATAATAGTTTGCTTTTCCAAATTAACCCAAGATGCCACTTTCACTAATTTGCTACCAAACATACTCTACTGTCTCTTGTTTTCCTTCTTCTTTTCTTGTTGGTAAATGGAGATAGTTTTGGTGATGATGATGATGATGATTCTGGTGGTTATACATGGGGCAGTGATGATATTCTGGTAAAAGCTTTATGAACTATTTGGCAACGAGAGGGTCGGACCTCTAACTAGATATGTAGTAACCTTTGACAATCCTTTGCAGCCATGGTAATCGGACTCTCATGCCTTGAAAACAACAGATCTGAGCCTGCATGTATTGCCATAGAGCTTGAAGTTGTGATAGCTCAGGTTCGGGTGCAACTACATACACACTGGCACAACAAATTAGAAGGGGCAATATATGCGTCCGGGGTAAACTAGTACTTCCACTCCTAAAAACATTATCTGAATGTGTCTATAGCAACTCAGGTTCATTTGAAAAAGTTAAGTGATGTCCAATTGTTAGTTGATGCTGCATTTTTTTTGTTCAACTTCTTTGGGATGGGAAGTAAGAAACAAAAGGCTATAACTTTTGGTAGGGACACAATGTGATCCGACTTGTTACTTGGCAAGGCAACTCTTTGGGTGTTTGCAGCCATGACTTGTTGGCCATTTACCTGATGAGTTTCTACTGTAATAAACTAGTTGTTCACTTAGGACTGTTTGACAATAACCTCTCTTATGTTATTTAGATATGATGTCTAAATCCATCTTTATGTTGGATTCTCTCTTCCGCGCAGTCCATAAAACTTTTAAGTACTTTCATGTAGGATCAATCTTTTGATGTGGCTGTGATGATTTGGAAATAAACTCGGACAATGTGATCCAATCCGCATCTTGGCAAGGCAAACCTGTTTGCAGCCATGGCGTGTTGGGCTCGTTTCCTGAATAAAACTATTTGTTCTGATCCTAAGAGTAATTTTCTTCAATGCTCTTCAAATTGTCAAGTGTTACTGTTGGTTCAGCTCAGAAAGTAACAACGAGGCCAGTGTAATTTTCTTCAATGCTCTTCAAATTGTCAAGTGTTACTGTTGGTTCAGCTCAGAAAGTAACAATGAGGCCAGTGAAGAGCATGGAGTTTCTGCTCCTGTGCAGGATTTCTGAATATATCTATCTATCTATCTATCTATCTACTCTCCCTCTCTCTCTCTCTCTCTCCCTCTCTCTCTCTCTCTATATATATATATAAACTGATAATCATATATACATGCAGGTCTACACGAGTGCTCTAACCTCTTACCTTCAACCTTCTTTATCATTCTCCTCTTCTTTTATCCTCTATGATTGTTGAACCTTGATATGATGCTTTTCCATATTGTTTCTCAAATATCTGCCAAGATGCTTAACACAAAGTTAAGTAATAGTCCCTTTGTTTCAAAATGTTTGATTGTTTACATTTCCAATGAACTTTTAAGCCTATTTTCTTCTTCTTACCCCTATAAAGTACTTTTTGTCCATAATAAAGTAACACTCCAACACCTTTATTTGAGGACATATTAGTAATCTTGCACTACTCCTTAATAAAGTACTTTTTCCCCAAACAATCAAACATATCGAAACGGAGGGAGTATCAGTTAACACCCAAATATAACTCCTATTGGTGTATGTTATGTCCAACCTGCATCTTGGCAGGGCAACCCTGATATGACTAGGGGTGCAGCCATGGCGTGTTGGTATGCTGCCAGAGACCTAAGCTTCCTGTGTAGTCTTACTCTGTTACTACGGATTCAGATCTCAATGTCGTAGACAAAAACCTGCCCCAATTTTATATGGGTGGGATTGCATGCAACTATTTCCCTTGAAGTAATGGAATGTTCTTCCGGATTTACCAAAGATGAAGTGCATAAACTATCTGCTAATTCACTATAGAGAAGAAGGTAAGTAGTGTAATAAGTCATTTTCTATTTATTTATTTATTTATTCTATAGTATGCAACAACCCAGAGAAATACATTTTTGACTCCATAGGAAATGAAAACTCATATCAAAGTGTCAATAAATGAGAAAACTAGGGTTCTTTTGGATTGTTATTAAGTACTCCCACTTTCCCTTCCTGATTGTCACATGTGATTAACTTTTGTAGGAGAAGATAAGCATTCATCAGTAAGACCTAACTAAGCTCAACCAGTAGAGCTTCTCAAAATTCTGTGAATCGAAACGCAACATTCGAAAATATTTGCCAGTCATACGACTCTGATGTTTGTTATTGTTTATCAATTGGAATAGCTGGAAGACAAAAGAATATGTAAAAGATAGAGGCTGTGATGAACCGATAAATTCAGATAATGTGATCTGACTTGCATCTTGGCTTGGCAAACTTGTTTGCAGCCATTGCATGTTGGACTCCTAGCTTGAAGAAATATGTTTGTTCTGAGCCTTAAGTCTCCTTTTTCCATATCTTCTAAGTTTCTTTGGAGTTTTGGAAGTAGTTTACAAAGACATATGGGGACATTCTTCATTCGCTTTGAGGCGGCAGTGAGGTTAGATACCATGAAGGATGGTTTCCCTCTCTGTTAACACTTGCTGTTGCAAATTTTACCAGAATCCCATCCTTGCTACCTCTGTTGTCCCAAATTATCTTAGTGAGAGAGAGAGAGAGAGTGTGTATATGTTTCTCCTTGCCTCATCTTGAACTCTTGGAGTTGCTGTTTCTTCGTATGGTCTCTGCCACTCTTTATGAAATCCAGTTAAGAGAGAATATTATGAGGCAATCATGATTTCTTACTATTGTACCATCGTTGTATCTGTGAACATGGAGGTCTAGGTCTAGCAACCATGGAGGAGTTCAGACCCTCTTCTGTCTGATATCATCTATAGAATCTGAGCCTCCAACAGACAGAAAAGCTTGGCTGACCCTCTTAAAAGATTAGTTGTACTCCATTTGTTTCAGTTTTAATTCCTTAAGAACGCCCAGAGACTGAATATGAGGCCATTAGAGAGGATGGGATTTTTGTAAGGTGGTTGCCCCCTCTATTTTGGTCAGTGATTCTTACAGCTTAACCACAAAAATCAACACCCTTTGTTCCTCATGTTTACTCTTTCTCTATGTACATATGTGTCTGTATACGACACCTCTTACATTTATGCGAGCGCTCTACCCTCTGAGCTATTATAATTTTATTCCATTAGGACTTGAGGCTATGATGATATTTTGTATTTGAAATTCTTTCTGAGTTATCAGTCAACAAGACAATCCTACCTGCATCTTGGCAGGGCATTGGACCTGATTCTGTAATGCAACCATGGCTGGTATGGGATCTCGTGTCTGAAAATATCTGAGCCCCAATTGAGTTGGCCTCCTGTCTGGTTTGTTGAAACGTTAACTCCCTCTTCATTATACATGTTTTATGAGTGTTTTTGGTAGTGCATCAGCATCCTATTGGCATCTCTTTTCCATTTCATTGGCAAGTACAGCTATTCACAATATAACATAGAAGATCTGAAAATTTTGGTGCTTTACAAAGAGGCATTATTTTACAGGTTATATTTACTGTTTCCTTTGAATAAAAATAGTTTATTCCTTTCACCAAAATGAAGTTATTTGATTATTATTATTTGCCATTACGACTCCTAAACTGTTCGTCACGGGCTGATGTTAGGTAATTGGAGCAGTTGCAGTCCTTGTACTTCTTGTTCAATGGTAGACGGTTACAGAAAGGAGCAGCAATAGGAGTGCAAACAATGCTAAGATGAGAATCTTGTGAGCAAAGAATATTATACAAGGTAATTCGACCTCTAGGCTTGGCGACCTTTATATATCAACCCTGACTTGCTCTTTTAGTGCTTTTAGAAAACAATTCATGTCAGAGCTAGTTACATTAGAGTAGAAATAGGTATCAGAAAACAATTCATGTCATATAACAACAGACCCAACTCATCTGAGCCAAACCAAAATATGAGTATGACAACATACTAATGCAAACAAAAATAGAAGGCCTCAAAGAATAGAACAACGATATGGAAGATCAGTTGGATTAACATGAAGACGACGATATCTAAAATGAAAACACATGAGATTTTGCTAGAGCATCCACAAAATAAGGCCAAGGCTGAGTGCTATCTTATTGTGATTTTGTCCATGATGCAAAGTAAAGGTATTGAGTAAATTTATATGTAACAAATTGATTCTCAAAAAAACGGAGGGAGTATACGTTTGATCATGCAACAAATGTCATATCTGGTGCAAAACATGTCTGTTAAGGCTCCACTCTAATATCAATTGACAATAGTTGGAGTAACCTCAGACCCTATAAACCACCTCGTATGCTTCGACATATTCAACGGGATGAGTTCTCTCACTCTCGAATGACTAAACAATAGAAAGGCATATATTTCACATCATCATAGTTCAACATTGTTCGAGAACCTGTACATCCTCCTCCGGCATTTATTTATGAAACATGTTTTTGCAGGGTCATATTTGGAATGTTAATAGCTCTGCCCATCACTCTAGGCTACTACATCCTGCTGGGCATTGGAAGTTCTTAACCGAACAACTCCTACACTTCTGCTAATCGATCACACGAGAAACTAACTCTTATTTTGCACTGAATTTCAAGTTCCATCAACTATTGAGGAGAATAGAGATAGGAAGTAGGGAAGTTGAAGACAATCTTGACATTCTTGATCTCATGCTTCTTGAATGTTAATGTAGCTGTCTTGTAGGATATCTTTTTGTCTATGAAACCTTTGTTCTACTTTTGCGCTTTGTAATGAAAAAAGGAAGATCTTAAAATCTTTTTGGCTATAATTTAAGCTTTTTGATGCCAATGTGTTCCTCAAGAGAAAGGCAATGAATGAGACAGTTGGTTGGCATTTATTTGCTTTGAGATGTTCATCTATTTTTTACGAGACAAGTTAACTTTTGTTCTATTTTATTCATTTTTCATTTGTAGATAGACCGTTTAAAAACGTTTCTTTAGTAATAATATACTTCTTAATATGAAAAATATTACTTTCCTATTTTTATTTAAGAAGTTAATAATAAAATGAGATTAAAGCCAATATTTTAAAAGTTGGAAGTCAACAAATACCTACTTTTTTATTAAGGATAAAATAGATATAGTGCAACAAAACACATGATTATGGTAAACACTATGATAAAAAATTACAAGGACTTTAATCTAAACAATATATTAAAAAAAGATAGGGAATATTATTTTACTAGTTTATTTCCACTTCATTTAGGTTATTATTAAACAAGTAACGATTACTACCTTTGTAACTAGAAGTAATCACTATTCATTGAATATGCAATAGGTAGATCTAGGACTGATGTAATAGCCTTAGAAACTATGGCACCCATTGAAATTACACTAGACATGATTTGTATAACAATTTTACAATTACAAGCTCATTACTTTACCAACCTAGATAAATCACACTAGACATGACTTGTATCATAATTTTACAATTACAAGCTCATTACTTCACCAACCTGGGCATCATTGCAAGCATAATGATTGCTACTTTATTTTGTTGAGAGTGACATATAATGACCTTTGATTTTACAATATTAATTAATTTTTTCAAATATTGATGGCGACGAATCCTTTATCGTAGTTTGTGTGACATTATCTGTACTACTATATCTAATTCTAAATTATCGGCATTTATATTTTTCGAATCATAATTGATTATTCGTAACTTGTACTACTTAAAAATGAAAAAACAAAATCTAATATTGACAAGCAAAAGTGACCAGGGTTTCTGTATTGAAAGTAATACAATGCGGAGTATAACATTAAAAAAGTGATTTGCTAATATATATGTACACGGAAAGTTAAACAAATAGACAAATAATATAATTATACGAGAATATATCGCATAATTTTCATACATCAAGAATATAAACTTCATATTTTAACCAAAATTTCATGTTTTTTCAATGATACATAAATGTGATTGAAATGGTCAATCAAACACACTTCAATCTCTTTCAAAATTCTAAAACACCAAATTTAATATCTCTAACATCATCCACTTTTTTCAAAATCAACAATAATAATTCTGTTAGTGCAAGTAGGTTAGTTAAGTTCTTAAGAGAGCCAACTGTTATAACATCAGGTTATAACAGTTATGGGAATCTACGTGTAGAGTTCAACATGAGAGACCAACACACAAATGTTAAAATAATTGATATTTCAATCCACAAAAGCACCAATCAGAATCGAAGTTTCAAGAAGTACGACGAGTTTATTACCAAAAATGATTTAGGAAAGTTTTGATTGATTTAGAGACAAGATCTTTCTTGGTGAGCAAGCTAATCAAAATAGGTAACATTGGTTACTTTAGGCACAATCAGTCGTGAGAAAGGAAAGAATATTTAGGCAAGATCTCCACATTACCATAAATGGAATATGAGTTTCTTCATGTGCCCATAGCAGTATATAAGGAGAGCTCCACTTTACAGAAGAGCATCGACTTTTATTCAAGAATCATCAGAGCAAATAAAGAGTATTTAGTTTTTTATAGAGCTAGGTTGTTGAGTGTGCTAGGAGCATAGTTCTTTGCTCCTAACTGAACGTACAGTTGTTGTATCATCTTGGTAGAACAACAGTGAAATTTAATCTTTACCATCCATCCATTACTTTTCTTTGATCAGACATCGAGATGATTTCTTTGCAACTAGATCCTGATCAAGATGCATCTGATTGTACCCGGCCACTTCATGTATGTTATTTGATTTCTTTGCAACTAGATCGTATTTTTCCTACTTTGTTATTTTTAAAGAAAAATAGTTATTTAAATTTCCTTCTCCTTTAATTATCTCTTGATATATACTCTCTCCATTTCGATATGTTTTGTTCAGTAATATACTTACGAATGTTATATCTGCCAATAAACGATCTATATTTTGTGCCACTAGCCGATTGGAAGCCCTATAGAAGTTGAGACCAATTACACAGACCGTCTCCCATCCGTTGACTCACCAGAGCATATAATACGCGATTCGGATGCAATCATAGTCATGGAGGTGGGATGGGGATCTCCCTCTTCTTTTCATATTTTTGTTTTAGTAACGTAATAAAACATTATTACTCCCTTCGTTACTAAATAATTGGTATATTTTGACTTTTCATGACGATTTCAAACATAAATATTTCATATTCTACATATGAAAAATCATAAAAAGTTGATAGTTTAAAAAATATATATTGAGACGAATCTAACGATATATCATATGACTATATTATTTTTTATTGGTTACTGAGAATTATTGATAAAAGTTTTTAAAGTTTGAACATGTAAAGTCAAAATGTACCAATAATTTAGGAACGGAGGGAGTATTACGGTACAAAGGTTCGAGTTCCGAAATTGACTACTTGTGTTTGCAGATTAAATGTCAGGGCTCGGCAGATGAAAGTTCAACTGAAATTAACACTTTAGAGCCAGAAGAGGATCAGATTTCTGATGTTCTTGAAGACGAGATTGAAGATATTTCAGATGAACACATCAAGAAAGAGAGGAGAAGAGGAGAAAATCATCCTATAGCTGAAGAGGAAATGTATTTTCCCACTAATTCGCTTTGTTTCTATTTTTCCCAAGCTCAAGGCTCTGCACACATGGGTAAGATACGGTCATTCGACAGAGATGACAATGTGATACAAAGAAAAGGTTATAACAAAAGAAAAGACGTAGGAAGACGCCATACCTCAGCGAAAGGGGAGAAATCTTATGCACATAAAGGTTGGGAACACAATCATTCAAATCGTTTGCATCGAAAAACTGATGGTATTGATAGGCAGAGGGAGAGTGATAACAGTGAGAGAGCTTTACGCAAGAGTGATCAAGGTTTACGCGGTAGGCGGACTAGAATTGAAGATATGGGAAAAAGAGAACATGTTGTTGATGAAATGACCTTTTATGGAAACAGAGATAGTAGCAGTCGTCGTAAAAGAGAAAGAGATGATGATGTCTACGCTGTAAGGTATAAAGAAGAGGGACTGTTTCAGAGGGAGAGAGGTGGAAGGCAGAGAGATCGTGATGAATGGCATCGGGTCAAGCATCCGAGTGAAGATGTGATGTCTCGGATGAATAATATAAGAAGTGCTGAAGAGAAAGCGTGGTCAAGTCATTCCCGACTGAAAGATGAGTACCGAGGATCTGCTAGAGACTATTACCAGAAAGATGTAACACAACACAATCAGCAACCTAGAAGGAGCGAATGGACTGAAAATGAGAGGTTTGTGCAGCACAGGGGCCGTGAAGATATCCATATGTATGGTAACCAGCATAGGAGTGATGGGAGAAGACCTAGACGAGATAGGGTGAGCACTCGTGATGATCGCTATGTCAATGCATATGATAGTCATAGGGTGCACGAAGGGAAGCGCAAAGAGTATCCATGGAAGGGTAAAGAATATGAGGGTGGATATCCTAACTCCGTGCCTCATTCTGCTAAGAACCAAAACAAGCGCCGCGGATTGAAGACCGGCTCCGTTTGTTCTTATCTTGGCGGGGTAACTCGAGAGAGGGCTTTGCAGCCATGGCGAATCGGACTCTCTTGCCTTGAAAACAAACAGATCTGAGCCTGCATGTACTACTATACACAATACAAAACGTGGGTGGTCGAAAACAGTCAAAGTTGAAGCACAGTAATCGAACGCAGAATTCTCATAAACGTTAGTGATCGATGAGGCCATTTGCCCTATCTATTTTATGAGTGTGTTTGGTAGTGCATGAGCATCCTATGGGTATCTCTTTTCCATTTCATTAGCAACTACAGTTATTCCAAATATAACATAGAAGATCGGAAAACTTAGGTGATTTACAAAGAGGCATTTTACGTTCACTGTTTCCTTTGAATAAACAGTTTCTTACATTCACCAAAATGAAGTTATTTGTTTATTATTATTTGCGATTACGGACTCTTAACTGTTCTCCACGAGCTGATGTTACGTAATTGGAGCAGTTGCAGTCCTTGTACTTCTTGTTCAATGGTAGACAGTTACAGAAAGGAGCAGCAATAGGAGTCCAAACATTGTTATATTATGTGTAACTATATAAATATATATATAAGCAGCATTCTCAATCCCTCGACAAGTATTTGTTCGATCTATAGATTAGAATACAAGATGATAAAAGTTTCGAAGAACAAGCGAATGATACAATCTCAAAAACACTGTACATTTGCACTCTGACAAATTGAGAGTAACGTTGAACAGCTTAATCTCTTTATAAATGTTTACAAAATTGTACAACATTGGTTGTTGGTCTGCTTTGCCTGCTTGTAGAACATCTGCACGTCGAAAAAAGTGCCATGACTTGCTAAACAAGCAATTTGGAAAACAACTTTCTGTAAACTACATAACTCCGGAACTCAATTTTCAGTAAACTGCAGAACTACATTACTCCGTAATATATTTACCTGGGAAGCTGCACTCAGGTCTGAACTTTTTTCAACTAAACTGTCCAGCTTCTCCCCTCGTTCTAGAACGCTATCTATAGTCTTATGCTGCGTTAGAGTAGAAGTAGGTATCAGAAAACAATTCATGTCATACAACAGCAGTGTTTACACAACTCATCTGAGCCAAACCAAATGTGCACGACATACTAATGCAAACAAAAAGGGAAGGCCTTAAAGAATAGAACACCAATATGGAAGATCAGTTGGATTAACACGAAGACGACGATATGTCGTTTTTAAAACAAAGCTTGAACTAAGAAGCTTCATGAGATCTCAGCAGAACACTTTCTAAGCTAAATTGATCTCAAGTGAAATGATAGTAATATATCTCAATTTCCTAGACATGAAAACCTTTAAAGAGGCTCAAGGAAAACTTCATGGTTACAAATATTTTCAAGGAAAATTAATTAACGGATAGGTATGCATTGGGAATCACAAGAACCAGTAGCAAGATGTTGGCGAAGGTCCAACAGAAGCTGCTCAAGCTCATTACAAATGGAGCACAACTAATGAATGACTCCAAGAAGTATAGGCAATGTTATACAAACAAAGTAAACTATGTTATAGAAGTTATAATTTATGACTCACAAGAATAATTTTGGTTTCATCCAACTCTCTCTGAATCCTTAATAACTTGTCAGCTTCAGCAGGATCCTGAAAGGTATAGGCAAAAGATTAATGAATAAATAAAAAGGAGCTACTCAGTAAAAGACCGAATTGTGTTCTCTGGTAACTACTTAAACAAGAAGATACCCAAAACAACAATAAGCACTATCCAAGAAAAAGAAAAAACAAGAAGATACCCAAGATTAAAATTAAAATTACTTAAAACACCTGAAATTTTGCTAAAGCATCATCCAAATAAGGCCAAGGCTGAGTGCTATCTGATTGTGCATTTGTCCATGAATTGCCAAAACTTTTTTGATACTCATCCAGAACCTGAACAATACATGCATATATTAGATTAAAATAACAGTCTTTCTAAACAAATGTAAATAAACTACATCTTCTTAACAATAATACTTATCGGCAAAGCACTCGAGGCTTTGAATGCAGACTACAGGGATAATGATCACCAGTAGTACTAATGACTTTGAATAGATGACTTTACAGGGATTCGAAAACCAAGGTCTATACCTGGTTGAGCAATGAAAATGCACTCCGCACAGGGTAATGATCATCCATAAATCCCAGTGCAATCAAGCCATTTCGGTTGTAAGAATGGACCATGTACTCTGTCAAAAGGAATCAAACAAAGCCAACTTCAACATTTTTCAAGACAAGACAACAACGGCAGATATAACATTGAATTTCAGACGAATGTTAAAGTCGTAGTCGCAGAACTTTAAATAATTCGACCACTTTAACGTGAAATAAGAAAAATGAATTCATGCATAGTCAACCTAATAGATATCAAAAAGAAAATAGCCTAACCAATAATAAATAGGCTGAACTAATACCTCCAACGAATCAAACCAACATAAAAAAGAGTTCACAAATACCCCTAGTCATAAATAACCTAACAAATCTTAAATCTTGAAAAGAATCGAAATACCCTAAATTACAAAACCCAAAACTTCAAACAGAATGACCAAATCGAAAACTGCCCATCTTACAAAAACCCAAAAAGTTCACATATTTAACAAAACCTAATAACAAGATCAGAAAAACAAAGTCCAAAATACCCCAAATCACAAAAAAACAGTAACAAATATCATTATTAGGACACCTTCATGCTGAACAGATTGGCGCTGGTTAGGTGGGGTCCGTTTAGCCACAGTTCGACCAACAAAAACAATAAACTCCTTAACGCTTGATCTCTGGAAATACCCAAAATGGCTGACGTCAGCACCATTTGCAAGAATCACCGGATCAGACCCTTCTGGGATGCATTTTAGGACCAATAAAGCTGTGATTTTCATCTCTGTATATGATCAATATATATATGTATATGATCTGAATATGTACAATATATATTATTAATATACCTCTTTTGATTCTTTTAATTATATTAAAATTAATCAAATTGTGAGAAAAATTCAAAGATTATTGAGGAAAGCTTTTTCTTTTGTCCGAATTGAAGAACAGTTGCGTTTCCTCTTGGTTTCTGGATGATGGAAAGCAAATGCAAAAGAGAATATTGAGGTATCAAGTTTTTTGGTACCATGTGTTTTTTTAAGGTCGAATTTACTATTTTACCCCTATGTGAAGTCTCTTAATTAATACACTCGCAAATAGAGGGGCATAATTGTAATGTCATACTCAAAAATCACTATTTGAGTGTGCATATAACAGATGAGCAATAAATTTAGACGTGTTGACGAGTTGAGGCAAACTAGTATCGAATAATCATTTTGTTAATCTTAATCTTATTGATATCAATGGCTATTGGCTTATTGATATTTGACCCGAGCTTTTACTCGAAAGTCTCGGTTCGGTAAACATATTTATTTCATATTATCTCTACTATATTGTAGTACAAATAGTAATGATTATTTAATTAGCCATTTCGCACTATATTCGGTAATTTAATTTGTATCGTTAACTTACAAAAGAAGCACTTGACACTTAGTTTCAAATACCAAATATTATAATTTGATTGAATAGAGATAGGGTGTTCGTTGAATCGATATTATCAACAAATTATTCTAAATGTTATCTAGTTAGCCATTTATCGCTATCATTATTGGTAATTCGAGAAAATATTATTAATTCAAATGGATTTCCACATTTCACTCCCATAAATGGCCAATTCCATCTCCAAATAAGTAGGAGTTCTCACGACCGTTTCTTATGTTTTGAGGTTGTCCTGTAACATAGAGACATTCATATATGTTCTCATACTATAAATAGACATAATAATCATAACTTAGATTCTTACTTTACAGGGGGGAGACTTAGAGGGACATAAAATCTCTCTGTATTTCTTCCTCCATTTTTTGATATTATATATATCTGTTTAACTTTGTATTATAATAATTTATTAATAAGTCATCATAACCATTTGTTACAATAATTAATCAGTCATCATGGCTTCCAATATATCATTGGATGATGTCAAGAATGAGACAGCTGACCTTGTAAGTTATCACCAATCTCTCTTTTCTTCTTGTTATGCATTAATAAAAAAATAAAAGACGAGAATCATCGATCATGTTTTTATATGTTCACAATTCACTCACTTATAAATTAAACGTTCCCATTCAGTCGCTAGTGTACTGTTTAACGTGAATGGGAGTTATGACGAGTACAGGCTAGTTTATATATAATCGAAATATGACATGTTTGATGTTGGTGAATATATAGGAAAACGTCGAAATCAACCAAGTTTTCCAAACCTTAAAATGTTCAAGAGAAGGTTTGTCACAAGCAGAAGGAGACAACAGATTGCAAATATTTGGGCTAAATAAGCTTGAGGAGAAAAAGGAGAGCAAATTACTCAAATTTTTGGGATTTATGTGGAATCCCCTCTCATGGGTTATGGAATTAGCTGCCATCATGGCAATTGCTTTGGCCAACGGAGGGGTAAGATAATAAGATTCAATATATAAGTTTCTCATGCATGTATGAGATTAATTTTTTAAATAAAGTGCATGCATGATGTGGTGGACGGGACGTCATCAAATCGGACTTGTCTAGTGTAATTTAATTTATTGACGTGATTTGCAAGTTATTACGCCAAATCCGAGGTCTGCCTCGCTGATTAAGGGCGGCTGCTCCCTCTTACAAAAGGGAATGCAGGGGAAAGTCCTCATACATTTTTGAAAAATAAATATTTGCTATTCATAAATAAGAATTTTCAAAACGCCATATATATATTTTCACAAAAATAATACGTTCTCCTCGATCCTCTAATTTTTTATTTTATTACTTATTTTTCTGTGTTCATTCAATTCCTTCGACATCCTTACAAATGCAGGGAAGAGCCCCAGATTGGCAAGATTTTGTTGGTATTGTTGTGTTGCTTATTATCAACTCAACCATCAGTTTCATTGAAGAAAACAATGCTGGAAATGCCGCAGCCGCACTCATGGCCGGTCTTGCTCCCAAGACTAAGGTAATTACTTGATCATCGATGATTTTTGATAAAAGTCGAGAGTTATTCCCAAAGTTTGCATTGGCGCAATAGTGTTCTCTTGGAGGCTCAAACATGATGCACAGATGGTCCTTTTCCTCCACTAGTTGTATTACGTAACCTGGGTCTATTAGCTAGTGCACCAATGCAAATTCGGGGGAGGACTGTTTGTGCGATTAGTCCTGTAACGTATAGGACTACCATTGCACTTATGCAAACTCGAGGACTAAGTCTTGACTGTTTCTAAACGCTAAGGACTACTTGTGCAATTATCTCTAATTTTAATTGGTTTCACCTTGTGAACTTGCATGCATGCAGCTTTTGAGAGATGGAAAGTGGAGTGAGCAAGATGCCTCAATCCTTGTTCCTGGAGATATAATCAGTATTAAGTTGGGTGATATTGTCCCAGCTGATGCTCGTCTCTTGGAAGGTGATCCTTTAAAGATTGATCAAGCCGCCCTTACTGGTGAATCGCTTCCAGTAACAAAGAATCCTCATGATGGGGTTTACTCTGGATCCACCTGTAAGCAAGGAGAAATCGAGGCTGTTGTGATTGCCACTGGTGTGCACACCTTCTTCGGAAAGGCTGCTCATCTTGTTGACAGTACCAACAATGTTGGTCATTTCCAAAAGGTGTTGACTGCTATTGGAAACTTCTGTATTTGCTCCATTGCTGTGGGTATGATTTTCGAGGTTGTGGTCATGTACCCTATCCAAGAAAGGGCGTATAGAGATGGAATCGACAATTTGTTGGTTCTTCTCATTGGTGGTATCCCAATTGCTATGCCAACAGTGTTGTCTGTGACCATGGCTATTGGATCTCACAGGCTCTCACAACAAGGTGCAATCACAAAGAGGATGACCGCCATTGAGGAAATGGCGGGTATGGATGTTTTGTGCAGTGACAAGACAGGAACACTCACACTTAACAAGTTGACAGTGGACAAGGATTTGATTGAAGTATTCCCTAAGAACGTTGACAAAGACAGCGTTGTGTTGATGGCTGCTAGAGCTTCCAGGGTCGAGAACCAAGATGCTATTGATCATTCAATTGTTAACATGTTGAGTGATCCTAAGGAGGCAAGAGCTGGAATCAAAGAAGTCCATTTCTTACCCTTCAACCCTGTCGATAAGCGTACTGCTATTACATACATTGATTCCAATGGTGACTGGCACAGGGTTACCAAGGGTGCTCCTGAGCAAGTAATATATCGAATCAACTAAGTTCTATTTGCTTCATTCCTCTTTTTTGAGATTTTCTATATCTAACTTGTTGGAATTTCGTGTTGTTTGTATTAGATCATTGAGATTTCTGAACTTAAAGGCGAGACATTAAAGAAGGCACATGAAGTCATTGACAGCTATGCCAATCGCGGTCTTCGTTCCTTGGGTATTGCAAGACAGGTAAGTTCAAATAGACACTGACATATTTCATCACAATGTCATCAAAAGATCAATTACATGATTAACAAGCTATCTTGACAATGTCGTATGCAGACTGTTCCTGAGAAGACCAAGGAGAGTGAAGGTACACCATGGGAGTTTGTTGGTCTATTGCCCCTATTTGACCCTCCAAGGCATGATAGTGCAGAGACCATCCGCAAAGCTCTTGATCTTGGTGTGAATGTTAAAATGATCACTGGTGATCAACTTGCTATCGGTAAGGAAACCGGTCGTAGACTTGGTATGGGAACAAACATGTACCCATCATCTTCTCTTCTTGGCCAAAGCAAAGATGAATCCATTGCTTCAATCCCAATTGATGAGCTCATTGAGAAGGCTGATGGCTTTGCTGGAGTCTTCCCAGAGCACAAATATGAGATCGTTAAGAAACTTCAAGAAAAGAAACACATTGTTGGAATGACTGGAGATGGTGTGAACGATGCTCCAGCACTGAAGAAGGCTGACATTGGAATTGCAGTGGATGATGCTACTGATGCTGCCAGGAGTGCTTCCGATATCGTCTTGACAGAGCCAGGACTTAGCGTTATCATTAGTGCCGTGTTGACAAGCAGGGCTATCTTCCAGAGGATGAAGAATTACACAATCTATGCCGTTTCAATCACTATTCGTATTGTTCTTGGATTCATGCTTCTTGCATTGATCTGGAAATTCGACTTCTCACCATTCATGGTCTTAGTCATTGCTATCTTGAATGATGGTACCATCATGACCATTTCAAAGGACAGAGTGAAACCATCTCCAGTTCCCGACTCTTGGAAGCTTAATGAAATCTTCGCCACTGGTGTTGTTCTTGGTACCTACATGGCAATCATGACTGTTGTGTTCTACTACCTCGCAGCTGAAACCGATTTCTTCAGTGTAAGTAAAGATTAACTAGTCCACCTCTTTTTACAATAACATCACCATGCCCCTAATGCTTGTGGCGTGACTCATGCCTGAGCGGGATAAGGAGGGGTCTAGTAGTACACAGTTACCC
Source organism: Echium plantagineum (assembly GCA_003412495.2). NCBI lineage: Eukaryota > Viridiplantae > Streptophyta > Magnoliopsida > Boraginales > Boraginaceae > Echium > Echium plantagineum. Next base: position 12,896,745 of record CM016567.1, on the reverse strand, counting down.
CTATAATAACACATAGGCTGTTTACGAAATGTGCCTTCTACCATTATTTACTATATTGATCCCATTTCTCACCTGTAAAACAAATTATGCAGGATACATTCAATGTCGTATCAATCAGAGGCAATCACGAGGCATTGACTGCTGCTATCTACCTTCAAGTGAGCATCATCAGTCAAGCTCTCATCTTCGTTACAAGATCAAGAAGCTGGTCATTTGTTGAACGTCCTGGATTCTTGTTGGTGATTGCATTTATTGCCGCCCAATTGGTAATATAAACTATCGTATTTCTTTGTCCTAGTAACGCCCCTGGTCATTATCGCCATTGCTTAATTTTTATATTACGAAAGAACTAATATTAATAGTATAACAAACAATGCAGGTTGCCACATCACTTGCTGTGTATGCACACTGGGACTTTGCAAGAATTGAAGGCATTGGATGGAGATGGGCAGGAGTGATCTGGATCTTCAGTATCATCACCTACTTCCCACTCGATGTCCTTAAATTCGCCATTCGATATGCACTCACTGGAAAAGCATGGAATCTCATGATCCAGAGAAGAACTGCTTTCACCACCAAGAAAGACTATGGAAAAGGCGAGAGGGAAGCTCAATGGGCATTGGCTCAACGCACACTTCACGGACTCCAAACTCCAGAAGTATCTATCAATGACAATAACTCTTCTGAGACGACCGAGATGGCAGAGCAGGCCAAGAAACGTGCCGAGATTACCAGGTAAAAAATCTCGTGAAACTGCCCCTACGCCTCCCCTAGTTACACCACTGATATAACATATATATGTTTTCCAGGTTGAGGGAGCTTCACACTCTCAAGGGACATGTTGAATCAGTGGCCAAGCTAAAGGGACTAGACATTGAGACAATGAACCACAACTACACAGTCTAAGATGGCTCATTGGCTTGGAGGAGAAATATTACACAAATCTCAAAAGAGAAAGAATGATGACAATTTTCATACTTTGTTCAATGGTATTATAAATACGAATACACTCTGAACACAAGACCTCCTAGTTGGAGGCTTGGTGAAAGAATCACTTGGGTTAGATACTACCGGACTATTGAGCTATCGCAATTTTGTTCAATAGTATTTTAGTAGACATAGTAGATATTTCTAAAGCAAAATAGATTGGTTCACTATAATGGAAACTACAGAAGTTATGTATCATTTTTAAGATTTTTTATATCAATATAATTTTGCCAAACAAGCTTCATCATGGTGATTCTTTTTCTTGTATTAACATGCAACCTATCCGTTCTTGTTTTGCCACCACTGAAAATATCATTTACTAGATTATATGAGAACATGGTCACAAGATTGAGGTACAATTTCCGACCTGTTATCGCAGAAGTGAATGTAAGACAAGGAACAAAGATTTAATGTTGTAACCAACGTCTTTGGCACTCCACGGGCTACAAGCCACGACAAAATTCTCTATCAGCGGAGAATACAATTACAGAAGCGCGTGTCGAATAAATTACATCTAAGTACTTAGCAATATGACAAGAGAGCTTAAGCCTAAGACTCGCTTTCACTATTTTCAGATAAACCTCATACAATACAATCACACTATAAGATAAGAGTCTCCTCTAACAAGATCGGTTCTACTCTACAATGGTCTTAATGTCTCTCTTAAGACTATCCTATATATCTGGATGGCTATCCAGACATACTTAGGTGTTTATGATGGTGTTACTAACTCAAATGCGGCCAAAAATCGCCTTCAGCGTGTCGCCATCGCGACATCTGCAAGATTCTGATATAGAATCTGAATTCAGTAAGCAAGAAAATTCAGTTATAATAGACAACGGCCATGACACGTGTCCCAATACGGTTGGATGGAGTAACTCAATTACCAATATTAACAACATAATCTTTCAACTTAGCTCTCAATGATTTTAGTTGAAGAGTTTGCCTTCATCGAGACCTTAATCCTGCACAGTTATGCTGGATGGTCCTCTCTGTAAGATAGTTCAGTAAGCTCTCTAAATTCTATCAAGTGTCTTCCATCGTGGTCTGCACCACTCCATGATCCCAAATCTTCGACGCCTGGTCCTTCAGCGAGACCCGTCATCATGCCCTGTAGCACTCTATGACACTCTCGACGTCTGGACCCCCACCCCGTCCCCTGGTTTCGTCCTAGGCAGGAGAGTTAAAACTCTCCGGTGATCTTAGTCATCTATATCTCGATAAACTTGGTGTAAACGATCATCTAACGCAAAAATGTACTAGGTATCAACCATCAAATTTATATTTTGATAATCTTTTCATTGGACACACATCTGAAATGTAATAATCACAAGCTTTGAATTGTGTTTATTTCTATAAAAGAAAATTGTTTCTCAAAAATAGAATATATTTATGGACTTGCTTACAATGTATTTATTACAACATATTTAGGCACTATATCTATTGCCCAAAAATAATTACATATACATATACATATATGAAGCATTGAGTTTGACAAAATCCTAACATATTGAAATAAGGAAGAACTCATTAAGAGGTTGCCTTATATGAACAGAAAACATTGAACAATACAACAAGCCTTGTTACATCCACTGATCATCAACAGTTTCAGGCCTGCATCTAGTGACAAAATTTGTAACCTCAAACATTATTTAATGGTATAGCGGACTCCACCCTTACTCGGTTTAACCGAATAGTTCCTAGAATGTACTCTGGGAGTTCTTCCTCTTCTCGAGCCTGCAACGTGCACATTATTTGTCAGATTTAGCAATATCTGCGAGATTCAATGGTAGATGTGACCATCTAGATTATTTGATTAACATAATACAAACCTCTATTACTACAGCGAGATCAACAACAAGGCTGGTAACGTATCCAAGCACAAGCCCGATGACTCCACGTGCTACCGATGAGGATCCAATATCCACATCAATCTGAGAAGAAGCGATTTTAGTTCTTGGCTAACACTTGGAGAACACATACATAAACCAATTAAGCACTCTAAACTGTGGCGGAAACTAACCTCCAAAAAGTTGTCTTGTCTGAAGTACCTGCAAGTCACGGCCTTTCCTAGTAGACATGATTTAGATCCTACTGCACGCTTAACCATCCAGTACCCCTGGAATTGATGAAGACGGCTTTTTAAAGAAAGAAAAGAAAATTGGAACTGTTGGATAAACATTAAATTTTATGTGATACCTCAACAATTCTGGGTGTAAGTTTGAATCTTGAGTCTCGAAATGCATCAGTTCCATCAATAAACCTTCCCAACAATGAATCCTCGTCTATAGGGACCTCAGAAGCCAAATACATGACTAAGCTGTAGTTTGGTTTTGCTGGAACCTGAAATGATATATTGGGGACTTCATCTACATGAGCGAATGACTGCTGATACGCTTACATGCATCCAATATCAAATGCAGAGTCCAATTTATGAGAAGTATTGAAATTACTAAACATGGGAATCATCTCTATGTATAGGTGAAATTTAAACGACGTCTCTGAGATCATGACAATATGCAATATATGTTTATGAAAGAATTAGAAATGATAGTCTATACGTACTTGAAGATTGATGACGAGGATGAATGGCAGTTTTTTTCCTGCTTCAGACTGAAATTAGGAAAGTTACATGCATTGAGTTACAGGAAATTGATATGGAGTTAGTTAAAAAGTTTCTATCTATATGTATATATATACGGACATATATATAACATATTAATATGTATTACATAATTTGTCATAAGAGAAAGATGTAATCACCTGGACAAGACATTGAGGATGTAAAGCAACCTGCGAGACCTTGCTGTCGACCTTGAACCAATCAACCGCAACGAGCTTCAGACGCGGATCCCCTCCACAAACCTGGCAGGTCGGGCAAAATATTGGTCATGCTTCAATAGAGAAATGGGACATACATCCAGAAGCTAAGTTAAAAATAAAAGTACGAGGATTGCTTTAAGTTAATCAAGGGTATAGCTCATCGACAGCTCTACTCAGTATACCTATCAGGATTCAGCTTGGATTTGCTTAGATATATATGCCATTGCAAGTTATAAACCATCAATAGGAACAAGTTCTATTCTAAACGAACAAGGCCAATTTTTTCACTCAACAATCGTTATTAAATCGATAAGCCCATAAAAAAACAAAGCTAAAGCATCATATAAGCAAGGGCATTAGCCTAACCTTATTATTATCTGTCAAGTATGTTTTCCCTCTGACCATGAATTCTGAACCACTGAGAGACATCCAGCAGTTGGTGTCATCTTCATCCTTCCCTTGCGCCATAGAACCTCGGAAAATATTTGGGTCAACATTGGTTGAATTTGGATCAAATTCTTTCTTTTCATCTTCCACTGCATTCAGATATTTTTTTCAGGATAGAAGAAAGCTAAAAGACCAATTGCAACTTTCTAAATAGATGGAAGATGCCAGATTCTTGTGATAAGAGAAGAGAATACCTGGAGTTTGATGTATAGTCAGGCCAGCTATGCTTTGAACTTCTGTCTCGACATCACTGTCATCATCTTCTGAAGATGATTCGGCTGCAATTGCATCATAGAACTCGTCCACTTCTGAGTCTTCAATGTTACTTGATTCAGAAACATCAAACATATTTGATATATTTGATCGAACTGCTGTGGGTGACTCAAGTATAAGTGCAGGATTTGCTCCAACATATTCCTTCAGGCCTGAAGGAATAAGGCAGAAAAATGTGGTAAGCATCAACATTTTGCCAGCAAAATATGGCTACCATTTTTTATGCCATGCAATCACTGGTCTAATGGTAAAACAGGATCTGATGTACACTATAAGCAGTTACGAGATTTGGTCATGTGTAATACAAGTGCGGCTGTTTATTATATACTGAAACATATCTCATGCTTCTACATATGTATAGAGATGTTTACATTCTTTGTAATGGTACTTTTTTGGGCACTACAGAAATGAAAAACAAGGAATGGACTCTAATGGTCTGCATGCTCAGAAATCCCCAAGGCGTGCAAACTGATAATTCTATTGGCTACCGATGCAGATTCTTCTAAAGAAAAAGGATAATCAATATTGCTTATACGGATTAAAAAAAAACACATAGAGGAATATAAGAACCAGGTGAAATATACCTGCCACTTGACTCAATAATGCATAAGGAACACTTTTCTCAAAGTGCGAATTTTGATTGTTTCTCCATCGAGTCCATCTTTTACTATGCACCTCCAGGGTTTGAGTCACCAGACAACTGACAGCATCAGATGGTGACGATGACCTCAAATCTTGGATCTCCCAGGTAGAAGCTGCATCACATAAGTCAGGAATAAGCACACAGGCAGGGCTGATCAAGAGATGCTAAAATCCTAATATATTTTACACCAAACCACCATTATGCAGATTATGCAAAACTAACAAACATATTTCAATTTCTTTTCCCAGAATAAGTTTGATAAGTGCTCTATTCTCGTGCATAGGACAAATTTTTCTCAAATCCATCAAGAGAAAAAGAAGCTGATGGCATATTCATGCAGAGTACCCGTTGTTAGGTCACCAGATAAGAAAAAAGAAAGTGTAGAATAAATTTTCATAAGAGTGTAGTTTAGAGTTCTCTTACGATTAATTTTTGTGCGGTGATATCCAGATTTTGTGGGACACTTCTTGTGCGAAGCAGGGAACTGCAAAATTGCTGCACCAATGGGACAATGTCAGCCCTAGAAGCTACAACGGGTTTATAATTACACTTCCACATTCACTGATTGTGATATAATCATTGAAACCATTCAGCTAGTAATTCATAAATTTAAGAATCTTACTATATGTTCCATCTTGACCACGGAACCATTGCCTTGAGAAGACAAAATCTCTCTTCTTTTTATGCCACCTGCAAGCAAAAACAGTTACAAGTTCAAGTTAATTTATCCTCTCTTCAAAGGAGGTTACTTAAAGAAAGATGGCGTGCATCTAGATCATACTACAAATTCAAAGATCTGTCACTCATAAGTTGATAGAAGTAACCAACTGGAGTAGCTATCACAGGAAAAAAAAAACATCCACACATCCACTAAATGGAGTATATAGATGGTATTATACTTTATTTGCAAGAAATTTTGAACACATTATTTACTGCGAGCATCCAAAAGTGAGGACTACTTAACAACTCACCAAGTTGAATGTTTCTGGTCAAATTTCCCATATAGTACATCATAATGTCCGTCGAGAGAGTCTAGTAACTCCAAGTCCCCCGTCAGTGTATCCCACCTACAGAATAATTTTCAGATATAAACATAATAGTTTTATGAGTGTGGAAATAGATGATTTTGTCTGAGAGCATACTCATATCTCTTCTGTCGATCCAGAGTCAAAATAATCTCAAAAACAGTCTCTATGCTTGCATTTACAACTCCAACAGCTTTGACAAGAATGCCTTTGCCGCTCTATAATGTCAAATTGTGTTGGAGAAACATTCAACATCGCATCAATACCGTGCAGTAAATATATTTGAGTTCAAAAGAGAAGAATGACATAAATAATAAAGTATAAAGAACAGTCACATATATAAGAAAGTCCAAATAAATCATTTCGCTTTGAAGAGGTAGTGTATAATTGCTGCATAACGAACATGAACTGTACTCCCCTACAATTATGTCAGACAGACGCCATTTAGAGTGTGGTAACTACACCATTTGGATTTTAGTGCAACACTTATTCTATATTAGATACAATATTGCAACTCTTTTCTGTTTCCAATAGTAGTTTCACATCTATAAATATAAGCTTCAACAGGCCAACACTTAGATTACTTCGAAAATCTAAATGGTGTCTAGAAAGAGCATTGCATTCTCATCATCGACTATTAGCGTTGCATCTCTACTTCCCTTGACAGTAAATTTAACTTCATAATTCCCAATAAAGGATTGGTGCATAAAATATTCACAAGTAAAGTACAAAACCCAATGATAAGGAAATACCTTTGAGCTAGCAGTATCTTCAAGTACTCTAACACCTGTAGCATAGAAGATATGGATAACTAAATGTAAAACAACATCATTGATATTCCCAATGAGAAATATAATGATTCTATCTTAACGACAAATGAAACTTTTAACTAAAAAGAACCATACACATAGTACAACGTTTGACCTCACTTAGTGGGATAAGGCTAGGTTTGGTTGGTTTGGTTTAAAATAATTCAATGTTTGTCCTGCTACCAATCCCTGGAGATCGAAATTCTCAATGACAACATGCTGATCTTATATTAAATTCAGAAGAAAAATATGGTTTCAAACAAAGAACCATGAAAATAAAATATTAAGAACTAAAAATGATGAATAAGTTCGAGGTTTTCCTTGATATCGTTATCTGTATATAATCATTTTAAAATTAAAAGAAATAAAGAACGAAAGAGAGAATGAGTGTAAAAGAGACCAAATTGTATAAAAAAAGGTGTGAGAAATGAAGATACCGTTGATAGTTCGAACACACTTCCACTCATGTACTTCAACCACATCACTGCCATCTCCTTCCAGATACATGCTAGTCAGATCATCTGAATTTGAATGTTGGTGCGAAGGTGTCTCAGGACCTGGAGATCCAGAACCCTTCAGTGATGATACAAAATGAAATTTCACGAGAACAATGATTTATGATACGTCCGAACTATCTAAATAAAATAAAAATTGCAAAACCATAGAGCTACTAGAAAAATCAACTCGTACAAGGCTGCAAGAAATGACTCTTTTAAAAGTTATAATAGTAAGAAGATAATGAAAATGTCGGGGAGTCAACTAGTTTCAAGAATGAGTACTTCACTCATGGTTAATGAGTCACAATCACAAACTTGCCAAGGAGAAAGCATTATTACAGAGAAATCCCATTATTGTGCTGTACAGTGATACGCCATAACGAAGCAACTTAGAATAAAAGTAGTGAAACGTCAACAATAACGATATCTACTTACCTTATCCAATTCACTTGGAATAATTGAAGTAAAACGTCAACAATAACGATATCGACTTACCTTGTCCAATTCTTATTAGCTTTTTGAGACCGCTGGCATAACGTCGTACGCCCCTGGGCCGATGATGCATTTCAAGATCAATCCTTCAACAGTAAAAATGGAAATTTAATCAGACATGACAGTGAATTAATTCAAAGGAAATTCATTGAGTAAATTTATATGTAACTATTTGATTCTCAAAGCTTGTACATTTTTCAGGCAAATAACGTTTCAAATGAAGGATAGGTAAATTTTAGGCAGAACAAATTAAATAAGAGATATTTCGTACTCAAGATCCATGCTCAGTCTCCTTCTTGTGCTCCTAGATCTTGCAAGCTCATGATCACCCTATAATATGTATCAATTGCATAAATAAAGTCAATAAAAATTACCAAACAAATTCATGTGTCATTCATGATGCATTTATAACCTCACAACAAAGGTTCATACAGTAGCTTAGCAACGCTCACCATGAGAATCCTCATTATGTGAATATTCAATATATATAATAACAACTGAGGGAAGTTCTTAACAAAAGGAGTTCATCCGAAGTTAAAGTTAGTTTTCCAGCAAAACGTACTCCTTTCGTTTTTTTAGTTGTCATCCTAGCAACTTTTACGTCAATTAAGAATCATTTAAGAATGAATGACATTTTACATACAATATCCTTATCAATGACTAGCAACAATTAATTAATGCATTTGCTACAATGATAACTAAAAAACGGAGGGAGTATAAGTTTGATCATGCAACAAATGTCATATCTGGAGCAAAACATGTACGTTAAAAGGCTACAATCTAATATCAATTGACGATAGTTGGAGTAACCCCATGCCCTATAAACCACCTCTTATGCTTCGGCATATTCAACGTGGGATGAGTTCTTCAATAACATAACAATTGTAACTCATGTTTAGTATTAAGATACGTAATTGATTGTATACTTCATAACCTGGTTTATATCAATATATGAGGGAACAATTATCATAATGAGTTCACCTCTTTAATCAAATTAGATCATGAATTTGATGTGAATACATAACAAGTCTACATTGTCTCACACTCTCGAATGACTAAACAATAGAAAGGCATATGAATTATTATCATACCACGTGTTTGGCCTGATCAAATGCTTCCATCCAGTTTCGAGCTTCATCGGCTGTAGCGCAGGCAATCTTGAACCAATAAAATGATAATCTAGATAAGATGTTATGACCCAGAAACTGAAATATTTCCATTCAGATAATTGTTTTGGAGAGTCAAATCTAGACATCAACTAATAATCTTTTGTATTCACTTAAACAGTCTAGTTGCACGTCAATCAGTTGCCTATTCTGTGAGTCACTCCAGAGTTAACATAACAAACATAAGTTACACGCATCCACTACTATGCCACGAAATGAGAGAAATGATACAACCTCACTGTACTATTCATAGGGCAGCTTCTCACAATTTATCTGTGTTCTGTGGCAAATCAACTTGAACCAAATTATTCACATTTGTACCATCTGGTGTAATATCGTTCCTACTATATAACTATAAATTCCTTATTCAGTAGGTAGTCTGTAGGAGATAGCAACCACCACTAGAAGGGAAAGTTATTCGACGTATACATACTAGAAATTGCATAGACTTCTTCTTAGTCGAAGTGTGTACAACAATATTAGGTTGTCAATCAATCGAATTGCTATTTAAGCATCAAACATATGAAAAATATAAACTAAACTGAAAAATAAATGCTTAAAGTTAATATAATAACTTTAAAAGAGTCCGAAGTGTGTTCTGAACATACAACACATAAGTCTGAAAATCGTATATTCAGAGAGTCAAACTTACTTCCCCCTTTTTCGTTTCATCCAAGCGATTGTAAAATCGTAGAACATGCATTTCCTGGAAATAACAAAGAAACCAGCATTAGTGCCATCTCCTAACATGTAGGTACACAACTTTATATTTTAGAATTTAAATGCTATCATTAAAGTAAAACCGAATTTAAATGAAGTCAGAGTGTGAAGCCACTTAAACTGCATATAAGTATAATATCCTTCTGTTAGAAGGACTTACACTATTATTCACTTTCCGAACACCCATTTCCTCCACCATAAGTGTGCGCCCAATAACACCCTTCCTGATTGGTTTCTGCAATAACTTCATTTTAGTGACAGCGACAGAGACTTATACATAAATGAGGAGTTGATACATTATCGATAACATGGATAGCATAAAAGAACACGACTTGACATCCTTTATTGTGACAATTAAATTACAAACAAGACTGAAGCCCCAATCTCCAAAAATCGAGTAGCAGAATTTTTGAACACAATCCTTCATTGAGGACACTAAAATTTGAACACAATCCTTCACGAGAACAATGATTTATGATACGTCCGAACTATCAAGTTATTCCACAAAACTTGAGTCCTCTCATTGCAATTATTTGACAGAATCATTGCCTATCCAATGCTAATGAAAGAACATAATTTAAGAATAGGCAGCAAACAAGAGGGGAATAACCAATACATTACAGGCCACAGTTAGATCCTTTTTGTTTACACAATATAAAAATTCGAGAATGCACGTACAAAAAAAAACATAAAAAGCAGTGAAGCTTACAATGCCAGGATGTTCAACAGGATCACGTTTGTACATCTCAAGATATCGGCCACGGATGAAGAGGAAACGAAGATGGCAATAATCATGCCCAAATTGATTGACACCAAGATGGTAAATCCATCCAGAGTACTCAAATGTTCCCTTCCTATTCTGCGATTTATCGATCCAGACCTCCTCATTATCAACTTTCTTAGGTGTCTCTGGTAGCTCCATAATGGTTATGAAGAAAAAAGCATGCAATCAATTGAGACAAGAAAAGAATAGGAGGGGGGGAGGGGACATACACTATTTGACAAAAAAATGGACGTAGGAGAAAAAGAGATCAAGATATTCGTGCGTAGTAGTAATGTATTGTTTTCTTGATTGATGATTGACTTGTCTGTTTCAAAATAGATGCATTTCTTGACAGGTTGACTCATGCTAGATTGGCTAGCATCTGTCTTATGTTGCATGGAAATAATATTGTTGTAAGAAACATATTTTGGTGTCCCATTGTCCGAAAAGTATGGAGAAAACAGTGGGGATCTCATGGAGATACACCCATTGCTTGAATAGGAAAATTACTCTCCAAAGATAAATTCCATCATATAATATTGTAAAGCACGCTAACATTATAAACTATGGGGAAAAAACACATCCTTTTCATTCATGAACGTCTACCATGGACGTCAATTATTACTTTCTCGACACCAAATATTTATTTAGCATTTTGGTTTTCGAGGTGAAATTTGACCATCAATTACTTCTCATTCTATTCTAATAAATATAATTTAATTTAACGAACGTTTATGCAGAAACAACTACAGTAAGGTTTGGATATGAAATGATTGCGTATTATAATCATACATGACAAATGGAAGTACTCACCAACACAACTTCTACTACCAGTCTCTCCATCTGCTAATGGTAACAAATAAAAGTGTATCGTAACTGTCCAAGAACATTACAATGTCGAAAACAAGATATAGGGAAAATTTGTAAAGCTAATTTCTGCAGTCTACACCGATGAAGCTTCAATGCAACAGCCTTTGGACAGGTGAGAACTTCAGTCTATTTTGACAGATGAGAACAAGTAGTGAACAAACCAGAAGGAAGACAGGAATCCCACTGTCCCCGTCGCGAGCATGATCGCGACAACCATGAAGAGAGAATACCCCAGGTAAAGGGTGGCAGAAACAGGTCCGCTCAGGCTCTTAAGATCAAATATCAGATAGTTAACAGAATAGAGGAATATGTATAACGCGACAGAACCAGAGGCAAAGAAAGACTTCCACCACCACTTATAGTCCTCAACACATAGATGCATATAGGTAAGGACAAGTGAGACCTCAGCACACACCACCACAAGGAGTATGATCACAATGAGAAGGAAACCAAAGACATAGTATACGCGACCCATCCAGATGCTAGACATTATAAAGAAAAGCTCAATGAAAAGTGTACCAAATGGAAGAGTGCCAGCACCAAGAACCAAAAGCCATGATGGATATTTTTGAGGTGGAATTTCTCTGGGGATCTGATTGGTTCTAACAGGATATTCGATGTGAGGAGCCTTTGCACCAAAGTATCCACCAACAAGTGTAAGGGGCACAGAGATGCAGAACCAGAGCAAAATGAGAATGACAAACAGGGAAAATGGAATGGCTCCTGTACTGTGGCTACCCCATAACAAGAAGTTTAGGGTAGTTAAGATGACAAATGAAATACCAGGGAAGAAGCACGCCACCTTCCAAGAGACTGAAACCCATCCCTTGTGGTCACCGCAGAAGATAGTTCTCCACAAACGAACAGCAACATAACCTGCTGCAACTCCAAGGATCATATAGAAGAAAACCATACCGGTAATCAATGTCCCACGAGAAGCCGGTGACATGAACCCCAGGGCAGCAAACATAATTGTCCCAACTGCCATCCCAAGAATCTGCACTCCATCTCCAACCATCACACACAGAAGAGCCGGATTGCTTGGAGCACGGAAGACATCTCCCACCACCAATTTCCATCCTGACAACTCCTCGTTCATCTGGGCTTGAGCCTCCTTATCAAGTTCCTCATACCGAGTCAAATCACGTCTAACAGTCCTCAAGAAGATCACTAGCACGATTCCAGCCAAAAAAGTGATCACCATAAGAGAATTTAAAATCGAGAACCAGTGCACTTTAGCCCCCTCCATCTTTAGATATGCATCCCATCTTGAGGGCCACTTGATGTCACTTTCCACAAATGACACCTCATAAGTAAAAGCCACAGGCTCATTTTCTTTAATTGGCATGGCAACAGTGGTAGGATCACACTTAATTGGAGAAGGGTATTTGTTATACATTTTCAAGTTCTTGACAGAACCAGTATTGTGCTGGAAACTGCAGGGAACCACTTCAAACCCAACAACCATATAACCTGGTGTGTCTGATCCAGAATTCCCAACTGTAGAAATCACCTCCGCGCCATCCCCAGTACCCATAACACGAGCTACATTGGCATCCTCATACTTATGAACAAGAACGGTAAACTTCAAGTGATTGAAAATGTAATACACGTCCTGAATCTTAATGCCAACAGGATACCCCGTCCATCGCAAGAAATAGTTCTCCTTCTTAGTATACCTTATTGCAGGCAAGTTATCAAGCATCACATTAACCTGGTACATCTCGTCAATCCTCTCCTTCAACAGCTTAAACTCCTCACCAGACAATGGCTTTGTTTGACATAGGAAAATATCAGATTCATTTGTATATGACTTGAACCTATAGGGAGAGTTCTCGATCCTATCACCCATAAGCAACTCCCCAAGATTTTCAGCACTATCCTTAACACCCTCAATAGGCTGACAAAAGGGCAAGCTGTAATAGCTAAAGGGCATCTCAGTATCAATCGAAGTCAAAGAGTTGACTTTCACATTCAAGAAATCACCAACTTCATATTTGTGTGGATAACTACCAGGCAAGTAAAACCCTTGACCCGATTGAAAAACCAAGCAACTGAACACAACCCAAATCTTGAACTTATCAAAAAATTCCATCTTGGTACTTCTCTAACCAGATCTAAATTCAACCGAAATCAGAACACAGCCCACAATCCTTGTGGGCAATGCAGATAACTGAGATCTGAACACAAAACCACAAAATCAATACAATCTACTCAAGTCATACACAAAATGCATGCAACAATAAAAAAAACAATGATCTTTACCATAAAAAACACATAAATTGAAGAATGAATTAATTTATAGTATAATATCAATATTTGCCATCTGTAAAATGCATCCAACAACCAAAAAAGCAAGGATCTTTAACTTAAGAAACACAAAAATTGTAGAAACAATCAGTTTATAACACAATTTCGATTAGATTCTTATCAAATCAAATACAAAATGCATCCAAAATGCAAAGAGATTGGATTTTTAACTGAAAATATACACAAATTGAGCAAATAATCAGCTTACAGTGTAGATCTAAACTAACCCTTTAATGTGAAGCCTCAAAGAGAAGAGGGTTGTGGGAAAATATGCACGAGTACAATTGATGTAGCAGGGGGTACAATTGAATGAAGGATGAAGATTTATATCGAGAAAAGGGGGGTATTTGTCGGTGATGGGTTTAGGGAATCGATGGACTCATCAAAGACTAGATTTGATTTCTTGTTTATTACCAACATGTCCTCCACAACTTGAGGACTTATGATATAAATGATTTATATGGCCTTTTTGAAATAAAGTTTTTTTCTTCGTAAATTAGCGATGTGAATTACTAACGAGTGAAACTAAAGAGTATTATGTTCGGGGTATAGCTCAATTGATTAAAAAAAGCTAGAGCGCAGAGTATCAGCATGAAGTGGTTAACAAGCAATCTCTAGTCGCTTTATTGTGTGAGGCACATCCCACGATTTACCTTATCCGTATACTCTAGAGGGATACGAAGAAAACGTTAGTGTAATGGTTCCACACTTTTGAAACTTGAGGGTTCTACAAGTAATGGGAAAAAAAAGTCATAATTAATTAACAGTTAGAGAATAAAGAGTATAGTATTTAGTTATAATATAGTATGAAAGAATATATCTTTAACAAAAAAGTTGATCCTAAATCTTCTAATAAAAGTTTGAATTAGATATCATCACACTAAAATTTTAAGAGCCCTCCCAATTTTTTTTTTTTGAATTAGCGATGAAATGAGTTTCGAACCTAAGACCTTCTGATCACCAACGAAAGTTTTTTTCACTGAGCTATTCGATTAATTCACAGCCTTCCTAAATGCATACATTGCATTAATCAATAATTTATTATATAATGAAAATATATAAAAATATACTTCAACGAAAAATTTCAAAGGTCAACTTTCGTAAATGAATCCATTTTTAGATATGGTTAGTATTAATCACTTAATTAATGAGGTGAAATATTATTGCAAGCGTTATTTATCAGTGCGTACTATATTCATTTTGGTTGAGAGCAATGTATAATATGTAAACTATGTAGATTCAATCAAACCTCACTAGGTAACCCTCTATGCTAAATTCGATTAAAAAATTATTGATAGAAAAACAATTTATTAGCATCTGATCACAATATCACTTACTTCACCCACTTAACTATCTTTACCGCTAATTCATTAAACTACCAAATTACTATAGCAATGGTAATTGTGAGTAAAACCGAGCTTTCTCCACTTTGCTTAGATGGAGATATGGTGTATATTTTAATTGTATTAAAAATATATGGGAAACACTATACATACAGTCAAAAGGGTGATAGTTGGGATCGATGAGCAAATGGTCCCTGAAAAGTGTGTAGCGGGTGCACATTTGGTCCCTAAAATTAATGGATCCGTTAATTGTAAACGTTTGTTGTGGTTTTACGTAGATAAATGCTAAAATTGGGCAAAAAATGTAATTTTTAAGAGTGGTTTGGTGACAAACTTAAACCTTCATTCCCGTTTCGTTAAACTTCGATTGTGACGATTTAAAATGCGTTGGAAAGCTATTTTCATTCTCTTTAAGAATATGAGTTCAAACCCCAGTTTATCAATATTAAGATTTTCAAAATATTTCTTTTGATAAAACATACATAAAAACGTTGAATCACTTATCGTCTTTTTGTCAAAAATGATTTGAAAAATATCTCTCATATACAAGTTTCGACAAAGTTTATTCATGAGACTTGAAGTTATGATTGAAGGCTAAATTTTACATTTGTATATGCTTTTCATCCATAGCCTAATGTCTTTAACGCATTTGTCGAAGCTTGTATAAATATTTTTCAAATCATTTTTACTAGAAGACGATAAGTGATTCAATGTTTTTGTGTATGTTTTGTCAAAAACTGCATTTTTAATCGTCAAAATCGAAGTTTTAACGAAACAGGAAATGAAGTTCTAAGTTTGTGTCAAGCCACTCTTAAAAATTACATTTTAGGCCCAATTTTAGCATTTATTTACGTAAAACCACAAAATGTATATAATTAATTGATCTATTAACTTTAGGTACCAAATACCCCGCTACACACTTTCACGGACCATTTGCACACCGATCCCACTTACGGGGACCAAAATGCAACAGTCATCCACTTACGAGGACCATTTTAGCAATTACCACTATTAGAGTTAGTTATGAATTGAAATTTTTCCTAAAGAATTGTCATGTGTCATTTACGGAATAAATATACCAATTAAATGTTACTATTTCCTAGAGTTAATTAGTTACGAATTAGGTATTAGTTCCTAAAGAGTAGGTGATGGCGTTATGAGTTTATGTTTATATAGGCTTCTTCCTTCCTTCATGGATTTATGGCCCCTTGTATTCAGGGGCGGATCTAGGATCTCCCTTGTGGTTAGTGTTGTTAAAGGACAGGGTAATTTGGAATTCGTTCGATGTTCGACTCGAAAATTTTTTTTTACTCGATACTCGATTTGGAAAACCCGGGGACGCTCGATAACCCGCTCGTTTATATTTTATGTTTTATATTTATATAATATATGTTAAAAGTTTAACCATGATTAATTTCATTGACCAATATAAGATTAGTATTGAAAAAAATTTCCAAATTTGCTTTTCGACAATTAAATCTTGTTGCAAATAACAAAAAATATTTATTTTTAAATAGAAATTTGGGGGTAACCCGGCACCCGCTCGTCACCCGACTCAAAAAACCTGCCTTGATACCCGCTCGTGTCCTTATCGAGCGACACGAGGGTAATAGGTTTGCTACCCGGCTCGTTACTACCGGGTAATTACCTGGCTCAGTAAAATTGAAACCCGGCCGGGTAACCCGTTACCCGCTCGAACCCGACGTTTGCAGCACTACTTGTGGTGGTTCAAAATATGAACTAAATTTTTTTTAGCGTCTTTTGTATTATTAATAAAATATTTTATAACAAATGATCTATAATGGGACAAGAATTTTTTTTTAAAACTGAATAAATATTAATTTAAATTTGTCCTTCCGTAGCTCATTAAACTAGTGATGCTATCATAGTAAATTATGAAAATTTTAAGAAGATATATTAACTTGTTTGTTAGTTAATACTCTCTCCGTCCCTAAAAGATTGTCACATTTTGACTTTTGATGGTCAACAAAGCACGATTTAAAACATAAATATCTATTATTCTCCATGCAAAAAAATTATAAAAAGTTAATATTTCAAAAATATACATTGAGACGAATCTAACAAGGTCCCACAAGACTATATTATTTCTTATAGTTTAATGAGAATTCATGATCAAATTTTATAATGTTTTGACTAACAAAAGTCAAAATATGACAATCTTTTAGAGACGGAGAGAGTAGTATATTAAAATATGAATTAAAATTAGAATTTGTAGCAATAAATTATTAACCAAAGAAAATTGATGGTAAATCTTATGACTTTCATTTCATTTGATATATATACTTTTTCCTCTCAATGTACTACATACTTGTTATATAATTATTAAATAGATTTAAATATTAAAAAGAGTGAACATGACATAAAAAGAGAAAATTTACTTACTTGATTAAAACTACATATTCAGCCCAACAAATTAACCCAGCCCAACAAATAACCAACCCAACAAACTACCCTAACAGAATAATATAATACTCCATCCGTCCCCCACATCGAGTTTTTTCTTACCATCTAATTTAATAGGGGTTAGGAAAATCTAACTTTTGATGTGGGCCTTTAGATCCTCATATTTTTGGTAGTTTTTAATCATGTGGCTGAAAATATAGAAGGGTATGATGGGAATACAATTTTACTAAGGTTGCGTCTGGTATAGTGGAATGGAATGGTGTAAGAATGGAATAGACAAAATAATGGAATAGAGAAAGGAAAAGAATGAATTAATGAATTTCATTACTTTGTTTGGTATGTGAGTAGTAATGTGATTGAATTATCACATTACCCCCAATTTTTCTAATTTGATTACCTTGTATGACGTAATCATCCATTACCCCCTAATTTGGGCGGAATGGTTATTACCTCAAGTGAGGTAATTCAATTAACTAGGGAATGCAATCAAAATTCATTGTTATCTACCAAACTAAGTAGTACAAACTAATTTAATTCCATTCCTTCCTATCTCATTCCATTCCCGTGTACCAAGCACAACATAACATTTTGAATGACGGTTTTTTTTCCTTCTATTGTGGTTTCCTTTTTTTACGTTTTTATTGATTGTTCCATTTCTTTTTTTCATTCTTTCACAGTTAATTGTCTTCTTGTTTTCATACATACAACTCCAATGTTCACTAATAAAATTTTTAACACTATTGTCACTGTAATGTCCATGCATTAAACATGAGATTTTGTTTGATATTTTCTTTGTATAATAGTTAAAATTTTATACCATGTTTTATGCAAACTTCTTTTTAATTATTTCCAATTTTTCAGGCACCAAAATAATCACGGAATATGTTTCTTTTTTTGTTGCATTTTCTATTCTTTTTTAGTTTTTTGTTATGCTCACGCATTAAATATTTTTTTTTTCTATAGCAATTAGGATTACATCAGCACGTGGGATATAATAGTTAGATTATTATACCAGGTAATATAGATTCATGGGTTTATATCTTATAATTTTTTTTTTATGTAATTGCAGTTTATCCCTTGAGATACTTCTCCGTGGGATGTATATCTTACAATATTATACCATGTTGATACTGAAATTTTATACCAAAAACAAATTTCAAACCATTTTATACCCAAATCAATTTACAACAAATTGAAAATACACAATTTGAAAATACAACAAGAGACTTCAGCATATTCATGACATCAGATTCGTGCAACTTCACACGCCCAAACCTGAGACAAGCGAAATAATGTTAAAAAAAACTAAGCCAGATGTAATAGACATATTGCAGCAGTAGTAGTGATACTCAACAGTAAATCCATTCATATTGAACAAAGAAAATTGCACAATATTTCTCAATTTTACTCCAATTTCCAGCAATTTCAAAAAAAATTATACTAAAATTGAAACTACAATGTGCATTATGCCATAATGTCATTTAACATGGTATTAATACATTAATACATTATACCTGAATTTATTTCAACAAGGTATTAGCATATGAGGTATGAATAACATAAAATTTTATACCGTTTTATTAACACATTAGGTATTAATATGCATTAACACATTTAAACATATTATTAACCAACATGTGCATTAATATATTAAAATTTTGAACCATAATGTTATTCAACGTGGTATTAATACATTGATAGATTATACCTGAATTTATTTCAATATGGTATGAACATATCATGTATAAATAACATGATTTTTATACTCAGGTCTAAATAATTATTGTTTTGCAACTAGTTAACTTACATGCAACATAGAATTGAATGGTTACAAGAATGAATGAGAAGATGAACTTTTACCCAAAAATTGAATTTTTACACAAGAATAAATTTTTACAGAATTATTGAATATATACACAACTATTTAACTTTCAGGTATATATTTAACTATTTCAAAAAATTAATACTATACAAATCAAGCATGAATAATGTTTCATTAATCATTGTAAATTAATATATTTCATATTCAACAACCAATTTTTGGTTTGAATAGTACACAATTTTTGGCATAAACTCAACACAATTAATTAATTTTCTAGATTAATTACCAATTTAAAACCCTAACAAAATAATTCCAAACAATTTGATTTTGAATTTTTAACCATAGTTCTTACTCTTATTTTGAAATGCTTGATTTTCTTATAACTTTCAATATTCTAAAGCAAAATTATACCAAGAATTCTTCAAAACAAAGAAGAATCGAAGTGGATGTACGATTTTTAGTAAAATTAAAACCAGAAAATACATTTTCATCATAAGATGATGCATCCATTTTCTTCTTCATATTTGCTACGTTTTTTGTCTCAAAATTGTTTTGATTATGAGGATGGTAACTAAAAAAGGAGAAGATTTGTTTACTTTTAACATACTAACAACAATTATGGTAGGTTAGTAATTGTAGGTATTTTTAAACTACAATTGAGTAATTGTAGGTGTTTTAGGCTTGGAAACTACAATTGAGTAATTATGTGTGGCGTGAAAGAAGGAAGTAAGCGGGATTGTAGGGATTTTTATGGGATGTGACTGGACAAATTTACCCATGAATTAGGAAAACCTAACTATTATAACATTAGGTTCTAAGTATAACTCCCCGCGCATCTATCTCCTTCAATCTACTCTGCAACTCCATATTTTTGCATACACTTTGGTCTTACAATGAAACAAGTATCACAATCAATCCCAGAAGAGATCATTATTGAGTTTCTCTTAAGGCTTCCGGTGAACACGTTGTTACGTTTTAAATCGGTCTGTAAAACATGGTACAATTTGATTAAAAGTGATATGTTCATATCTTGGCATCACAATTTCGGTACCGTATCTCAATTACTTTTATGTACAAATAAAAGAGAAGAAGAACTAGGGTCTAATAACGTGTTCTCTTTCCATTCCAATGACAAATTAATGAGTAAATTATCACCAGATTTACGGATTCCTTTCACATATGACTTTTTTGTTTGGGTTGTTGGCTCTTGCAGTGGAATCGTGTGCTATTACTTTTTTTCAGGAATCTTCTTGACAAACCCTGCAACGAGAGAATTGAAACAGTTACCTCCGAGTTCCTTCGAATTGGTGGTATTCCGTCCCCGTCCCCGTCCCCACCCCACTGGAATTGGCTTTGGTTTTGAGTCTTCAAATTTTTATGATTTCAAGGTGCTTCGTATACTTTGTGTTGATGAGGTAATTAGGGCGGAGATGTTTACTTTGAGTTCTAACAGTTGGAGGCAACTTCATTGGAGTTTGGATCATCAACTCCTAATTTCCGACAGTAGAGGGGTTGGTTTGTTTTGTGCTAATTCTTTTAATTTTATAATGCGAGACCCTAAACATGTGGCATCAGTCATTGTTTGTTGCGATATTCGGACGGAAAGGTTTAAAATTATGGAGTTTCCCCCGAAACCAGAAGGTGAAGAGGGGTCTTTTAAAGAGTTGATGGCGTTCAAGGGATGTCTATCATTAATCTATCAACCTTATTGTGAAGAAGAGCCGACAGCTATTTGGGTGATGAAAGATTATGGTGTTGTAAAGTCGTGGACAAAGTTTTATAACATTAACATCAGGTCCCGGGTTTTCCCGTTATGTTTTTCGATGAATGATCAAGACTTATTACTAGAGCAATTTAGGCCGAGAAAGCCTCTTTCATTGCACCTCAGTACTCTCGATATAGACGATATCCACATTTCCGGCTATCAATTATTCAATCCAGTTCAAGTTGTAGTGCATAAAGAGAGTCTTGTTTCAATAAGGGATAGTGTAATTTTACCAGCTTTGTTCAAGTTGCACTGAATTTATTAATGATAAATCTTTGAACTAGTCAATTATGCATGACTGATATATATTTGAAGTTTGATGGCTATAAATTTTGTTAATGTATGTGCAAGTATGGTTCCTCTCATATGGACATAGTTACTCCATCCTTCCCAAATTGTAAAGAAAGTATTGATTTTTTTTTGTTATAGTTTAAAAACTTTGATCATGACTTTTGTTAGCCGATAACAAATAATATAGTCATGTGAAATTTTATTAAATTGGTTTCAGTATATATTTTTGAAGTATCATTTTTTTTATATATAATTTTTACGTATGTAGAATTAAAAATATTACAGTCAAAATCGTGTCTCGGTGATTGTGAAAAAGTAAAGTGGAATTAGAGATTAGGAAGGAGGGAGTATTAAATATTGATTATGCTTATATATTTAGTTTATATGTGTACTGAATACATTCTAATTAATTCGTAAAAATAATTACAATTTAAAACCTTAATGAGAGGTTGGAAGTATGTTTGACATATAACAAGTCCTATTGATAAACTATTCTAGTTATTGCAATATTATTTTATTTCTTAATAATATTTAATCTTAATATTTTTAAAAAATTCCGAGCTACAAAGCTGGCTCGCCAAGCTACTGAGCCGGAAGGCTAACTCGAACTTTGATTTGCCGGAGTTGAAACGGGCGAGCCGCTGTAGCTCGACTCGAACACTGTATGTACAGGCCTAGAGCAACCCCACATGCCATAACCATAATACAAATGCATATAGTGTGCAACGCGGATTCTCTTAACTTCTAACTACCTTGCCCAAACCCATAAACGCCTTCTCTATTTAACTCCTTTTCCTAACACTCTCTCAACATCAAAAAAAAGTATTCATATCAATTCATTAGGGCGGTAGTGGTGGTGGTGGTGGAGGTGGAAGTTATGTCGACTGGAGAAGGACTGTTCCGCGGTGCATTGGAAGGATGCATTTCAGGAAGCGATATGGGTATTTCAAGAAGACCCTATCATCGCAATTGTAGTTGTGCATTGCATAAATCCAATGGCCACTGTTCCCCTGCATCAAAATGCAACAGTGTCTCGTACCCTGTTCGACGATCATGGCACGAGGGATGTCTATCACTAATGACTTCAACGACGCCCACCTTGCATCCCTCTCCGGGGACTTCCATGGTCTTATTTTAGACGAGGACCAAGATTATTAGTAGGACACGTGGTGATCAGTCTCTCCTTAATTTTGATCCGACAATTTTAGTCTATCATATCTATTTTTTGTTCTTTTCTATTTAGGCTAATTGTAAAATGTAACATGGACTTTGGTCACAGAGCTGAAATGATAATTCTTTTGTTGAACTATTGTAAGAAAAAAAAAGAATTTAGTATTAGAAGAACCAAATTTTGTCTCCATTGTTTTTTACTGCAGAGACTGCATCAGTATCACATAGAAATTTTCATCAGCCTGCATATGACAACAATAGATGTTTGGACTGGTCCCGAAATATATAATTTAGAAGTGTATGCGTGTATAATTCGACAGAGAAAAAGGCGAAAGGGCCTAAACTCTTGGAGCCCTGTTAAATGTGCATAAGCCAAAGATTAGTGAGCACAAACACAAGGGTAGCCTCTTGTTTTCGAGTACTTGATGTACATGTCGATAACAAGAACCGTTGTATCCAATTTATTTTGTGGGATGTAGGAGCCTTTGAATGGTTCATGTTTCTAGATTTTCCCTCCTGCCCGTAACGTAGACACAAAATCATTTGTTTCCTCCCCTATATAAACTCTTATTAGATCAATGATGGTATTAGATTCAGTTACCTTCACAAACACACTCACATATCGGATAGATCTAGAGGAGAGGAGGGAGAGAGGAGAAATGGCCGCTGGAGCAGTAATGCTGTTTCAGTGTGTCTTCGATGGAAGCTTGTCAATTAAAGACACGGATAAAGAAAGGCGGCCTTACCATAAAAACTGCAGCTGTGCACTGCACAATCTGCAGTATAGCATCTGTTTTCCACATGGAAGGCTTTCTCTCCCTAGAAAGAAGCCATGCCGTGGCCTCGCCTTATCCGTCACAGCTTCCAAATTCCTTCCCCCCTCTTCATGCCTCAGTCATCCAATACAAAGGTGTACAGAAGACAAAAGTGCAGAGTTAACTGGCAATCATCAATGGCTAAAATGAACATGAGGTGGACTCATGCTGTTGCAGGGAGATAGTGAGTCTATAGTCCTCATTCTCGGGTTCTTCTTTCAAATCTTTACATAGAGTAATTTCGAAGATGGAGCTATCGAAATGGGGATTTGTCATGCTCAGAGGACCACCCAAAAAGACAGTGCAACCTTTATTATGCTCGTAGAAGCAAACTTCCAACCTGGCCATGTGCACTATCCACTCGAAATGAAATGTTGGGTGCTTCTCATCAATCTGTGGAAAAAAATGCTTACAATGTAAAGCAGGATGAGGAGAAATTGGGGGGCTCATTGATAATCTAGCTACATATATGTGCATCATTGCAGTATATGTGGACAAATATAAAAATTCAGTCACAAAAGAATTGCAGGAAAAAACCTCCAAATCAATTATGTATTCTATTTCAGCGCTTTCAGCATTGAATAACCAGACGCAAAACATTGATGTCGATTAGTTCTTAAGTTTTGTAAAATTTGTCAATCGTGCAAACAAACTTACGAATATTGAAGAAGCTATTCTAGTTAGATGCAATTGAAGACTTAAGGAAATAGCATAAGATTCTTTGGAGATGTTCGCTAAGGTAATAATTTTACCTGAGACAACATCCCTCAGTAACCTGAAGAATGATACATTGGATGATTCGACTTCAATAAAATTTGCATAAAGAGACTCTGCAACATTCAAATCATATATGGATGAACTGTTAATTCAGACTAATAACTTGTAGTGAACCATTAACATCAACCCCTTCGATTGGTACAAAAAGGGAAGGGCCAGAATAAATACAATAACAATATCATGCTCCATTGCGTAGAAAAACCTTAGCGGGGCAAGGGGGTGAAGTTGTATGCGCCTTACCAACGTGTTAACCAAGAAAATGTTCCCGAGTTGATCTAACATGAAGTGAAACCAATGTCTAACACTTCACACTAGATAATAAGCGTAGAATGACGACAATGTTAAAAAAACAATTTTTAATATTGAGATTACAAAAAAAAAAAATCAATTATGTATGTGATTCATACAATAACACCTACCTGTCTCTTTATTATCCAGAACTAAAAATATCTGTCTGAAAAATCTCAGACCCCACTCAGTTTACCAATCCAGACATTTCTGTTCCCTCCACCTACTATGCACCTTCATCACCATGGGCAGCTCCACCACTTTCTCCTCCTCTCCCCTCCTTCCCCACCACCACCAAACCCCTAACTCCGCCTCCAATCTCCACCTAAACCGCCGCTCCCTCCTCTTCCTCGCCCCCACCCTCCCCCTCATCTCCCCCCCTCTCTCCATCTCCTCCACTTCTCCACCAAAACCAGACACAACCATCACAGACAGAGTCTTTCTTGATCTTAGCTACTGCCCATCCTACTTCCAGAATCGAACACTCGGCGATGAACTCTCCTTGTGCAGTGATTCTGAACCATTAGGCCGGCTTGTTCTTGGCCTGTATGGCAACCATGTCCCCATAACAGTCTCAAATTTCAAAGCAATGTGTACTGGATCATCAGGCTCAACATATAAGGGGACTTTGATACAGAAAATATTTCCAGGCCAATTTTTCATGGCGGGCAGACAAGGACGACGAGATAAAGGCGAAGTTAAGCCACCAATGGAGCTTGTAAGGAACATTGAGACGATTGATTCAAAAGCTTTTGCATTGGAACATTCGAGAGCTGGTGTTGTTTCTTTGTGTTTGTCTGAGAATGATGATGATGATGATATTAAATTCAATCCCAATTATCATAATGTTGAGTTCTTGATTACTACTGGACCTGGTCCTTGCCCTCAGCTTGATTTCAAGAACATTGTCTTTGGAACTGTGCTTGAAGGTGAGATTTCTCATATTGTAGTTGGTACCTTCTCTTCATGTTTTATAGAGTTAAAGATTTTATATTCTTTCGCTCTTGGATAGAGTAAAATCGATCTTGATGATTCATGACACTGCCTATGTTTATTATCTGTTGTGAAATGGTTAATAGTTGTTTGCACTTCACTTTGGGATCAATCGGGAACAAATCAGGAATAACCGCCATTTTAAGGGTTGCGTACTATCTGACTCCGTCCCCCTCACCCTATTTAGGATTTGGGAATAGCGTCTATTTATTGTTGAGTATTAAGTGTTAACCACCTTGTTGATAAATATTGAGTAAATGGGCCTCCATCAGTGTTGAGATTTCTGATGAGCTGTGATTGATTCTTGAATCTTAATCGCTAGATATGTCGTATGTGGTGGTTTCTTTCAATACCTACTTTCATTGAAGTAGTTAATATCTTCAATTTTATATCAAAGATTTAATTTTTTATCATCTCGCCTAAGAACATTGTATTTGTAGTGCCCCCGGTATAGCTCAATTAGTTAATAGCTTGGGTGATAAGTCTCGCCTCTTCGCACGTCGTGGGTTTGAATTTGCATTGATTGAGTTTTGTGTTCTCATTTCTTAAATATGATCAACATACTATAGTAATGTTATGCTTTACTGGTGGGGATTGTGTTCACTACATTTCACACTCAACATTTAGGGGGTAATTCCCTTTTGTGGGCATGGTAACGAAGGGTGGGGGGTGGGGGTGCTCCTTGCTCTCGTTGGAGGGTATGGAGTAGAAGGAATAGGACTCCCTATTTACGTGCTTCACTCTCATATGTCTCAGTATAGATGGGGAAATTATGGAGCACAGATTTGCTCTTTTCATGGTTTGTTCCCTTTACTCTTGCCCTTTTACTATACCAGAAAATTCTCTTCTCCCATCAAATTCTTCTCCCCGCTTATTTTGAAGTGCAGCTAAATACTGCAGCGTTTCTGTTTCGTGCTTTCGGTTTTGAGAATAAGTGATTTGGACATATAGTCACATATTTATATCATTGTATGATGGCAGAACTATAGCAATGTGTGAAACTTAGCTTGGATTCCAACTTTTCTTAAGTGGTCTAATGGAAGTTTGTTCAACAAATGGAATGCAGGATTGGACACTGTAACAAGTGTAGCTTCCGTTCCGACATTCAAGCCATCAGACAATATCAAGCAATATAATGACTTTGCTGAGTTCATAGGTGATGGTAGAGCCAAAAACGCTCGCGCGATCTGGAACAAACCTCTCAAGACTCTGTACATCAGTGACTGTGGAGAACTGAAAGTGGCTAAGCCTACTCTTTCCCCAACTCTCCCTTAATCATCCTACATTTCATTATGATGCATGCTTCATAAAATTTGCACAGTTTCAAATTGGAGGATTTCTGCTGTAAAGTTGAGTATAGTATATGTAACTCATACTATGCTAATATGCATAAAAGAATGGTTGTAGTTTTGACCATATAACATTACATGCCCCAATACATTTGAAGAGCCTCTCGTTTAAGCGGGGAAAGGAGGTGTCCGAATTGACCGAACACTTAATTGACCTTATGAATATGGAAATAGTTCATCAAAGGATTTATGAAAATACATGTTTTGCAAATACTTCAATGATACTCTTTTGTAACAGGGACTCGCAACCGCTACTCATAGAATGCGTACTATATAGACCTCGGGTGACGTAATAACAATTCTCCTTATTATAAGTAGTAGTGCAATCATGTTGTACTAAGTTTTGATAGTTATTAATAAACAATTGTGATAGTGTATGATTGTTAAACGATTACCCACTTTAGCCTACAAATCTAATCTCTTAAACAAACTTTTGGGAGTCCTTCAAAGAAGACAATTACAATGGTTCCATCAGCTATAAAGTTAGTCAATTAATATTGTACAAGGTAGGATCCTACCACCTAAGTGTCAAATAATTGCTAAGCATCTATCCTTCTAATTTAATTTAGATTAATGACCACATGAACCTTCCGAGTTGAGACAAAACCAAAAATCTACCTTGGATGGTGGTGGACATCCTTTAAAATTGTAAATGAGTTATTTTTTCAATGATTATAAGGTTAGGTGCGGGATATTCCGTTATGACGGTTCCCTCAAAATTTAAATTGTTCAAAAATGTTTTTTAAATGTGGAAAGAATGGAAGATTCGTTAAGACTAAGACCTTACGAGATACCGACACACTGTAATCGCACCGTATTATAGGTTTTCAAATACTAATCATATAATATTGTCACAAATTTGGAAGGTTACACATTTTCGATGGAGTTTGATCCTTTCACAACTATAAGTAATTATTACCACTAGATCAAACATGTGTTGGCAAGATTATAAATGAGTCAAAACCTTTTCAATTCTGATTTGAACAATTGGACTTCAAAGTTAGATTGAGTTAAGGTTCACAAAGGTGAAGAAAATACATATCATTTGATTGGATGAAAATTTGAAATTCTCTAAATATCTTTCGTTATAAATTATAAAGAGATCGAATCTTTTTTCGCTATCATATAATTCAACATATCCAAATCTTCGTTTTAGCACAACAAAATTCATATGAAAAAAATTTGGTTCGAGTTTAAAATTAATTATCAAGCTTTTATTCAAAATTATCATCCTAATCGAATAGCCTAGTGGAAAAGGTTATTGCTAGTGACCAAATGGTCCTTATTCGAAACTCACCTCATCGCTAATTTACAAAAAGAAAAAAAAAAGATTATCATCCTAATCGTACCTAATAATAATGTCAAACCTAATTACAATAAATTAATTGGGATTGGATTAGGTAGGGTATAACCACCATTAAGCTATGGACAAGTATTTTCCCGTCGGAGTAACGGAAGGGCAAAGGGTGGACCAGCCCACGTCAATGGACATGGCTGGATTAATTGGGCGGTCAACTATCATTTAATATGTGTGCTAATATGTGTGGTAAAGATAGGGTTAAAAGACACGATTGATCACACATGTTTGCTTGTCGCGTCACTTTTTGATCACATATAATTTATTTTATCCCATTTGGTCACACATATTTACAAAAGTGGTCTTAGTTGCTACTGCAGTCAAAATTTAAGTTAGATTTGAAAAATTTATAATATGTGACGTTCATGAGAATGTCTTACGAGTTGGACAAATTTACAATGTCACATGTTTTACATTTCAAAATTTAACTGACATTATGCCGACAGTAGTAACTAATGTCATTTTTGTAAAGATGTGTGATCAAATGAAACAAAATGAAACATGTGTGATCAAAAGGTGACGCGGCAACAAACATGTATGACCAAACGTGCCTTTAACTCTTTGAGATATTACTTACTCCGTTTTTTGCAACATATTCTTTAGCAATAATCAACTTTATTAAGGATATGAAAAATATTACTCTTCTTCCCTCATTTAATTAGAGTCAATAATAAGATGAGCTCAAAACCAATATCTTGAAATGAAAATCTTTGTTCAAATGATATATGGAGTGTTGAAGTTGTCATTGATAAAAGCCTACTACTCTATCAAGGATAAATTAGGAAAGATGGTGAAAAAATCACATTGTTAATGTTAAACAATATGATAAACAAAAAACCTTAGCCTAAAATTACTTTAAGAAAAATAAGAAAAATGGAGGAAGTAGTTTTGTTTTGCTTTTTTTTTGCAAATTAGCGATGAAAGTATGAATAGAATAATATTACAAATAATAAATGTAGGCTCAGGCATAGCATAACTGATAAATAATTAAAGTGAAAAGTACCATTGTGAGAGCTAACTTTGTGTTTCGAAGTGGTAAACATGCAAACTATAGTCCCTGACCAGGCGAGGCACATCCGCAATTTACCTCCTCCGTATACTTCAGGTTAAAAGTGCGTAGGACTATTAATGTGACGGTTTCACACTTTACAAATGATAAATACATAAATGACTAACCAATGAAATTAGAATAAAATATGATACAAATTGTCTCCAACAAAATTTGAATTAAAGAGCTTCTCTTTTTAAAAGCTTGATCAAATACTACAACTTACCAGGGTATTAAATCGACAAAATATTTGTTGAAAACATGTTATTAGATGGCATGTGTAATATAAAATGAAAATATTAACATAACTGATAAAATCTTTTATTGTTCCTAATATACTTCATTAACTTATATTGTGGACATTAAGGACATTTATAATATAACCATGAACACATGATTTATAATTACATAAAATGAAAGTCATGACCAAAATAAGTAAAAGGAACATACAAAATACTTATCAACCAATAAATATTATATATATTATAATACAAAGTTTAAGGACACGTCTAGAGTGTGAGATAGGTATTAAATACATGTTATCTTTATATAAATAACTTAAATAACTAAATATTTTTTTAGCTTATAAAAAATTCCATAGCCTAAACGCTGATCCAAACACTTTTATTTTCTATTTCTTTTTAATTTAATAATAAAAAATATCTCATATTAAAATTCTAGATTCGACGCCATAAAATCGAACACCACATGACATTTATACATTTATGCCCATAGGGTCAATAATGGTAGAATTTGAATTGGGTTTATGTGTAGGGCCGACTTCCTTTTCTTAGTAGATGACAAAAGTGGGCATATCACGGCGCGTGCTTCTAAGGTGGTCCTCCTCGATGTGGTCCATGAAACTACAGCTTGACACGTGGATCCCTGTCCAAACTGGGAAAAGGAAAAGGAGGGGGTAAGGACCTGTTTGGTTCGGTGGTCCTCTATCTTATTTATTGCTCATTTCCACAACCAATCACTAAAATCTCCATGGTTAAGCATGTAACATAATTCGTACTAAAATCATTTACGAGTAGTTTTTATTTATTATAAAAAGTAGTTTGAAGTTGATTTTCGAACCCAACACCTTTTAGTCACTAATAAACTTTTTTTTATTATTAAATTTTTTGATTAACTCTCTAAAATCAACTAGTTAAACACTGTAAATATCATGATGATTAATAATGAATTTGTGACGGTAAGTTGATGAGGTCAATTATTATTTCTATCAATATCATTTGTTTAGTCTCTCTTGCCTAGTACTAATATAAAACCCTCATTACAAATTTAAATGATAAATTAAGAAAAGGGATTAATATATGAACATTTAATATGATCTAATAAATTTAATATAAATTCGTACAACCCGTATATAAACTCGATTTTTCAATGATTACAAGGACAAAATCAATAGGATAATTCATTATATTATTTACATTGATAATTCTATGATCTTAACTACAATTAAGCTTTTATATATAAATGACATCAAATATAATACTCCCTCCGTCCCTAAAAGATTGTCACATTTTGACTTTTGGTGGTCAACAAAACACGATTTAAAACATAAATATCTATTATTCTACATGCGAAAAGATTATAAAAAGTTAATATTTCAAAAATATATATTGAGACGAATCTAACAAGGTCTCACAAGACCATATTATTTCTTATCGTTTAATGGGAATTCATGATCTAATTTTGTAATGTTTGACTACCAAAAGTCAAAATGTGACAATCTTTTAGGGACGGAGGGAGTATAAACCACGTTGTATGTTTTGACATATTCAATATAAATGCTCGGACGTATTTAATATGCTACAGTCTTCCCTCAATATTTTACAAAATAGAAAACAAAAAAACAGCAGGAGGCAGAAGCATCAACAGTTTGAAGGTTTAGAGCATGAAAATGGCAGCTTACTTTAGGGTGGTCCTTGTTTCTAGTGTCTAGACTTTTGTAGTAAATAGCTCAACACAGGCATAGATATTCTACAATATACTGCACAGTTTATTTCATTTTCACATACACACTATGCTAAATAAATCAATATATTTAATATGAATTCATTGACCTATATATATATAGACATAGTAATAGGAAACTGTTTTGTATAGTTGTAAATTGTAATAATATTAAAGCAAGCAAACCCATCATCATCAATCATCTCTCTTTTCCATTTTCTTCATAAAAATTCAGTTTTGATTTTTCATTTTCTTGTTAAAGATTGAATTTTTATGGCTTTTCAAGACCACCACCACCACCCCCTCCACACCCTCCTACCCCAAGCTTCCTCCCCCCCTCCACCACCACCCACCTGGCTGAGCTCCTCCCTCTTCCCCCACCAGACTTCCAACAATACCCCTGAGTCACCTACTTCCTCCCAGTGGGTCCAACGTGGTAATAATATTAGTAGTAGTGGAGGGGGTGGTGGTGAAGATACCAATATGCTCAATATTTGTAATGATTGGGAGAAGGATAAGTGTAAGGCTGATATTTTGAACCATCCATTGTATGATCAATTGCTGGCTGCCCACGTGGCTTGTTTGAGGATTGCTACACCAGTTGATCAGTTGCCTAGGATTGATGCTCAGTTAGCTCAGTCCCAGAATGTTGTCTCAAAGTACTCTGCTGCTGCTCAAGGTCAACAACATCCTCTTGATGATAAAGACCTTGACCACTTCATGGTAATCTTCGAATTCTCCACTTTTTACATTGTTTATGTGTCTAGCAATTATAGTTACAGATGGACGTAGAGGTATAACTACACCGGAAGGTAGTTCGTTGACTATATCGAAGTAACTAGAGTTCATGAGGTTATTACGGATGACCCAACGTAGGCTGATTTGGGAGGTTGTATTCATATAGCCGACCCCACTTATGGGAAAATGATTGGGTTGGTTTGGTTCGGTTTATGTGTTCGTATATTTAATATTCTGGGTTAAGATAAAGTTTAGATTTTGGGTGTAAATGTTCAGTTTTTAGATGTTATTGCATCCTGATCAGATGATACAAGTAGCAGAGTTTTTTAGAATTGTGTATGCTGTTTATTTATTATTAATGTTTGTCTTGTTGGTGTTTATATATTATTTTGATTTGGAAAGTTGGATTATTTTAATACTATGTTGGGGGTGGTGGAGAGGGGTGTTAAGGGATAACAATTGAAGACCTTCCTTTTGGTTTCTAGTGATATATTAGGCTTAGTTTTATTTACTTTGATATTGTTGATGAATTTTGGAAAAGCCGGCCTTTTGTTGTTTTGAGTGTATTCGGAGAACTGGACGATTAATCGATTAAATATTGTATGATTGGTTGTAGGGTTAAATTTTGGGACAACGACAGGGTACTAAATGAGTTTTAGTTTTCATGACTGTTTTCCATGATTATAAGATTTTAAACTAATACCCTGTTGATGATTGTTTGAGTTGTTAGGTTAGTTTAATCTTCTTTCACATTGTAAATACATTTCTACCAAAGCCAGCTTTTATTGTTGTTTCGAGTGTATTGGACGCTTTGGTGATGATATGTTTGGTAGGAATATTTTAAGCTTGATTAGAGAAAGTTATCTATTAGTATCTGAAAACTAGACAATAATTGGTTATTGGTGTATGATTGGTTTGCCAACTTAGGGGGTTGTTTGTTTTAGTTCAAGAGTTGAATTTGGGGAGCTGCACAGGGTACATGAATGACTTATGTCTTCAAGATTAGTTGGTCTTGTAGTTGTTGCCCATGATTATGAACTTCTATACCAATACGTTGTTGATTGTTTGAGCTGGTATGCACAGGCCATAGCTTTTCTATAGTAGGAAGATTTAAATTCTCTCGATTACCTTTAGTACTCAATTTGCTAAAACATCATTATTCCATGTAATTCATGAATTTGTCAATTAAGTAAAAAGAAAATACCTTTAATGTAACTTTCAGCATGCACTCGAGGAAGATGTGAACACAAAATTTCCAACAAGACGAGTGCGTGTTGACTGTTTCCCAAATGTATAGTAACTACGTGTAAAGTCAAATTATACACTTCCAAAATTGTAGACGTTGTAGTTAATTAGCTTTTATTGTGAAGTATAATTCAATTTAGGTTCTTAGTCTCTGCTCGCTTATCAATGTTGGATGTTTGGACAGGGACGGGCGTCTTGTTCTTCTTTTTTCTTTGTTTTCTCTTCCGACCAGGGAGGGGGGGGGGGGTTGCTTTGTTTGTTTCATAGAAGTTGACAATTAATGTAGATTCCAATGTACGAACATGTCCTCGTTCTTTCGTTGAGTATTTTTGTAGTTGATTCCCTTGGGAATATAAACAGGTTAATTTCATGATAGCATATTAGCAAATGGGATATCTCATTGTCATATCAGAACAGGAATCATGGTATTTAAAGAAAGTCGAAAATTATACCTAACTTAGTGCTATAAAGAATCTTTTTGTTTAAGGGATACTTCCCTACCTGTTTGAAGTTGTCTTTCTTTGAATACATTATACCTTTTTGGTTCCTGAATGACAAACTCTACATGATTCACAGTACTTGAGAGGACTTTCCAGTTGTAACGGAGATTGGCATGATATTATTGAACATGCAACATATGCCTACATGTAATCCGATTAACTTCTGATCTAGACCTATTTCGTTCCTGATGCAAAACCTGTTCACCATAAATTTCAAGAGGAACACTATTAATGTTCCTCTTGTCTATAACTCACAACATATTGATGAGATAATCTATTTTTATTGTCAAAAGAATGAGAAGGGTCTTGTCTGTAGTAACCTATGCAACATTTACAGTTCTCTTTACCTAGAAAACTCTTGTAGTGTTCTATTTCCCAAACCTATCACCTATGATGTCATTGAAGCTTTTGCATGTATTGAACTAATGCATTCCTAGCTATTATCTGTTGATGATATCTGCCGAGAATATCTAATGAGGAATTTTTCTTGTTTTCATGTTATTTGTTAATTTCTGCTTAAAAGTTGTATCTTGTATCTCAACGTTTTTTTAAGAATTCGTATTTTGACTGGCAATTTGTCATAAGAATTCAATGTTTTTCTTTCCAATTTCTTGATTGTGGTAGAACAGTTAAAATGATTTCTCTTTATGCCATTTGGAAAACATGAGATTATTGCGCCTCCTATCTGCATAATGTGTTTGACTTTTTTCCATTTTCCTATTTATGTTAGACCCATTATGTTCTCTTGCTTTCATCCTTCAAAGAACAACTACAGCAGCATGTCCGTGTTCATGCAATGGAAGCTGTCATGGCTTGTTGGGAGCTAGAACAATCACTACAGAGTTTAACAGGTAAGTTGCGAAAGATGCTCTACTTCCATGGCTGAAGTTTTGAATTGTCGAACAAAAAGATTTTGAATTGTATGATGCTGCTCCCTGGTTGGAACCAAGGGTATGAAAAATAAAACTCAATTCGACCTTATTCTGTAGCATTACTGTATTATAATAGAATCAACCTGGCACCACCAGAGGTAGTTCTCATATAAAGTGATGACATCAATTATGACTTGATTCACTTCTAATCTCCTTACCTGCCACTCCTTGTACAATACATTGACGTTCTTGCCATTGAAACCTTTACTATTGAACACTCTTTTTGTTGAATGAAATACCATGTCTGCAACTATAATTACATGTTTGTCCTCTTGTTTTGATGAAATTCTCTTGGCTGCATTTTCGATTAGTCATGCATCCCTTAACTCGAATATCACTTATTTATTTAAACTCATGGTGTAATTTGTTAACAAGACCTTGCATGTGCCTTTTATTTTTCGTTTGCCATCCAGTTGAAACAATATGAGTATTCTAGCACTGATATTTCATTATGGTGGCGTGAATAGGGGTAGCACCAGGTGAAGGCACAGGTGCTACAATGTCCGATGATGAAGACGACCATGCAGATAGTGACTCTAACTTCTTTGATGGAAATATGGACGCCACAGATGCCATGGGCTTTGGTATGCCTACTGAAAGTGAAAGGTCCTTGATGGAGCGTGTGAGGCAAGAACTTAAACATGAGCTAAAACAGGTACAACTCAACACAAAAATGCAGTATACAGACATGATCTTAAAAAGATGAGTATTATTTTGATTCAATCATCAAATATTTGCCTTTCCGATATCAAGGGTTACAAAGAGAAGATCGTTGATATCAGAGAAGAAATTTTGAGGAAACGAAGAGCTGGAAAGTTGCCTGGTGATACGACCTCTGTACTTAAGGCTTGGTGGCAATCACACTCCAAGTGGCCATATCCAACAGTGAGCATTATGATCTAATTTGAAGAGCTAGTCAACTTGAAAACAATTCATAGTATATTTATTTTCAGAGGTTCATTTTACTTTCTTCTTTTAGGAGGAAGATAAGGCAAGACTAGTGCAAGAGACTGGCTTGCAACTAAAACAGATAAATAATTGGTTCATCAACCAAAGGAAAAGGAATTGGCATAGTAATGCTTCTACGTCTTCCTCTACAAAAAGCAAACGCAAAAGGTGAGCTTGCTGAAGTTTTCTTTAAAAACCGAATTACATCATCATCATGGCTAGTTTCAAACTTTTACTTTGGGGAAGTAGTGCAGGTGAAAAAACCATCAGCTAGCTCGTCATGCAAATAGAAACATTCCAGAAACATATGCGTGTAATTTAGTTTATCAAACTAGTAGTCTTCAGCAGTCGCCACTCTACAGGACGATTAAATTTGGTCTAGTAAAGAAACCTGACTTGTTAAGCCGATACAGAGAACTTGACTCAACGGTGCTTCACGGGTTGTGTATAATGTTTTTACTATTCTGTTTATTTGAGTTCATCTAGAGTAGCATCTAAGATGATTCTCACTTTTGTTTGTACACCATATTTTGATCCCTAAAAGTTGCTGTATAACATTATCTGTTTTACCTTATTGTATTTAGTGGAGAATGGTTGTATAACAACTCCTCGTTTAGATTCTGTCAACGCACATTTGATTACTAGCAAGTATCCTCGTAACAGAACGAAGCCTTATTATCTCATGTTTTGTTAAGACGACCGTGCATGAGCCGAGCTAGATCAAGCAACTTGTTTAGTAGGTCTCGCAGGAGGCGAGGTACAAACTCGAGCTTGGCTAGTGGTTCAAACTTGGGAGGGGTACTAAATTAGGCCAGTTTACATAAGTAGGCAGGAGAATTAAATGTGGGCCAAGACTACTGTTGAAACAATAATGGTCAACCTAAACCGAGACTAGATTGCTTATTATTCTATAATTAGTTAGAATTGGTTTTATACAGGCGTTTATTTAGTAATTTTAATTATAAAATACTCCCTCCGGTTGTTAAGTTGTCAACCCTAGCAAAAAAAAAATGTTATGAAATATTCAATGCGGTATTCGATATGTTTGTCCTTTAAGTCGTTATTTAATGAGTAATGATTTTATAACAACAAATTCACTAAATTTTTCTTGTGTTTATTCGTAATTAGCAGATATAAACGTAAAATGTTACTGAGTATTCATTATTAATTGATTTTTAATTAATGCGAAAATAACTAGAATCGCAATTAAAAAAGTTGGAGGGATTAGTTTTTTTAATAGAACATGCTTACTTATCTTAATGCGAGTACGTCACATATCATTATATCATTAGCTGGCTTAGATGTTGACACCTTGACAATAAATTAACAAATATCTAATAAATTTAATATTGTTTTTAAGCATCGTTATTAGGAGTACAAAAAAAAATTACCCTGTATTGATGATGATAGCATCTGGTCAATAATGGACTAACCTATTATCAAAGTCTAACATCATTAAGAATTGGCTATCGAATATAAAAATATCTACAAAATTTTTGTTGAATCAATCACCTAAAGATTTAGTCCTTCAATAATCTTTATTTTCACTAACAAAAACACATTTCAATATGGACGTTGTCAGATTTTTTGTTTTGTTTTGCGATAATTATGTCAACAAGTTTCAATACCTCTTAAAATCAACAATCAACCACTGATCATGCCTTTCAAGTTATATATTGTTTTTTACCACACCGTTTTACAAAAGACTTTACCGTAATATTCCTCTAATTTCATTCATTCAGTAATGGATAGAAAGATTGAAATTGGGGTTCACGAAGATGGAGGAACGGGATCAAAAAAAGAAGGTTCAAAACAGAGAAAGATTTTATCACTTTACATAATAAATACTTGATCATTACTACTCAAAAACAATACATGCAACAATCCAATTACACATATATATACATGTATATAATATATATAACAATATTATATGATTATATTACAAGGTAGTTGTTCTTTGAGCAGGAGCAAACCTTGATGAAAAATCAAGCAGCATACCATCATCTTCCTCACCAACACCATCATCAAAATTACTTTGATAACTTTGAGGATCATATTGAAATTCACACTTATTTTTCTTGCTTCCAAAATGTTTTCCCATTTTTCTTACCAAATTCTTCCACTTAGGCCCTGCAATAACCTCAGATGTTTCCTTCAAATTCTTCAGTTTCTTCACTACCCATGTTTCTTGTTGCTTCTTCCAACCAAACCAAAATATGTTGAAACATCCACAGTTGTTTGATGAAGTTGTCTCTTCATCATGATTGTTCAAAGGGGTGCTTTCTTCATCAACATTTGATATTGGAGTATAAGTTTTCATGGAGATTTTTGTTTCTCTTCTTTTTTTGTAATAAAATATGTAGTTTTTGATTGGATGAATTTGATTTTTGGAGTTTATTTATATTGTGCTTTGTTTATCGTGTCCGTGTTTGTAAATGAATATTCGGACGTGTTTTGGAAGAGTCAACAACAAGAAAGACGGCAGTAATAACTAAGAAAGGGGAAATTCTGATGTCATGATTTCGCAACTTGCAATAACATGATAAAAACGAGGAAGTTACGTCTGACTTAAACTTGGAGACGAAAGTCTTCTTTCGTTTGAATGTTATATTTATACAATAACACGACAAATCTCGTTAAAAGTTATGAAACCGAAGAATGCCTTGATGAGTGATGACCACTTGTACAAGTTCATTTGTTATTCATCGTCCATCGCACATAGATGATTCACTAATAGATCGAGAAATGATATCGATATTCCATCCAAGTTGAGCCACATCCCAATCACAATTTGGTAGTATATTCTTTAGATTAATAAGACTTTTATACGCGTCAATGGATATCAAACATAATGATGATTAGACATCAAATTCAACAAGAAAATATATGTATTACTAATGAATACCAATACACAAGCATTATCGACAACACAAATATCAGAGAAGGTGCTATTATCTGTCGCTCTTCTCGCTCCGGCTACCTATGAGATTTATCGAACAAAGCTTCTTGCTACGTGGAAACGTAGAAGTGCAGAAGTGGAACAGCTAGTAAAAATGAATGGAAATTATTAAGTACCAACTACATTTATAGACATGGGCATTTTTTTCATTGTTGTCGCTCTTTAGTGTGTGTCACCATCTAACTGCATTGCCAATATCAACTTTTAGCTTAAGGATTAGATTGTTGCTGCATTTGTCCCTTTGAAGAAATTGCAGAGGCCATCGTCCGAAGATCGTTTGCTATCTCGGTGAAGTTAGGTCTTGCTGGTGGATCTGACGACCAACACCTCTCCATTAGTGATCTCCAATCTTGATCACAGGATTCCGGGATAGGGGGCCTCAGTGTGTTGCTCACTATGCCACCTGATTAAGAATACACTTCAACCAGTATCTACGCTGACATAGTAAAATACCAGTATGCTATAGTAGTTTTGAGGTGTTACCGATGATAGCTCCATAGTGCAAATCTGTGTAAGGTTCTTCACCGGTAAGAAGTTCCCACAATACAATTCCAAATGAATAGACATCAACCTGGGAAGGCGACCAAAATATCAGTCGTTGCTTGGCAACCACAAATCGTATATACTATGTAGTAACTTAACATAATTCGAAGAACAGTGAAAAGTAAAACCTTCTCAGAGACAAGGCTACTGCTTCCATTGAGCAGCTCAGGTGCCATCCACGGAAGTGTTCCCCTCACCCCTCCCGAGATAAGGGTTTTACATTTGACCTTAGATAGTCCTAGATCACCAACCTAACAAGAACAGAAGAACAATAAACATTATCAACGACAGCATGTAACGAGTTATTAAATTGCAGTGTCACAACAAGTTGTTCAGTACCATATACAAGAAGATAGTTCACAAGTCACAAACCTTACAAATAGGACGATGTGGATCCCTTAAATTAACCAACAAGTTGTCGCTTTTGAGGTCGAAATGTACAATGTTCTTTCCATGTAAATATTCCATTCCAAATGCAACATCCATGGCAATTAACAAGCGCTTGCGCTTATCAAGATTCCTGAAAACAATATTGTGCTTCAATGTTATCAAGCAAGCGACTTGAGTTAAAGTAGCAGAAAAAAGAACTTGTCACTAGTCATCACTATGTGCAACATTTCCCAAAAATGCATCCATATTGCAAAACTGATTTTATTAAGATAGTAATAATGAAGACAAGTAAAGAGGGAAAAAAGAGAAAAAAACATCACTTTTTCCGTCTCATCATGAGACTACCACTTTTTTAGATTCACGTTTTGCTCTGAGACGTAATGACCCTGTTTAGCAAATAATGACAAGTAAATAGCACATCAACAGCGTCATGTTTCCACAAATTTTCCACTCAAGTCAAATTACCCCATTTTTCTTACATTAAACGAAGACAAATAATTCTGTTTTATATTAATTTCTCGAGTCCTTGACATAGAGATCGACTATTTTGATAGGAACATTCTGCAATGCTAAATTACAAACATAATATATCTGGAGAATCTGATAACCACTTGTACCTTTCTTTCTTCTGCAATGCTGTTCGAAGAGACCCATTTACCATGAATTCAGTCACAGTTGCAACTGATCCTCCTGGCCCATCAATCACAACACCATAGAAAGCCACCACATTTGGATGGTGCAAGTCGGCAAGCTTAATTGCCTCACTCCAGAAGTCATCTCTCTAATGTATATAAACACAACACTCAACCTAATCAATCATACAAGTTTATAAGTATATAGCTACTATTGCAGAGTTAAAGACACGCACCATGCGATCCTGCTCAGAGGGCTTGCCAGTAAAACATCTTTCATTTATTCGTTTTATAGCAACATCTGTACCCCTCCACTTACCATGATAAACAGTACCAAAGGTACCAGAACCCAATTCCCGCAACTCCTCAAGGTCGGTATTTTTAATGATCTGAAAATAAAGAGGATTGTTAAGATACCTTACAGTTGCATGCTAATTTCTGATCTAATACTGATTTTATGAAACACAATATGCTAAACCTGTAGGCGACCAATGTCTTCAGATAAAGGAGACGAAATGATCTTTTTCTCTGACATTGTTGCTTCAACTTCCTGGAGAAACTCGATTGTAGAGAGTTGCGATAAAAGAAAGAAATACGCAAGCAATAACATACTGTAATCTCATGAATAAAAAATATTGAATGTGAAGTCAGAGACACCTCAAAATGATCTTGATTTTCCATATTCATGTCGGTGTTCCCCTGGCTTTCTGCAGGGGACTGGAAAACAGATGCAGCAACACCTTCAGCTACGGCCTTAAGTTCTTGTTTTATAGATTCTTCTGAACCTGAAACAGGGTATGGAGATGGAAACGGACATTCCCGAAATATGACAATTGAATATTAAATATAAGATACTTCCTCATAGTCATACTATAATTCATTTAATTTAAATTAATGTTTTTTACTATATAAGTTGCTATAGCTGTTTTGTCCATCTTTACATTATGAATTGCTATTTAGCGGGATTAGGCTTGGTTTGGTTTGATTTTTTACATTACTACATTAGCAATGCTATTTCATGGCGAAATATTCCAATTTACTAGGCATAATTTGTAACAACAAAAGATAAAAACACATCCCATCTTTTTAGGATTAGTTAGTTGGCATAAAAGATAAAGTAGGAAACTGGATCATGGATTTATTAGGATTTAGGAGTCAGTAAGGTAATTTTGGTCATTTTTAAAACTACCTTAACTTTGATGGAAAATCTAAGTAACCTATAGAATGGATTGGAGGGAGTAATAGAGGATAAAGTAGAAACTGACCTTTGTTTAATTGCACGTTCTCTGAGTTAACATCTGCATTTACATTAGCAGGCACTGGGTTAATGCCATCCTCAAGACACCTCTCAGTAACGAATGTCCCACAATTGCTTAGTGGAATATCATTTCCATCTGCAGGAACTCTTGTATCGAAAGCCTCCTTTTTTAGTTGAATTAGTTTAGGCCTCGGGGGTGGCAAATGAGTATCCTGCTGAAAATTCCAAGGGTCCTGATGACTGAACAAAGAGTTTGAACTATAGTCTCCTGCGCCATATGGTTGAGGTTGGGAAGAAGCTGAATTCATAAAACATAAAAGATCAGCAAGAAAGAAAGAGAACCTTAAATGGAGGGGCCATGGCCATGCCACTCGTCCATATCCAGAATGATTAAAGGTCCATAAATTGCATCAATACTAAATAGCTAAGGTACCTGAATTGATTTCTTCATGGAGGGCATTCCTGTAAGGCTTTACATGAGAATGTATGCAAGGATTACTGATGAGCGGAGGTTGTGTCAGTTGACTCACTTCATGAGATTCAGTTGAACGTACATTATGTGAATAAGGAGATTCATTAGCAGAGACAGGCAGAATCTCCATTTGCTTGAGTTGATTTCCACCATGGGCTGTTTGATCTTTAATATTGTTGTTCCATGATGTTTCTCCATCTATAATCCTTGGCAATCTGTTCTCCTGGACATCTTCCCTCTTCAAACTATCTGCAGATAGTTTGTTCTGTTCATTATTTAAAAACATTTCAGAAGGGCGAATCTGGAGATTTGCCATCCCTCTTTCCATTAGAATCTGATTATCATATGCAGCATAGGAGTCCTGATTATCAACTTTAGGAACCATGACTGAAACGTTACTATAGTAGTGGTTTGGTTGTTCACAGGATTGATTATCTGAAAGCGATGAAGACATAGCCCCGGTTATAGTATGATCTTCACTAACTGGTCCGCTAGACACGGCATCCTGCCTAAATTGGTACTGCATGGGGAAACCTATTGGCAGACCATCATTATCTTCATACGTTTGAGGTATAGCAGCTGTAACCATCCCAACCGAAGATTCTAAGCCCCCAGTCGGCCTTAATGCACCCTGAGGGATCAGTTGTTCAGAATTCCCTTCCTTGCGGGAAACATCAATGAAGTTTCCCTCGAAGTCTTGAGCAACTCTCATCATCTCTGCCTGCGTTTTTTCAACTTGAGGTAATTGAGCAGCAGTCCCCAGTTGTCCAACTGTTGTTTCTCCATGGTCTCGTATTGTAACACTCTCCTCTGGTCGCCCTTTACCATCCAGCTGGAGGCTATAATGGCCTGTCTTTAGCTCAGACATATTGCTGGAAGGGATGTGCTTCTGGTCCTGAGCAATTGTATCTGAGTGTGCATGTGGTAAAGCTTTCTGACACAGACTACAGTCTTCAAATCTAGTAACATTATGAGAAACTGCACCTTGCTGGTTTTGTATCCAACCTTCGGAAAAGCCAACCTGGTCTTGGTGTGGAACCTGATGCCACTCATATCCACCTCCATATACTTGAGGTGAGAACTGACCCTGATAATGGTTGTAAGCCACAGGAAGATGGACAACCTGCTGTCCTGATGTGTTTTCAACCTGCTGGAATTGGTGTGGTTGCATAACTGCAGAGAACATATTCTGATTCACACTCACATGGGAAGAAGGGGGCATCGTCACGTGTACTGTAGGAATAAACGGCCGAGGAGAGACACCTGGAGCAATTTGCCTCTGTTGCATGACAGGAGAAACAGTTCTCATTACTTGTGTAGGATATCCCAGATGTGAAGGATAATGGAAATATTCTGTCCGGGTCATTGTTTCTTGGGGAGAATCTCCATAAGAATGCACATTTGGTGAAGAGACTGGAAAAGTCATTACATGCTGTTGCATTTCTATACCATGAGTGTGGGGCCCAATCAATGGTGCAGATCTCTCTATCTCATGATCCATAGGAATAGGTATGGTTGGGTGAGGTCCAGACATAGCTGGAATGCCCACTGCACCCACTGAACTGTCTATATGGATGCCTTGTTCAAGACAAACAATTTTTGGAGTAGCTTCTTGCGAATGAATAGAACTCTCCTTAGATGATGGGTCACCAGTAGATGGAGGTCCGTTAATCTCCCCACGACCTTGCCCACAGCTATTAATCGCATCAGCCCCACCGAAATCAGAGCTTTCAGTACTTCCCTTTCTTGTGGTACCACCAACACCAATTCCCTCCAAAAGTCCATTCACTGCCTCAAAATACTTTTGATGGCTATCACGCACATCTGGGAAATGAGCCATACCAGAAGAATCCACCTCAGAAGCAGAAAACAAAAATACCCTTATTTTTGCTGATCCATCTGACGACCTCTCACACAACTTCTCATATTCCTCCATCATATTGTCGAGATCATCGGGACAAGAAACCGAAATAAGAGCATCAAGATCCTCATCTGGTAACTGATACTTAATTACTACAATTTCTCCACTTACATTTACCATCTTTCGAATCAGTTCATTAAAACCTACATCTCTCCTAACACTAATTATTTTCGTTTGCCCTCCAACATATCTTAGTGCACTGTCACTAGGCCTAGGCAATATTTTCCCACCAAAACTACACAAGAACTTCACCTTCCTAGCTGATGCTGAGTCATCACCGGCCCCACCATCACTAGCCTGCTCTGAAGTATTACTACGTCCCCCAAAACTATTCATATGCCTAATTTCTTTGTCATCATTGACCAAGCCAGCATTCACAACACACATCCGAGGCTGAGAAGGTGGGGCCACCTGA
Organism: Echium plantagineum; assembly: GCA_003412495.2. Classification (NCBI taxonomy): domain Eukaryota; kingdom Viridiplantae; phylum Streptophyta; class Magnoliopsida; order Boraginales; family Boraginaceae; genus Echium; species Echium plantagineum. The sequence goes on along the minus strand of CM016567.1, from coordinate 12,852,560 downwards.
TGAGCCCACCCCGTTGTACCACGGGCAGGCATACCATTACTATATCCTACACCTACCACCCCATAATCGGCCATTGGGTAATAAACAGCTGGCATGGTCCCCTGACCACCATCCCTAGGCAGCCCCGAGGCAAAGAACCCCCCCTCAACAGGCCTTGCGGACGAGGCACCGGGGGTAATGCGGGTCTCCTCAGCAACAGTTCTCACAACATTAATAGGACGCAACTCATTCGGAACTGTATTCTGATCAAAAGCCATTATTTTTTCTCTCTATACACTCCCTTCGCAGCTAAAAATCAAATCTTGACACAAGAAACAAGAACCTTAACTCTCAATTACTAGGGTTTACCAGCACATATCCAGCTGCAAATTACACAACAAAACAAACCAAATTCAAAACTAACATAAACCCCAATAAAACAAACAAGATAAAAAAAACACACAAAATTTAAATGGAATCTGGACAAAATAACAATTTAAGAAACAATATAAAATGGGGTAAAGAAATAAAAAGAGAGATAAAGATTGGATTTTGATGAGTACCCAGATGCAGAAACAGGGAGAGGGTGAGGAAGACGGAAGCTGCAATGAATTTGACCACAAAACAAACCAAACCGACTTAACTCTCTCTCTCTCTCTCTCTCTCTCTCTCTCTCTCTCTCTCTCTCTGCGTATTTGATGATGTTTATCAGTAGAAATGTGGGAGTATTTTGAAGGCAGAGTATGCGGAAGTATCACATTGCAATTAATAGAAAAGAATAAATTTTGGGTGGGAGATTTTGTGGGGGGAAAGACTGCGCACACACAGGGGTCGCTATCGAATTGGGATTCGATTTTTGGATGAGAGTGATGACACTGATGGATTCATTGGGGTGGGGGTAGGGGTAGGGGTGGGGTGGGGTGGGGATGGGCTTAAGGACAATTCTGTCAAATCAAATGCTCCCTATTATCGAAGTGAGTTAAATAAATACAGGTCAACTGTTTTCGTGTATTGAATCATTTACTTAATTAATCTCGTAAATTCTTAATATTTTGTTGTAATGAAATTAATCGGATAGTCTAGAGGAAAAGACTCTTACTAATGACTAGAAGGTCCTGAGTTCGAAACTCATATTTATCGCTAATTTACAAAAAGAAAATATTTTGATGTAATGTATGTCCAACTATTTTTGAATATATTTTTGCTTTGTCCTCAATTTGTGATCATCCCATATTACGATTGTTGGACGTGATGTTGTTATATGATCATACCATTTTAAGAAATTGTTTATTAGTTTTTTCTCTATTGGATGAACAAGTAATTATTTTCTATTATGCATTTACATATATATTTCATTAAAAGTCTCTGAATAACTCCTCAATTTAAACAACCTTAGTTTCTTATAAATTGCTTCACTTTTAATTATGTCTTGGAGTAGCTCCATACAATTTAATATTTCCATCTCTATAACTAAACATTACAAACAACTATCTTATTATAAAAAAAAATAATGTCAAATATCAACTATCCTTGGGACAAAAAAAATAATTGTAAATATTAATTATTTTGAGACAGAAGAATATTTATAATATTTACTCATGGTATTTTATTTACCTTTTCATTCTCAGAATTATAGTTTGCCAATTGAAGATTATCACGGTTTGGTATTTGATATAAGTTATTGTAAGAATATTGTGGAATTGATCTTTGTATTATTAAATAATGATATGTATTTATACAGAAAGATACTTACTACTATGGGTTAATACAGTCAACTAATGAGTAATGATCATTAATATTAATAATGATCACTAATGTTATATGGTCAACTAATGAGTAATGGTCACTAATACTAATAAATATACAACTAATGATGTAATAATAAGGGTTTATGGGCTAAAGTTACTTGCCCATTAGCCTAACACCGAGAAATTTGACTAAATAATCAAAGTCAACTAAGTGCTACTATTAAACAAAATAACCACTTCTATTTTTTCTTTGCCTAAATAACCACTACCCACATGAAATTACTAAAATATTCTTTTTAATTTATTCAATATTTTTTTCCTAAGTTCAAAAACTCTATCCAACTAAAATAAGTCTCATGTTAACTACGTCAAAATCAGCATAAACAACCAACAAGTAGAGAAAAATGTTGGATACAATGAAAAAACGCATAATTACAATAAATTAAAACATAAAAATCAGATAAATACAAAAAATTAACCAAAATAATGCCTAAATACAGAAAATTAATATAAAAACGAAAAAGACTTACATTCGCTTGCTTTATATTCAAAAACTTCAATTTTGATGCTATGGAGAAGGTATGATGATTTGATTTTAGAGAGAATTTGAAAAGGTTTAAAGTTTTAGAGAGAGATGGAGAAAAATTTGAAAATTGAAACAATGGGGAATAGGAAGGGAATTGAGCCTTTTCATGTTTTGATATAAGACAAAGGGTAAATTAGTATTTTCTGATGGAGTTTGGTTATTTAGACAAAGAAAAACCAAAAGTGGTTATTTTGTTGTTCATTTCATTGACTTTGGTTATTTAGCCAAATTTATCGCCTAACACCCTCCCTCAAACTCATGGGCATGCAAGAATATTGTGAAATCGTTCTCTGTATTATTAAATAATGATACATATTTATACAGAGAGATGTCTACCACTACAGGCGAATACAGTCAACTAATGAGTAATGATCATTAATGCTAATAATGGCCACTAATGCTAATAATTGTTGTTAATGTCAACTAATGAGTAATGATCACTAATGCTAATAAATATACAAGTAATGTGTAATAATTCTAATACGAACTTATGGGCTAAGATTACTTGCCCATTAGGCTAACAGTTATATATTGAGTTAATCGGATAGTCTAATAAAAAAAATTATAATTAGCGATTAGAAGACCTTAAATTCGAGACTCGCTCGGTCTCATCGGTGATTATTACAAAGAAAAAAAACATATATAGGTCATACGTTAGAAAGTGCTAATTAATTAGTTTGTTATACTTCCAACTTATTGATCAATCTTTATGTTAATAACTAAATTCATTCAAAAAGTTAAAAATGTGTTTGATGATATTTATCGAGTCTAGTAAGACAAATGTAAAATTTAGTAAAGTATTTATGTTTGAGTATTATTATATTGTATGTACGTGTAACTATGTGTAAGAGTGGACATACACGTTGATAAGTGCATGCAATATTGACTCAAAGTCAGCACCTGAAAATTTGGTATGGCCAAGATCACGACAATTTTGACTCTAGATTTTCCATGTCCCACTATTTGTAAAATAAATAGTTTGGACGGTTATGTTTCTAAAAGATAAAGTAAAAAATGGATTAGGAAAATATTATTTGACAATTATGTGTCTCAAAAGATGTAACCAAAATAAATTATTTCCAAATCTAACTTTTCTTTTGACCTAAAAATTAAACAAATTAAAGCCCATGTTAGTGGTAATTTTTTTGTAATTCTCATGTTTTGACGTTTTGATAACTACGTTAGAAAACAGAAATAAGGAGTATTACGGAGTATTTTATTTTAGAGTAAATGGCTTCATCGATCACTCACGTTTGTTAAAAAACACTAGTCGATCATCCTAGTATGACTTTGTATACTTTCGATCACTCATGTTTGGTATTGTGTATACTTTTGGTCACTCACGCATTTTTTTGGTACAACTTGTGATTTTTCGAAATTTTTTAACATCTTAGTAAGGGTATTTTTGCCATTTCACTCTGGATTTGTATACTTTCGATCACTCATGATGAGTGTTAGTTGATGTTAATGACAAAGACATGGTGAAATGACAAAAATACCCTTACTAAAATGTTAAAATTTTCGAAAAATCACGAGTTTTACCAAAAAAATGTGTGAGTGACCAAAAGTATACACAATACCCAACATGAGTGATCGAAAGTACATAAAGTCATACTAGGGTGATCGACTAGTGTTTTTTAGCAAACGTGAGTGATCGATGAAGTCATTTGCTCTTTATTTTATTATTTTAAAAAGTACTCCGTATTCTTCATCCCTAAATAATTGAGGTGAGATTCGAACCCATGATCTTTTGGTCACTAGCGAGAGCCTTTTTCACTAGACTATTCGATTAACTCCTTAATTTCATATTAATAATGCCAATATATAAGCTTAATTACCTAATCATACAATTTCCCACACGTAAATAATTGTCTTCGTTACGTTGCTATTAATATATGCATAGCCTTAGCTAGCTTGTTTGGTTATATCTAATATTTCACCATTTCTTTCTCCATCTAGTGGAGCAAGTATGTATACATTTCACTTTCAGAAGTTGCCAAACTATATTAGGTTAGCTATCTACCATATTTATGTAAAGAGGGAATTGAAATAATTATTCTTTCTGTCTAGATCATTTATAACACAAGTAGGTCAAATATTATTAATCATGTTTTCCAAAAATTTCATTTTGATCGTCTTATTTATTAACTTAAACTATTTCTGATCAATTATGTTTCTTGTAAAAGTCAAAGTTAATCACCATGTATTATATAAGTTTCATCGACGTTTTCAGAATATTTATAAGGATATTATTAACATTTCAATAAATAATAGAATAAAACAAAAATAAAGAATCAACATCCCCTAGCCTCTTCTATATATTATCTTCCCAAATCACCCATCTATAGTATCTTACCAAGAGAAATAGATTGTTGGTGTTAGTTATTGTTAGTTGGTTTCACTTTCAAGATCAAAACGTTATGTGGCTCATTTATTTAAAGTTTATTACTGACTTAATGAATGAATGAATGGGAAATGGGGTCCACATACAGTAGGTAAAATAAAGTTTGAGATGTTGAATATTTTTGAAGACCGAAATAAATAAGAATTCTTTCCAATTGAAGATTGAAGATAATGTATGAGGATTGATTAACTTTATTCAAACACGCTTTATCCACGGAGGGAAAAAGGGAAAATAAACAATTGTAAAAGCAAACCCAAAGAATTCAATGAAACAAACAAAATATATATACTATATCTATTGACAAGATTAGAAGAGTGTAGAATTCAAACTAATGAAGACAAAAAATGGAAAGAGAAACAATTCTTTTCCTTACAATTGATAGAAAAGTAGTCGACATAGCATGTCAATTAATTGTTCATCTAACAATATATATGCATAACTCAACTAGTAAAACATAGATCGTAAAGTATTAGCGTAATTTTAATTTTCTTAAATGAAATACATCCCACAAATTCTAACATCACATTCAGGATGGGGAGTTATCTAGACCCTTAAGTTGAGAATCTCAACCTTTTTTAAATGAAAAAAATATAATCATCAATTTTCAATGTTTGAGCAATCTAGACTCTTGATCTAAAGCGGAACCTTTTTCTCAAATGATAGAATTACAAATATAATAATGGTAGAAATACATTATAAACTAAAATGAGAGTCTAAGCTTCAAATAAACGACTTAGTCTTCTTAATGATTGAACTTTACTTACTGAATGCGACTATGATCCCTAAAATTATCTTCAAATATCCGAAAATTTAATAAAATGGATACTAGACATTACAGAACGCCTGAAAATATAATCTTACAAATGGTTGTTGAAAGGCTCGAGAAAGCTCCTCAAATGCTTGCATACAAAATCGAGGTAATTTCAATTGTAAAATGTAAGTTGATATTAATAAACCGTAACCAACAATTTAATCGGACACAATCACACACCATTAGTCCATTACTAATGAATAATGATAAACTTTGTCATCAAATCAAAATAATGGGCCCATATAAAGCCCAATTTATTGTCGGTCTAGACTCTAGAGACTAGAGTCTAGAGATGATAACCAAGTATCCAACTAAAATTTGGACTAGCATGATTGACTTGTGGATAAATTTTCCCAATAGTAATTATTAACACTAGTACTCCATTTTTTTTAAGTTTACCTTTTATTTTATTCTACAAAATATGATATAGTGGAGTAGAATTATAATATTTGGAGTAGAAATGAAAATATATTTACACTAAAAACGAAGGGAGTTTTGGGTGGAAAGTTGATCGATTATACTCCTTTTATCCTTAAATGATTGATATATTTTGACTTTCATGATCAATAAAACATAATTTAAAACATAAATATCTCTTATTTTACATAAGGAAAAATTATAAAAATTTGATATTTCAAAAATATATGTTGAGACGAATCTAACAAGATCTCACATGGCTATATTATTTCTTATTGTTTAATGAGAATTCTTGATTAAATTTTTTAAAATTTGACTATAAAAATTAAAATGTACCAATCATCTAGGAACGGAGAAAATAACATATTTTCAATGAGGCAAAAAGGATGTGCGCCCACCACTATGAGAAATATTGAGTAAATCTTTTTCGATAAAGGTACTAATAATATAATTGAAGTATGTGTATGCATGCATGTTCTCACATGAATCATGATACATGATACATTCCTACCATGCTTTTCTAATTTCTATATACATCCAATCATATAAGTCGGCATCAATAAATACGGATATAAGTTTACACCATAAAGATGATTAAATTGATAGAAATGTGATATTGTGACTCTAAGGTCGTCAATTTAATTTTCGAAACAACGCTATCTTGGTCGAGTTAATCTTGCCTAATATGCATGATTTACCTAAATAACACAATTTGTAAATTATTATATCAATATGAGGTCTATTCAATACATACTCGAGATATAATAGCATTTACGAATCTCCATTAAAAATCTTTGCTACTCCTACTAATATTATGGTACATTAGCCTTTTTAACAACAGTGCTTATTAACAAAAATCTGTTACATTATTGAGATAAAGAAATAACTAAACCACTAGAAGAAGGTAAATTTTGAATGTTGATTATTTTTTAAAGTTTGATATTGATTTTTTTTAATTTGTTTGTTAAATTGCATGTTTGAAATTATCTTCGCATCAATATTTGGATATTGATTGTTTGAATATTTCGATATTTGGATTTTAATGTGAATACTTCTATCATTCAAAAATATTTTTAATAATTTTTACTTATGGATATGTTTCATTACACTTAGTTTTCATGTTTGATTCTAAAACATTTTTTAAAGAACCCATTAATTTTTATTTGAAGTTGTTCCGAGTTGACGCTACTTAATATTTAATATAATAAATAATAGAGTGATGATTTTTTCACTCGAATTTTTGATGTCGTGAAATTTTTTTATACTAAAAGTGGAGTGCCGTTATTAACATTTGAAATGCGAAAATCATTGAACTAATTATAAGAGTATTGTGTTCTGGCTAAGGTAAATGAAATCTAACTTTCTAAATTTTGAAATTATTAGTTTCATAATGATGTTACCTGAAAAAAATATTAAAATATTTTAACTTATTTACTTTATTAAATCACATAATCTTGATGTGATTTTTTGGTTTCAACTATAAAGAATGGAGATAGCATGAACTACCATATTCTTCCATTATACCACTACCTGTTTAATTATTTCTTTAAAAAGATATGCCATCTCATCTCCCACTTTCTACAATTCTTTATTTATTATCCACCTTTTTAAGGTTATTATTCAATCATTTTGCCTTTTTTATAAACATTTCTCTCATTGAAAAAAAAGAAGAAAAAAAAATGGCAGGCATGCTCCCAGGAGTAGAAAGTGCAAGAAGAAGAAGGATTCATCAAAGCAGTATGTCCTCTGATTCATCTTCTTCATTTGCATCCTCTACTAGACGTTCCTCTTTGTGCTTGTATGCAACCAACACTACTGACTCACTTCACTTGCCTACACTGGTATGCATTCTACTCGTCTTTTCTTCGTTTTTATTTGAATGATTTAATTTCGTCGTCCATTTCTGTTATATCTACATCTCGAATGAATTCAAGAATATATTCGAATTATAAGGAAAAAAAATCATATTCGAAGAAATTTTGCCCGCCAATTAAACTAGTTTGTGGGTTATGAATAGTTATGGCACCCGAAGTAAGAAGATAGCCATTAGCCAATTACCACTTAAGAAAATAAGTATTTGATTGTGGACCTCGAAACAATAGCGGATCTAATAAACATGTGCACGCATGTTCGGTTGAACTATCATTTGGAAAAAGAAAAATTATATAGGTATAAAGAAAAAAACTAATATGAAAATTAACATTTGTGTTCATATTCTAATACATTTAAGTAGTTTTTAGTTTGAACAACCATTTCAAAATGTATCGAATGCCGAATTCTAAATACCGAGATCCGCCCCGCCCCTGCCCCCCTATTTGCCCATAGAAATATGGCCTACTTCCACACTCGATATATCATATAACCCCTTTAGTGTGTTGTCTTTGTCCGACATACCAATTAAGATTTTGATCCTAATCTTGTGTAAATATAAAGAAATTATATTACTTTGTATTTATTATCTATATAAATTTGAATATCTGATCAAGAAAAAACATTGCACTTCATATGAATATTCTCTTGACCTATGATAATGTACATATCTTTAAAACCAGCAAAGAAATTCAATAAGGCAATGTGGCTATGAGGATGAGAATTTAGACGAAGCAGCTAGAGAAGCCAAAGAGAGGTTGGATGAGAAGCTTAATGCTCTCTTTAACTCACAAAACAAAAGGTAATAATTTATACTCCATACGAGTTTTCTTTCATTATTTGTATAACGTACGTACCATTAAAAAGTCGATTATGGATCTCCTTACGTTTCAGGGTACCGAAGGAATGCCAAGAACAAAAATATGCAGATGTTTTCGGATTGAAGAAGAAGAGTAACGGGTCATCGAAGAGGTTTAGTTGGACATCGAAATGGAAATGGAAATCATCACAAAGAGAAGAATGTGTGGTTTGCTTGGAACCCTTGAATGGAGGTCAGGCCTTGATGCAATTGCCCTGTACTCATAGGTTCCATTCAAGGTGTTTAATGCCTTGGCTAGCTACTAATGCTCATTGCCCTTGTTGTAGATTGCAAATTTCACTTTAATTAACATCGAATAGGGGTTGTACATATTTTTGTTGATCGAATGAATATCAGACTCTACGTTTTGAAAGTAGAAATGTAACATGAAGGAAATGGCTGAATTACCTCTATGTAAATTATTAGTATTAATAGTTTGTGTTGAATACATTTTTTTTTGTCAAAATTGCATGCTTACTGAAAATAGTTGATGTACATTCTGAATGAAACTCATCGGCTAAGTTAGACGTTTAACATTGTCAACGAAATAAGCAATTCGAAGAGTAAATTTTTTCTAAAGGTGCAGATCGTCACGACTTATTCCCTTCGTTGTGATCTTTGTCACCATGCAACTTTCGGAGTTCCGCTTCCAGCTCAAGTCGCTCTGTATCTGCCATGTCCGCTTCCTTTAGAGCATCTTCTATAGCAGCCCTTAGTGCATCCATCTCCTTCTGACTTTCCTCTAGTTTATCCAGCACTGGTTTTGTGTTTTCTTTAATCGTTTCAACTTGAGCCATGGCTGTTGCAACCTTCTCATCCGCATTGGTTTTGGCGTCCTCAGCTTTCTTTTTCAGTGCATCGACCTCTTCAGCTGTCAACTTGATGACGGTGTCCATCTTCAAGGCCGATTTGGCCTGTTCGGCTTCTGTCAGTGCAATCTGCAGTTTTTTCTCTGTTTCTTCAGTTGCTAGCCTTGTTGTTTGAGCCTCTTGTTTATATGCGTCAGCTTTTTCCTTCAGTTCTTCTGCTCGTGATATGGACAGTGCATTCTTATCTATTTTTTGCTTAAGTGAATGCACCAAGACTGTAAGAGAGTTTTGTTCTGACTCCATCTGTTGCAGATCCTTTTTGGCGAGTTCAAGCTCGGATATGGTGCTTTCCAATGCATCTTTGTCTGTAGCACGAACATCATCTAATTGCTGTTTTACCAATGCTATCGCCTGGTTTGTTTCTTCCAGCTTCGCAGCGAGATCCTCCTCGTTGTCTAGGCCAGCTTCCGCAGTCAAGGTCCTGATCTTCAACTCGTTTTGTTCCCTGGAGGCCTTGAAAGATTGTATGACAGCCTCTTTTTCAGCCACAAGCTTGACGTGTTCCTCTTCAGCTCGTTCAGCGATAAGCCTCACCTCATCAAGTTCCCTTTGCAAGTTAGCGATTTGTTCAGAAAGCTGAGCTGCTTTTTGTTGGTTTACTTGAGTGATATGCTGGGCTTCTTCGACCTCTTGGAACGCGGTTAATTTTGCCTGCAACGTTGTATCGAAATCCTGTTTAAGCGTTGTTATCTCTTGTTTCACTGAACTGATCTCGACAGTGGCTGCCTTGTACTCATTTCTCACGTCGTCGATGAGGTTGGTTCCGGAGTTGGACAACCTCTCTTCTTCAAGTTCTTCAAGCCTCTTCTTTGCCTCTTCTGTTTGAACAATGGCTGTTTGTTTGGCCTCACAAAGAGCTTCAAGTTTAGATGTTAATGTTTCCAATGTATATTTTTCCTTCTCCAGATCCTTGAGTGCTTGAGCTTTTGTGGCTTCTATAGTTCTCAACTGCTCCTTTAAGCTTTCCAATTCTTTGATGGTCAAGTGATGTTGTGTTTCCTTCTCCAACACCCTCTGTGACAAGAATAATAAGACATTAGAATATGTTATTACGTCACTCCGAGATCTACCTGGTGTGCACTCGACGATTAGCGGATGCGGATCCCAGCTATAAAAGACATTCGAATTTGAGTACCAAACCGTAACACTAACGACCGCCACACATCCCTACTCTCGAGCACAAATGAGGTAAATCGCGAGATGTGTCTCGCTTGAGCATGGGACTAAAGCTTGCATGTTAACCACTTCATCAACACAAGATTCGCTCCTGATGAGAGTCGAGTCGAGGTTGCGTGAGGAGGCAAGACTGCTGCTACTTTGCACTCTAGCCCTTTACCAGTTGAGTTATGCCAGAGGCTTTGCTAATTTGAGTATCATTTCAACAGATGGAGTTGAAGATAAAAACATATATTTTTTCGTTTCGATTATTGAACAATTCTATCTATTTCTTATATCAACTTCTACACTACGTGTCATCGAGTATCGTTATCAACAGATGGAGTTGAAGATGAAACTAACCTCATCAATGGTGGATTTTGACCTTTTATGTATATTAGCTCCTCTATTGTTTATTACACCAAACAATCCAATAGCAGCTTTAACAGATTCAAAAGGGGCCTTGGTATCTATCTCAGCTTGGCTTTTGGAAGCCCCATTCATACCCATTGGACTTTTTGGAGAAGTATTTGGGCTGCTTAGACGATTCCTCATGTTAAAGCCCAACATAATCTTGTGTTATTACCTTATTATCTTCTTCCCTGTATATATATTACAAAACGAGAAAATTGAGAAAATACGATATTTTCGAAAAATAATTAATATCATGTTTTGAGTATAAAATGTATTTATGAAGATTATATAATTGAAAAGTAACAATAGCTTTTTCCTTTCATCACTTTTTGCTTTTTTATAATTAACAACATAATTGAATATATTTGGATAAATATAATGAAAATGAGACTTTTTGAAACATATATAGTAATAATTGCATGCAAAAAAATTACACATTTAATGTTTACCAGATGCATCACCTTCGTGGCATAATTAAAAAAAAGTTTGGATGAAAAATATATGAAATGAGGATAAAATGAACGAGAATATGAATCGAAACAATAGTAAGAAATCACCTCTGTGAATCTAAATTCGAATTTAAATTGTAAATAACCTCATTGCAACAAATTGAAAACAAGTAATTGAGGAATTAATATAGATATCCAATAAAGATAATGTAAAAGATTAATTGTTGTTGAAGATATGAATAATATACCTCAAAGTTTGGTTCTATTGCATGGCAAGAGATCGCGAAAGTATGATGGAATTTTTCCTCAATTTTCTTTGATGATTCTCTTTACAATTTGAAATGATTTTTATGGAGAAAAATATTTATATAGAGTAAACTTTCATCATTTATGCATTTTAAATTGTTTTAGTCTCTTCTTAATTTGTGAGTTGAGGAGGAAATTCAGGAGATAAAAGACACCAATATATCTAGAGGAGATAATTGATCCATTGATATCCAACCAAATAATAAGTATTATTAATATATATATACAATACTATCAAAGTTAATTTTATAACCGTAAAGTAACAAATAAAGTCGTTCCTACACAGAAATTATTCAAATTAATCCTGGACTGATTATTCCCAAACAAGTCATGAAGGATATAACGAACATGTAAAAATAAATTAAGAGCGACGGATGCAAAAGTTAAATATAAAAATGTGCATCACATTCCCTACATTTGGCTCCTTTTGGATGTTACTCTTTACATATATTCATCCCATCATTCAAAATTCAGGATTTCACATTTTGTGCTAGTCATACCATATATCACGCAAGGGTAAGAATGAATTGGCAAGTTGACCTGAAGGCGAAGTGGCGTGCGCCCTTTCATAGGATTAGTCTGAAGGTGAGATTGATCCGTGTACTCCCGGCTTTCACTCGTTTTGGCACGGAGTGCAACCAGTCCCTCTGTGCATATCCTCTCATCACTAGCAGCGACCCATGTTTCAACATGAACGTGTGTTGATCAGGATCTTTGCTCTTCTTGAGTTTCTTGCTTGGAGGCTCTTCCCCAAGCCTTTTAGCCGATGGAACACTAGACCCTGTATAAGGAATATACAGGATTCATGCGTGTGCCCCTGAAGTAAAAGGACTTAATAAAAAGAATCAAAGTCGAGAATGTGATACCCTGAGAAGTTTTCTTTGGTCTTTTCTTTAACAAGAATTCGCGTTCACATCCAAATGTTACAGAAGCGATCTCTGGAGTTGGACCATAGAACTTCTCTTCGTCTGTGTGCCAACTAACATAGTCATTTCCACCCTTATACCTGTTCAAAACTAAGCTGTTAAATCTGCTTCCAGGAAGAGCACGATGCACCTGGTTTATGATAAAAGAAATAAACGATCAGATGTTGGCCCATCACTATCAGTACAATAATGCAGAATCTAAGGTTATCAGGGTCCATCACAACTTCTTGCCTCGTCTAAGAGCTGCTTCAGTGGAGGAAATTCATCCCAGGAATATGCGTGAGGATGATACCCGTTATACCCTAGTTGTGGCAACCTTTCACTAGCAACATAACATGAATCTCTCGGCTGACACAAGTATACAAAACACCTTTAGTTACAGAATCAACTAAACTAAAACAAATCGACTTCAAGAATCTTGTTGAGCTACATGTAACACATGAAACCACATCAGTACAGAGGGATTTTGATGACATCAACATATCAAGCACACACCAGTCGAAGTGTTTGGCTCATTTCCTTCAGTTAACACCAGTCTAATTGTATGGATTATGAAACAATGGTAGTTTGTATATAGCCATTGGCCTATAGCCCTCAGCTCCAAGAATGGAGATTAACAATGATAACACACAAATGCCCACACAATAACATGATCCAATGCTTATAAAGACGCTCTCGCCAACGAGGTAAGGGGGATCGGATCGTATGCAGCCTTACCCCTGTACTAACAAAGACTGTTTCCAAATTGACCCGCCATGAAGTGCAACCACTATCTACTACTTCACACTAGCTAAGAAGCGTAGGTAGCACAAACTTCCAACCATATGATTCTTCATTACTTCCCAGATTTCTTGTGAGCATATGACTTTCACTATTTGTTAATCACTTCATAGCTAATAAGACAGGAGCTTAAAAAACTAACACCCTAGTAAAAGGCAAAAAAAGAAATACCATCTTCATTCCAAAAAAAATGCATAATTTGATATTCAGTAGTCAAAATTAACAAACTTTGTCTACTTAATTGACACTTACGACTTCGATTCGTAGCAAAACCATCATGTTAATGCTAACTGACGTAAAAATACCATCTTTTTTATACTCATTACATGTCACCCAAATATACAAATTATCTGAGGAACCACCAAACCAAACTAAACAGAGCATTATCCCACTAGGTCGAAATATGAATACGACATCTCCAATCAACCGTTCTGATGCATAATATTTGAGTTCAATAGCAATCAAGATTCAATTTTTATGAAATGGGGCATCAAGAATTTGTGAATTATTGAGAAACCTGAATAACAGGGCGACCAAAAACGGTAATAGTGGGACGTGTCCAAGGGATGTGTTTGTTGAGATAGTCGAAGTAGTTCCAAGATTCCTCGTACGACAAGAACCTTGTACGGTACAACACTTCACTCCCATTTCCTAAATCCACCATCTCACTCTTACTTTTTGTTTCTGGGTTTGCTTCATTTTGAGATATCAGCTTCAAATTCATCATGGGTTGCTTCAAATTGAGGGAATCAATTGGGTTTGGAGATTTTATAGTAGTATACACACCAACACAGTACTGAAATAGAGCTTATTTGTACCTTTTTTTTGTTTCGTAAATTAGTAATGAGGTGAGTTTCAAATAGAGAACCTCACTACCAAGAGCTTTTTCTATTAGACTATTCGATTGAGTCACCTTACTTGTACCTTTGAGTGGAGAGTTTCATACAAAGATAAAATAATCGTTTCATTTTTTTTAAACTATGGTTTGGCGACCAAGGGTGTCACTCGCACGATGTGGCTTTTACTCAATTACAAAACAACATTTAAATTACGGCAAATGGCCGGAACCATCACCTATGTTTGCTGAATGTTTCTAGTCAATCACCTGTGTTTTAAAGTGTTCCGTTTCATCACCTATGTTTCGAAACTTTCCAGTCCATCACCCATTCCGTTAACTTACCGTTAAGTGTGTCATGTGCCTTGCATGTGACTTTTTACGGGGGTATTTTAGTTATTTTACATCAATATTAGGGGGCATTTTCGGAATTTCATGCTACTATCGTTAATATATAATTATATGTATACATATTATATATCATATATATTTAAGATATAGTTTAATATATATATATATAATTATTATTTAATATAGATATATATAATTATATTTAATATAAGTGATGAAATGGAACACTTTAAAACACATGTGATGGAGTGGAACACTTTAAAACACAAGTGATCGACTAGAAACATCCTATAAACATGGGTGATGCATTCTAAACATTGTAGCATTTGAAATTACTAAAATGCCCTCCCCTAAATGTCATGTGCCATATACGTGACCAATTTAACGGAGGTTCAACGGAAATGTTAACGGAGTGACCAATTGGGACTAATTTTTAAACATGGGTGATGGAATGGAACACTTTAAAACACAGATGATTGACTGGAAACATCCTATAAACATGGGTGATGGTTTCGGCCATTTGCCGTTTAAATTATGATTTGAACATTTAGTCATTTACTGAACTTTCTCATTCACTACCCTTCCAAATAAGGGAGCAAAATCATAATTTCACATCAAAACTTTATTGTGTTGTATGTATAAATGTATCCTCTCTCTCACTCGTCGACCATCTCCCGACTCCCGTAGCCTCCCCCCCCCCCCCCCGCCTCCCGTAGTTCTTCCACCGACGACTATGAATAGTAGCTCGATCTAACGATCATCTAACTACATCGAATATTGTTTATCGACAGATGTTAGCATTGAGATTGAAGGCTGATAACGTGACTACTGCAACATGTACCACCATTTTCTGGGCTAAGCATTTCTTGCGACAATAGTTGTCAACATGTTTAGTCAGATCACAAAAAATTAACAGTACTTTATGTGTTTTATACTTGATTTAAGTTTTTCTTTGAACTTGAGAATCATTCTTGAGTTTAATATTTTTCAGTGTACTTCATTTATATTGATATATAATAAGTTTTGATTCGAGCAAATAACATGTTACTAGAGGGGTGCCTAAAAGATTTTTATGCTTGAACATCAAAAGATCAAATGTAGCATTTTATGTTTTCATATTGAAAGAATGAAGTAAGTCATCTAATGTGAAGTTTATATATATATTCCCTTCATCCCATTTTATTTGATCACTTTTTATTTTGAAAGTCAAACTTTAAAAATTTTGACTATGAATTCTCAAAATAATAGTCATGCGAGATTTTGTTAAATTAGTTTTGAACGGGTCGGTACACATTTTTACCACTTTTTACTTCGACAAATGGGTTGTTACACATTTTTTTTGTCTTCCGAACGCCAAAAATAAAAGTTCCATGTAGACATCTTAATTTAAGTAATAGTGTAGTTTGTGAAAAATAGCTTAAAGGAGATACAATTAGAAGAATGAAAATCTTACATTATTCTGAAAGCAAGTCATCAGCAAATCACATACAGAAGTCGCGAAGACGAGGAGAATAACTACAGGAAAGTTTACATTTATTATGTTAGATAAATAGGTTTTGATCCCTATTACTCGAGAATGAACACTTGCATCCTTGTTAAGATTCAAGACCGTCATTTGTAATGACCATTTATGAAACCGATGAATAATAACAAGGACTAAAGTGCAAATTCTTAATTAATAGGAGCCAAAAACTACCTATCAACGATAATTGGGGATTAAATACCTCAACAAGCTACGCTCATATCATATTAAGTTATGTTCATGAAGGCCACAGAGCATACAGGAAGCTGCGGAGTTCTCTGCATCTTTGATTTTCGTCTTTTCATTCCCAGGAGCAACGAACACTCTCTCAAGTGTTTCAACTTCAACAGAGCATACAAATTTTCTCCTATTAGTAGGACCAGTCTCTTTGTCTATGCTGCAGTCATTTGAAACAATACAGGATTTGTTAGTAACTTAGTGCATAAAACGAAGACAATGATTCATAAAAACCGGTCTCAGGATTATTAATATATAAATCGATTTCCAACTTTTTATGAGCAAGAAGATCATCTAGTATTTTTCAGCATTCACCAACAGTTTTCATTGAGTAGACGGACAATTATATAAGGAGACGAATTAGAAAAATTTGCTGTTGCAAAAAAACTTTCAGGAGAATATGGAGGCTAGTTTCAAATTTAAGGGTAGGTGTACCCTTGGTATCGCCCGTTCACATAATGGGGACAAGCTGACCGAAAAGAAAATAATAGAGAGATGATTTTTCTACATAGCTGACATACACATACATAAAAATGATGCTACCCCTAAAAAAAGAAAAAAAATGATGCTACATAAAGGAAAAACAACAAAATGGCCTTAGTAAAGATCATATCTATATTCTGAAGAAAACTACCAAAAAAATGTTTAACGTAAGGATGTATAATATAACTAAATCTCTTTAGAAATTATTTTAGGTATTCATCGCATATTGAGCACATTGTCTGAAAAGGTAAAATGTTTATACCTGAAAATTGGCTTGGCCCACTTCCTTTTGCCACATAGCTCATGTAACTTTTGCTTGGCTCCTTGGACTTCTTTATTCCCATCCAGTCCAAGGTCAATACCCACCTTGTCGGGAACTTCGCGTGACAACTTCTGCAGGGCTAGCTTAGCAGCATGAAGTTTTGCATTCTGTCTATGCTTCGAAGAGCTTGAAGCAATGAATTCCCCATTAACAAAGATACTACTAATATTTTTCTCCCCTTTCCTCCAATGTTTTATATCAACCTTCTTTCCTTCTTTTTGGCACATCTCAAAGAGCATGGTCACAGGTTGTGGTTGTTGTTCCAGTACATCAACTGTTACTATAGGTTCCAATAGGCCTCTATACACCTAATAAGGAGGAAAATGATAACGAGTTAGTACAATCCATTGACAGAAAAAGATCATAAGAAATCTGTATAAATAAATGGGAGGACCATCTTTCAATCCTTAATGAAGTTTTGCACCTTTGATGACTATTACATTAAAACAATCACTTCCAATGAATCTAAGTCTTCCTTGATATACCTTCGAATTATTTTCTAGATGCAGAAGAATCTCTAGCATTTAAGAATGACATGTTTGAAAATTGAAAATTTTAGCAGGTTTAGAAATTTTATATTATAAGGTACTGCACATCTGAATCTGAGTTCGGAGCTAGATATTCGATAGAATGCAAAAGAGCAAAAAATCAAGAAATAATTAAATTGTCAATAAACTGACCACCCATAGATCATCTGAATTGTACCCACAATCAACATAAACTGCCGCCGCTACTGACTCTACTATGTCTGCGAGAACCTTTGGCGCCTTTATTGCTCCCCCATACACTTCTGTTTCATCCTCTTCTTGAACTACCGTTACAAACTCCCGAACCTGAACATCACAGACAAATCAAACATGGCTGCCTAAATAATTCAACTTGAGAGAAAAGCTTCATAACCCACTAAAATATGTGATAAAAAAAGTAATGCATCCTGATTTGAACTTTGATCACAGAATCCTTACAAAATCAATTGATTAGACCACATATCATTACAAGTTCTCGAATGTACTTTGTCCTCACTACAGGCTCCAATGGAAGCAGGATGGTCGTTTCCACATAAGACTCATTTAGCAAATATACTACGGCATCCCAATAAAAAAAATTCAAGTTTCACTTTCAATGCTCAAAACTAGCTTGAACAAAAATTATGTCAGTAAATGAAGTTTATTGAAAAATCACATCAAAATCCAAAACCTCAAATTGAACAAGCAAAACATTGATTGATTAACACCTTCCCGGCATGTTACTACTCTATTGAGCCTTATCCATCTTTGTAATAAATGGATTGGAGATTGTAATCTAATGAGAGTTAATAACTTAATTCAAATACACAACTTAACACATGCATTTGTTATAGTAATCTAGTGAGCATTAATAAAAGGTTGAATGAGATCCATCAACATCAACATTTATGTTTAAAAGGTTTCTCTATTCAACGTCTCTAATCGATCACAATAAAGTTCACAACTCACAATCCAAACTGGACAAACAAAAACATTAATCTAAACTGGACAAACAAAACAAAAACTCGAGTTACCTTATCATCAAGAACGGTGGCATTATGTCGGACGTAGCGATAAAGGCCCATTCGGACAGCAACCCGCGCAAGTTTCTCGGTACTAACATTAGCTGCACGCAAAAGCGAGAGTTGACCTTGGTCAACGTCAGGGTAAGCCTTGTAGAAATATTTACTAACCGCTAAACCCAAAGCAGCATCACCCAACAACTCCAAGCGCTGGTAGTTTGCTGAATCGGTGTAAGATGGGTGAGTTAAAGCTTCTTCCAGAAGATTCTTGTTCTTGAATCTGTATTGCAAGATACTTTCTACTGCATGAATTGAGGACTCCATGGTGGTCAGTGGTGCGGGTGGGGCCTTGTAGGTGGGGGAGACGAAGGAGTAAGCTTCTGACGATGGTTTCATGATTTCGGTTTTATATTGAATTGAAGATGTGTCCAAATCCTACATCCAACAAACACTTGTTAATTTCCAGGTTTTCCGCTTGTCTACCATCACCATCCTCCAAAAGAACCATAAATATACACCGCAAAAACTTCATTATCGAAAAAAAACCATTCTTTTACCACAATACGGCTACTTCAACAAAATCGGTGCATCTAACTAGGGATCAATCACATTATTTCTTGCCAATTTCTACATAATTAACCAATCTCTCACAAAAAAATTATTAAACTAATTGCACAATTCTCAACTAAATAAGTAAATATGCGTAATTTGTGTTTATTTATACATACAGATTACAGACATGAACAACAACAAAAAAACTGGGAAACAAGTCGTCATATTATAGAATAAAAAAACATAACACATCAACAAAAAATCAATCGTTGATCGGAAGAAAATAGTAGTCCCTCAATTCCATGAAATTGTCTAACTTGATTTCTAATTTTAAAAAATAACAAATTTTGTAAACTTAATCGACACCCATACATTTAATTTGAATCGAAAAATTGTATTAATAGTAAATTACATTAAATACTATGATTTTTACCAAATATTATAGGAAGTATATAAAGAAAGTAAACCAAGAAAACCAAAAGTGAACTTACAGGGTTTAAGGTTTTGGCGCAAAGGAGAGAGAGAGAGACAGACAGAGAGTGACGGTGGGGAGAAGTTACTATGTTAAGCGTGTGATTTATCAATTTTAAGACTTTGAATTAATATATAGTTATTTTCGTAGAGCGTGAAAAAAGTTGTGAAAAATTCAATATGTTAAAAACAAATCCTAATCTTACCATATATAATATTTTACCATATATAATATGGAAAGTGGGTAATTAGTTAATAAATCTTACCATATATAATATGGAAATGTTACCATATATAATACGGGTAATGGGTAATTAGTTAATAAAGATATGAAACTCCATATTCTCAATTCTCTATAAAATTAGGAAAGTAAGTGATTTTTTAAAATTTGAGTAAATTTTTTTGACTATTAGTTTACACTATTTTTTAAACGGAATTGGGGTTATTTTTTGAAGCCACATGTTCTCAATTCCTCATAAAATTTGAATAAAAATCTCATATATGTGTTAGAAGTTATTTGCTGAAGTTGAATGTTAACTATAATTATAGTATTAAAATAATTTAGTATATAATTACTTTATTTTGAGAATAATTTCTAAATTAACTACTCACTAACATTATAAAAAAAAATGATGACCTTCATTTTGTGAAAATGGTTTTGTAAATATCTTATTTTATTTTGCACATTGAAAGTAAATTTAATTAAGATGAAAAATATATTATTATGACATAAAGTCTTATTTTTATCAATTAAGCAAAAATCATATATTATAAATGTGATAAATTTATTGCACATGTTAGACTGTATATAAACATCTAGTTATAGTGATAATAGAAAGACTCGATTTAATAATTTGTATTTATTGTATAGTTAGTAGATATTCAATTGAACTAGAACCATAACCTTAACACCCCAAAATACTAATACCATTTACCAACAAAGTATTCTACAAGCTATAGTTTTTGCCTTTTTGGTCTACTGCTTGCTACCAAAATACACCATCCGCATGCTACCTCCAAAATTTACTTAATATTTGACACTTTTCTTTCCCAGGTTCTCGTTAGACACATGCCTTATGCTTTTTCTAATACGGAATGGAGCAATTTTTTGATGCAACATCTTCAGCAGACAATCAGCATTTATCTCATCACGTCGAAGATGGCTACTTATGATTTGCTCCAGTTTAATAGCTCTACATTTAGATCTGATTTTGCTACTTAGTATGATCTAAATATTGTAAAAGTTGCTTTCATCTTCTCTGTTAGTCAAACTTTGATACTTTGGGTTTGTTATGCTTGTTATGATGTAATCAGTACAATATATATATATATGCTGATGTTAATTATAAAAAAAAAAAATGAATATAACAAAAATATTTTCGTAAACAAACAACTAATCAAATTAAGTAACTCTAGAGTTATTTCAAAAGAATATTGATAAAAGTATAAAAATGATTTACTTTATTAATGATCACTATAATTTAAAGTGTAATAAATATAATGATCATGTTCAACAAATGCCGATGAGTAGTAATTTTTAATTTTTTATTATAACAAATATAGTAGTAATAAGCATAAAAAGTAAGAATAAGTTAATATAACAAAGCTGTTCACAAATAAGTATAAATAAATATAATTGTGAACTACTCATCGACTAATTTAACAAATGTACAAACTCATTACATTAACTTATTCTTAATTGTCGGCAGTTCTTGCGTGGAGTTTTTTCTCATAGTGGAAACACAATTCTATGGTCACATAAGTACATAACTCATTACAGTAACTTATTCTTAATTGTAATATGATATATACTTCTTTATCCTACGAGTTTTTAACGATATAAGCATTTCTGTGTTTATAATCATATTCCGATTACACTTTCAGGCACACTAAATTTTTTTTATTCTGATTATCACCTAAGCTAGCTCCTAAATTTGGTGTACAAACCTCAAAAAATCACCTCATAGGACAATAGCGACTCGACAGATTAGGGCTCCACCTAGTTTGAATCCGGATGTTGGATTACCTAGCGCAACCTAGGAGTTTCGCTGGTCTAGTAAACTCATATCCATCACGAAATTGAGTTTATTGTTGGAATGATCCCAGTAAGTAGGCCTTGGTGTAGTTTGGTTCTCGAAATTGACATTGTTTCGGAAATGGTCTTAAAAGTGTGTATAATGGTGCATCTTGGTCCCTGATCTGTTAACATTAATGATTTTGGCACAAATGTTCGATTTTTTATTTTGATAGTTGTTTGCCAAAAACCTATGAAAATCGAACCTTTTTTATTTCGAACATCTTTCCCAAAAACTGGAACTTTTTGCTAAAACAACTACCAAAATTGATCTTTTCTACAAGGAAAAACAATCAAAAAATTGAAAAAAAAGTGTATCAAGGGGGTAATTTAGTCATTTTTCCCCCTCGTTTCATTAAGGCGACAAACTTCTCAAAAGTTTCACTCTTGCCCCAAAACTTTACTTTTCAGGCCGACAACCGTCAATATTAACAGATCATGAACCAAAATGCACCATTGTACACACTTTCGGAACCATTTCCACAATAATGTCACTTTCGAGAATCAAACTGTACCATGCTCCCACAGTCCCACTTACTGGGACCATTCTAGCAATTAACTCTCACGAAATCAGTACAATTTCCAAGGGGCTCATTTTGTAATTTCGCCCAAGCCTCCAAAATGTCAACTGAAGACCTGGTTCGTTCTCCTCATAATTTTGAGCGTTATTTAAATGATTTTTTGTAGTAGTAATAGTGGTGCGTCGCCTTATTACCCGTCCTTACATACTCTTTATTAAGTTGAGTAATTATTCAAATTTTTATCAATATCGAGCAAAACCTTTGTATTCGACTCCAATGTGATTGATCTTGAAGCGGGTTTCAAGTCAAGTTTTATGAATCGAATACCGACAATTATCTAATTGGTTACATACTTACATTATAACTAATCATAATATAATCTTTAATATCCTAAAACTAGATATATAAGTTATAACACACGAATATATAAGGCATACAAATATGATAGAAAAAGAGCTACTCCCATGAGATTCGGTGATTACTGCGTCTTCCATAGGCGGACCTTGACCAGCAGCCGGCTGCTGCTCAACCACTTTTTCAACTTCACACGTCTGGTTAACTGGTTTGACGACCATCCACGTGGATATACCGCACATTCTTTTTTCTAGAGTAAAAGACAACACTAATCACGCATGTTTGCATTTAGATTCTAACGTATTCATTACATGTGTATTGAACATCGCTTTTGCTCCTTTTCTAATACTATCTCTGGAGATGTAGTTTAATAACTAAATTGTGCAAATCGTCACACTAACAATTGTCTCGAACCCGTACTTAAAATATAAGAAAAAAAAATCACGGGATGTAATAAGGGAAATGTAGATCAATAATTAAGTCATAATAATGCATGTGTATGATTGGGAAGGGAAAGACAAAAAAGGTTACGTCAGGAAAATGTAATGTACTACCTAATATTGTGTAGGTCTTTGATTTTTACATTCTAAATTTTATAACCACATTCCACTTTATCAACTTTTGTAGTTTTTTATTGAGTAAATTGAAGGGTAAAATAGAGAAATTGGAGTGTCACGATCAATTTTTGGAGTGTAAAAATCAAAGCCTATTGTGTAATATCTGGTCCAAAATGAGCGATGTGATAGATTTGATATAATTTGATTGGTACTACTCATATCATCAAAATGCATCTTCTTTTCGGTAGTCCAACTCACAAAAACTTCAAAGTTAAGCGTGTTTGACATGGGGTAATTCTGAGATGGGTGACCCACAAGGAACTGTCCCGGTGAGCACGTGAGTGAAGACAAAACGTGCTGAAAAGACTCGTGGTAGTTTATGAGGCCAGTCCATTAAATCAAATCAAATAACGTTCTGATCCGGTATTCCGGGATGAGACGTTACATATCCAACCCTTAGTTTAATTTATCCAACCCTCATTTTATTTATTCCTAGCAATTAGGCAGAACGTGATGAATGAGATTAGATTATTGAATGACTAATTGCATATGGAAAGAGTTGAGTTTTTGTTTGACACGTTCAAAGATTTTAGTTTACCAAATATGGTTCGTCGTGATTGAGTTATGGAGTGGATACATTCATAAAATATCATGTATATTCTTCTAAAAGATTGGATAAGGATCCACTAACCCCCAACGAATTAAATAACTACATATAAAACCAAGAAATATATGTAATCACCATTTCTATGTACCTAATTTCATATGGTTTGCTCACCTAATTGAAATATTAAATAAAGTCGTTATTCTGATGATTTTTATGTATTCTGGTCTAGAGTATATATATGGATGTAAATTGCAAAGTGTATTTTGGCTGGGTGATCGGGAGATTAGAGTTTGTCTTTTAATAGTTTTAACATATAGTTTGCCACTCTTTATGTAAATCGTACCCATGTTATGTAAAAAACGAAACATCAGATAATACGTAATACTTTGGCTTATTAGTAATATAATTATTGATGTGGACCCCACTTTACGGGTATGTATTTATTAATATCTATTAAAAGCCCATTAAATCTAACGGACCATGGTCCAAATAGATGCGCTCGGTGGACACGACCCGCGTAAGAGTCCATGGGTAAAATAGGGTTTAGCCTCGCCCACTCAGGAGGAGACACGCGTCCCTTCTAGGGCGAGATATGCGGGAGCATCGTACTATAAATACTAGGCACAGTTCCCCAGAAAAGGTATGCGATATTCACCCTAAACTATACTATTCAAACACCGTTGACTGACTTGATCGTCGGAGTATTTGTGATCGTACCCCGACCACACTTTCAGGTCGATGCCGCCTAAGACACGTAACACCAGTAAGGCCACCTCCTCTCGCCCACCAGTTTATAAAGCCACACAGACCATGTCTCGTCAAGGGCCTCCACATGACGACCCTTCCAGAGACCTGCGGGATCAGATAAGTAAAGGTAAAGGAATCTTGGACGCGTGGGACGAGGGAGATCGGGGATCTCAAAACGCACCAGATTTGAGAGATCAGCTAAATAGGAGCCGTCAAAATGACCCATCTGCGCATTCCAGGGCCGCTCCTAGGCAATCGAGAGTGGAGGTCAGAGAAGGAGTTGGTGAGTCCCAGATGTGCCGACGAGGAGAATCTCGTGGCAAATCATTGGCGCCGTCTGTGGGATCGAACCCACGACCATAGTTTGATATTTCAGTTGACTTCAAATATTTTTATTTTGTTGTACATATGACATTTCATAAGCATAATTAACTATTTTGAGTAATATTTTTAATTAAATCCAAATTAGAATTGCTGGTTGAGTTACGGTATTAAAATTTGTTAGTTTTCATCATTTTAGTAAGAAATTAGAGTAGACGATCTTTTAGGGGAAAAAAAGGAAAAATTAAAATTTAACCTTTACACCCTCAATTAGTGTATATATCAATGATCAATTTCTTGTATTGAAAATTTAACGCTTCTTCAAGTATACATGCACATGCATACACTTGAACTGGTCCGCCACTTATTTACGTACATGACACGTAAAATTATAGTTTAATATGAGTAGGTACTTTTTTTATGTATTCCAAAAGACAAAAAAAAAGTAATGTCCTTTTTTTATGCAATTTGATTTAATTAAATAATATTGACACGCTGATCTTGAGTACGACTTTGAAGAAAAAAATGGGTTTTTTCTTGTTCTAGAACTCTAAGATGGGCATATTTATTATATAATGATTAAATTAAATTATAATTTAATTACAACTACTACTTCTTTCATTCTAATGAAGATATCAAAGACACCACTTTGGTCTATTAGTGTGAAAGGTGATGAGAAGCAGCCCATGCATCCCACTTATATATATATATATATTAATAATAACATAAGGTCATCTAAAATATTAAAATGTCATTTAGTAATCACAAATTTAATTAAATAGAGTGAATTGCATAAATGGTCCCAGTAGTGTAATCAAGTTGTAGTTTAGTCCATAATCGTGGCACCGTTGCAGTTTAGTCCCCAAAACTGGTCAAAGGTGGCAGATTAGTCCACACATTAACTATTCAGTTAACTTTTAACATCAACACGCGATGAGAGATTAAATTTGAGACAAAAAATGGTTTTTTTTTAAAGATATAAACTCATTTTTTGTGTTAGAAAAATGATGAAGTTTTACATTTCAGCTTCATAATGAATTTTCATGAGACACCAAAAATAAGTTTAAGTCTTAAAAATTCAATTTTTGGTCCAAATTTGACCTCTCATCACGTGTTGGTGGTAAAAGTTAACGGAATAGTTAACGCGGGGACTGATATGCAACTTTTTAGTCACTTGGCTTGTATAGGTGCAAGCTTCTCTAATCGGACAATCACTATTTTAAAATAAATTTTATATAAAGAAAAAATTAATATAGAAATTAACATTAAATTTATGTATTTTGAGTACTCACTCTAAAATTATATCGGTTTCGAACGCACACTCTAAAATACCGAGGAGCTACCACGAGCCCGAGGTTGAACCCTGTTTTAGCTATAAACTTAATCAAATGATAAATGCAAAACATATATATCATAGAAGACAAACATGAAAGAAATAGTGTACATACTAATATTATATGCTACTATATATTTTTTTTTTAATTAGTTATGAGGTGAATTTCGAATCAAGACCTTTTGGTTATTAACAAAAAGTCATTTTCTCTAAATTATTCGGTTAATTCTATAGGAGATTATATTAGTAAGTTTTTTTTAATTGCCCACCTAACCCATTCTTATCCACGTCCGGCAACTGGTCTCCGATGACTATTCTATGCTGTTTTGGGTATATATACGTCATTTCACAATCCATGAAAAAGGAAGATTTATTTGAGCAATGGCATCAATAATTAGAGCTATATTTCTCGCCCCAATAATCCTCATCATCCCTGAGGACTTCCATCAATATGTAGCAAAAATGTCACTCATTGATAGCTTTCTCCTTTTGGTATGTTGCAACTTTCTTTCCAAATCTTATTGATTTTTATGTGTTTTTTATATTTGGACTGACTCGAGAGTTTTTTTTATCGTAAATTAGTAACAAGAATTATCATTACTGTATATAATAATTGAAAAATAATACAAATAATATTCAGAAGTGATTAACTACATTAACATTGAACCAAAACCTGTATGTTAGTAGAAACTCGAGCCAAATATCATTATGTTAATAACTATTTGTAAAGCATGTACTGTTTTTTAAGTTGAGAGCCTTTAAGCAAATCATTATTTACTAGTATGTTTTAACCAATTGCTCTTCATTTAAAATTGTTGATGGCTTAATAGTTTGGTGTGATCAAATCCGAGTTTCTACTGGCTACAAATATCGGGTTTAACTTTTGCTATATAAAATTATTATTTCATGTTACATGAATATTGTCTCTACTAAGCTACAAAGAGTTAATTATTGCTGGAATGGTCCCAGTAAGTGGGGGCATGGCAGTTTAGTGTTCGAAATTGGCACTGTTGCGGAAATGATCCTTGAAAGTGTGTATAATGGTGCATTTTGGTCCCTGATCCGTTAACATAGATGGTTTTCGGCGTGAATAGTGAAGTTTTGGGACAAAAATGAAACTTTTGAGAAGTTGATTACCTTAATGAAACTTGGAGGGACAAAATGACTAGATTAGTCCCAATATTTTGATACACTTTTTTTTCTTCTTTTTTTAGATTTTTTTTCTTCAATTCTTTTTTTATTTTTTTTCCTAGTTAAAAAGAGTTCGATTTTTTTAAAAAAAAACTCCACCACCGCCCCCTTACAATGAGAATCGGACATAGGACCTCTAAGTCATTGGAAGACCTCCTAACCATTACGTGATTAGATATATCAAAAGAGAGTTCGATTTTGGCAGTTGTTTTTTATAAAAGTTTCGGTTTTGAAAAAAATATTCGATTTTTGATTTTGATAGTTGTTTGCCAAAAAAACTACGAAAATCGAACCTTATTTATTTCGAACATTTTTTGTCAAAAACTGAAACTTTTCACTAAAATAACGACTAAAATCATACATTTTTTACTACCAAAAGACAATCGGAAAATTAAAATAATAAATTCAAAAAATAAATTGAAAAAAAACGAATAAATAAAAAAAGTGTATCAAGGGTAATTTAGTCATTGTGTCCCCACAGTTTCATTAAGGTAACCAACTTCTCAAAAAATTTATTTTGCCCCAAAATTTCACTATTCACGCCAAAAATCGTCAATGTTAACGGATGAGGGACCAAAATGCACCACTACACACAATTTCAAGAACCATTTCCACAATTATGCCATTTTTGAGGACCAAATTGCATCAGGCTTCCACGTACGAGGATCATTCCAGCAATTAACTCAAACTACAAATATCGGCTTTAACTTTTGCTCCATTTTTCAACCAATAATTGGCGATACTCAATATTTTATCATACTGTACAAAATAGGATTACAAGAACTCATTAGTTACTAGGAATTTCTAATTTCATGAGTTGTTTTATACAAAAGATCATACTGTTTTCATCACCTAAACTCGTGACATATCCATTATATTGGAACTTATTTGAAAGTACATGAATGTGATATATATGCTCGTGGAACACAATAATTCATATTTGTTGTGAAATTATTGTTCCTTATGCACAAACACAATAATTCGCATTATCATCATTTCACTATAATAGATTATCTTACATTTTACGAAATATAATAACTTTAGTCATCAATTTCTTTGTACATATATTATTGAACTATCAAAAAATTATATTATAATCAATTCACATTATTTTCGAATGATTAAAAAATAATTTGTGATCAAAATTTGATACAAACTTTTACAACGTTAATTAATTTGCAACGAGGGAGTATTTGTTGTTATACTTTTATTCCTTATGCCTGAGCTTTTATGATCTAATTTGACATGAATATGACAGCTTTAGAGCTATGTGTTATCGAGTTATATAACTTAGTTTATTATAAACATATGGGTTGCCCTCTTCCATCCATGGGGATATGTTCTCGGTTATATATATCATATGATCTCTTGTTTTTTTGGTTTTTGGTTTTTGGCTTTTTCTTTTCCTATTCATGATATTCTAATGGTAATCTAGTGTTTTTTTTTTGTGTTTTGGGAATCTAATGAAAATTATTAGGCTGGGAAACAATTTACTAGTAATCCATTCTCACTAATCACTATCCCTCTTCTTCCTCAAGTTCTCCCTCCAATAAATTCTAGGAGAACGAAGGATAATACATACCATATTAAAAAAATGTTCTTCCTAATTTTGCAAGTTCAAAATTATAGTATACAAACAACAATAGAATATATTACGTATGATTCCCCCTGATTATCTTCTTCTATGATAATTTTAAAAAATTATCATCTCCTGGTTCACCTCAATACACACATCATAATAGTTACTTTTTCAAAAGCGCAAAAGGGGAGGGTGGCGGAAGTGGTAAAGGGTTGCAGATGAATTAATGAAGACTAAAGTTGTGTCTAAAAAAGCGCAAAATCTTTAAAATAAAATGGAGGGCCTATATATTATCTAATTTCATCTTTTGATTTCCCTTATAAATATAGAGAAAAACAAATGAATTACAAGTTTGAGTACACCTTTTTTTTTTTTTTTTTTTTTTTTGTAAATTAATGATGAATAAATGACTATATTATATAGTAGTATTACATATAACGGATATCAAAATCCCTAATTAAGGAACTGTTAGAGTAGGTGTGAAATTATGAGTACAATATGTAAAGACAGTTATAATTAAATATGAGATAAATTGTTTTCAATTTGAACTCAAAAC
Source organism: Echium plantagineum (assembly GCA_003412495.2). Taxonomy (NCBI): domain Eukaryota; kingdom Viridiplantae; phylum Streptophyta; class Magnoliopsida; order Boraginales; family Boraginaceae; genus Echium; species Echium plantagineum. The sequence goes on along the minus strand of CM016567.1, from coordinate 12,822,847 downwards.
CTCCTTGTCGAAATTTTGGGTCATTGAGCTATCGACAATTACAACTTTGAGTATTAAGTTGACTTTTATTGAATTAGTTTTCCCCCTTTTCTGATAATCTGTTGGTCTTGCAGATTGTTTACTTGATCGATGAGTATGTGAAATGGTATCGGTTGCCAGTGTTCTTAGGCCTGGCTTATCTAGCATTGCGACGTCGTCTTCACCAGCACTACAATTTGATAAATGTTGGAAGAACCCCAATGGGTGTTCGATACAATCCCGATGATATCCCTCATCGGACACCCGATGGGAAGTTGAATAATCCATTCAATGAGGGAGTCGGTACTGACTTGACCTTCTTTGGTAGGAACATTCTTCCTTCAGATCAACAAAATTCGGTAAGATATTAATAATCTATGCGCAAACTGCTAAAACGACAATAAAAGTGAACAAATGTAGTAAAAAGACGAGAGATCCATAATTACTACACTAGCTTGTAGTAAAAAGAGATTTACATGCAATGGCTCACACTACCTCAAATTCATTTTAATACACTTTATATTTTTGGAGACACAATTTTAATCATCAATTATTTTGTATATACATTACACGATGGAATGTAGCTGTTGAAGCCGGATCCGATGGTGGTAGCCACTAAGCTTTTGGCACGTAAAGAATTCAAGGACACAGGTGTAGAATACAAGGACACAGGAAAGCAATTCAACATGTTAGCTGCTACTTGGATCCAATTTATGATACATGACTGGATCGATCACTTGGAAGATACTCAACAGGTATTTAATTTATGATACTAGTCGTTGTAAAATATGTGTGTCGTTTAATGATAAAAGAAGTGAATAATGTGTGATCAATCGTGTCTTTAATCGTTCAGTGTAACTTTGTTTCGTAACCTGGTTTATTGCATGGCAACACTAGATTGAACTTGTTGCTCCAAAAGAAGTTGCAAATCAGTGTCCCCTGAAGTCATACAAGTTTTACAAGACGAAGGAGGTTTCAACAGGTTATTACAAGATAAAGACGGGTGCCTTAAACCGGAGAACACCATGGTGGTATAATTTCAACTTGTACATAATATGTGCCTTAGAGTGGATTAACTATTTTTCGATTAAGTGAAATCGATATGAGATCGTTTTGTAGTTGTTTGAAATGTGTTCTTGATTTGAAACAAGGGATGGAAGTGCAATCTATGGGAGCGATGACAAAACCTTGAAGAAAGTGAGGACATTTGTAGATGGAAAACTGAAAATATCAGACGATGGTGTTCTTGATCATGATACAGATGGGGTTGCCATAACTGGAGATGCTCGCAACACATGGACTGGACTTCTTGCGTTACAAGCCATATTCGATCAAGAACATAATGCTGTTTGCGACGCATTGAAGGTTTTGTTTCATGTATCATTTGATTTTATATCGTATACATATATATTTATATGAGACTTCTGATTTCTGGTAACTTGTGCAGGCAGAGGATCCGGAACTCGATGATGAAGAACTATACCACCATGCAAGGCTGGTAACTTCAGCTGTTATAGCCAAAGTTCATACCATAGATTGGACTGTTGAGCTTCTCAAAATGCCCACATTACGAGCTGGAATGCGTGCCAACTGGTATATCTCATATTTCCAAAACCAATTACTACGCGCTGACTACTTCATTAAGATAATAGGAGAGACAAAAACATTAAAATTTGGATAATTTTGTAGGTATGGACTACTTGGCAAAACAATTAAAGATAAGTTCGGGCGCGTTGGAGGATCATCAGCTGTTTTAAGTGGAATTGTTGGTACAAGTGAGCCCGAGAATCATGGAGTGCCATACTCCTTGACTGAGGAATTCGTTAGTGTTTATCGAATGCACCCTATGCTGCCAGACAAGTTGCAGCTCAGGGATATTAAAGCTATTCCTGGACCTAATAAACAACCCCCTAAATCTCAACAGTATGCCAATTCTCACCTTTCTAAGTCTTGCATTAATTGGAACGTATGTTGGTACGACACTCGAGTTCTTGATATGAGATTTGCCTCTCCCTTGTAAATGTAGGATTGACATGTCCGAGTTGGTTGGTGAAAAGGCAGCACAAGTCGTACACCATATTGGAGTTCCCGAGCTAATGGTGTCCATGGGTCATCAAGCTTGTGGAGCGTTGGAGCTCTTCAATTACCCAATGTGGCTCAGGAATGTTGTCCAGCAAGACGTCGATGGCAGAGATAGGCCTGACCCTATCGACCTTGCTTCTCTCGAGAGTGAGTCTATTCTAGTAAATTAAACAGTCAAGTACTTTGAATTCAATGTAGTATGTGACAGATTATCGGAATGGGATATGAAAATGACAAATTTAATTTTGGGACGTGCAGTTTATAGAGACAGGGAGAGGAGCGTTTCCAGGTACAATGATTTTCGAAGAGGGATGTTCATGAGTCCTATCTCCAACTGGGAGGATTTGACGGATGATGCTGAAGCGATCAATACACTAAGGGAAGTCTACGGAGATGATGTTGATCAACTTGATCTGCTCGTCGGCCTCATGGCTGAGAAGAAAATTGAAGGCTTTGCGATTAGCGAGACAGCTTTTTTCATATTCCTCATCATGGCTACAAGGTAAACTTTATTCGCATACATTGCAGTTCATCTATTGGCGACAGAAAGATATCAAATTACGCGGCTTAAATTGGAATCTCAAAATTTTGCAGGAGGCTAGAGGCTGATAGATTTTTTACAAGTGAATTCAATGAGGAATCATACACAAAGAAAGGACTTGAATGGGTTAATACAACAGAGAGCCTCAAGGATGTCTTCGACCGACACTACCCGGAGATGACGAAGGAATGGATGAACTCCAGCAGTGCATTCTCTGTGTGGGACTCTCCTCCAAATTCCTTCAATCCCATTCCACTCTACCTTCGAATCCCTTAATCTCGAGTCTCGGCCAATTTTTTTATTTTTACCTGTGAAAATCACTTATCATTTGCATTTCAACAATAATTTGATTGTATATCTTTATTTGAAATTTAGTACTGTGTACTATCATTTGTAAGTCACTATTATTTGATGAAAGCTGAATTTAAACGAGAATAAAACATACTCCTTCGTGCTACTTGTGACTTCGATTATCATCCTCGATAACTCCTCATACTATCATTCCACCACCCTCCTCCCATATATTTCCGATTTCCCCAAAACAGTGGGATACTTGCGCCCCATATAATTCCGATTACCTCAAAACTGTCTTTTTGAAACATGTGTGATCGAAAAGGTCATCTCGAATCATGTATGATCAAATAGTGAACGTCATGGTGTATGATCGAACGTGCCATTAACACTCCTATATATATAAAAACTCAGGTTATTTCAATGACATGCGTTCGATTACAATTTTGTGATAACTAACGTGGACACGGGATGAGTGCATTATTATAAGTACGAAATAATATTGTTAGATCCATCTGGGGTTGTAAATGAACCTGGAAACTCGACTCGGCTCGAAAAAGTTCGGTCCGTGGCTCGACTCGGGATATCAAACGTAGAGCCAAACATTGAAAATCACTATTTGGCTCGATTCGCAAACTGTTCGCAAAAGCTCGGCTCGACTCACCATGTGAAATCATGTAATAATATTTTAATATAAATTTGTATGAGAATGATTAATCGTCCCTTTCTTTGATAGACCTAGCATATTTGGTTGAATTTTGAGGTAAATTAAAGATATATACTTTAGTTTTACTTTTATTCTCTTTGATGGATCTAGCATATTTAGTCGAATTTTGTTTTGTTTCATCACCTTCGAACCAAATCATTCGGGCAGTTCGGCACGAATTCGCTGAAAATAAAGTGACGAATTTCAAACCAAGCTTCTCATTTTGATGTTCGACCATTATTCGACTCGGCATTATTCAGCTCGAGGATGGCAGAGCCGAACTAGAATCTTCCGATGTTCGATATTATTCGACTCGTTTACAGCGCTTCGTCATCGTATTTAAGTATATCTTATTACACTACCAAAATAACTAATCAATACTATGCTTCTATTGTAAAGCAGTATGGACATAATGTTAGTTATTTCCAAAATTTATTGAACTTCTCAAAAAAGATATATATTATTCTTTTTATAGTCCAAATGAATTTATTATCGTCCCGTTACGACATAGTTGACCTTTTCAAGGAATTACCTTCTATATTATACCTAATGTCTATATATTTTCAAAATTTATTAACTTTTCAGAAAAATATGCGTTATTTTTTTATAGCCCAAATGTATTTAATTATCATCTGAATAAAATATATTTGACTTTTCAACGAATCACCTTCTATATTATAAATAATGTCTATATTTATCCATATCTATCTATCTATACACTTATCTATCCACATATATATATATATTAGATATTGTCTTGTTATAAATAAGCTTCAATTTGCAGCAAACATCTGTACCCTAGTTTGAAATAATACTAAAGAAAAAAATAGTTTTAAGTCGAATATGGAGGTGGGGAAAACCATACAAGCAGGCAAAATTATTTTGTTAATGTTATTATTTGTCTCAATTGAACATGCAACATCATTTGATAAAGAATGTTACTTTGAGTGTACAAAGGGTTGTTTAATTATTGGCTTGATTCCTGATCCTTTTTGTCTTTCAAAATGTGCTAAACAATGTGGTGCCGCTACTACTGATGATGCTATTACTGGCAAGATTGAGCATTGCTTGATTAATTGTTCCATTAGGAATTACGCAAAAGGTATTTACAAAATCCGAATTATATATATTATACTTTTTTACTTTTCCACATATTTCTCAAATGTAAGGATAAAACCAGTGGGCTATACAAAATATAAATTTCACTAATACCTTTATTTTCTTAAGCACAAAAACGGTTAATACATTTTTAAAAATCCACCTTTAGATTTTAGTCCTTGCATTTCATCTCAAATATAATAGTACATAATAATAAAAATGCGGTTGTTGTCATTTTCGCAGGGGTAGATGGTCTAAGCTCATGTGTGAAGAATTGCTAGAATGGCTGCCAGCAAGTTAAAGAAGTACGAGACAAAAAAAATGAAAAATCAAAAAATGTGTAATACATAATAAGATGTTGTGGTATTTAGTAGATTGATTGAAGATGTAATGAATAAGTCGTTAGATTTTTATAAATCTACTTACATATACCCAACATGTATGCAATAATTCTATGTAATCTCGACTTTACTCAGATCCTGATTATTTCAAATTACAATTTCTAGGATCATCTAATAAATTATTTATTATATTTCTGGACATTGCCTTTCAAAATAATGTCGCTCCAACTCTTTTAGACGCTTGATAAGAAGAAAAAGATATTGATAAAACAATAATTGATAATGAAGACAAAAGAAAAAATAATAGTCTTATCGTGATACTTGTTACTTCGATTATCATCCTCGATAACTCCTCAGACTATCATTCCACCACCCTCCTCCCATATATTTCCGATTTCCCCAAAACAGTGGGATACTTGTGCCCCATATAATTCCGATTACCTCAAAACTGTCTCTTTGAAACATGTGTGATCGAAAAGGTCATCTCGAATCATGTATGATCGAATAGTGAACGTCATGATGTATGATCAAACGTGCCATTAACCCTTCTATATATATAAAAAGTCAGGTTATTTCAATGCCATGCGTTCGATTACACTTTTGTGATAACTAACGTGGACACGGGATGAGTGCATTATTATAAGTACGAAATAATATCGTTAGATCCATTTGGGGTTGTAAACGAACCTGGAAGCCCGACTCGGCTCGGCTCGGGGTATTTGGCTCGAAAAAGTTTTGTCTGTGGCTCGACTCGGGATATCAAATGTAGAGCCAAACATTGAAAATCACTATTTGGCTCGATTCGCAAACTGTTCGCAAAAGCTCGGGCGACTCACCATGTGAAATTATGTAATAATATTTTAATATAGATTTGTATGAGAATGATTAATCGTCTCTTTCTTTGATAGACCTAGCATATTTGGTTGAATTTTGAGGTAAAGATATATACTTTAGTTTTACTTTTATTCTCTTTGGTAGATCTAGCATATTTAGTCGAATTTTTGTTTTGTTTCATCACCTTCGAACCAAATTATTCGGGCAGTTTGGCATGAATTCGCTGAAAATAAAGTGACGAATTTCAAACCAAGCTTCTCATTTTGATGTTCGACCATTATTCGACTTGGCATTATTCAGCTCGAGGATGGCAGAGCCGAACTAGAATCTTCCGATGTTCGATATTATTCGACTCGTTTACAGCGCTTCGTCATCGTATTTAAGTATATCTTATGGCTGGCGATATTGCCAGAGCAATTTTGATTCTGCCAGAGCAAAGTTTGAGTATATACCTATTTTAACCTTTTAAGTCAACTATTTCATTATACCATTAATATTTACTATTTAATATTTTCTTACAATTAGAGTTATTTGAAAATTAACAATAAATGAACACATTTCATATATTTAAAGGAAGAGAATATTTGCCAATCTTTTCTACGATTTCAAATTGTGAAGAATTGAACTTTTATTTATTTTTTCTTTGGTCGCCCTTTTCTCCGTTGAACATTTGGTTCATAAAGTATCGCATCTGACTCATCAACGATCTCATATAATTTATCTTGAGCACGTAACTTTTCTCCAATTGACCAAAGATGATAATTATCATTTAACTTCGAAATTAATTCCCCAAATTCATTACCTTCAACAACAGTTTCAAATATTGAAGATCTTAGATACTAATGTCTATTGCTTTTATTTTCAATTAATATAGAAAATATTTTGCAAATTATTTCCTTCAATAATAATTAATTTATAGATGACCAAGAGAGCAATAATAATGATTTATTAACATTAAAGATGCATATATTTAAAATATGGAATCTGTTCATTTATTGATGATTTTCAAAATTATCTCTACTTGCATTAAATTATTAAATAGTAAATACTAATGACAAAATAGAATAGATGATTTGAAAGGTTAAATTAGGTATATGCTCATACTTTGCTCTGGAAGAATCAGAATTGCTGTGGCAATATCGCCAGCCATATCTTATTACACTACCAAAATAACTAATCAATACTATGCTTCTATTGTAAAGTAGTATGGACATAATGTTAGTTATTTTTAAAATTTATTGAACTTCTCAAAAAAGATATATATTATTCTTTTTATAGTCCAAATGAATTTATTATTGTCCCATTACGACATAGTTGACTTTTTCAAGGAATTACCTTTTATATTATACCTAGTGTTTATATATTTTCAAAATTTATTAACTTTTCAGAAAAATATGCGTTATCTTTTTATAGCCCAAATATATTTAATTATCATCTGAATATAATATAGTTGACTTTTCAAGGAATCACCTTCTATATTATAAATAATGTCTATATTTATCCATATCTATCTATCTATACACTTATCTATCCACATATATATATATATATATTAGATATTGTCTTGTTATAAATAAGCTTCAATTTGCAGCAAACATATATACCCTAGTTTGAAATAATACTAAAGAAAAAAATTGTTTTAAGTCGAATATGGAGGTGGGGAAAACCATACAAGCAGGCAAAATTATTTTGTTAATGTTATTATTTGTCTCAATTGAACATGCAACATCATTTGATAAAGAATGTTACTTTGAGTGTACAAAGGGTTGTTTAATTATTGGCTTGATTCCTGATCCTTTTTGTCTTTCAAAATGTGCTAAACAATGTGGTGCCGCTACTACTGATGATGTTATTACAGGCAAGATTGAGCATTGCTTGATTAATTGTTCCATTAGGAATTACGCAAAAGGTATTTACAAAATCCGAATTATATATATTATACTTTTTGACTTTTCCACATATTTCTCAAATGTAAGGATAAAACCAGTGGGCTATACAAAATATAAATTTCACTAATACCTTTATTTTCTTAAGCACAAAAACGGTTAATACATTTTTAAAAATCTTAAGCACGTATATCCACCTTTAGATTTTAGTCCTTGCATTTCATCTCAAATAGTACATAATAATAAAACATGCGGTTGTTGTTATTTTTCCAGGGGTAGATGGTCTAAACTCATGTGTGAAGAATTGCTAGGATGGCTGCCAAGTTAAAGAAACGAGACAAAAAAAATGAAAAATCAAAAAATGTGTAATACACAATAAGATGTTGCAGTATTTAGTAGATGGATTGAAGATGTAATGAATAAGTCGTTAGATTTCTATAAATCTACTTACATATACTCAACATGCATGCAATAATTCTATGTAATCTCGACTTTATTCAGATCCCGATTATTTCAAATTACAATTTCTAGGATCATCTAATAAATTATTTATTATTTTTCTTGACATTGCCTTTCAAAATAATTTCGCTCCAACTCTTTTAGACGCTTCATAACAAGAAAATAATATTGATAAAACAATAATTGATATTGAAGACAAAAGAAAAAATAATATATATCGACTTGCCTAATCTCTCTCTCTCCCTCTATATATATATACTCACTAAAAACAAACAAATAGTTAGAGACAAAAAATGCAAGATAGTCCGAATATTATCTACTAAAAAAGTGTACGATTCATATCGATTTGCCTAACTGTATACTACGTCCTCATCTAAAATAACTTTGAGTTTTATTTTTGCAATACTTGTTAATGTTTAAATTTGGGAATCAAATATGTTTGTATAAAGTGTATAACAATTTTCAAAAAAATATAATACAATAAATTTCTAACCTACTTAGGCTTTTAACAAATTTAATCTAATAAGATGACAGTTAGATGGTGTATAGCTCTTACATTAAGCTCGCCTACCAAATATATATGAGCTAATTTTGTAGATAATAATGTCATTGTTGTAATAATTTAAATCAAAATTTTGATGTTATTAATTTATTTAACTTATTTGACATTTCCATTCTCCCCTATTTATTTAAGAAATGGAGACATACGATTCCATAATAAACGTCTTATTAATGAGACTTTATGTATGAGATTATGGTAGAATAATATTGTGTTACAACACTATTGTTATTTGTTAGGGATGACAGTTCTGTAGTCCGACGGATACCCAACCCAATCCTTTTTGGATTGATCTCAGGTTGTGAGGCTTATAATTCAAAATCCATAGGGTTAAGAGTCAGGTTGCGGGTATAGGGTAAACCATATCCCGTACTCTACCTTTGCATATGTGTACTCATATATATTAAATATTATAATATATTTATATTAAAAGAATAAGAAAATAATCAATTATTATGGTAAGAGTTAAACAAAAGGTAACGTTTGAAAAGGTTTAAATATCAAAGATTCTTGTTTTTCGTACAATTATAAAAGAAAACTTTTGATGCATATGTTTAGCGTAAACATATATGGTGCATTTGATTAGTCATTACTTTTTTGAATATTTTTGTGCAAATGTTGTTTGACTATTGTTCTTTGCATATTTTCTACTACATGTTTTAAAAAATAAATTTTAATATGATATGTATTTTCAGTTAACATATTCTATTATGACTAGTGATTTTACTATGGAACAAAGAAAAATCTACTCGTACTCATCGAATTCTTTAAATAAGGGTATAGTTGGGTAATGGGTTGATACATTTTCAGGTCGGGTCGGGTTCGGGTTGTACTTTAATATTAGTTTCGGATAGCGGGTAAAGAAAAAAACTCCTAAACCCCCCCCCCACAACCATTTCTTAAATTATCCCTTTGGTAGTCTTCAAACAAATGATTATAATAGACTATTCCATAAACCTCTTACATCAGTTGGTTCACAATGAACCCAAATGGTTGCGAATAGATTTCATAGTGCATTCAACATCTGGCAACTAGTCGCTTCATCCATACACTCTGAAATGCTTTTGTCTGATTCTAGTAATCTCCTATGTTGAGATGCCTCTTTAAAAGTTGAGCAACGCATATTATTAGCTATCAACATATCCTCAAAAGATTGCAGCCCTCTTGTATGGTTGAGAAGCAATCTCAAGTAATACATCCCTTCTTCTACTAGGTGTGTGGTGTTTGTGCTTCCAATAACTTCTTCCCCTTCCTTTCATGCCAACACTTGTTACTTCTATCCCAAACATAATGTTGAGGAAACTCATGGTACATGAATATTTGTTATAACATAAGCTAATTATCTACGACTAATTTGGGAGCAAATTGCTGAAATGGTCCCTGACAGTATGACCGAATTGCACTTTGGTCCCTAATAGTTACACGGTTGCACGTTAGTCCCCAAAGTGGCCAAAAAGTTGCACTTTAGTCCCCACGTCAAGTTTTACGTTAACATTTCAGGTTTAGGAGTTAAAATTGAGGTAAAAATATAATTTTAAAGATTTAAAGTTGATTTTTTTGCCCCAATTGGTGCCAAAATGAAACTCCACAACCCGCTCCCGCCAAATTTCCCTTTTTACTTCACCCCAATTAGGGTTGTGGAGTTTCATTTTAGGACAAAGTGGGACAAAAAATCAACTTTACGTCTTAAAAATTATATTTTTACCCCAGTTTTAAAGCCTAAACCTGAAATGTTAGTGGAAAACTTGACGTAGGGACTAAAGTGCAGCTTTTTGGCCACTTTCAGGGACTAACGTGCAACCGTGTAACTATTGGGGACTAAAGTGCAACTCGGTCATAATATCGGGGACCATTTCAGCAATTTTCTCAGTAATTTGGTAAACATAATAGATAATGAACAACGTAAAGTACAAAAACTAAAGAATACCATATTTAATGTGTAGGACTATTTATCTATATCTTTATTATATCAATTATATCTCAATATTAGATCTTATTAAACTATTGTCTTAGAAAATTAATATTGATTTATTTCATTTTCCATATGGGGCTAGACTACAATAGGTAAAAAAATAATTAGGAGCATGTCAATTTTTTTTAAATCAAGCTTCTATTGAATAGAGGAAAATGATATAAACTAAAGTTGTCGATCCTTAATCATAGCCATACTAGAGTTAATCGAATAGTCTAGTGGAAAAGGCTCTTGTTAGTGACCAAAAGGTCCTAAGTTCGAAACTCACCTCATCGCTAATTTACAATATACATTACCTTGTTCATATAGATCATTTGGTAATATAAAAATAGTCAATGTAATGTTTATATTGTACATTAATGTGCTCAAGTTTAATGTTTGGCAAAATAAAATTTGCACCACGTATGATTAAATTTGCTCAACCGTATCATCATTAACGTCATCACCAAATTTGATACGCTCATATTGTTCGTTGACATTTGAACCTGTATAATAATATTACCTCCGTTCCTAAATAATTGATACATTTTGACTTTATATGGTCAAATTTTAAAAAATTTGATCAATAATTCTCATTAATTAATAAGAAACAATATTGTCATATTTATATTTTTGAACTATCAACTTGTTATAATTTTTTAATATGTAGAATAAGAGATATTTATGTTTGAAATCGTATTTTATTGACCATCAACAATCAAAATATACCAATCATTTAGGGACGGAGGAAGTAATAATTATGCCTAAGCATATGATATTAAAGAAACAAATCATGCTAGTATATAATTATTAAGTAAATGATATCATCGATCATTCACGTTTCATAAAATGCCACCTTAGTTATACTTAGCGTTTTTTATCACTTATATTTGGTATTATATATGAAACTAGTCAAATATGAGTGATTGAAAACAGTGACAGTGAGACCAAGGCGATTGAACGCAGAATTGTAGCAAATGTGAGTGATCAATGATGCAATTTGCCCTATTGATTAATAAGGATTAGACCATCAATATTTGTCCGCAATGATAAAAAAGTTGATGTTGTAGTTGAGCTTATGACCGAAAGATCATGAATTCGATTTCCCTACCAATACTTTCATGGTCAAGTCTATCACGATGGGCTTGTCTAATTGATCTACACGAATACACAACTAACATGATCTTACATAAATAACCTGAAATCTATGTATTGCGCACTCGAAAACTAGCGATCATTAATCTCCGTTACAAAAAGCAATCAATATTCTTTTAAATGAGTATATGAAACATCAAATTGGTTTAGTACATATACATCATATTAATTTATACCATCATATCCAGGTGCCCACAAGGCATAGCTCGAATGGTCACAAGCTTTATTATAAGAGTGTGTTTTTCACAAGTGTGTGGATTCGATCCATGCCAAGTGCATGAGTAACTCTGCTTTGTTCAAAGGTGGACCTGCTTGTGGGTGATTACCCAGAGTCTGTGTACTCTTGAGGTGGAGTACCAAACTGCTAGAGGCACAGCTTGCAGGGTTTGTAATTCATTGTTCGGTCAATTCGGAAACAACCACCTGATATCATGTAAGTATCGTTGTTTATTATGCAATCTTCCTTATCTCGCTTAATCGGGAGCCTTTAGAGTATAGAGATGCAAAAGGGAAAAAACCATGACAAATTATCATCTGATGCAAAAGTTGTTGATCAGATTAGCTTTCAAAATGCATCATAGTAATATTAGGGCCTGTTTGTTAAAACTGAATGTCTGAATCTGAAGTCTGAAGTCTGACAATAAGTGACTGAATACTGAATGTCTGAATCTGAATGAAAACTGAATCTGAATACTGAAAAAATTTAAGTGTTTGATAACCGTTCACTGAAAATTACTCAAGTTATGTTGTATTGACAAATTCGTCCCCACCACACTTCCTTATGTATAAATATAATATTATTATTCATATAATATTATGAGTCATTAATTAATAAAATTAAAACAAAATAATTAATGTCATTCAGTAAATTATAAAAAGTCAACGAGCAAATATAATATTAAAACTCAAATATTAAATAAATAAATAATACTACAGAAATATTATTAATTAAATTATAAATATTACAGAAAAAATAAATGAATTAACAAACAGACTTAATTAAATAAGTACTTAATACATTAATTTTAAGTGCTGAAAAAGTTTAACAAACAGGCCCTTAGTATCTGCTTGATACAAACACTCTGAGTTTAGGCCGACCAACCAACTTCTGAACTTTCTTCCTTAACACCAGAACACTACACGTTCGATACCGACTAGTCTATACTACACTACTACTAACACAGGAAGACTATACATACAATTGAATTTAGGAAGGTGATAAATAGTCTCGAGGGCGGGCAACTTCCAGTCATTATGACACCCGTGCTCCAATCGATTAAAGACTATCCAGTGATTCCAGTCTACTGCTCGTGTCTCTTTACTTGGATGGTAGAGCAGGAGGTAGATTGATTAGCTTAACAGTTAGTTCTATGTTGCCTGATTCCACATCACGAAGCCTCAACCAAACATTCTGTACTATCTCCCCATTCACACAATTGATAACGCTGTCTGCAGCAAGACAATTATCGTCCTCAGGGATAATTTTTCTCAATGGCATCCCATCGGTAGAAGTAGTAGAAGCAGCGGCTTTAGTAGTTACCCCTAGGATCTGCCTCAATCGAGCAGCAGCAACTAGTGGTTGAAGGCTGAGTTCAGCATGCCCCATTTTATCATCAGCCTTGAAAATATCTTTGTCGAATACTTCCTGAGGAAAATCAAAAGTTTCTTGTCAAACATGCATTCAACGGTTGAAATTATAATAAATTGTATACAACTAAACAAGGCTTTTCTCATCATAGGTAACATCTAATTATCCTTGCTTTAATTACATAGAATAATCTCTAAAATGATTAGTCGTTCTACTTTCTTTTATGTCCAAATCAACAAAAAGCGGGGGTAAAATTTATCCGAGTTCTAAGAAGATTGCAGTCTTATGTTCTCGAATTCTTGAATATAATAGAGATAACAGCAACTTACTAGTTTCAGAACTTCAGCTGGATCTGAGAAGGAGAAACTCAATTCTTCATTCCAAACAGGGTTGAGGCAACTCCTTATAACTTTGGTTTTTGCTGTCTACCATAAAACAAGATAGATGTTTGTCAACGTACGAGTATAAACTACTCCGTATAACGATTTAAAGATTAGACAAGACACGAGCTTCTGACTTCTGAGTGTTACTACATAAGATGATAAATTATAGTGGCCAACATTACTTAACTCGAATAATAATTCAATAGCTTATCAAAACAATTACATCGAGAAGCCAGAGTAAACAACTACATAAGATGATAAATTATAAGCATGCTTGTATAGCAAACACATACAGATTGCAGTAACTAATAGCATATTCCTCAACTAGATCGAATGATGAAGACACTTCACATAACAGACCTGGTTCCCCAATTTGACGACGACGTAAGGATCACTGGATTTGAAGTCTCGGATAACCAAACTCGTCCCTCGCGCAACAATCAATTTTATCTGCCCTGTTTTTTCTTCCATAACCAGTCACTGAAAAGAGAAAACGCATCAACCATATGCAACAGTGCCACACCAAGAAAATCTGATATACATACAAAAGTTAATCAAAGCAGCTTGCATCAAGCTGCATTGAGGGCACACCGAAATAGTTGTGTAAGTCCAGTGACCTCATACCACACGATGGCAACACTCACTGATTCACATATCCTTTTTTCCTTTTCCTTTTTTAAAAGTGGCTCTTGTCGGGACTCAAACCCGAGCCTCTTATCTAGATAGCGATTAATACACCAGTAGCCGCTAGGCTATTCCTAGCGGCTAGTAGCACTCGTCAATGCACAAAACAAACAAAGCTAAAAGCCTGACCATAAAACATGTGTGCTTGACCAATTGATTCTGAACTATTTCATCCAAAAAAATTAACCAAATCAAGAACTCTAAACTACCATTCCAACTCAAAAAACAGGAACTATTCATTAATTCATTGCATTAGATATAAAGATACCAACAATGGAATGCAAGAACATGGTAGTTTGAATAAAGGGAAAAACAAGAAATTAGATAGGTAAGAAATTTACCAGTAAAAAAGACAAGAAGCTTGTAATTATTGTCTGAGATTTGAGGTGTAGGATATTTGGTAGTAGTAGTTCAATAAATGAAAATCTATTTATATAGCCGAAAATTTCTAGTTTTCTACAACTGATTGAAGCAGGAGTAGTTGGTTAGCCATAACATTTGAGACAAATAATTGACCAATAGGAGACTTCAAAATATTTGGATGTGAACACAGATTCAGACATGACACTGACTTCTTTTTATGACGTAGTTTTTTGTATTATTTTTTAAACTTTTTTACCTGCGTTCGAATTCGGCCGACAAATTTGATCGACAGTTCGAAACGGCTCCGAACATGGGGGTTATCGAGCTTAGCTTGTTCGATAAGTACCCCCATGAGCTTGATCGCAAAATATTTGATTGTTTCGTGCGTAATATTTTTCGACGAGTGTCTATGACTTGCCCTCATTACACAGATTTTACCAAGTCCACAAACACAATACGCGTCCATGCCTATGGACAAAGTCGAATGAAACATCATGGATCAAAATCATTTTCTTGTTACCCATGAAGTTCAACCCATGAAGTTGAACTTCATTACTTAATCCTTTGACTAATTCTTTTAGTTACCCATTTTGGGTTTCAACATTTTTTAGGATTTCTTTTTGCAGACACTTTGAATAGTTCTTAGTAGTTTGTAGTTTCAGGTTTCAATATAAATTTTCCTGCCACCCAATTTTGGGTAGATTTCTTTTATGATAAACATCTGACCTAGTCATTTGATCAGCTTTCTCATGCTTGACCGAACTGATTGACATAGTCATATGAATATACATACACAAAACACATCGGCACTAGTTGAGCATGTGACTCGACTCATGCACAACCCTTACATCACCAACAAACTCTCTTCACATGAATCTGCAAAGGATGTGTTCTTCAAAAGCCTATTCGAACAGGACCTACGACAGAAAATAATTCTTGGTAGTAGCAATCAGTTTGATTTCACTAGTAAACAATTAAGGACTGCCATGTCTTCCCTAAATCACAGCAGACTACAAGCATGATGAAGGTAATTCGAAAACAAAAACAGTTATCGAATGTTGCACCTAACAAGCTAGTAAGTCTTACTAACACAGATCAAGATATAAGCTGACTGACATTATATGTAATAAGATACAACTTCGATATACATTTTAAATCCTATGTGAAGCCAGGAATTTCCCCTGGAGCGGGGGCCAGCTCATTTTTACTGAACTTTTCCTCCTCATAAAAACCAGCACGCACAATCCTACCACCGAAAAAGCGACCTTCCAGTTCCATCAGGGCTTTAGTTGCTTGTTCGGATCTTTCAAACTGAACAAATATTCTTACTGCCTCCTCATGGGGGAAATTTGGTTCTGTAATCTCAAATATCAAGACACGGGTGACAGTACCAAACTTCGTACACTCCTCTGCTACCTCACCTTCAAGCTCGTCGTCCACCTCACCAGGACCAACCTTCAGTCACATGCCACATAGATCAGAATTGCCACAGAAGGGTAGTTGAGCAAGGGGTTCATTTCCAGCATAAAGAAGAAGAGAATTGAGAGTAGCGGGGAATGTGAATTCTACTTTCAACGAATTACGAATATATCAATTCAAAACTATTTTAGATTAACAAGCCTGAGATAGCCACAGAAGTGGGTTATATGAAGTATATAACTTCAGAGTTTAACTAAAGATACCTAAAACTCGGGGGAAAAGCATTGATTAATCTGCATGCCAATCTATATACATTGATTGGTACATACTGCAAATGAATCAATTTCCAAAGACATCTAAACTTCAGTTATGCTAAAAAAAACAAAGAAATTCATATGGAAACATAAGATAATGCACAATATCTACTTAGAAGACTTACTAGTTACCTTATATCAGACAAGCAAGCTGAGTAGCTGCCCAGATAAGAAACTTGTTAATAAATAAAGTGTCAAAAAAATGCGTACATTGTAACACCACGTAATTATTAACTAACATAATACTGCTGTGTTCTTCTTATAGGCCACAATAACACACCCACTTAATATGTATAGAGCCCAGCCCAACAGGCTTTACGATAATACACATCTGCACTGAAGCTTAGAAGTGATGCAAAATTCAGCATAACAAGCTCAGACTCAATTGAACCTACAAACTTTACATGCAAAACTCCACAATGTTTCGAGAAACTTGGCTATTATTGGAAGGAGCTACTAACTGACGTCTATGATTTTCTAAGAAAAGGGGGGAAAAGTGCCATACAAGTGAACATCTTTTGCAGTCTCTTTATTGGTTAGAAGATGGAAATAGCTTTTTCAAAATTAAACAATGGAAAATATTTGGCGACCCACCAAAATGCAGAGAATATGTTGTTTGGACTTGCCAGATGTAGCTTACGTCATGAGTGTTTATTTAAGCAACTTCAATTAGGATACAACTCTTTACTAAAGACCAACTCTCCGTCAATATATATGTATGATTTCCAACACACTTGTATTGAACATGTCAGATTTTGAAATGGTTTATGAAAATAACCTTCGACAATAGAATGATGCCGTAAGTTCTACTTACTTTATTTTATTATTAGGTCAAGTTCTTTCGTCGCAAGGCCGAGAAAAAGCAACTCTATGTTTATCTAGATTGTAGTACATGTTATGCTAAACATTTTCACCAATCAAGCTGCTTCAAACAATATTCTAATTGGAAGTTATCATTCCTGTCCTACATCTTCTAGCACTTAGTGCATCATTCTCACTCGTTAAAAGACATCAGAAATAACACTAACAAGATATCAATCTGGCATTACTTGTTACTTCTTGGACAATGTACCAACAATCCACTAACTAGATCCTACAAGACAATGCCTTTAAGAGAACAAAATCATATAAAACATCACCACAC
The DNA here is from genome assembly GCA_003412495.2 of Echium plantagineum. Lineage (NCBI taxonomy): Eukaryota > Viridiplantae > Streptophyta > Magnoliopsida > Boraginales > Boraginaceae > Echium > Echium plantagineum. The sequence continues at coordinate 12,805,031 of CM016567.1, read as the reverse complement.
TAAACAAACTCGTCTTCTTATTCACTAAATTATGATGTCCAGACTTGAAATTCAACAAGACAGCCAAACAACATTCGAGTGTAGTCATATGTATATGGCAATACATATACTATCTTCATATTGTCTAGTTCTCAATTTTGAGAGAACTTCCAAAGTTTCAACTCAAATACTTTCTATATGGTTTTCAATATTTGCGATTCCTATACCAAAAGATAGCGTTTTCAACCTACATCACCACTACCGTGTTGATTTTGATTCAAACCAAATCTTTCCTTGTCAATTAAAACCAAAAAGACGTTGATTTATTTTAATGTAAAAGCAAACCGAACGATCTTTTAGCGACAAAAGTAGTCCTATATAACTTCAACATACCATGTTTGTAAGCAACAAACCCCTGGTGGGCGCCATATTTTTGTATATGCTGCATATATTATGATTCATACATCTAAGATGGCATTTTTAACTATTTTACTGTTACTGTTCTAATTATGATTCAAAACAAACTGATATGTATCAATTGTGATCCCAAGTATTGTTAATTTTGACAATTGAAAATCAAAACTGTTAGATCTTCTAAGGAGGGAGACAAAACATACCATGTTCCTAAGCAACACAACCCGAGTGGGCGCCATATTAAACTGCACACTCTTGATCTTCTTCTCAGCACTCTCATTGACAATATTCCCGGCCCTCTTATCTGTCTTCTTCACCATCAACGGCGTCGTTATCCCCTGCTCCTGCTTCCCCAATCCCTGTCCCGCCTTCCACCCCATCTTCGCCATCATCCTCTGGGCCGCTGTCATCTTCCCCTCCGCACCCACCCCCATCCCACCACTCTCTGATTTCCCTATACTAAAATCACCACTCACCCCCACCGGCGACACCCCCCTCTTCGGAGACATAGGCGGCGGAACTGCAGCGCCTCCACTCATAGCAGCCCTCCTCCGCCACGCCTCCTCTCCGGAGATATTCAAATCGCGCTCTTTCTCGACTTCTCTCTCATCTCTCTCCTTCTCTCTTCTAGTCAGCTCCTTCTCGAGCTGCTTCCGCTTTCTCTCTCTGCAGTACTCTTCGTAATCATTGGGACGGGCCGGGTCGTACTCCTCCGTTACCGAGCTGGAAAGCCCGACTAACTGGAACGATGTCGTTTTGGCGTTCGAATTCTCGTGTTGCATCGGGCCGGAGATGGTCTTCATTGCGGGCTGGGATTGTGATTGCGGTTTAGGCTTGGGCTGAAGTCGGGCTTGAGGGAGCGGGAAGGGTTTGCGGAGAGTAGGTGGGGCCATCTTAACGCTGCTTGACCAGACATTGGCAGTGGAGGAGGCGGAGGTGATGGTAGTGGTGGCGTCTTCGGCGGAGGAAGGCGGCGGGAGGTCGCCGTATAAGCCTCCTAGCATCGTTTCTGGTCACGAATGGGTTTAGATGGAAGAAATTTGGGAGATTATAGTAGTGTTTGTTTATTTGATGTGAATAAAAGCACTGGGGCAACAATAGGGGAAAGATGGTGGAATTATTAACGAGTTGAGTTCGAGCATGTACCGCAGTATCGGTTACGAGTGGGGTTAATTACTAAATTATTTGAGTTATCGAGCTACCAATGTATTTAAGTCAGAGTCGCTAACCTTTGGGGCGGTTATGAGTCGAGTATTTTGGGACAAATAGTGAACGGGTAATTGTTTATTCTTTTATTCAATCTAGTGGATTCTGGTATATTTAACCTAAAAGGTCAATACTATACACACATCTCGACGTGGGACCCGAAACAATAATCTCGTTCGAAATATAAGCATTTCCGATGTTGACTCGAAATTCGGGGCCGGGGACGAACCACGTATGCCGGGACCAAACTGATAAATCGGTTGTTTTTTATTTATCATAATAAAATATGTAATTTCGAATCGAATGGTAAAGTTGAGCTGATTTGGGGTCGCTGGTCGAGTCCTCGTCAATATTTTCATTTCGAATCGACTAAATTCCGGCCCGACTTTGCTAGATAACAGTCCTACTCGAGCTGCTATTGAATACAAAGTGATACTCTAGTTGACTCTAAATCCCTTTAGAAGAAAATTCCAGTCGCCACCTTCAGCTTATTACAAAGCTAAAACCCTACTCAACTCCCCCCCCCCCAAACCTGCATCTTCTGTCTTCCTTTCTTGCACTCTCCATTTCACATCCACACCATAACCAAAAAACCGTAATAATCTTCTTTTCAATATTTGTATACTAAATCTGTTGAATCATGAAGAGCAATACCTCCAAGAAGAAGAAATTCCCACAACAGAATGGGAAAAAGCGTGTATCAACAACCCACGACCCCTTTTTCGTTACTGAAGATGATGACCCCTCAAAACGACGTCGCAAAGTGAAGTACGACGAGGACATCAAAAGCGATAGCAGTGAAGACGAAGACTTCAATGCTGTTGAAGCCAATGTTGAAGAGGAGGAAGAGACTGCTGCCGAGAAGAGGAAGAGAGTGGCCGAGGAGTATATCGAGAAGCTGAGGAAGATTGAGGAGAGGCAGGGGGGAGAAGGGAGTGATGATGAGGATGGGGATGAGGGGTGGGAGAGGAAGAGGGAGAAAGAAGGGGAGAGGGATTCGAGGGTGGCCAAGTTGCTTCATGTTCAGCAAATGGAGGAGAGTGGTAGGGCTAGGAAATCCATTGCATCAAGGTATAAATTGGTTTTGTTATGTGTGGTTTTAGTAAAGAATTAAGCTTTATGTGTATGTTCGTGTAGAAATTGGTTTTATTGTTTCAATGCTCTGAATTGTGTGTTAGTTCAAGGTATACATTGTAAAGGTACAAGCTTTATATGTATGTTTCAATAACGTCAACATGCCCGGATTCCTTTGAAGAGGCTCCAGGGTAGGGGGTTGGATGGTAGGCAGCCGTGCTTGCCCCTGTGATAGCGGGGAGGCTGCTTCCAAGCTGACCAAAGAGTGGAGTGCAACCACTAGCTACAATTTCACAATGTATAAAAAGCGTAGGAATAATAATAATAATAATTGTGTTCGTGTACTAATATGTGTGAGTTCAGAGAATGTAGAAGACGGTACTTACATGTCTAGAAAAAGAAGAAGATGGGATTCTACAATGGCATAACAGATCATGATTATTTGAAAAATAAATTTCTAGTTATGTAATTTGCTTCGGTTTGATGGGTTTCCTTCAATGAATAATAAACATTTTCAAAAAGCGTTAAGATTTAACACTCACCGAGAACAGTCTATCCTTGAGTTGGTTTCGCCCTCCTACTTTGTTGTTCTTGGCATCCGCTATGCCCTTCTTATGCCCAACAGCTGAAAAATATTTTACTTTCTGGAAGGTGAGTTGTTTTTGGACGACTATGCTGATAACATAAAATAAACTTTAGTTGGATTCATATCTCACATTTGTTTCCACTAATTTAGGCAAGTTCCTGAAATAGGTGTCAAAACTTATTAATCATGCAATCCTCTCTTTGTATTATAGTTTGAGTACCTGCTCATACTATTTTAAAGGGTTAAAGTATGGATTCTCTTAAACTTCTATTGAAAACAAACACCTTTTACAAAAAGCCGTTTGCTAATTGTAGGGTTCAAAAGCCAGAATTGACTGATGGGTTCCGATGTTTAGTGAAACATCGCCAGTCTGTTACTGCTTTAGCTCTGTCTGAAGATGATTCAAGAGGGTTTTCCGCTTCAAAAGATGGTACGATAGTTCACTGGGATGTAGATAGTGGGAAGACTGAAAAGTATAAGTGGCCTAGTGATGCGTTATTAAAGTCTCATGGTGTCAAGAATCCGCAAGGTCGGGCCTCAAAGCATAGTAAGCATGTGTTAGCATTGGCAGTTAGTTATGACAATCGGTATTTGGCAACTGGAGGCTTGGATCGTCATATTCACTTGTGGGACGTTCGTACACGGGAACATCTTCAGGTAAACGAAGTAAATAATGCTGTAATGAGCTAATGTTTCTACCCCCACTGTTAGATAAGACTGTGTGCTACACTTAAGTTTTCTAATGAGTCCGTGCTTGAAACTTATTCAGTCAAAACTCAAAATCTGATCGCCCCCCTCTTAACTTCAATCATGTACTTATTCTTCTTCAATGTGACATATAGGCTTTTCCAGGCCATAGAGGACCTGTGTCATCCTTGGCATTCAGACAAGGAACTACTGAACTGTTTTCTGGTTCATTTGATCGGGCAGTCAAAATATGGAATGCAGAGGATAGGGCGTATATTAGTACACTATATGGTCATCAAAATGAAGTGCTAACCATTGATTGCTTGAGAAAAGAACGGGTACTCACCGTTGGTCGTGATCGAACCATGCATTTGTGGAAGGTATGAGGTTTCCTTTAATTATCCTAGTCACATCTTTGATCTTTGTGTGTGGGGTGGTAAATATACAATGAGGTAATCATTTTTACTCATCTACTCAGTTATGTGTGCGAATTTGTTATACATTACAGTTGCTTACACAATTTCAATGATTAAGCGGCCTTCAACAAATCTCGCTGAAACAATTATGTATACATGGCAATGCAGGTCCCAGAGGAATCACAGCTAATATTTCGGGCTCCGGCTGCATCCCTTGAGTGTGGCTGTTTTATTGGTAATGATGAATTCTTATCTGGTTCTGATGATGGAAGCATTGAGCACTGGAACATACTGCGGAAGAAGCCTGTTCACATTGTTAAGAATGCTCATTCACTAAATGGAGCCATTACCCATGGAGAGGGAAATAACAATGGATTATCCAATGGCATCCTCGGTGAGATGCGAATCTTTTCTTTGTTGTTTTCATTAATCTGTACCTTTACCATACAGAAGTAGGTGGAGACTAAGTATAGTTTGCATTTAGGTCCTCATCCCTCGAAAACCAAATAAAACCAAAAGTAAAAACAATATTGAAGAGTTAAAACAGAAGATGTCAAGTTATCATTTACCAATCTGCTGAAATGTTGTTTTTAGATTCATTTCCTTGATATAATAAATATTGCCTTTCCTGCAGAAAATGGTACTGATAGCCAGGGTAATAATCATTCGTCGGTGCACTCTTGGGTCAGTTCAGTAGCAGTATGTCCTAGCAGTGATCTTGCAGCTTCTGGAGCTGGAAATGGTACAATTCGCCTTTGGGCGATTGAAAATGAATCAAAAGGCATAAATCCATTGTTCGAGCTCCCTTTGGTAAGGTTTTTATTGTTTATTTCTAAAGTTAACATTTGTTGCTCTCATGTCAATCACCTGCCTTACCGGTTAACGAATGGAACTATGGAATGAAATTGGCTAGATAGAATACCCATTTTGTACATTGTACATTTATTGTAACTTATTTTCCTTCTTCTCATCATCCCCCTTCTATCATGTTCGTGTAGTTGAAGCTAAGGGTCACTTTTTCATGATAGCTAGTACGGATATGAGACCAAATACAATGTTCGAAATATATTTGTTACCGGCTTAAGCAAGTGTATTTAGGATGTGTATGTCAAGCATTAATCCATGGCATAAGGCACTGCAACCTTGTAATTGGCTGTTTGAAAATTAGGAGTATTATATTAACACTAATTTTACTGTATGTTGCAGGTTGGATTTGTAAATGCTTTGGCCTTTGCAAAATCTGGGAAATTCCTCATTGCTGGAGTTGGTCAGGTATGAATATCCCATTGCCTGTTATCTTTTCATTATATAAGCCTGAACGGGAATTGCTACTGTTCAGAAATTTAATACAATCTTCACAGTTAGCTTTTGTTTATAAATTTCCAAACCATGATTTTCGTATGTACTTATTCGTTCCTCCCTGTGAGTCATAATGATAACCAAACAAAATGCGCAGGAACCTCGCTTGGGAAGATGGGGTAAAATCCCCACAGCAAGAAATGGTGTCTCCATACATACACTGAAGCTCTCATGAAAATCAAAACAAGCAATTTAGGTTTGCTGTTTTTCGACACCTTTTTAGCAAGGAATTCATTAGTAATATATTTGGATGAGAGTCCACTGTAAACTCCCATGGAGGGGAGTGGTGCTGTACAATTTTGACCACTGTACTAAAACTATTTCTTGATGTAACTAGATATTATTTACTTTCTGAATTATCGTGGTTATAAAAAAATATTCACAACTATACTGTTTTAAGCATTGTTGATGATACTACTGGTGATCAACAATATTTCAAGCCAAGAACATCTGAAAAGCGAATAAAACAGCCAATAATATTGATTACATTAAGTCGTGTAATCTCGTAGTTATAAATCACCTAGACACATTAATGTGTCTCGGTGATAAGTATGGAGCATCGAACATTTATCGGGTGCCACAAAATGTTGCAATTTCTCGAAATGCAATCCAGAACAGTGGGAAAACACAACTAATCTAATAATTATATTCATAACTAAAATCAGACAAACCAACCATGGCAGAGACAACCTGAGAAACAATGAAAATCCCCCCTCCAATAATAGTAATAACAAGAACAGCAGATATGGGGTTCTTCAACAACTCCACAAGAGGCTCAATGAGGACAGACAAAGCTCCAGTGCTTACAGTTAAAGCATACAAAGCATATCTCCTCATGTTGTCCCAAAACTCCTCCATCAAGGGTCCTTCAGGGCCTAAAGCCAATGCCTTGTCATCATTAAATCCCATCAAAAACATCACCACACCTACAGACACAGCACCCAATATCAAGCCTCTCGAAATACCCTTCGAGCTAGTCGTAGTAGTAGTAGTAGTAGTAGTAAGAGGTGCAATCTCATCAAGTATGAGTTGTTTGGATTCAAGAAAAGTGCATTTATGTGTTGATAAAACAGAGTTTTGTTTAGGGAAAGTTGGAGTTTTGAAGGTTTGAAGATATGTTCTTGGATTGATGAAGATTATGGATTGGTTGGGATTTGTTCTTGAAGTGAAGAAAGAGGTATGCTTGTATGGCAAGTGGTGTGTAAGAGAGTTCATGGTTGATGACATTTTTTTTTGTTTAGAACAACTTATCAACAATGTTTGATGGATTTATTATGAGGTGGAGGCTATGTTTTCTGATCTTTTTGGTTTCCTTATCTATGTGATATTCTTGATTTTTTTTTCATTTCTTTTAATGGGCTAAAATAGACAAATCATGTGTGAACATATTTGATGGTAATGCCCATAGGCCATAATACATGGACAAGGCTATGTTGCAACTTGCAAATGTAACTATTCTACATTTCTACTATCTAGTGAGGGGATCCAATTAAGGCCCAAAACTATCTAACATGGAAACAAAGAGAGTCCAATAATAATTTTATTTGATCTGTTTCTTAACGGCTCCCACGTGCTGCAACCCACCGTGAAGTACATAAAAAGGTAAATGATGAGCTTAGTTGATCAAAAGACTAGAGCTTCAATTAAAAAGATCACATGATGTATATGTTGAAATAGTACTTTATAATAATTAATTGAGTGTAATACTCCCTCCATCCCTAATTGATGGGGGAGTTTTCCTTTTTTAGAAATCCCATAATTGGTTCTCTTTTTGACTAATTGTGAGAGAGTTGAGTGGAGGGAAAATTATTTGTAAGAGACAAATTCAAAATTTCCTTAAATTTTGTACAAATCAAACGTCCCTATCAAAAAGGGATGGAGGAAGTAGCAATTTTAAGAATTATAGGAGGCCATTGCAATATTGTGAACTACCACCACCCTTAGGATTGACGTAAACAAACATTTTAAATTGTCAATATAATTATCGAATTGTCTCTGTAATGATAGATCGGATAACATGATATCCATATAGTCTCTTAATACACAAATTTGTTCTGCTAGCTTATTTTGTCGATAAACGAGTCGTTTAGAGCGAATAACATTATTTCATGCTCAAAACTACCATGTCATACTTTACTTAACTCAATAAGTTGTCTATATCATTAAACTATACAATTCTCGATTACTAACTAAAAACCAAATGCACAATTACGAATTAATCATAGAATCCCATCTTAATCCACAAGCCACTCTACTGATGACTCCAACTACATAAAATTCCTGAGATTAACCAAACCTCCGAAGTTATTACAACATGATATAAATTCCACTACAACACACACGAAAATGTCGAAGAACACCCAACATAAATCCTATGTCTCCCTCAAGTCAGACACCACGTAATGTAGACCTGTCCACGTGGGGGGTGACGTATGTGATGTAATAAAATGAGTCCACAATATTCTAAGGGGGGCCCAGTAGTCTGAGGTCGTCTTGAAGCAGGCTCTCACTCAACCACCGTCTTCCACTTAGAGATCGACAACGCAACACTCAACCTGCTCTATGAATAATTTCAACACTATCGGTAACTTGATACATTTACCATGTTTGGTTTCTTGGAAGTTGGAATTCAGAACAAATATGTCTTGCTGTAAAATCAAACCACAAATAATTAGTCGGCAATTACTATACATTAACATCATCACCACATAATTTAGTGGACAATATGAAAATAACCCAATATCTTATATATTGATACGGAATTAACGGAATAATATCGACTTATGTTGAAATATGTATCTTAACATATTCCCTCTGTTCCTATTTACTTGATCATTTGAAAATTTTTTACTTTCAAAATACTTGATCGTTTGTATTTTCAATGCAACTTTAAGGTTATTTTTTTTCTTTTTACCCTTCAATAAAGTAATAGTACTTCAACATACCTTTTTACTTTTTGAGGATATATTAGTAAACTCTCTTTATTGCTTAATAAAGTGCTTTCTCTCCAAATGATCAAGTAAATAAGAATGGAGGGAGTATTATAATTGACATAAATTATATATTTGTTATTTAATTTTCATTCAATTATAATTGATGATAGATGTCAATTGGAATACGAAAATGAGATGTCATAATTAAGTAAATAGGTGTAACCAAGATTAAAATTTAGTTAGTTGAACAAAAATTTGAGAGTTGAAGATATTATAAATATGTATAGAAAGCAAATTTAAATATTATTCGTGTTATAAAGAAATAGTCTTGTTGATGCTACTCGTGGTGATATAGATGTAGTCAAATCAAAATTAAATTTTTAGAAGTTGGTAAAAAATTTAACCTCCTTTCGGTTATCAAATACCATAGCTTTTAATAATTATTGAGTGTAGGCTTCGAGCACTGTCACATATCAATATATAATATTTCTGGATTAATTACTAAGGATGTGAATAGTTATCTATTTCCAATTAATCTTAGGCGAAACTTTGAAAACTCTTAACAAAGACGAATTATAAAATATTGGTTGCCGGATAAACAAATTCTTCAAAACATACAACCAAATTTCAAAATATCACTAGAATCTCATGCGGTCATGCCCACTTCAATTATGTCCTTCATCAACCAAAAAATTAACTCATATACTTTGTAGACAAAATAAATTAACTTGGTAAAAAATAAGTAGGTAGTTAATGAAGTAGTTTAGTTTAGATTGAGCATATCAAACAAATACATACTCCTAATAGAATGTTGTGATCCAAAACATAAAAATCCAATAGTTTGACCAATTGAGAAGAAGTGAAATGATGGGTGTATGGTTTGGCATTTGTTGAAGATAAAGTACAGAAAGGAACAAAACGAGGCAGAGATTCTCCAGAATTTCAAGACATGATCATATATTTGTTCAAGTACACGTTAGAGTATCATGGCTAATTTCAAGTACTCATTTTAGTATACCTACTTCATACATTTGGGATATAGGAACTAGCTTCTTTCCACTACACGTTTAGGCTTTCACAACTAATTTCTTCTAATTAATTATTCCAATTTGGTATAGAATTTGTCCTTGTACTACTTTAATTAGTGTAACTATTATTTCCTTTTTTAAAATTAAAAGTGTTTTGAAGATGGTGTAATAATTGAAGAGCACATAGGTGGGGTTCTTTTCGAGTTCTTACTTCTTAGTTGTTACAGATTTCGGGTTCTAAGAAGATTAGCGGGGATCGAAAATACATTATTTGAACAGTCAGACTTCTCTTGTCGCTCAAACGTATTCCGTCTGTCCAATTTTGTTAAATTGACTTTATTAAATTAACTATTTGAATTAGTGAACTATTTTTAACCTTTTATAATGTAAAACACCACTGATTGATTACATGCTCCATTGTTTTAACATGTTATCCGGAATATTCCATTATTATTTCTAATTTTTAACTATCGTTATGTAATTTACACGTCAATTAAATAAAGGATAAGAAAATACAGTACAAATAATACATGAAAAATATATAATAAAAATTAATTGAAATTATATCATTAATCTTTTAATAACAACACATACTTCCTTCATCCCTTTTTGTAAGAATCGTAACTTTTCACGGTCATTAAGACACGAATTAAAACGTAAATATCTCTAATTCTACTCTTATAGAAAATTATGAAAAGTTAAGAATAGTTACGATTCTTAATTAAGAATGTTTTATTAATTCTTATTAGTTGATAAGAAATAAAATCTCATATGACTGTTTTATTTCTTATCAACTAATAAGAATTACTATTTATTTCTTATCAACTAATAAGAATTACTAATAACCAAATCTTTTCAAACTTTGACTTCAAAAATAGAAAAAGGTCTTAAAATAAAAAATGAAGGGAGTATAATATAAAAAAAAATCCAACTATCATAATAGTAGTATAAAATTCAACAATTTTGTCCTAAACAAAAAGTCGAACTATCATACTAATATATAAAATTGAATAATATTTGAAAACATATTTGAATTCCCAAAAGAAATAGGGAAGTGTGGAGGAAGCGGCGTTGAAGAGCGGCGTAGGGCATACGTAAGCCTAAAGAGTGGAGGAGTGTCTTTCATTACACTGACTAAACAACACGTCTTATCATGCGGCGGCTCATGTCTCAGACCCCTACCCTACCCCCTACCCACCCACCCCTACCCTACCACCCACCCCCACCCCTTGTTTTTGTTTTGAGTCTCACGTGCACTATTTTCCTAGTCTGCCTCCCACAGTGCGATCAAATCAAAAAACACGAAAAAAGAAAAGAAAAAAAAGGGCATTTGGTATACCAAATTGACTGGTCACCAACACAAGTCACAAGAATTGGAGTAATTGCCACTTTGCAATTATTATGGTGTTTGTGAGCTCACCTTCCTTTATGAATTTGGACCATCTTTGCATGAAGCCATTTTAGCTACCTTTTCATTATCTTCTTTTTATTCTTTTTGCTAATAATCATGTCCTTAGACAATTTTACTCTACCACCAAAACTTTGACAACCAAATTCCCACTATGGCTTACCTATTATACCATTTATTACTCCCTCCGTTCTCTTTTACTTGTCATTCTAGTTATTTGCACATAGATTAAGAAAAAGTAAAAGAGAGTCAAAAAGTACATTGGAAATATAAAATTACAATCAATTGACACTATATAATTGGTTGATTGATAAACTCAATGTAAAAAATAATTAAAAGGTACATTGAAAATATAAATTTGTAATTAATTATGCTAGAATGACAAGTATTTAGAAACAAAAATTTGAGGCTAGAACGACAAGTAAAAGAGAACGGAGGGAGTATGTTGTAGTACCAAATTCATAGATACTGTATTTTAGTAGGAAGTTTTTCTCTTGTTTTAATATTTAGGATTAAAAGCACGTTTGATCATACATGTTTGCTTCCACATCATTTTCTGATCACACGTGTTTCATTTTGTACCATTTGATCACACATCTTTATAAAAAAAGTTGTTTTAGTTACTTCTGTCGGCAAAATGTGACTTTGTAAATTTGTTCAACTCGTAAGACAATCTCATAAACATCATGTATTATAAATTTTTCAAATTTGACTTAAGTTTTGACGTTAGTAGCAACAAATGCTACTTTTGTCAAGATGTGTGTTCAAATGGGACAAAATGAACGTGTGTGATCAAAAGGTGATACGCAGCAAACATGTGATCAAATACTGTATTAGTTAACTTCTTTTAAATAAAAAGTGAAATGAATAAGTTATATTTGTGTGTTAACTAATACTCTATTAGTTAACTTTGTCTTAATAGATAACCAAATATATTAAAAATAATCATAAGATTATAAGATCTAAAAAGTTGAAAATAGATTGATCAAATAATTCAGATTAATTAAAATAAAATTAACACGAAATTAATTAATACACAAACATTGGCTCATGCGATACAATCATGAATCATACATACACCCGTGTCATACACAACAACGTTACATTACACTACTTTTTCTAATCAAATTTAAACTTTGTCATTTCAAGAACTCGAATTTAAAATTTCTAACTCGTTACGAGTTATAGTTGGTAACTATTACTAATTTAACCCTAGTTGTTAGCCTTATAATACACATATCCTGCCTACGGGGCATAGTTCAAATGGTAAGGAGCTTCACTATAAGAGTGTGCTTCTCCACAAGTGTGTGAGTTCGATCCACGGCAGGTGCATGCGTAACTCTGCATTTGTTCAAGGGAGGATCTGCTTCTGGGTAGTTACCCAGCCTACTCTTGGCACTCTTAAGGTGGAATACCGAGCCGCTAGAGGCACATCTCGAATTCACCTCCTCTGTTGGGCGATCGGCTAGCCAAGCGGGGCGCCTTAAACGAGCTTATCATTCAACAATACACATAGCCTACTCTACATTCTAGACTAATACTCCTAGTAGTATTATTTATTTGTAGGATTGTGTTGTGCCTATACATCCACTAGGATTTCATTTTCTTAATTTTTTAATTTTGTAAACAACAATAAGCAGTCAATGTGAGACCCAACATCCAACAATCAGTTGTTGTGCTTATTTAAAGGGCCGCAGACTTGCCCTCTAGCCGACAATTACGGAGTCTTCAAGAACACCCCCTATCCCCCCCCCCCCCTTACACCCACCCCACCCCACCCCCAACACCTCCATTTCCCCTCCCTTCAATGGCCACCACCACCACAACAACTCGAGAGACTCACTACAGAGGCGTAAGGAAGCGTCCATGGGGTCGCTATGCAGCCGAAATACGCGACCCCTGGAAGAAAACCCGTGTCTGGTTAGGCACCTTCGACACTCCTGAGGAAGCTGCCCTTGCTTACGACGGAGCCGCCAGGTCCCTCCGTGGTGCTAAGGCCAAAACCAACTTCCCCATTCCTCCGCCTCCGCCACCTGGCAGACTCCCATTGGATCTCAACTTCCCCAATGATAACCACCGTTGGCCCATTCCTTCTGGTCGAGCTAGGATCATGATAGGTGAGCTCAACTGCATTTCTTATATAAATATTTATTACAATAATTCTCAACCCCTCTCGCTTCATAAAAATCGAACCAACACTCGAGTTATCTGGTCGATAGTTCAATCACTAGAATATTCGGTGGTTAAAAAATGTACTCCCTCTGTTTTAGTATGTTTGGTTGTTTATAAATTTTATCATTTTTTACAATATTTAATTGTTTACGTTTTCAAAGAACTTTTAATTATATTTTCTTTTTTTCCCAACTTTTGTCTTTAATAAAATAATAATCTAACAACTTTATTCGAGGATATATTAATAATCTTTCACTAACAATCAAACATATCGAAATAAATGGAGTATGACTTACATGAGAGTCGAAACCAGACTACTGATTATCGAAAAAATTCAATTTTATAAAAAGATTAGTTGGAACATATATTCAAATACTAATATTCTAGATCCATCCTTGTAGGTGAGCTTCTACAAATGAATGACCTTGGTGGGTTTAGAGGTGGTGGTGCTCCACCACCACCACCACCACCTCCCGTTGAGGAGGTGAATAATGGTGGAGGATTGAAGTTTTTCGGGGTGGTGAAACGTGGACTGGCCATTGACTTGAATGAGCCACCACCATTGTGGATGTAGGTGACTACCAAGTACCATGCAATCGGTTGAATAAAATGGATACAACTAAAACGGCGTCGTTTTGGAAGCTTGCTGTCATTATTTTCTTCATTACCTCTTGCTATTATTACAATATTGGTATTAAAATCTATGAAAAAAGAGGGGTTATGAGAAAATGCAAGTAGTTTTGTACTTTTGTTGTATGGTCTCCTTATGTAAATACATCTTTTGAGCTTCTTTAGTTGACTCAAGTCTTCATCCTTCATGAATTTTCTATTGATTGTTTGGTGTATGAAGAGGAATAAAGAATATGATGACAAAAGAGTAATTTAATTGATCTCTAAATAAAAAAATTGCTACACAGTCTCTTTAAGATACGATAAAGTCGCACGCATAACTCAGTTGATTAATAGTTTAAGTGATTAATTTCACATTATTGTACGGTATTAAATTCAAATCATGTAAAAGGCAATATCTCGTGTGGTAAAAAAATAACCTTAATCTCTTAACTTTCTAAGTCACATTCCATCATTTATCTCTTCTTAAAGATCGATGACAATGTGCAACAAATTTATTATGATAAAATAAAGTATCATTTTTTCAAGGTACGATGAAAACTATAATTTGTCTATTATGAAATGGAGCAAAAAATTGGAATCAATAATTTATTTCATCTCCTATAGTGACTTGGTGAGGATTATAAAATTTCCACTAAAGCAATTAATATCCACTTTATTGAATGAGATAAAATGCCGGTATTCGTGCCTGACTTCAATTAAATACGTAGTAGACTCGTTTATTTGTCTTTTTGTAAGTTTCATCTTTTTGTCCATCAAAAGAAACATTACTACCCTCCATTTCAAATTATTTAAGATTTTTGTCCTTTTATAATTATAGAGATTCGATTTAAAATTTAAATATTTTAATTGTATATATATAAAAATTATAAAAATTGATATTTTTAGAATATCGAATTTAACATCTCATATATATTCTTTCTTATCAACATGATCAAAAGTTTTGAAATTTGAATCCCAAAAATAAAATAAAACGATAAGAATATAATTATCTCGATTAGTATTTAATTAACAGATCATTTATTTAATTTGTAAACGCCAAACATTCCTAAAACGTCTACTAATGATCACTTTTTTGTGTGTAATGACGAATATTGTCGTATTAGATAGGCCGGTTGTCTGATAATTTATTTATTCATCTAATCTATAATCTAATCTAGATTCACATCTAAATTCATTAGACTGGAAATCTATTCTAGTCTATTTCGAGCGAGCTGGTTTTTAGCCTATATATTATGGAGTCAAATAATTATTAAATTGCACGGATATATAAAGTACTTTACATCTTGTTTTAGTGTTAAATCGTTACAGTAACGATTTAATGCATTTTTGTCTTGAAGTACGTAGACGAGATAAATCCATAGATGTGCTTCACCTGATCAGGGAAGTAGAGCTTCGTTGTTAATTCATCAATATATGTTTTACTCCTTATGGGACTCCATTCCTGTTTGCGCAAAGAGGCGGGACTACTAATTCTTTGCACTCTAGTTATTTATCAATTAAGCTATACCTCGGGCACCCCAAATATTCTCTAACTTTGTTTAACTTTGAGGGAATTTGTCAAATCAGTCAAATAAATTGAAAAGCAAACATTATATATCACACTCTTAAGCTAAAAATTGTTTTTGGTAGTTAATATTACGATAAGTTTCAACCTTCTCCGTGTAATAAAATTCAAAGTCTTAATTTCATTAATCAAGAGATGATAACATAAACGCTAGACCATTCGATATCTGCAATGGGTAGAGCAAGTTAGAATTAAGTTAATTATTCCCTTTATTATCACAAATTATCTGATTATTTTCTATTTTGAAGTCCAATTTTAAAAGTTTTGACAATGAATTCACATTAGTCAATAAAAAATAATATAATCATACCAGATGTTGTTAGATTCATTTTAATGTATATTTTTAAAATATTAATTTTTTATAATTTATACTCATATATATTAAAATATTTATATTTTAAGTCGGCTCTTTTAAGTCGTTATATCGATAACAGTGAAAAGTCGAATGTAGGGTATGAAATAATATTGTAAAACTAAGAATGTTGGGCGATGAGCTAATCAAGCGGGGAGCGTTTAAGATGAGCCTATCTAACTTTTTTTTTTAAGAATGTGAAACAAAAATAGTGATAAGTAGGAGGGGTCCATTGAGATTTGAGAGCACTAAAGTAGTTGGTAGATGGTGGTGTGCCGCAATAATGGAGTAATGGTAAGCTATGAATTGGGGTTTGATAAATGGCATTATGCTAGTAGATACATACTATAGGTAGGTATAGGCCATAGGGTACCCCCACTTATGCTGACACCCACGCGCCAACAGACGAAAGTAGAGTATGCGTATGTGTATGTGTGTACTCTTACCTTTCTTGTTTGACTGTGTTTTCATTTACTGCCACCAAGCGTGTGTGTGATCATGTTACCTGCAAACTTTTCTTTTTCTTTCCTCTTTTTACCCTTTCTTACTTCATCAACATTTATGATAACAAAGAGTACAAATGTATTTTCAATTTTCATCATTATATTTCTAAAGTTTAGTTAGTAATTCAAATTCAAAGTAATGATTCATGGAAAAAGTTGATGAAAGTAGTTAAGTGGCATGGTTTATTAATGTTGCTTGGTGGTCGAACGGGATGTTCTTAAACTACAATAATTGAATTGATAATTTTTATGAATGTGAGTGATCGTTCAGGTCATTTGAACTATTTATCATTTATTTCTTTTTTATTTGTTATTCTAGCAAAAAAATTATTTTATTTTTTTATCGTTTTATATTTTTAAAAATATTTTTTGATTGAGTTTTTCTATTATGACCTTGAAATTTGAAATACTACTTGTTTATTTCTATAACAAATGAAGGTATACATGTAAACAATATAAAATCCTTAATTGTTGTGCAAATTTTAAAAATACAACTAAAAAATACTAAGAGATTACTACTTTGGTTGCATTAAAAGTGATGCTATTTAAATTACATTGATATGATCATGATTTCATTGAAACGTGAGGGATCCTTCAAGCTATTTGTCCTATTTTTTTTATCGAGAGTACATAACATACAAAAATGAATGTGTATGGATAAAATTGTCTCAAATACTAAATTATTTTGAAAAAAGTGCTACTTTCTTGGTCTATTTACAATATTATTATTATTCCTATAAAACTTCAAGTCATATCCAACCATAATGATTATTTATAATTGATAAAATACAAAAGAAGACACTTATACATATACTTTAACAACACTTCCATACCCAAATAATTAATTTTATCCTAAATCATTTTTGGGAAAATTATAGAATAAAAATCACTAGTATAATGGAGTACAACAATGTTTAAAGATTGAAATGACAATTTTGATGATGTTGGTGGCAATATGAATAAGCAAAGGGCAAAAACAAAAAAAGAGCGGACAAAAACTGTTGGATAAGAAAATGTAGAGTGAGAATAATTAATGAGGTAGGCATTACTCCCTCCGTTTCTTTTTATTTGATTGTTTGGGGAAAAAATACTTTATTAAGAGATTGTGAAAAATTACATTGGGATTGTAAAAATGTGTATTGGAATTGTAAAAAGGTACATTGAAATTGTAAAAAGGTGCATTGGGATTGTAAAAAGTGCATTGAAATTATAAACAATCAAATAAAAAGAAACATAGAAAAAATGCTCAAACAATCAAATAAAA
Source organism: Echium plantagineum (assembly GCA_003412495.2). Lineage (NCBI taxonomy): Eukaryota > Viridiplantae > Streptophyta > Magnoliopsida > Boraginales > Boraginaceae > Echium > Echium plantagineum. The sequence continues at coordinate 12,787,453 of CM016567.1, read as the reverse complement.
AGAAACGGAGGGAGTATTATTCATTAGGCTTCGACGGCTGTCGTAAAAGTGGTCAAACAAACCTATCTTATCTCTGCTTATTTATTTCCGTAAAATCAGCATTCCTAATCATCACCTTTTTCTACCACCATTCACTCTAACGCACTATCGCCTACTTAATACGAAATCGTCACACTAACAATCGTAATATTTTTATCTTAAAATATACGGAAAGTATAAATTGCGAGATGTCTCAACGAGCCATGAAACTAATTCGATTAGGGATTAGTACATCTATTAAACCTATTCTTACATGACCACACTCTCTCAATCAATGTTTCCTCAATTTCTTTGATTAGCGAGATATATGTAAAGTCATTTTTATAAAAATAACTTATCCTTTTAAAACAACTTTTAATTCCCACTTCACCCCATTATATATAAAATTATTTATTCATAAATAAAAAACAAGTTATCCTCCTACATTTAAAATTTTAAGAAAATAAAAGAATATGTAGCTTCAACTTCATTATCTCTAACCAGTAATTGGTCACTTCCAATATTATGGATGGTAAGATATAAAATAAAATAACCCTATATATATAACAAATAATTTATCCTCACAAAATTTTTTTTTTACCTCCCTCTTCACTAGTTATATATAAGTGAATTATATGAAATTATTTATTCACAAATTTAAAATAACTTAAGGAGATAAAGAGAACACGGGCTTCATTATCTCTAATATTATAATATGGTAAGATGTTATTTGGCTTACCCTTTCTATATTCTTCAATCCAACTAAGTATTGCAATGTGAAATTTTTTCTGCTATATTTCTTCAGACTGATTCATATAAACTGCTCGTCTAGTGGCAAAAAAAAAAACAAATTAACAAGCTATTACGTCAACCTAAAGTCTACTCATTGCACACTTTACGAGTAGCTGCTACGCGTCCCCTATTACAAAGAAAACAAATTGCCAAGTGATTTTCCAAGCACGTATACACAAGCTTAGCAGCCAATCATGAAGTTGCTTCATAGTGTTGAATTATCCCTACAAAAGTAACTCAAAGAAAATACTACTATTGAGCTATGCCTGGCCTATAACACCCCTCCCCCCATTGCCTTACTTTAGAGAAGGGGACAAGCAGAAGAAGAATAACCTTGTATAGTATAGCAGTTTCTCAATCACTGTAATCTTGAGAATCTGCAGAGTCCGAATCGGCATCTTCATGTCCAGCAGCAACTCTATCTGAATCATAGTCATTCATTTCTACATCTTCATCTACATTAGCACCATTTCCCTGTTCTTGTTCGCGTTCTTGTTCTCCTTCTTCAGAATCTGAGTCACTGGAATCTTCTTCACTACTCTCTTCTATATCGTTATTTCTACTGGAGTCGTGAAAACCAGCTTCCCATCTTCTCGAGTCAAATCTTGTCTCCTGGCCGTTATCGGGGTAATCATCTACATCCATACTGTTGCTGTCATCATCATTATCAGACTCAATCCTGCCAAAATTTGGTGTTGTAAATTCTTCATGTGTGTTCCTTGGTAATTCAGCAATCCTTGGTAAACTCTTCTCAAGTGGACCACCAGGGACTATTTCCTGGACAATCTTCTTTTCTATCCTTCTCTTTCTAAGAGTTCGACGACCTCGGCCATGTTTCTGACCATATGTTCTCTCCCTATGCAGAGTTTGGGCCAGCGACTCATCTCGACTGGTTGTATGCCTGCCTGGGTGCGCCATAGAAGCAGCAAGCCCCACTCTCTGAGACTTCCCACGTGGACGACCACCACTCCCTCTCCCTCGAGACGCCTGCTTAGGCTGAGAACGAGAATGTATATTATTTACAGATGCCCAGTTCTCCTCCTGGAAGAGTCTGTCTGGATCAACTTTCTGAACGTCATTGGGGAAATCATATGTTGCCGGAAGCTTCTATGATTAAGAAGGAAAAAGGCGATTAGTTCAAAACCCAGAAACAAGCTATTAAAATATTAGCATTTCTCATACCAAAAAACAACTTGCTTAATAGAGTGAAGAAGACTCACCAAAACTTCGTCAGCTTTCTTCCCATCGCTTAGTTTAGCCCTCTGTTCTGGCACACAAGATATTGAGTAATCAAGCTCAACAAGTCTTAAAGCCACAGCTGCCGTCGTCCGTGGTATCCATGGCAGAGGAGCAACAATTCCGAGACGAGGGTGTTCAGCATTTGCTGAATTCTTAGAAGGGGAGCAGTAGCTAGACAATTCCATGCTCGTCTCAAAGGTTTCAGACAAATAGTCCCGTCTAATGATACTTTCAAACTGGGTCATAATCTGCTCATAAGAGAAAAAATAGAAGTGAAAAGAATCTCAATTAATAACTACCTGAAAATCTAGACTTCAAATGAAAAAGAATGGTTAACCATCACAAGAAAAAGAAGGAACAAAAATTATGCCAAAGAGCAAAATATAGAACTTCATGATTATCAGGAAAAGGCACAATGGGAGAGTGTATCGCATGTGTTGCTTATTACATATTCACGAGTATAAAGAGCTGAACAGGAAAAAATTAATTGTGTATATGCAACAAGGTCACAGTATATTTCGGCTTAAGCATGCGCTCATGTCACAGGGCAGCTTATGCCCCTAGCTCCTACCAAACAGGGAAGCAGTGCAACAGCCACCAAGAAATTGCAAATCATATATCAGAACAGACAGTAAATTAATTGAGGGAGTTAATCCCTACAACCCCACACATAGGATTCTTAGTTTCTTTTTTTTTTCGTGTGAATTGCAGCTATGATTCTTCACATAAATAAATTGAGGAGTTAATCCCTACATCCCAAAGAATGCCCTCTGTTAGGTGACTCAGAGTTCTATAAGAATAATTCTGGCTGGAACGAAATACAAAAAAGATCAGCTCGCCCTCTTTTTAGATAACTAAAGGACATCACTAGCCATAAAATTTAAATACAAGAAGAATACAGAAGGGCAATCATAATCTTAGTGAAGACATTTCTTACAAATTTAGGCCAAGAATCATGCTAAACAGTTTATGGTAATTATGGAAGAGTTTGTTAACAAAACCAGTTTTGACTACACAAAAAGGGATTTAGCACATCATTGACTACGCTCTTGATTACATATGCTACAGAGAAGTATTCTTGAAGGAGTGAAGTACAAGAATTGAACTCTCTCATCAATCAATTCTAACCTGTAAGAAATCTTCAGCACAGGATGCACTTTGTAGCTTTAAGCCCCACGCCTTCCTAGTTTCTTCTGTCCAAGAAGACTGAAGAGCCTCAGAAGGCACAAAAGCCTGTATAAAAGAAAATAGACATAGATTTGAACACTAAAGAATCGCAGGGAGCACAATTGAAAACGGTGTAAAGCCCCAATAGAATCTAACATAGTGCAACTATTTACCTCTAGGAAATTAAATATTGCTCGAATCAATCTAATTCTGGTTGGATGAGGGGAGTTCAAAACAGCTACATTCTTTGGATCAACTTTCAAATCCTCCAGATGAGTTTCCTTCCCAAATGACTTACGGCAAGATGTGCAATAGTTTTCTTCGGAAGTATATGAACCTAGACAAGAGTCACATACTCCCAAGACTGCTGAGCACCTCCTTTTCCCGAACACCTTTGTGCACAAAATGGGCGTATTGAAGCATTCTTCCCACATCCAGATTTGCAGATTTTTATATCTCTTAAAAGCATTGAGCTTTTCTGTGTCATTTCTAGAAAGCTCTATTCTAAATGATACAGATGGCTCCAAAGAATCAGAATCCGTAGTACATTGTGTCACAGATGGACTCCCACAAATCGAGTTTGCAGGACTAAAAGAATTCTCTTCATCAGCTTCAGTTTTACTTGCACGATTGTGACTTGTGCTGCTAACATACGATGAATCTCTGCGAAGACGCTCCCTGAAGGGCCCCTCAATTTTTTGTAACATTATATGTAAATGTGACTCCCTAATACCACGTGTATCCAAAGATGTTACAAGAGAGTCGAATGCCTGCAAGTGAAAAAGTCATCATCAGTGCCTGCGGCATGTGGAGTGGATATGGAATCACTTGCAACAAATCATAAAAGGGTTAGCAAATATCTCGAAGTTCACTTCTGAGCCTCCCTCCATTTCATCAACCCATGAACCAACAATATTAATTCTCTTATGCCCCCATACAAATTTTATAAATAAATACACCGACCTGCAAGTACTTAAACAATACCGCCTAATAAGGCAGAGATATAAGGAAGTAGAGCACAAAATCTCAAAAGAGAACATGCTAGATGTCACATAAGAGAGCAAAAGGAGATCATCACCTCTTCTGTATCAATAAGTCTCCAAAGTCCCTCGGTTGACTCCATGAATATCCTCCCAGATCCAGGATCTTGGCTAGAAGCAGATGCCACAAATTGCCAATACCGGTTACGCCTTCGATCTTGACCAAGAGGCAACGACCTATAAACGTACATTTCCTCGGCTTTGTGCCCAATGAAAGATTTTAATTGCATGCGTGACCGCTCAGCAGTATATCCATTTTGCTGTGCTGGAGTGGCACAAGACTGAGCCATGCCGGAGTCTTGTGCAAAGTACTTCCCACTAGGAGTATTTTCGTATGGGTTATGAACACTATCAGCAGTAATAGAACCCTCTTCCTTGACTACATGACTCACAGGTGTGTCATAATTTTTACCGTCACTAGTGACCAATGGGCTCTGCAAGCGTTCAGCTGTGACATTGAGGGATGAGTCTTGAAATTTTGAAATGAACTCCTCCTTCATGCGTTTTTTGTCTAATTGTGCTTCCGCCCACATCTGCTTTTTCAGAGCATTCACTGCGTCCAGTCGATCCTATAAAATTCCAATATCCGTTAGATGAGATAAGTGTTTCTGCATAAAATTATAGATGCTGAAAAAGGAAACAGAATATGACCTCAAGAACTATACGGACTGTATTCCCTTCATTTGCAACACCAATCAATGCAGTAAGGGCCTTGAGACGTTCCTCGACACATAGATCAGAATATTCTCCCTCAGTAAGGCCTTGAACCCATGGTTCACCGGATTTGCTCTCATCAATCTCGGCATCCTCTTGGTCAGGCTCACTGATAATAGTAGCTTAAACAGCAAATAAGTCAACAATTAGTGATGTTTCTTCAAGAAGGGAAGTAAACTATTTAAACACAGGATTGAATAGGGGGAAACATGTATATAAAAAGTATTACCAACACCATTAACTTCAGGTTGGGGAATAAGATCAACAGAAAGTGCATCCTTCAGAGTCCCAGAGCAAGTTGCAATTTCATTTCCTTGCTCGATTAATGTGCTTACATCAGGAGTACCTATATCCTCGATTTCTGGACCTTCAGCAACATCACATTCTGAATCATCTTCTCTTTCTTCTTCTTCAACATTTTGCTCTGTTAAAAGGCCATTAGCAAATTTCTGAATCTTCTCCCTAGCTGAAGCAAGTATGGCATCAGCATCAGCCGGGTCCTTTCTATAAGCTGGTCGAACATTATATGTAGAAGGAGCAATTCTTTCAAAAAGTATCGGGTCCCTAGATAAAGCAACAGAAATGGAAGCCTCTGGTGTCTTGCTAGTTGTAAGGTCACGGAGCCCAGATCTCTATACAAAGTAAAAGAACAATTGAGAATCATATCAAGAGGGAGAATAAAGAGTATAAGCCAGTGCCTAGTCCTTACCTGAATCTTTTCTGCAAGATCTACAACGTTCAGACCCTTGCTTCCCTCAAGAGCAAGTACATGGTATGCAGCAAACTTGACGGTTCCTGGGGTCAACCGATGCCTAGACTTGCGCTGAAGAGAGAATCCTTTTTCGTGGATTATTGCAACTGCACTTTCAGCGGCTGCCCCACTACGAAGATTAGAAACAATTTCTTCACAACCTTTAGTCTGTTCAACACATATTGAGCACACAGTTAGTAATAATTTTACAATATATCTTTGTGCCTGACTGTTCTATATTTTAGCAGTGTATAGCATTCCATTCACGAATTTATTGACCTAAAAGTTCAAAAATCTACATTACCACATCTTGAACTATCAAAACTTTACTAGCCTTTAATAAGCCACATGCATGTTCCAATCAAGAAGGGAGTTGGGGAAGAATATACGCCTTGATTAATGTCTATGCACATTTAACAGTCCATAGATCGTGTTTATTCAAAATACGTGCATAAAATTCCAAGCTAAGTGAGTTTCAATAAATGCTATACTGAACATTCCCTGTGCAAATTGTGACATTTAAGCAGACACAGGTTCGGCTATGAGATTAACTATTATCTGTAACAAGGACACCATGTGCCTCATGTTATATCCAACATGGTACAATGCACTCACCCTAAAAAAAGCCTTCTAAGGATATAGTGCCATTTAAGTAGACAGACTATCAGATAACCATGTTACATGCACTTGCATCCCTCTTATGCCATTCAAGAGCATAAGAGTGGCTTAGGAACTTTAATTTCGTCCAGAAAATACTTGTAGTACCTCATCATTATCATTCGCTGATGATTTCTCAGAACTCTTCTTTTTCAATTGCGGCCCATATCCAGCGGATAGAGAAAATTGACGCAGTATCTCAGGCCATGTCAATGGATTTAATAGCTTCTGCCAGTTACGTATGTCGAAGCCCCACAGATACGCCTGCCGTAGAAGATAGTCATCACCACAATATACTACTCAATACATTCAAACATATACATTACATGATCTCTAAAAGTTAAAGGACCTAGGTTAGTATTACCCCTTCAACTAACTTCGGATGGCCACCTTCAGGATTGACAGCACTATATTGATTAGTTCCTGGCCCACCAGAAGGTGTTCTGGCAACATCTTCAATATCCTTTATAATTAGTTTCAGGAGAGCAATGTGAACTTCCCCAAGCAGCCTCGAGTCCTGAAACAAAAAAAAATTGACTGTCCCTCTTTCTTTGCTGAAAACTTCGATAACAAAAGGAAAAGAAGACATAAGCGGGGCATAATACGCTAACAAGGTGCAGGGTAGTGGTAAGTCATTTCACCCCTAACCGAAAGGTCACGCAGTAAGTGGGTACCACTATTGATCCTCTTTAATAAAAACATAAGAAATGCGTATGAACAACATCCATTTATAACATATAACAAAACTAGAGTACAACAGAAAAACTCTTACATAATCATGGAATGCTTGCACAAACTCATCCAGTGTGAAAGGCCAAAGCCCAAGAATATCAGCAAAAGTGAGGCAAAATCTCCATACCTAAGCATGTATCGAAAGTTAAAATTAATAGAAGAAACAAACAAGGAAACAATATAATAACGAATACAAAATGCAGTTGCAACAAGTTAAAAAAACTAAAATATCTTATACATAAAGCACCACTAAAAAGATAAATTGAAGTACACATCTGCCTACAAATAGAGCATACAAAAAGATCCTAAGTTTTCAACAATTAATATATCTTAAAAATCTATTAGTGTGATCAATGATACTGCTCTCCTGCTAGGTGAAGCTCATATGTGAGATATATGAGTACAGAACTTCAGTAAAACAGTAAAGCAGCAGAAAGAGGTCCTGTTAAGTCTATACTTATAAGATTTAGCACTGCAGTGGCTCTATATAGGAATAATTCCGTTGCATTACATAAATAACAGAACAAATAACAAATACCAGAACAAGTAATCAATCTTAGTTTGTTTAGGATGCTATGCGGAGCAAAGATAATCATATAGAAAAACTTAATGTCCGCAAAAAATATAACTAGGCCAAGTTCTTCAAAACTCTCTTCAATGATACACAATGGAACCGCTTTCTTAGATTACCATGAGAAGATTCCCAATGTTCTCTTGTGAGTTAGCCCAAGGTTGAAATGCAAAGGGCTTCTTCAGTTTCACCGACTTGGGAGGGAATTCGCATAGAGATTCTGAATCAACAACAAAAGAAAGATAAAGTTAATTGGCTAACCAAGAAAAAAGAGGAAGAACATATTATATCCCTTATCAAAAAGATCAAGAAAATACATACAAGAAAATATATGCTACCTGCATGACTGAATACTAAAAGACTGATTAATAAACTGAATTTTCTCAAAAGAATCATTCAGAACTCATTTTTTTATTAATACTAAGGTCAACAGAAAAAACCTAACAAACGAGGCAAAAATAATACAAAAGAAGCCCTTTTAGGCTTCGGGAACTCTGACATTAGAGAACTTCCGTTTTCAGTTGCAGGATGCCACATTTAAAATGAGATTTGTTATTTAAATGATTACAAGATCAGTAAATTACAAGAGGGTGCGGAAAGGTCACTTATAAAGAAAACCCCCCAATATAAATTATCTAAAAGCAAATATAAATTATCTAAAAGCAAACTACTGCTGCAAGGGCAGATATAATAATCACTGATCATCACATATTACTGCTCACCATTTTCGTAGACTAGTTATGATACTGCATTATGTCATAATATAAGTACTAAACACAAGATATTTTATGCAAGTAAACAAATGAGTGTGTGGCTTAACTCCCATGTGTGACATCAAACATGTTCATGAGAGTATTAACAAGTAACTCATACCCCGGAATGCCTCCAGATTTTGCAACGTGTTATAATCAAGGGCAAGTATTGAGGGCAATCCTTTGCTAGAAGCCGCCAATTCCATAAGTTCTAGACGCTCATCTTCAATCAGCTCCATTGATTCTTTGGCAAATTTGCGAGCTGCAGCCTTCTCCAATGCAAGTTTCTGCTTTACTGCTTCCCTTTCAAGTCGAATTTCTTCTTTTTGCTTCCTCCTCTCAGCCTAGAGACAGAAAGAGAATGATTATTACCATATGTCCTGAGAAGAGAATGTACTTATGATACATTAACGAAAAATCTGTGCAGAGGGGGTCTCTCTCTTAAGTCCTAAATTCTGGAACATACTCTAATAAGTTCTTTTTGCATGAACTTCTCCCTCCTTTCCATTTCACGTTTCTCCTCACGCAGATATCTCTCCTCCCTCCTTTGCTGCTCCCGGATAAGTCTCTGTTCCTCCTTTTGCCTTTCCCTATTTTGTCTTTCCATTTCTTTCTTAAACTGTTCTTCTCTCTGTCAAACAAGATGAGCATGTTAGTTAACAAGAGGACTCTATTTAAGGACTCATTCAGAGTTGAATATAATAGCATGTTCCTCTCAGGAGCAACCTTCTTCCTCAAAAGATCTTGTTTTTCGATTTCTTTCCGCATTCTTTTTTCGTTTGATTGAACTTCTCTCTCAATTCTAGCTTCTTCCATCTGCGATAGATGTTAACCCTTATTAGATTGAATAATAGATGTTGTGAAAGATCAACAACCAAAATACAAAGCAAAGATCATCCTCCACACACCTTCCGCTTCCTCTCCAACAGCAAAATATCATCAATGGGAGGGATGAGATCATCATTTCCTTCCTTCCCTTGTTGTGGCAATATGGCCACATTTGTCATTTGACCTTCATTCCCATGATCTCTATGTCCATTCCCTTGCATGAGAGGTAAAGTCTTGGATGTTGGACCAGCAACAGCTGAATCATAGAGGTAAGGTGGAGCAACTTGTCCATATGCATCAGATCTAATTTTGGGTCCAGGTGTTGCCTGAAGATCAAAGATGGTGGAAACTTTTACAATTTAAATAAAGATAGTTATGCCTTGTTTTGCCAGTATGCATAAACATATGAAGCTTTTTAGAAACTGAAGTATTGAACATTGATAACTTTGTTTTACTTTCGCAGCATGTAGTGTCAATGCACCATGAATAGAAGATAGCATATATAGATCTTATGGGGGAAGGAGATGGATATAACATGCAAATATCTTTGGATCTACATGAGTTACATGATCATTTAATCAAGTCATTAATCTGCCTATTCTCACCCAAGCAACACAAATATATAATTGAGATTAAAGCATTAGGAAACAAACTATTTCTGAAGTTGGGAGTTGCAAAATGTAAGTTGGGCATTTATTCCTAACCATGATTCTTTAAATGACACCAAAATGGAAGACTTCAAGTCAAACGATTATTTTAATAATGTAAGGCGCACAAGGACACAGGACCCTTCTCCTCACAATAAAAAAGTAAAACCTCCCTGAACACTGCTTATAAGCAAAGGTAAGTTTGGGATTGGTCAGAAGTAGGAACCACAAAAGATTAACCAGAAGGGAACTAACCTTGATCTGCTTGGATTCATACTGTGCATATAATTTGCTATCATAAGGAGGTCGGTAAGGCTTCTGCTGCTCTGCAGCCACTGAGGCAAAAGTAAAAATAATGTCTTGAAAATGTTAAGAGACAAGACAAGTACCAATTAACAAATACAGTAGTAAATTAAGTAATTGTGTGTATATCCAGACAAGTTCACAACTAACGTTGACAAGATATGAGGATTTCATAAATTTCAAAACAAGTATGTAGTAAATATCTTAAAGCACATAATTGTTAATTCAGAGCTCATCCACCCAAAAAAGGATCCACAAACAGTATAAGCAAGAAAGGGAGCACCACTTGCTTAGAACAAAGACACATACATCTCCAATCTTATTTTTTGAAGAACACTTCTCATAGTTACCTTAAATAGTTACAAGACAGAATGTAGCTTGCTTAACATAAGAAGCCATTATTCAGCATGTACAGTGGCCAAGACTTCCCAAGCCAGGCATTAAGGGACTTATGAGGTATGATACTGTAATTAGTCTTTTCGGAACATTTTTTCAGTATAGTGCTATAAATTACAATTGTATATGTGAAATATTGGTATCAAAGACGTGTCAGAACTAAATGCAACTTAAAGCAACAAGTAAACAAGATTGAAGAAACGTAGCCCACATCATCTTTATATGTTTAACTCCTGATTTGATTAAAAGGATTAAATGAAGAAGTTAGTTAATGGATCATATACACATATAGAAAGTAGAGACCATATACTAACAAAAGCACAGAAAGTTGAAGTTACCTATTGGTGCTCCAAAAGCACCTGGCGGAAGTTCATCAAACTCCACTCCAAGAATCGGGCCATCCTCGCTCAATGGCTCCCCTAATTGTGCCTCAATACAAGCTATCGCTCTCCGTTCCATTATCGTCCTTGGCGACTCAAAATACCTTACTGGAACCGTTGGAATTTCTCCCCCATTGTCGAAACGACTAGATCCTGATTCAGATTCTGACCCCGAGCCTGATCCATGATCACTGCCCATTTCAGCATCAATCATGTCATCTTTAAGTGACTCCGGCACAGGATTTTTCCCAAATGCCACAGGAACACGTGGTTTCATTGCTGCCATACCTGCTGCCTCCTTCTTATCCTTCAACCTTCTGTGACAGAACCACATCTGCAACTGCCGATCACTTAATCCCAACTTCTCTGATAAATCTGCTCGCGTTGCCTCCGTCGGGTAGTTTTCCACTGCAAAAGACCAACGCCGTGATTGTTAAACTAAGAACATTTTCTTGTAGAAAATTCCAACGGTAAGAAGTCAGAAAACTACAAGTAATCACAAACCATAATAGTGAAACACAACTATCAGCAAACTAATATCCATTCATCTAATTTCTTACATGCTCTAACGATATTCTTCAACAAGTTCATCCAACATCCAGCTATCAACAAAAAAATAACAGTTTTAAGAGCAAACTATATGAATATGTAATATCAATTCAAACTACAGTAATAACTCATACCCAAACTTCATTTACACATAAAATCACTAGAAACTCAAAACTATTAGCAAATTAACAACAAATCAAGCATGCACATAAAAATGAAATTACCAAAACACTTGCACATCAAAACTCAATCCACATACACATAAAAACCACCAAGACCCAAACTTCCCAGCAAATGAACTAGAAATCTAGCATGACCATCAACAAACACAATCAAAATTACCACTTACACATAAAAAATCAATCCCCAACTTCCACATACACACCAAACCCAAATTTCGTATCAAATTAAGTACAAATTAAGCATGCCCAACAACAAAAGCAATCAAAATTACCACTTCAACATAATAACTCAATCCCCAACTCCCACATACACATAAAGAACCCTAGAACCCAAATATCCCATCAAATTAACTACAAATCAAGCATGCTCAACAACAAAAACAATCAAAATTACCACTTCCACATAAATACATAATCTCGAACTTCCACATACACATAAAAAACACCAAAAACCCAAATTCACCATCAAATTAACAACACAAACAATCAAATTAATCCACCAAATATCATCAAAACCCCACTTACTAGCATAAGTTCTCTCCAAATTCTCCAATTGAAAAGGAGTTTTCATCTGCCGCTTAGGCCTGTTCATAGAGCCGCCATCCTCTCCACCGCCACCACTACCCCCACTCCTCTCCCCATCTTCCCCTTCAAAACCCACCTCCATTCTCCTATCAAAACCCTAAAAATCGAACCTTTTTCAACAAAAAACTAGGTCAAACTTTGTCCCAAATTTAATGTCACCTAACAAAGCCCCCCCTTATTCTCTTCCCAATAGAAAAAGACTCAAAATAACCAATCCCAATATGTGGCCTTAATATTCTAAAGTCAAATATCAAAAAAGGCAATTCAAGATTCATCTAATTAATTAAAACTATGTAGTAAAACATATTATTAAAAAAACATTATTACATATAATGAATATATGAATAGCAATAAGAAAAGTGAAAAATATATGTGGACAGGTGTGATTGATGAATTTGGGTATGTATAAACATCTATTGTAGAGAGAGAAAAACCAACGAGATTGTTTTTAACGTTGTTGTAATTTTTTGGAATGTGATGAAAAGATTTACTAAATATTTTGATATGAATAATAATTATATTATTAATATAAGAACAGTAGTAGGATGATGATATGTTTATTGTGTTTCCACATCTTGTAAGAATTTGTTTTTGTTCCATCTTTCAATTCTGATTTTAGGAATTTTAATTTTGATTTTGATATTCTCACTTTTTGTAGTTTATATGTTTTATGATGGAATTAGATTGAAATTGTTGTTTGTAGTGTGTGTTATAATTGGATTATTATAAACATAAAGTTTTTAATTTGTAATGAGCAAATGAATGAATGGTTGATATATTTGTTGATGAAAAGGGAGATGGTTTTTGTTCATGTTACTAGTTTTTTTTTCTGGGTAGTTTAGTCATTTGAGTTTGTTTGATCTTTTTCTTTCATTTGGTATAGTTTTGTAGGATGTTTTTTTATTGTTTTCCATCCTTTTGGTCAAGTCTAGTTCAATTTTGTGTTTGTGGAGACCAAGTCTACAAGGCCACACACCCAACCACTCTTGTCTAGTTGTCTGTTTTTTAGTTGTCTACTTGTACTTGGTGCAAAATTGGCAATAGCCAACAGGGCTACTACTTTTTCTAGTACTCTCGAGTCTCGAACACAAGGCCAGGCCCATTGTTTGGTTGGGTTGCATAATGCAAGCACGGGTAGCCAGGTAGGAGTGCCTCGTGGACAAGCCGAGCGGACCGAGTTTTGACATTCCCGATCCGCCTCGAAGATGAAAATCCTAAAATATGAGTTGTTTTTTTTTTTTGTAAATTAGCGATGAGGTGAGTATCGAATCCAGAGCATTTTGGTCACTAGCAAGAGCCTTTTCCACTAGGCTATCCGATTAACTCCTAAAATATGAGTTGTTAAGAAGAAAAAACACTCTTGCCGAGGGGAGTTGAGCCAGGTGGCATCTGACCAACATCCACTGAGTCAGGTGGCATATGATCCAACTTTCATGTAGGAGGTCCTGGGTTTAAGTCTGTTGGAGACAAGTGTCTCATATTTCATTCGAACTCTTTATTAGTTAATAATTTTCATATTCGTTAATTGTAATACTATTGTACTCGTACTTTCATCGCTAATTTACAAAAAAAAAAACTCGAAATGGATTCGAATCGACCTGAATAAAAAACGAAAGAGAATAATTTATAATCACATAATTGTTTGCTATAGATTATTAAATATTATTAATCATAAATTAAAAAATATTACTGTATATTAATATTGGACATGTTCGATTTTTTAATAGATTTTTGGTTAGCAAAAACCGAAATCGATCCGATCAGACTAAAAACAGACAAAAAATCGTTGGTTCGGATACAAATCCATATCCAATTGCAACCCTATTAAATAAGATGAGAAAAAATAGTTGAGTAAGAAAAGGACGAGCAAAGTCTGCCTCACCGAGTTTTAAACCGACGAAATCGATCAAACCGAACCAAAATTTATCCTGCTTGATTTAAAAAAAAGGCACCGAACCGAAACCGGCTCTATATATGTTTAAGTGGAAATGTCCTTATAATTTCAAGAAACCTCGGGAAATTTCCTTGAAATTTTAATTACGTTAATCGATTCGGTTGAAAATTTCAAGAAACCATTCAACTTATTATCATCATCCACCATTATCATCCACTAGCCGCCGGGTACACACTCAATGCATGTGCGAATTAATATTACGTTTAGTTAAATGATGTACCTCATACGCTTGTAGAACATTATTTGTAATCAGTCTCTGAGGAACAAATGCACTTTGGGAATCAGAGATAAGGGAGGGCAAAACCATCTTGAGTCTGCCAGTTAAGACTTTAACAATTAACTTCATGGTCACATTGCAATTGGTGGGAATTAAGTCATATTAACTGGCGAGGGAACCTTAGGGATAATAGTAATCAACGTGATATTAGCTTTCTTCAAGAATATGCCATGTTGTAGAAAGTTGATAGTCATAGCACACATGTCACACCCACTGTCTCCCAATTGTTCTAAAAGAATGCAGCAGTCATACCGTCAGGCCTGGAGACTTAAGCCCATTCATAGAAAACATAACTTTCTTTACTTCATCTTGAGAATAAGGAACATTTAACACACCACTAATAAGTGTTGGTATTATTAAATGCCTTAAAATAGTGGTCAAACCCCCAGTCTCTGATGTAAACAGATTTGTATAAAAATCAACAACTAGTGATTGAATATCTGCAAAATTAGTAAGCCAGTCTCCTTCATTATCCTGAACCTTAGTACTCAGGCTGAGTTTTCCCCGTTGAACAGATAAAGCATGAAAGAACCCCGTGTTACGATCTCCTTTGGTATACCACTCCGCTTTAGCCCTTTGAGCCAGTACAAATCATTAGTAGCTTGAAACTTATCAATTTTTCGAATCATTGTTAATGCTTGAATTTTAGTAGAATCTGTAATGGTACCCTGCTGAATATTATCCAACTCTTATTGTTTGGCAGCAATTTTATTTTGAATGTTACCCAACTCAACCCTTTTCCACTTAAGAAGTCCCACACGACATTTGCAAATGTTGTTGAAGACTGTCTCGCCTGGATCAGCATAACCAGATTTTAACCATGTGTCTTTGACTACTTTTCTACTCCCTACATACAACTTCCAACTCTCTTCTAATTTGAACCTTGCTTTAGGCTTACGGAAGCCATTACGTCGAATGCCCATCCTTAACAATATAGGTACATGATCAGAATGATTATAAGTACTATGAATGAGTTCTGCTTTCGAAAAGAAGTATTTCCATTCATTGTTTGCCAATGCCCTATCAAGTCTTGCACGGGTAGAGTACGGAGCAATAAAACTGTTGCACCAAATGAATGGATATCCCTTAAATCCTAGATCAAATAGACCTCGATCCTGGACAGCTTTGGTAAAATTCTGAACTTGCCAAAGTGGTCGAGACCTACGATAAGAAAGATGTTCATGACCAGCCATAACCTCATTAAAATCCCCAATGCAAACAGTAGGTAATTGAGATAAGCTACCAACATGTTTAAGCAGTTCCCAAGACAATTTCCTTTTTGCAGTTTCATGATGACCATAGAATCCAGTTATTCTACATGCATGACTTTGTCCTTCGTCAATCACTGCTTCAATATGATATGATGAATATGATTTAATAGTGACATCAATCTGTTTAGACCAAAGAAGTGCAATTCCCCCCTTTATTCGATTTGCTGCAACATCAAGCATATTAAACAGTTTGGTTTTCCTTTGAATTGTTTGCCATTCATTTTTCCTTAATTTAGTTTCTAAAAGAAATACAATACAAGATTTATGTAAACTAACTAATCTAACTAGTGATCTGACTGCTCGGGGATGACCTAGACCCCGGCAGTTCCAACTAAGCAGATTCATGATGATCGGCGGGACTGCTGAGCAATCTCTACCGTTGAATCATTAAGAGAAGAGTTTAATCCAGAATTAGAAAGAGTCAAAGAGACAACTTCTTGTGTGAAGGAGAGGCAGATATGTCCTTTTCAAATGGATAACTTCTCTTTTTGTTAGAACACTTGATAACCGTAATTGTCTCCCTAGAGTGAGAACCATCTGCATTGCTGCTTCACTTATTGAAGCAATATTTTGCGGGATTGCAACTGCAAGAAGACATTAGCATCACTCCATTGTTATTAGAATTGATGGTTTATTCTCGCAAGTCTGGAATAAATTTTTCAGTAAGATCAATAATGATAAAGGATGGAGAGAGTTTTTGGACGGGCCAAACAGCAGGGAATGCAACATCTGGTGGTTGCCGACAAATATTGGATGCTTCAACAATCTCTAGAATTTCAATCGCAAAGATGTTAGAGAAAGCTAATATTTGATGAATGACAATAATATTAGTAATGTAGAGACCACTAGTAAGGGTCTTAGTACTTTTAATCTTCATGACATTAGTAGGAGATCCCATATAATGGATCATAGCAAAAATGCATCTTTTGTAAAGGGCTTTGAAACTGCCCTTTTAGCCACAAGATTAACCTTGGCTTCTTTTGTCCCCAATGACTAATTTTGGGTGTATTAATTATAAAAAAAAGTGGAACCTTTAAAAAATTAGGTAATCAACTGGGTTCGTGCCCCAAACATAGGTGATCATCCCAGTCGTTTGTTGTTGATAATATTAATGGAATTGAAAATATGTGTGAGAACGTTTGGACGTTGTTGTTCCTGCTTTCATTTAATCTCTCATGAAGTAATACTTAATCACCATCGTTTTCCCTTTGCTATCTTGATGTCATTTACAACGAGACTTCAAAATTACAATAAAAATTCCAAATTTCTTCGACAAAGCTTCATCATATTCTTTTGACACTTACAAATGTTATTCGTTTTTGTAGACTTTAACTTTTCAGAAAATAATTCTTCGATCCCAAGTTATTAGTCATATCAAATTCTTTCACCATAGAACAGGGACGGATCCAGGAGTCCGATTTTGGTGGTGCAAACTTTTTATACAAAAAATTGGAAAAAAAAGAATCTAAAACAATGTAATTTATTCAAAATTTTAAACTTAGATAACAACTCATCATCTTATTAAACCCATCGTTTTCATCTTATTTATCTATTAAAACAACGTTATCACTATATCACTACTCTCTTGCATTTGTACAAAACTTTCTTTTTTTTATAAAACTATTGTAAAACAAATCGAGAAGAATGTAGTTATAATCGATTTTTTTTAAAGTTTTGCCAAAACAACTCGTTTGTTTAAACCCATCATTTTCATTTTATTCATCAATTAGAACATTGGTATCCACTATATCACTACTCTACAAAATTGGTGCAAAACCTTTTTAAAACAATGCAAAAAAAAACGACAACATTGTAATTCTATTCGACTTTTGTTAAACCTAAAATTTTTATTTCATAAATTAAAACAACGATGTCCACTATATCACTTACCTAAAATTGATGATTCTCTTGGTTGTGTAAGAAATAACACAATTATCTTTACACTCTAAATTATATACACTATAATCGATAATGATACAAGGGCATACCTTGATCTATGATGAGAGTTTGATGAAATCACTTAGCTAAGCCCTTCCTTTTCTCTCCTCTCCTCTATAATATTTTATTTTGTCTTTTAGATGGTGGTTGACATACATATGGACGACCCCTTTATATAGTGTTCAAAAACAATCCAAAGGTCAAGACCAATCCAAAGGTCTATCACACTAATTGCCATCCATAATATCTATATTCATGAGGGAGTTGAGAGGGTTAGAAGTTAAACCCAATACTAATTCTATAATTAAATATTTAATTAACCATCAAATTAAATCTCTTAATAGAATTAGCCTTTTATAATATATGGACCATATTATATTATAGTAATAATCTAACAGGTTGATCTATTAATACTCAATTCTAATGATTAATCTAAAAATATAGATCAATTGTAATCTAAAAGCTCAATTATCTTCTTTATCGATTTGTAAAAAATAATACATTTCAATTGAAATTAATATATTTATAGCTTAGTAATCACCTAGTAAATTAATGGGAGGAGGCAAACATTGAAAAATAAAATAAAAAGGGAGGCAAAATTTAAAAAGATAACAAAGAAAAATGCACGGGAGACCCAAGGGGAGGGAGCAAATTCAAAAATAGAAATAGGAGGGGGTAAAATTGAACAAAAAAAGACAAATCCACTAAAAACATGCTCCTATCAAGGTTCGAACTTGAGTTGTTCCTCACGCTAGCTATTTCCTCTACCAACAATGCAACATAACAATTTGTTTAAATGTAGGCCTTTTACTATTTTGATCATATATTTAAGCGATTTTTTTCATAAAAAAATTTGGTGGTGCAATTGCACCACTAGTCTACATATAGGTCCGTGATTGCCATAGAAGCTTTACATTTTAGTTTTTGTTTGTTATGTGTAGGTTATTTATAGACTTATAGTTAATTATATGTTGATTTTTGCATGTGATATTTCCATTAGAATTCTATGTTGATTCAAACCACTAATGTCATTAGGTTGGCGCTTGTGCTAATAATTCAATAACTTTGTCCAGAAAATTAACGGGATGGGTAACCTTACATTTTATGGAGTGAGATACCACGATCTTACATTTATTTACAAGTGTCAAAAGTTACCGGAATCTTGCTCCGGAGGTTGTGGAAGATTAAGAATATAAACAAAATATTTAGATTTAATACCTTAATGAAATAATACGATCTTACACTTATTTATAAGTGTCAAAAGTTACCTGAACCATCGTCCCGAGGTTATGGAAGCTTAAGAATATATTTCTTTTTATTTTTAGATTTAATACTATAAACTTTGTCCTACGACATATCAATTTAGTGAGCGAATTGCTGGAATGATCCTAGTAAGTTTTTGCTGCTTCTTTTGCCAAGAGAAATCTTTAACATTCTTCTCAATTATACGAAGCTCCTCAATCTTCTCTTGGAAGACTTTTAGCCCATACCGACCAGCTAACGTAAGATCCAACTCCTAATATTTTGTTTGTTTCTTTTTGGTTTTGATCGAATTGAATGTTTCAGGTGTCTAGACAAAGCAGCAATAATAGACGCAAGGGAGAGTTTAGAAGAGCAAGTTAACAACCCATGGAAATTGAAAACAGGGACCGAAGTAGAGGGAACAAAGCTACTCATCAACATGATCCTTATCTGGATAACATCTCTTCCTTACGGTATATTAATATGTCAAGCACAAGTGACTGCATACTTCATCACACAGACCACAAACTTATACCGTAAAATAGGCCATCATTTTGAGCTTCCACCTGCGTCAATCTACGCCCTTTCTGCCACTGGGATGATTCTTTCTGTCATCATTATCGACAGAATCCTCGTCCCGGTCCTAATCAAAACCAGGAAAAATGAAAGGGGCATGAGCATTCTTCAACGAATTGGAGTCGGGAATATTTTCTGCGTTGCAGCTATGATCATAGCAGGCATAGTTGAGAACAGAAAACTTGACATTGTGAAAAATTATCCACATGGCACCTCCATTTCCATGAGTGTATTTTGGTTAGTCCCTCAGTTCCTGATCCTAGGAATAGCTGATGGATTCACATTAGTTGGATTACAAGAATATTTTTTACGATCAGGTTCCTGATTCAATGCGGAGTTTAGGGATTGCATTCTACTTGAGTGTTATCGGAGCTTCAAACTTCGTTAACAGTTTGTTGATAACTGCCTTGGACCACTTAACCGAAAAAACTGGAAATGGTTGGTTTGGCAAAGATTTGAATAGCAGTAGATTGGACTACTTTTATTGGTTTCTTACAACGATTACAACAGCAAATCTAGGTGTCTATGTGCTTGTAAGTATACCTCCGTGCCACAAACACATAGACACCTAGATTTGCTGCTGTAATCGTTGTAAGAAACCAATAAAAGTAGTCCAATCTACTGCTATTCAAATCTTTGCCAAACCAACCATTTCCAATTTTTTCGGTTAAGTGGTCCAAGGCAGTTATCAACAAACTGTTAACAAAGTTTAAAGCTCCGATAACACTCAAGTAGAATGCAATCCCTAAACTCCGCATTGAATCAGGAACCTGATCGTAGAAATATTCTTGTAATCCAACTGATGTGAATCCATCAGCTATTCCTAGGATCAGGAACTGAGGGACTAACCAAAATACACTCATGGAAATGGAGGTGCCATGTGGATAATTTTTCACAATGTCAAGCCTTCTGTTCTCAACTATGCCTGCTATGATCATAGCTGCAACGCAGAAAATATTCCCGACTGCAATTCGTTGAAGAATGCTCATGCCCCTTTCATTTTTCCTAGTTTTGATTAGGACCGGGACGAGGATTCCGTCGATAATGATGACAGAAAGAATCATCCCAGTGGCAGAAAGGGCGAAGATTGACGCAGGTGGAAGCTCAAAATGATGGCCTATTTTACGGTCTAAGTTTGTGGTCTGTGTGATGAAGTTGCAGTCACTTGTGCTTGACATATACCGTAAGGGAGAGATGTTATCCAGATAGGGATCATGTTGATGAGTAGCTTTGTTTCCTCTACTTCGGTCCCTGTTTTCAATTTCCATGGCTTGTTAACTTGCTCTTCTAAACTATCCCTTTCGTCTATTATTGCTGCTTTGTCTAGACACCTGAAACATTCAATTCGATCAAAACCAAAAAGAAACAAACAAAATATTAGGAGTTGGATCTTGTTGAATCGTGACAATTTTCCGCTGCACATGGCTTCAAGCTTGGTATGACATGAGACATTGTCAAGAGAAGCAACCCCTGTTTCATATCAAATATAGTTAGATTGCCCTATATATTCGTATTAACATGTCTTAATAATCTTATAGTCGAATGAGATAAGTAATGAATTGATGAAAGTATGATACCATGAGATATATAATCGAGGAAGCAAGTATTGTGGAGAATCGGCCAAGATAAGTGTCTGCTAAAAAACCTCCTATGAGGGGCATCAGCGTGGTTACTCCAACCCAACAACTCACATTTTTAACCGCCATCTTCACATCTTGATGAAGCACCTTAGTCAGGTATATAACTAAGGTTGGGGCGAGTCCATAATAGCTCAGCCGCTCGCTAAACTCCATTGCTACATCGAAAACAAGTATTTGGTATTAAGCGTTATATCAAGCATTTCACATTACTAGTATTATGTTACGTGCGTTGCACGTGATAAATTTTTGAATAAATTGTTAACGATATATACTACATATATCAAAATTTATATGGATGTGTAACTTTTCACTTTTAATCGAGTTCATGTGCAATTTGTAACTTCCTCGAAGAAAACATCAAAAAACGAAAATTATACCATTGCACATGATTGATTTATAGTAATCAACAAACACAAGTGTACAACCACTGTAATTTATAAATATTTTACCAAATAATAATGAATTTAAAAAGTACATTTACTTATGCATTAAG
The DNA here is from genome assembly GCA_003412495.2 of Echium plantagineum. NCBI lineage: Eukaryota > Viridiplantae > Streptophyta > Magnoliopsida > Boraginales > Boraginaceae > Echium > Echium plantagineum. Next base: position 12,765,759 of record CM016567.1, on the reverse strand, counting down.
TAATATAATATTGATATACTTAAGAGTACTATAGTATTGATATAATTAAAGATATCCATATATGGATAATTGATATACTATATACCAATAAAAATTTCTAACAGACTACATGCACTCACGTATACGTAATACGTTAAAGCTTATTATTAAAATTCTTCATATGTAGATAATTCATAGATAACGATTTAATAAAAGAGAATGAAAATTATCTCACATGATAAACACTTCAAATGTTATAGTTTTTCATCACTAATAGATAACTGAGAAATACTATGAAATATTATTACCACTACTGGGTCATCGTTGCAGTAAATATATAAAGTTAAGCAAAAATATCTAAATTTAAAAATATAATAAAAGAATCATTTACATAAGAACCTCTCTTTTAAAAGTGAGTTTGTTACTAACTAAAATAATTAATACTTTTTCAACTATATCTATCTATTTATAGTATATATAGATGATGATTTTAAATCAAATAATATTATCCATAAAAGATTTAAAAAAATTACATTTTTTGGATTAACTCATATTTGTTACTAAGAATACGCATATGATAGTTCACCATTCTACTTAGTGTATTTTCTACGTAATACTACATAACTACATTATATTAATATATGTGATGATGCATATGTGCAATATATAAAAATAGTAATTGACTATAATTTCAACGAGCCATACAAAAGTACATACCAAAGATTTTGCAATTCATCTTTGAAAGAAGATTATGAGATTATGAGACACACTAAGACGAAATTACATAACATGTTTTGGGCCTTAGATAGTATCAGGACTATAAGAACTTCATCTAATCGACTGTTATTATTTCTTCAAATATCTATTCATAAAGAAATATAAGTCATTCGCTAACGCGTCTCTTAGATAGTTCTCTTGTAAAACAGATACCTTGATGTTTTATTAGTATAAAAAAGATAGTTAATCAAATCATAAAATCAATATAATTGCTCTTAGCTTCTTATTTTTTGTTTTAAATTGATCTTCTATAATGAAAAGAACTATGACATTGATATAAAAAGAATGTAAAAAATCAATTTGAAGTCATCAATATGATTTTTAATATTAAAATAATACAAACATTATTACACTAAAATATAAGGGCTTTAATACATTCACATATAGTTGAATCTATAGTTGAAACTAATATTTTAATAATAACTTTAATATAATTATTTTTTATATATAAATTAGCGATGAGAGTATGAATGCGATGGTATTACACTTAACTATTACAATAAATTTTTAAGTAATATACAATTAAAGTACATATGAGCTAAATTGTCAACAAGGTTTGAAATTATAAATAACCGAAGACCTCCTTTTTTAATAATAACTTTAATACAACTTGATGACTAATTTTCCTAAAACAAATAACGAATAAAATATATATTAATCATGAAATTGTAAGGATCAAAATTCAAATAAAATTAGATATGTAATGGTAATAATTTGTTAAACTAATTGTAAGATTTATATGGTTTGATGACTACTTTTGCTAAAGGAAACTATGAATCTAACTTTTTTTACAATTTACATAGTTGACATTCATATGTCAGTCATATATTATACAAAATTGAATATATTGCATATAAGTCATATGTAAATACATACAAATACATATTTTAGCCTTATTTGAGTATCAATCATATGATTGAAAAATCTTATAAAGAAACAATGAATTAAGTAATTTACAATAAAAAAGTTGTATATATTGATTCTAAAAGAAACTAAAGGGTCATATATAATTTCGCAAATTAACCCAAACATTTATTCTCTCCATCGCTAAATGATAGACCCATCTACTTTTTTACGGTCTCCAAGATACGACGTAAAACATTGATATTTTTAATTTTACAAGTGTAAAAATTATAAAAACTTGATATTTCAAAAATATATATTGAGACGAATCTAACAAGATCTCATATGACTATATTATTTCTTATCGAGTAATAAAAGTTTACGGTAAAAACTTTCAAAGTTTGACCCAGAGTCAAAATGGCTCTATTAAAAAGGGATGGTGGGAGTAATTTATATTAACTTATATGAATTTAATTTATATTTTAGTAATAACAATTTTAATTTTTTAATTTGACTTTTGATCCTTATAATTTCATCATGTATACATATATATGTATGTATATATATCGTTTTAATATATAATAAAATAACACTCTTAAAAAATTTAAAATAATATTATATGTAGATTGAGCTTACGATAACATTAAAGAAAAATTTTCATAATATTCTTATTGAGTATTATATATCAATAGAAGACATATTATTATTTTATGCATAAATAAATTTATATAGAAAGAATATAAAAGTCATCAGTTAATTTTACATATCTCATCCAAGTTTAATAATTAAATAATATTATATGAATGTATTTTTTGTTTTATATATAGATATATTAACCTTAGTATATTGATCATATTTCTAGTTTTTATTATGAATGAACTAACGATAATTCATAAAAGTAAGTAAAGAACTATAATATAAAGGAAATCTTACATTGAGAAATCTCAACAACAAACCAATATTACTGATGATTGTTCAATTGTACATTGTATGTCCAAACCTGTAGATGAAAGATAAAAACGATGTTAGTTGATAAACAACAGAGAATTTGTGCATATATGATTTTTTTTTCTTAATCATCGATGTTAATGAAAATGAAAAAGTGAACTGCTCGAACAAAAAAAAATGAATTTACTTTAGATGAAAGACAAGAAAAAATGATAATAGATTGAAGGATATATAGGAATGTTAAAAGTAAGGTAATTCAAGATATAGTGTTAAAACACATTTATTGAGTGTCATTATTTCTCAAAAACATTATTTACTCTCATTATTTTTTTAAATTAGATTTTTAATTGACATTATTACCAACTATATAGTGTAGTTTTAAAAGTTAAATGTTATCTTTTGTAATTGTTGTATCTTTTGAAGATCTTTCTACTAATTTTAACTTCTAACTTTTGTTATAGTCGAATTTGAACTCTTATAAATATTTAATAATTTTTGCAACTTTTGTGTCTGGGTATTGCTTTTTGATCTCATAATATGCATATTGTCATTTTTCATCTCTCAATATCAATTGATATTTTGTAATTAAATCATGTAAAAGAAATAGTTCTCCATATTATCATCTTTAGAGCTAAATATTATTTTGATAAATATGAATATTTTTACCTGTTTTTTAGACTCTCGTGGAATATGAAAAACTATTTGAGCATTTAGGTTATGTCATTAATAAATTTAATGGAGAGCCTTATACTCTTGATGATGTGATTCTTATTGGCTCTTGAAATTCTCTATCTTGTGATTATCACAAGGATTGTTGAAAATATAGTATTTGAATGTGCTATAAAGTTCAAATTGTATTAGTTTAATTTGATTATATGTGCTTAGTTTTATTTTGATATAATTATTATTAGAGAAAGTTGAATTGGCTCATCAAAGTGGTGATCCTAAAATTACACTAAATAACACATTTAATTACATTTATTGTGTAGGAAATGATAACACTAATAACGGTAGTGATTCACCTTCTCTGAATTATTTGCATTCGAATGAAATAATGTAGTTGTGGCCAATAATTAATGGATACAATTGGTTGAGATGAATTTTTCATTTTTCAAATAATCATTAATATTACTTCATAATGTACCCATCCCTTCAGCTTCTCATTAAAAGATACATATAATTGAAAAATTAAATTAATAGTAATATATGAATGGAAAAGGATAAAATAGTCTTGACAAAATGTGGAAGAAACACCTAAGGGTGTTGGCTCTTTTATAAGTATTATAGATTATAGATTAGTAATGAAAAAATCATTTATTGATTAACCTTACCAATAAGGAAAATGGAGGCTTTCCATACACCAGTAGAATTTCGAAGCGGAACCCTTCGTTTATAATCAAGAGAAGAATCCATAACTTGATTATCATTTCTTGCTTCCATAATTTCACTATAGAAAAAACGTAACTCTTTTGTTAATTTAGTGGTTATTATAATAAAGTCTTAATTGCTTGTTTAATTTGCTGAATTACCTAAATGCTAGCTACTATCTATATATACTAATCTTTGATGAAGAAACATGCCCATTTTAAACCATTATTACATGTGATCATTCTACACTGCATATCCTATGCCCCCAACTTCTTGGAATACTGCCAAATTGTAATGATGAACAACCTAATGTATTGTCCGGTTAAAAGTCTCTTCCCAATAAAGAAAGACTCAAAATAACCAATCCTATAGTATGTGTATTCTAAACTCAAATATCAAAAAGGGCAATTCAAGATTCACATAATGGCTAATGAATGGTTGATAGATTTGTTGATGAAAAGGGAGATGATTTTTGTGCATGTTACTGGTTTTTGTTCATGTTACTGGTTTTTTTTTCTGGGTAGTTTAGTCATTTGAGTTTGTTTGATCTTTTTCTTTCATTTGGTATAGTTTTCTTTGATGTTTTTTTTTAATTGTCTACTTGTTGCAAAATTGGGTTACTACTTTTTCTAGTACTCTTAAACACAAGGCTAGGCTCATAGTTTGGTTGGCTTGCATGATGCATGCAAAGGTACCCAGGTAGGGCTTAGGAGTGGCTGGTGGACCGAGTTTTGACATTCCCGGTCTTCCTCTGAGATGAAAATCCTAAAATATGAGTTGTTAAGAGTGAAAAAACTCGAAATGGGTATAAATCGACCTGAATACAAAATCGAAAAGTTCACAATACGAAATACGATTCGAAATATGAAATACAGATTGATACAAAATTCGAAATCCAATTTGAAAACCTCCCATTAACGGACTTCATTAGTCTTTACAAACAAAGCAAACAAATAAGCTCGGGAAATTTTGGCTCATATAAATATTGATGGAAAAATTCTAATCCATCTCAACTCTCAAGTCAGAAGCCCCAATAAGGGCCTGTTTACAGTTTACTTGAGCTTCATCCCATATCAGCCTTTTAAAAAAATATTCATAGTGCAAAATTGACATATTTTACTAAGTTAATTACTCCCTTCGTTTCATAATGTTTGATTGTTTAGAAAATGTTTACTTTTTCATAATGTTTGATTGTTTAGGAATTCAATTTACTTTTTACATTTTTAACCTTCAAAAGTGTTTTTGTTTTTTAGTATGCTTTTACTTTTGAAGGTAATTATTTATGTTATGTAGGATATAATAGTAATATTTTTTAATACTTGATAAAGTATTTTTTTATTAGATGATTAAATATTTTGAAACAACGAGTATATATTTTCGTAATACCTTATTCAGCTTTCAAATGATCTCGATCCTTTACCCCAGATCAATAATTTTCATAAACTTTTTGTCATAAAATGTGAAGGTAGATCATTTAAGCCTTGTTTTCATATTTCCCCCAAAGTATGACGAAAGTTTCAAATTGTCCCTCATATTTTGTTAAGCATGAAGTTGTTGCATATATTACACTTTGTTTTATTTTGTCCCTACTTCCTAAAATTGCCAAGAAGTAGTGCGGTGTTGTTTTAACAAAAAGGCAAACTATAAAATTTAAATAAATTAATAGGGATCAATTTAAAACTTTCGTCATAGTTCAGGACGACACAGAAACAATCCATCATTTAAATAATACACATTACATATACTGTACTTCCATATATAGTAACACAGATGCCCTCTAATTAATCATGTTGTAATTGATCCTTCTTTAGGTGGTGTGTGAACCAAAGATATATGAACATATGCTTCAATAATTATTTCAGAAAAAAGTTGTTTCTTGACCATGTTAGATGCCTCTTTATCTTGACAATACTTGGAACATTGCCTAGGATTGGACAAGAGGAATCTGGACAATGATGAGTGGGTTTGGAACTTTATGCCTTCCTTGCTCAGTCAGCTCAGCTTTCCATTGAATTTCCCACTTGTTCTGCTCTTTCAATCTTGGATGTAGGTGCACCTGAAGGACCAATTGTTGTTAAAGTAGTGATCTAGCGGTCGAGGTTTGAAATGTCGAACTCGATTGTTAACAAGCGAGCGAGCATATGTATACATAACTTAAATAAATAACTATAAATTGGTTGATATATAAAATTTAAACATCTCAAAGATAGGTATTGAGATAGGTAAAGAGGTAGGTATATCTCAAACGAACCGCAACCATTGATGAGAAGGGGCTGGGGCACGCTAGCCTTGTAAAGGAAACAAGTTTCATTTAGTTATGTTGGACAATGAACAAGTCTAAGTCGAGTCAAAGACTCAACATTTTCCGACTTTAAATTTAATCATTTATATTTTAATCCGAAACAGAAGGCAATCTTAACAAGATCAACTTCAAGCTGAGTTGGACTTGAAATGAAAAATTGAAAAAAGATTATATAGAGGACGAAGTAAAGTTGAACACTAACATGATTTGTAGTCTCCTCTTCTCCACATATAGTGAGTGCCCGAGTGGTATGGTACCTGTCAAGAAAGGAGAAATACAATTTCATATATTGGCATAATAAGGACTAAAGAGTTTCACTCTCATCATTCCTCTTTTTTTCTCATCCATTGAACAATCTTCAACTTAAAGGTACCTTTTTTCAAGCATTTGTTTCAGCTTCTTTTTTGGGTATTTTCTATATTTAACAACTGTTTACTTCATTGTAATTTTTTGTGAAATCCGGGCATGATGTTGTAATGAGTCGAATTCGAGACCTCGTTGTTACAAGTAATATCTAGTGGTTATTAGACTAACATCTATTGTTATTGCTAGTAATATATTGTGATCAATAGAGTAACTCAAGTGGTTCTTTTACTTCATTGATCTACTTTTAAGTCTCAAGTTTAACTCATTAGATTTTGAGGATCAGTGATTTGCATGAATTATGATTTGTAAGGGCTTGTGCTATGGTTATGTTCAGAGTTTATGTTGGATGTGTTCCCCTCTAGTATTTACTCTTTTTGCCATCTACTTTGGTTTTGTTTATTGGGTGTGTTGCAAAGTTGGATCTTTTTGCTATATATGTATACTTTCTTGATTTTGGTGACTTGGGTGTTTTGATTTCTTATGTTGATGTTGTGAAGTTGGAATTTTTTGGATAAATATGTTTAGTTTCTTGATTTTGATGTACTTGGGTGCTTTGGTATGTGAAATTTAGTTCAATAGTAGATCCTGAATGTACATTATTATAAAGATTAATGCCTTTCAAAGGTTTGTAGTTTGCGGAGTTATCTGCTTTTTTGCCTTGTGTTTGTGTATTCACATTCATTTTTTATTTGGATTTTCATATTTTGTAAGAAGTTGGTTTGCAGTCTAGTCATTTGCCTTTTTGTTGTCTTTTGCAGGCAGTTAGTGAAGGTGAAAGGGGATTGTTCTAAAATGGGTAAGAGTTCGAAGAATGTTGCGTGCAAGTCAGCATCACACCGTCTATTCAAGGACCGGGCGAAGAATCGGGTGGATGATCTGCAGGGGATGTTCAGTGATCTGCAAGTAGCGAGGAAGGATAGACGCAATCTAGAAGTTACTTTGCTGGAAGAGCAGCTTCATCAGATGCTTTGTGAGTGGAAGGCGGAGCTTAGTGAACCCTCTCCTGCTTCTTCCTTGCAGGTTATATCAGTTGTCAAACTTTAGTGAAAATCTATCTACAGGGTATTTTGTTAACTATCATTTTCTAATAAATCTGTTGTAGTTATGTCGCACTTGTTACATTGCAAGCATGTTATGTTACGCCAGCCAATATACCTCACCAAACTTAGTTACAGAGTTTGGCATGCTTTGTGGCTTGATAAGAATTTTTGCAATTTTATTTTGATGTATATGATATGTTGTTCGTCTCTGGATACTATGAGCTACAATGTGAAAATTATGACTTCGTGATGTTGCAATTTCTTAGCTGGTCATTGGTGCAGGGTGGGAGTCTAGGGCCATTTTCATCAGACATTTGTAGATTGTTACAGCTGTGTGAGGAAGAAGATGATGCCACAAGTGCTTTAGCAGCTCCAAAACCTGATCCTGGTGGACAAAAGGTTGGCCTTTCAGCTTTTGCTGAGGTATTACATTTTCTGTTATCTGTGATAGCATGGTGTGCATATTCATATCTTATTGGATAGGCTATGGTGAAGCGTAAAGGATAATTATATCAGAAATGTGTGATGTTAAGTGCATGTAATCTTGTAGGGTCGCTTTTGGATCTCTTCGAATTTAGTAATTTTCTTATATTCTATAACCCATCTTTTAATCTATTTTGCGTAAATTTTGGCATTAGTTTGTTTTCACCTTTCTTCTTGAGAGGATCACAGTCATTGTAATGCCTTTTGGTGCATAAAGCTTGATGTTAGGTCAGTGTCTTTATTCTGATCTTTTCTTTACAAAGGCTGTTGTTACTATAGACTTGAGATTAGGCGTGACCAACAAATAAGCTATATGGCTATGTAATACCCATTTAGTTGACTTTAGTTAATGGGAAAATTCTTAGTTTGGCTTTGCTGGTTATTTGATATTGTTAAAATTGGAGATCCAGCATTGTGATATGTGCCTGAAACTTTTGATTTTAAGTTGGTGATGTGTGCATACTGCATACGTGATCCATGACAATTATGAAACCAACACCCTGATATAGTTGCTATCTAATTCATTTTTGGTTTAATCTAAGCTAAGCTGACATTAATCAATTTAATTTTAATTGACGAAGTCTGAAAATTTCTTTATCGTATCTTTCCTGTTCAATTGTCTGTGCTTCCTTATAGTCAGGGGTAGTCAAACATATTTTGCTTGGCTTCTTGTGTGCCATATTTGAGCATTATTTAAACTTGCAACTTGATTCTGGTTGCAATCTGTTTACCTTTGGAGCCTTGGAGGTACACTGTCCCCGGATATATATATTTAACAGCTTAGGTAGTATTGTGGAGGTACATTGTCCCCGGATATATATTTAACAGCTTAGGTAGTATTGAATTGTTGTGTGTGGCTTCTTCTTTAGTATTAGTTATTTATTTCTTACAGGGTTCAAGTTCAGTTCAAGTACAGCAAGAACAGACGTCCCAGTTACTCAACCACAGCAAAAGCTCTGTGTCTGAAATCGACATAGGATCTGATAACATGAACCTTCAAACTATGGGAACTAATATTTTGAACCATGCTACTCACTTGGACTATCAAGCCTTTAATCTTCATCCGTATTATGAGCAGCAATTCTTTCCCGCACTAGCCGATCACAGCTTTTCTGTAGAGGATTGTATGCTACAGATGCCTCAATTTATAGATGATTTATGCCCTCCTCCGTCTGCTTTCTTAGGTCCAAAATGTGCACTGTGGGATTGCCCCAGACCAGCTCGGGTTTGGTGTCAAAAGTTTCAGGATTACTGCAGTGATTATCACCAAGCATTAGCACCTAGCGAGGGATATCTTGGGATGTCTCCAGTTTTGCGTCCAGGTGGCATTGGTTTAAAGGATAGTTTACTTTTCGCTGCTCTTAGTGCAAAAGCACAAAGCAAAGATGTTGGCATTCCTGAATGTGAGGGGGCTGCAACTGCGAAATCACCATGGAATGCACCTGGCAAGTTTCTGGTGTTATCTAAAATGATAGCTTTCCTTGAGTAGCTCTTTTAATATGTTTTTTTTTTGTTAATTTTAATGGATTTACGCGAAGAACTAAAAAAGGAAAATATATGACCTCTGTTTCCAGTTTAATTACTCAAATCGCTTCTATAATTTTCTGTGAAAAAGAAAATTTAAAATTAATCTGTTCATGTCTTCACTTGTTATATTTCTAACAGATCCCCTTGGCTTCTGTTTTTTTCAGAACTTTTTGATCTTAGAGTTTTAGAAGGAGAAACAATAAGGGAGTGGCTTTTCTTTGATAAGCCTAGGAGGGCATTTGAGAGTGGTAACAGAAAGCAAAGGTCATTGCCAGATTACAACGGCCGTGGTTGGCATGAGTCGAGAAAGCAAGTGATGAATGAATTTGCAGGTCTGAAAAGATCATACTATATGGACCCACAGCCAATGGAAAATTATGAGTGGCACCTCTATGAATATGAGATTACAAAATATGATGCGAGTGCACTATACAGATTGGAACTTAAGTTTGTTGACAAAAAGAAGAGCCCAAAAGGTAAATTATCAAATGATTCAGTGGCTGATCTTCAGAAGCAAATGGGGAGACTGACTGCTGAGTTTCAGTCTGATAACAAGCGGAGCAGTAAGGTGAGGGTTAAAGCAAATGTGAAAGGTGGTGTCACGAATGTTTATTCAACTCCAAGTCGGGTAGCTCCAGAAAACGAGGAGTTTGGTTTTGGAGCAAATGTGCGGTATGATTATCTGGTTGACAATCAAAATGGCTACTATGGGACGTAGTGGAATTAGTGCTGCGAATGTTAATAAGAGAAATTAATTATATTATACATCCAGTTGTCTTAACACGCCTTCTGGCAGGCAGCGATGTTCGATACTTTAAGTTATTGTCATTTAGTATCGAGTTGCTGCGTCATGAAACAGCTTCCTCCTGCAGGACGTCGTCAATTGTCCATTGACACTTTGAAGTCCCCAACTCATTTAACTTAAATCAACCTTTGGAGCATATTTGATCTCCAGAGTGAAGATAGATGCTAAATCTGTCTGTTTATCTTCATCAGTATTGCTCTTTGGCAGAACAATGCCAGCTATATATTGTAATGACAACTCAATTTGCTCGTTGACTATGTCCCGAATTCCATTTCTGAATTAGTGTATCAGTGTTTTCGAAGGTCCTGGAGGATCAAGTTGAAGTTATTACAATTATATTACTATTTTTTCTGTTCCCTGTAGTAGTGCTATGCCATTAAATTATAGATGGTAGAAGTAGATTCTGTAGTGGGGGTCCGCCGTCCGGGGGAGTTGTTTAGGTGGTCCATGGTCGGATATGACTATTGCAGGTGGTCTTCAGGTGTAACGGATGATAAGGCAGGGTTAAATATAGATGGTGGTGGTGATGGTCTGGTGCTATATTTTATTGCCTATTGTTCTGAATGATGCATAAGATAACTTAATATACAGTGCCAGTTACAAGTTAAGATAAAGAAGGACACGAAATCGATCTGCTAGATATTTCGATGCAATTATTTTAGTAATTTCATTGCTGAGATTGTTGTATGTTAGTTTTCTGTAAATTGATGAATTTTCCATTGATAAACTTTCATTAGAAGAATCTAAGCAGAGCAACAACCACTTGATTTTACAGAAGATACATCATCTCTATCCCCTATGTTGACAGTTTTCCCTTTAGGTAAAGCTGCCGGATCATCGCCTACATCAAGGGCCTTCTTGCTGACTACATGATAGATTTCTCCCAGCACTTCTGTGAAAGCATTTTCGACGTTCAAGTCCTCAAGTGCTGAAGTCTCCATGAAGAATGTCCTCTCTCTTTCAGCAAATGCTCGTGCACTTTCCACTGGGACTGCGCGTAAATGGCGAAGATCTGCCTTGTTTCCCACAAGCATGACGACGATGTTGTGATCGGTATGATCTCGTAGCTCTTTCAACCATCTTTCTACATTTTCGAATGTTATGTTCCGAGTTACATCATAAACAACCAATGCACCAACAGCTCCTCTGTAATATGCACTCGTGATAGCTCGGTACCTTTCAAGGACATCAATTATGAGAGTTTTTCATTTTATCCTTTCATATCATACACATTACACATCACATAAGTATATATTATCTCTAGTATGTTACAAAACAAAAATCAAGATCAAGGGGGACAACATTGTATCATTAATACGAAAATGCCTATTATGTCTACGACTTTTTAATCGAAATGCCTATTATGAATACGAGTTTTAATCGAAATGATGGAATCTACGATACCTTTCTTGACCAGCAGTGTCCCAGATTTGAGCCTTGACGTACTTGTCATCGACACAGATTGTCCTGGTACCGAATTCGACTCCAATGGTAGACTTGGATTGAAGGCTAAATTCATTACGGGTGAAACGTGACAATATGTTCGTTTTTCCAACGCCAGAATCGCCAATCAACACCACCTTGAACAAATAATCATAGTCTTCATCTGCCCTGTAAGCCATGGTATATATTTTGATATAAATATAAGGTAAAAACGGAAAGGTATGACCTTATAATTGTGAATATTTTTGGGATTTTTTGTTATGGTTATTGTTCTATGTAAGCAACATTCTATATTTCTAATGTTATTATTGTTTTGTAGAACATTAAAGATATGGATACAAAATGCAGAGAAGAAGAAATCATCAAGGGTTACTTTTTGACAAATTATAAGTTTATTTTATGTTATTTTATGTTATGATTATTGAAAGGCTAAGAATAAGTCTCCCTTCAATTTAGGAAATTAGTAGAGTGCCAACCATGTTTTATTAGGTAATGTAATAATAGATAGGTGTCGAATCGTTTGTTTATATTGATTGGTAATTTGGTATGTTGGAGAAATAATTGTTCACATTTAATAAATTAGCCATTTTAATAAATGAATGATTTGATACCATATTTATACTATATATATATAATATTTTCAATTTGCAAACATTTCAAGTACTAGGCCCTATGTTGATAGAAATAATAATGAAGGCCTTCAAAAGCCACATGACACTCTCATATTCTTTGTATTTTTTTTAATTTGTTTTAATAGGTAGTTATTTTGTACACTTATTAATAGATGATAGTTACCAATATAATATTTAATAAACAAAAATATATTTAACTATAGGAATATTTTTTAATATCTCATTAACTCTTTTAAAAAAAATATATAAATGAAATTCATTTAACTCCTTTAATTTCTTATTGCTTTAATTTACTCATTGAAGAAATTTATTGTGTTCATCAATTAAATTCTTTTAACAACTTCAATCTGTTATTGCTTAATTTAATCATTGAAGAAATTTATTGTATCAATTATTTTTTTAATAAACAAAGATTTATGAAATATCAATACCCACATATATTGATTGTGCACTGTAACTAGTAATATATATGAAGGAATGGTTAAATTGCAAGAGAATGATATATCCGGAGTAAAATTTTGACAAATTCAAAACCATATTTTCTTAAAAGACAATCTTAACCTTAACCACGTGATATGCTCTTACATCGTTCATACATAAATATGTAGCTATCATTTCGTAGGGACTTGCAACCGCTATTTGTAGGGCGCACATCGAGTTAACCTTGGGTTATTGACGAAATAATCTGCACACCACCTCAGTCAGGTAAATCACATTCGACAAAGCCCTATGTGACAGACTCGACCAAAAAAGTGTTGATAGGGGTCGAAAATCAAACTCATGAGCTTGCGGTTAAAAGCTCACATACTCCATCAACTTGGTCATCGTATAAACATGAATCTATGTAATAATTAAGATGACATCCTTTCTAAATAAAGGGCAAAACGGGTGTTGCACACGATATGGTGTTTAAGAATTAGAATTAGACAACAATTCCGTTGTAGTCTAGTTGGTCAGGATACTCGGCTCTCACCCGAGAGACCCGGGTTCAAGTCCCGGCAACGGAAATATATTTTTGCTCTCTTGCTTATTTCCTCATCTTTTAATGACTTTTTGAACGAGTCGCACGAGCCTGAACCTTGTTGGATTCAACTAGACTCAACTTTCTCGAGTACATAGTTTGACCATTACGTTAACGGTATCGAATCCTTAAATCATTCGATACAAATATTTGAAAAAAAACTCTATCGAAACTGGATCCGTATTGTCAAAATACTCCGAGTACCCTACTCAACTCGAAAAATTTTCGTTATAATGTTCCCTACTTAATACTTATGTGTTCATATTACCTTCCTTGATAGTGACAAGTTAACAATGGCATAATATATATTCTAACATCCAAATTATAATTCACTAGCAGGTAGCAGCCTTGCTGCATTGTTCGTTCATGCACATTATTATTAATTTAATACTACTGTAGTACTAATTAACTACCTAGTTTTTGTCTTGTTGACTTCCTATCTTGAAATCGATCGAGTAGGTTTGAACGGCGTTTTGAACCATCAAATCAAGTTTTTCGAGTCATCATCCGAATAAAAACCTCTTGATCCTGCGATAAAAAATCTTTGGATGCCCAGCAAATAAGTTGTATGTACCATTACTTCATCAGCACTAGAAGAGTTAATCACATTCGAACTCACGACTTTGCGACCACAATCTCACAAACTAGGCTACCAATTTAGACACCCTTGCGGACAATAATCGACTTTCCTTGTACAAGTGAACAAGGCTGCTAATGAACAGCTTGCATTATGTCATGGTTTAGTGAAGTATTCTTTTAAGTAATTCATCACATCATATATTATAGGCCAACATGGACAATAATATGAAATAGATAACCTGTAAGCCAGTAAGATTGTTCAATATGTACTCATAAAGTATGAACAATAATACATAAATCAAATTAAGAAAGACAACTTTTTTTAAGAAAGACTTGATGAAGAAATGTTAAAGAAAGACATCCACAACTCTTTATATTGCAAACAAGGTTTGATACAACTTGTGTCCACCATCTACTATCTTATTCTTGATTGTTTCATTGAGTATTATTTCAAAGAATGGCGGATAACTCATCACTCGAGGCGAATAAGGCATCAGTGGAGGCGAATAACTCATCACTCAAGCCGAATAACTCAACACTCAAGGGGAATTTGCTAAGACGTGCCTCGACCCTCAGCGGCCGTGACAAGTTAGCCGAGGGGGAAGGCTTGGCGTGCAAGCCGTTGGGGTTCCTCTTGTCCCTCCCTTTTGTTCTCATCTTTCTTGCGGTTGCTCTAGTTGGTGCTATTATTTGGGCTATCATGTAAGTTCTTTTCTAACAGTCACACTTACATTAGTACTTCCTCCGTCCCTTTTTTCTAACGCGCGTTTTACTTGTCACGATTATCAAGACACGACTTAAAACGAGTATCTCTAATTTTACACACGCCAAAGCTATAACAAGTTGACATTATATATTGAAACGAATCTAACCAGATCCTCCATGAGTATGTTATTTCTTATCGGCCAACGAGAATTCATTCATGGTCAAAGTTTTCAGAGTTTGACTTCAAAAACAAAAGTAAATAATTCGGTTTCTATTCGATTCGATTTTTTTGCAGGAGTCTCCTAGCTTGCATACTGCCATGTTTTGCTCCATGTATATCTGTGATTGATTACGTTCTAGAGGTGGCATTGGGAATGATTGCTGCTCCTGTTTTGATCATGATGATTATAATGGCAACCATGCCTTGTTAATTAGTCAATATTCCTTTCTTTTGTATTTGTTGAAAAAGTCGTCGCGTGACATACATACACCTCGCCCCTTTTCTGTTTTATTACCACTTTTATTTGTCGCAACTATTATTGTAACGTCTATTTGATTGTATCATTGTATGTAAGTATGAAATTAAATTTTATGTTAGTATGAAATTAAACTGCAATTTAATCTTATTGTCGTATATATGTTGATGATGGATAGTGCCCGGGGGAGCATAATATAAGATTTCTCTTATAAACTCACGAGTATTCTAATAAATTTTAGGTTGATACATTTGTGTCATGTTTCATTCGAATTATCTGTTACTATTCTTTATTTGTAGTATTGTTGTATTTATAATTTCATCGCCAATTTACACAAAAAAAAATGCACTAGTATTATATTAAATTGAAATAAATAGTCCATTTAAGCACGAAGTGATCATTCAAACAATTATCTAGGAGAATAACTTTGTTTATTTTCTTGATCTACATAAATTATTAGTAAGTAAAAATATAATTTAACAAGGAATTCGCTAAGTAATGCATAATGTTGATGTATGGAAATTGGGCAAAGTTTTATAATCGACCTGTTCATATTACCTTCATTGATTGTGACAAGTTAACAATGACATAATATTCTAACATCCAAATCATCATTCATTACTGCCGATGACTTAATAGTCTAAACATTATCCAATACAATTTCAATGTAAGAGGTCATGGATTCAAGTCTCGTTGTAGACAATTGTCTCATATTTCAATCTAACGCTTTATTATTAGTTAGTAATTTCTATAAATACTATTTTACTCATACTTTCATCGCTAATTTACAAAAACAAAAAAAAAACAAAAAAAATCATCATTCACTACCACGGGCCTTGCATTGTTCATTCATGCACATTATTATTAATTTCATACTGTAGTAAGTAACTGCCTAGTTTTTGTCTTGTTGACTTCCTATCTTGAAATCGATCGAGTAGGTTTGAGCCGCGTTTTGAACCATCAAATTGAGTTTTTCGAGTCATCATTCGAATAAAAACCTCTTGATCCTGCGATACAACTCATGTTCGGTAAAAAAATCTTTGGTTGCCCAGCAAATAAGTTGTATGTACCATTATTTCACCAGCACTAGAAAGAGTTGATCACATTCGAACTCATGATTTCGAGACCACAATCTCACTAACTAGCTAGTCTATCAACTTAGACACCCTTGCGGACAATAATAGACTTTCCTTGTACAAGTGAACAAGGCTTGCATTATGTCATGGTTAATTAGTGAAGTCTTCTTTTAAGTAATTCACATCATATATTCTAAGCCAACTTAAACAATAATATGAAATGAATAACTTGTACGCCAGGGCCCAGGAGGATTGTTCAATATCTACTCATACATAATCAACGATAAGACATAAAGTAAATTAAGAAATACTATTTTTTTAAGAAAGAGTTAATGAGGAAATGTTAAAGAAAGACATCCACATCTCTTTATATTGCAAACAAGGTTTGATACTACTTGTGTACACCGTCTACTATCTTATCCTTGATTGTTTCATTGATTATTATTTCAAAGAATGGCGGATAACTCATCACTTGAGGCGAATAACGCCTCAGTCGAGGTGAATAACGCATCACTCAAGCCGAATAACTCAACGCTCAAGGGGAATTTCCTAAGACGTGCCGCGAGCCTCTGCGGCCGTGACAAGTTAGACGAGGGGGAAAGCTTGGGGTGCAAACCGTTGGGGTTCCTCTTGCTCTCATCCTTCTTGTGGTTGCTCTAGTTGGTCCCATTATTTGGGCCATCATGTGACTTCTTTTCTAACAATCACACTTATATTGCTACTCCTACCGTCCCCTTTTTCTATGGTTTGAGGTTTCACCTTCACCGATACACGACTTAAAACGTAAATATCTTTAATTTTACACGCGCAAAAGTTATGCAAAGTTGACATTATATATTGAATGAACCCAACAAGTTCCTACATGACTATGTTTATTTCTTATCGGCCAACGAGAATTCATGGTCAAAGTTTTCAAAGTTTGACATCAAAAATGGAAAGGGGCCTTAGAAAAAATGGACGGAGGGATGATTAAACTCAAATACTCTAACAAGATCTCGCATGACTATATTATTTCTTATCGGCCAATAAGAATTCATGGTCAAAGTTTGACTCCAAAAATATAAAGAGGTCTTTAAAAAAAAGGGAAGGATAGAGTATTTTTCTTTTGTAAATTAGCGATGAGGTGAGTATCGAACCCAAGACCTTCTGATCACTGGCAAAAGCCTTTTCTACTAGGCTATTCGATTCACTCGAATACTCGAGGTGTTTGCTCCAGATTCTCTATCCATTTTTTGAGCCCCATGCGGGACTAGGACACGCTATTATTGTATTGTGTCACGAATTATGATGTACAATAAAAAGAAGGGCATAGGACTATATTTTTAGAATCGATTAACAAAAGTAATAATTATGTTTCTATTCAATTCTAATTTTTGCAGGAGTCTCCTAGCTTTGCGTACTTCCATGTTTTCAATGTATGTCTGTGATTGACTACGTTGTAGAGCTGACATGGTGGATAACTGCTCCTCCTCTTGCGATCATTATGATTATCGTCGCATAACATATCACTCGAGACTCGACCCAACTTTTACATTGGAGGTTCTTGGTTCGAATCCTTTCAAGGCATCCTAATAAAAATAGATGTCTATGCCCCACGTTGTTAGCGTAAATTTTCCTATCCCCGGTTAGTGTAGAATTTACTTTCAGTATGATATCGTTTGACAAAAAAATACCACTCGCCCATGTTCTGTTTTGTCACTTTAATTTATTTGTTGCAGCCATTATTGTAAGGTTTACTTGATTCTATATAGGTAAGTATGAAATTAAACTGCAATTTGATGTTGTCGTTATATATCGATGATGAAAAGTGGAGAGTATAATACAAGAGACCAAAGAACTCGATATCTAAATAGCAAACTGAAATAAGTAGAGCATCTAAATAACATTACAAATAACGAATATGTACGTCAAATATAGTAAAGATAATATGTAAGAAATATGCTTCCGGCGTAAATTGAACCCGTCCAACTAAAAGCTAGGTCAAATACCACAAAATGACAAGACTAATAATAGCCATTGGTATTTAAGCACTAATTGATAAATCAAACTATGATCAAGGAGAATAACTTCAATTATTTTGTTAATCCACATAAATTAGTAAGTAAAAAGATAATTTAACAAGGAATTTGCTGAGTAAACCACACCATAATTGAGAATGGTGCCTGAATCAAAGCGATTGCAAAGTCTAAAATGGCCGGCACGCATATAAAACATGGGCACAAGCAAGTCAAAGGTAACCTGCATCATAAAAAAATATTTATTAATTTTGACTATCGAAAATCAAAATAGACAATCTTTTAGAATAATCGAAAGTATAGTACTAACAGGATGATCCAAATAATGGCGCCGATTAGGGAGAGGAGGAAACAGACGACGGCGAACGGGAGCCCCAAAAGAAAACCAAGAGGCCGGCATGCCATCTTTTTTCAATTCTTCTTGATTTTTGTTGATGATGCCGAATAATAATATAAATATTATTGAATTGTATTTCTTAAAATATATGGACTGAATAGAATATGAAATATTTATGCTAATAACAATAATTTGGTAATAAAGTTATTACTATAACTAGTTTGAAAATTATTAGAATATACATTATTATTATTAGAGTATTAAAACCTGATACACTAAATATATATACTACCTCCATCCCTAAATGATTGTCACATTTGACTTTTGGTGGTCAATAAAACACGATTTAAAACATAAATATCTTTTATTCTACATGCGAAAAAATTATAATAAGTTGATATTTCAAAAATATATATTAAGACGAATCTAACGAGGTCCCACAAGACTATATTATTTCTTATCGTTTAATGAGAATTCATGATCAAATTTTATTGTAATTGACCACAAAAGTCAAAATGTGACAATCTTTTAGGGACGGAGGAAGTATAATTTAGTAATTATAATATATATTCTGATAGAAATAATAATGACTCATAATACTCCTGGAATTTTCTAAATTTATTCCAATAATGGATACTAAATTGCTAATGAAGATAATTCTTGTATGGCATTGGCTTGTAGGAGTAAAGGCTCAAGAACAGTTGGTGAGAAGCAAATGCTGACGGAGTCCAAGTTCCTTTTTCTTCTCCACGACCCATTTATTTCTCGGTTTCCAATTCCTTATATGTAGCTTCCAACAACTATATTGTTATTTTTCCTCTATAAAATCATACGTATGGCTACAAGCTTAGTGGTATCTGACCTGAGTTTCTAGCAGACTAAGCTATCTTATCAATGTTTTATAGAGTATTACATCAAAGAATGACGGGTAAGTCATCACTCGAGGTGAATAACTCATCACTGAAGGGAAATTTGCTAAGATGTGCCTCGTCCATCCGTTGGGGTTCCTCTTGTCTGGGGCTGTAAACGGACATAACTATACCGAACATACCTACGTTTCAGTTCGGTCCACACTGATTCACACATTAGGTTCGATTCAGTCCAATTTGTGCGAACCTAGGTTCGAGATCGCATGTAATATCTGGAGTTCGAGTTCGGTCCGATTTTTCGAACGGTGCAGTTTATGAGAAGTCGGGCCGATTTCTCGCAAACAATTCGCAAAAAAGTTCGGTCCGACTTCTCACAAACGGTTCGAAAATCCATCAACTTCCAAATTACACATATATTTTTGTCTCTAAAATTGAAAATAAGAGTAAAGGTGAATATGAAATCCTAAAGTGAGAAGGGAGATCTAATATTTGGGTATAAAATATGTTAAACTAGTATGAAGTAGATTTAATAATTAGTTTATTTCGAATATTATATGATAACTTTAACTCATGTTATTTATGAAATATAATAATTATCCTAATAATTACTATTGAATTATATATATGTATGTATTTAAGTTGTACATTATACATTTAATAATCGGATCGAACTATTTCGCACCATTCGATCCGGTTTGTCGAACATTGAATTTTAACGTTTGGTTTCACATTTGCGAATACACACCATGTTACGAGCCGAACCTTTTCGAGCAAAATAATTCCAGCCAAATCGAACGTTTTACGCTCACTCGGAAACCTACTCTTGTCCTCCCTTTTGATTTTATGTAAGTATCAAATTAAACTGCAATTATATCTATTGTCGTTTGTTGATAATGGTAAGTGGGGAGCATAATACAAGAGACCTATGGCTTTGAGTTGAACTTCTCTTACCAACCCAAGAGTATTGTTATATCAAATTGAAATAAGTAGTGAATTTGAGCACATAATTAAATATAGTTACCAAATCCGTTGTAGTCTAGTTGGTTAGGATACTCGGCTCTCACCCGAGAGACCCGGGTTCAAGTCCCGGCAACGGAAATACATTTTGGCCTTTTGGTTTACCTTTATCTTTTGAAACTATTCATGCTCGAATCTCGATTGAAGAGATCTTTCGATTGCCACCAAATAAGTTCTTACATTATTTCATCAGCACTTGGAAAGTTGGAAGAGTGATCACATTCACAAGAGAGCTAAGTTTTAATACTAAAGCCAGCATTACTGCTGGAAACAAGACGGGTAATAAAATTACCCGTTTGAGTACTCGATTCGATTGATCGCTCTAATTTACGAATATTTAAAATAGTTAAAGGTTTGTACATTTTATTATGAATATTTGAAATAATTAAGTTTTATTTAATTTATTACTAGTAATATCCTAAACACACCAAAGTATTTTTTATTTATGTTAAAAAACTTAGATTTTTCCCTTTTTGCCTTATCGAGTTGGATAATTATTTAATTCGATCAAGGTAATTACTTGATGAGTCGGGTAATACTCAACTCGTTATTTTATCGAGTCGAGTCGGGTACTAAAGTCGAACTCGATACTTAATGGAGTCGGGTACTATCCGGCTCGTTATCTTGTCGAGTCAGGTCGAGTACTCTAGTACCTGACTCGACTCGACTCATTTCAAACACTAGTGGGCATACATAAATTACAGAGTAGATAAAGTTCAATTCGGTCCAAGGACGGAGCCAGTAGGGGGCATGAAACCCTCTAAATTCTTTAGAATTAAAGATATAAAAGCGTTAGGTTTTGGTTAAATATATTAAATTATGTCTCTCTATTTAACTTGTTAAGTTTTACCCCCTTTAAATTTGATCATGATTTCGCCCCTGAATGGGTTCCATTCATGCTACACAATTTGAATTACAATCTTCCTAATTGGACACATTTTCGTCAGTTCTAATATATAGCGTAGGAATCACAATACTTACTGTCTAGTAGTATGTATTGTTGTACTCCCTCCAATCCAAAATAAATGTCTTTTTAGACATTTCATATAAATTAAGAAACAATCATTACATTCACACTTTCCATCTATGCCCCTATAAAACAATCATTAATAATTCAATTATCACTTAACTATATGATGCATCATTACTTTTTTTGAGTTATTCTATGCAAATAGGGATATTAAAAGAAAAAGTGGTATATTGTACATTGGTTTATGTAAAAAGACATTTTTTTTTGATATTGTTGAAATGTCTAGAAAGACATTTGTGATGTACCCCGGAAAATACAGATTGAACCCAGCCTGTTTGCCGTACATTTCGGACCTGATTCCGATATACATCCTAGTCAAGTTATAGATCTTTGGAATCTATATACGGAGAGCTTTACGCCAACATCAAGATCAAGTCAATCGGATAAGTAATGAAGAAGATATAAGCTCTCAAATATGATAGCTCGAGATGGGTAGACTACCCAAATTATATAAGGCAAAAGGTATATTGTCATCCCACATCACTCCACACACCAAAATGATACCACCTCCTTCACCCTATAAAAGGGCCTCAAGGCACAAGGTATGGGCCAATCTAATTTCCCCTTTTACAAGGCTATCACACAATATACTAATGTTGGGCGTCGGAGTGTAATCGGGGGGGTGCGCCCCTCCTTTGTTTTGCAGGTTCTCTTTGGACCGAGCAAGCTCCGAAGGAAGAGACTCTATTGGGCATGCTACAAAATCGAAGTACATCAATTTGTTTTGGATTGGAAGGAGTATTGAATAATTTGGGTTGATATGGTGCTATCATACTAGTCCGTAAACCACTTCACTCAAGTAAATTACGTTATGCAAGTCTCGTGTGCCAGGTTCAACAAAAAAATATTACTAATGCAAATCAAATATATATAAGTTAGCTGGCACAAATTCACTAAGACCATCCACAATAGAGTTTAAAGTTGGGGTTAAAGAGGAGTTAAAGAGGGGATTTTCACATGCAACAAAATTTAATGTATTTGGGGTTAAAGTTGAGGTTTAAATTTTGATACTTGGTTTTTTGGGGTTTAAGTGGGGCCGCTGCTTAAAAGCAGCCAATGAGGGTGTTAAGTAATACGTGATCCTTAGAGGGGGGGGGTGAATAAGGATTACTACACGTATTGATACTTTTTCGATTTATATAAAAAAATACGACAAAAGTAGATGCTCACTATATTAATATAATTAAGATATAATTAAAGCGGAATATAATATAGCGATAAAACTTGAACGATACTGAAATAATAAAGATGCAAGAATGTAAAGAGTTAAGGGATAGAAATGCTCAGAGATTTTAACGAGCTTCGGTTCCCCTACTGCTCGACCGTCGGCTTTCCAACCTCCGGATTTCGGTAATGATCACTAGTAAAAAATGGAACGCTTCCAACGTTTAATACAAGCAATCAACGACTTCTAGCTACCCTTAACTAGACACCCAAAGCACCTTCAGGATTTCAGATCTCCTAATACCCGTATCAGGAACCCAAGAACACACTCTCAGGATTTCGATTGTAGTGATGATAATAAAAGATTACAATGAATCAAATAATGAACACTAAGTCGTCTCACTTAGATCTAGGCAATAGCGTGTTAAAGTTTTGCTCAATAGATCTCAAGATATTTAGAATTTGAGAAAGGTGAGGAATGATTTTCAAATGAACAAGTGTGGGCTATTTATAGTTGATACATAACCCTAGTGTTATATCAACTTAAAACAATTTTTCAAAATCATTTATGATTTATTTGAATCAATAAATATAGCATTAATTGACCTCTTTATATCACGAAGATATATCATTCAATTTCTGCGATATTTCGTGTTTCAAACATTAAGTATTTACCAAAAATTCCACACTAAATTTTAGACCAAAAATTCCTTCCCTTTTAGTTTTCGGAAAACATTAAAATCATTAACCCTATATTGCCTAATCGCGTTTGACAACTCGTGTTCGTACAAAGACATAATTACTAGAATAAAGATTCTTCACGTCTGCGTCTTTGACTCGGATTTGAATATCGCTTTCATTCATTCCAGTCAACGTATAATTAATGCTCTTTGACTTGGATTTGAATATCGCCTTCATTCATTTCAGTCAATGTATAATTAATGCTCTTTGACTCGGATTTGAATATCGCCTTCATTCGTTTTAGTCAACGTATAATTAATGCTGGAACTAGGCAACAAACGATGTTAGATCAATTGTAATTTGTTATCGTCAAAACATAAGAGTATGTCGATTTTTCAATCAACAAACTCCCCCTTTTTGATGATAACAAATTACCTAAGGAGATAAATAAAATAGAGTTCTCCTTAGTAAAACATATATGATAAATGAAGCACAATAACATAATGATGAAAAATAATAAGAACATTCTCCCCCTTTGTTATCAACAAAAAGGGAGACCTCCTGTGCAGGTAGTCATCAACATCATGAGTTTTAGTTTCACTTTGCTCCCCCTCAACATGTTGCTCCCCCTGACTCATTGCTTTCTCATTATTTGATATCTCCACAATTGTTGAAATGTTATCCATAGGCATACCTGTCATGTGCCTCGAGCAACCACTATCGACCGTCCAAACATTTCTTTCCTTAACGGTCGAATGGTGTACCTGCAATTGCAAATTAAGTTTTCTCTATAGGTACCCAAATGTTTTTGGGTCCTTGGGGGTTAGTATTTTCAGCTGGTTTACGAACAGCCCATCTAGGTCGTTGCCACCAAGGTATGAGTGTTCCCAACTCAGCTAAATAACGAACAGGACATGAAGTGGAAAAATGATTACCCTTCTCACAATAAGTACAACTAAAACGAGCTTTTGGAATCGAATTAGTATTGATTTCATTTTGATAAGATGTAACTCCTTTTAATACTTTTCTAGAGGTAGGGCACTCACGTTTCATATGTCCATAATCACCACAATAAAAGCATGTACTACATTTAGGCGTGTGTGGTGAGCAATAGTGATATTTATGTGATTGAAGTTCATGTATATGCATATCATCATTTAAACCACATACAACAAAATCACACATAACATGCTTGCGCAAAACATCAACATGATTTGTAAGATAAATATCATTTATAACAACATCATGTGAATGTACATTATCAATGGTGCAAGACATTTTATTATCACAATTAACCTTAACATGATTTTCTATATGATAATCAATGGCGACATGATCATGTAAGGTCAAATCAAAGTGTGAGCAATTTAAAGCATGTTTTTCATACATATTAAAATCATCACATGAAAACATTTTATCATGCTCACTTTGTAAACAAGTGTCACACTCAAAGTCCTTACCGTCTTTTGCAATTTGAACATTGGATACAAAGGAAGGACGTGTGAGTTTAAATAATTTTTCATAAAAATTTAGCTCATGTGACAACTCGTCAAGTATTTCTAAAGAGGAAATATTACTCATGCGAAGAACATTCAATTCAATAAGCAATTTATCATTCAAGTTCTTATAATGAGCAAGAGAAGAAAGTATACCATCAAAGTCGATTATTGGCACTACATCTTCTTCCTCTTTAGTGTCAAGAGTAGTGGTCGAGGTTGATTCACCATACTCTTGTTGCAAGAAGTCCCATAAATCTTTTGCTTGATTGCACTTGGGGACTTTTGCTCTAATGTCATCGTCAAGAGCGCTCAGGATCCATTCTTTGGCCTTTTCATCCCATAGAGCTCCCTTGACATGTTTTACTTTGGCTAATCCTCTTTTCACAAGTACCCACAAACCATAGTCTTGTGCTTGCAAAAATATTTCCATTCTACGCTTCCATTCACAAAAAGCAAATGTACAAAACATAGGAGCAACAGTATAATCATAGCCCAAAGCAAACATATCACACATAGTTGTCATATTAAAAGATCGACTCTACGAGGTGTTAGACTCAAATGTAGAGACCCGCTCTGATACCACTTGTTAAGTAATACGTGATCCTTAGAGGGGGGGGTGAATAAGGATTACTACACGTATTGATACTTTTTCGATTTATATAAAAAAATACGACAAAAGTAGATGCTCACTATATTAATATAATTAAGATATAATTAAAGCGGAATATAATATAGCGATAAAACTTGAACGATACTGAAATAATAAAGATGCAAGAATGTAAAGAGTTAAGGGATAGAAATGCTCAGAGATTTTAACGAGCTTCGGTTCCCCTACTGCTCGACCGTCGGCTTTCCAACCTCCGGATTTCGGTAATGATCACTAGTAAAAAATGGAACGCTTCCAACGTTTAATACAAGCAATCAACGACTTCTAGCTACCCTTAACTAGACACCCAAAGCACCTTCAGGATTTCAGATCTCCTAATACCCGTATCAGGAACCCAAGAACACACTCTCAGGATTTCGATTGTAGTGATGATAATAAAAGATTACAATGAATCAAATAATGAACACTAAGTCGTCTCACTTAGATCTAGGCAATAGCGTGTTAAAGTTTTGCTCAATAGATCTCAAGATATTTAGAATTTGAGAAAGGTGAGGAATGATTTTCAAATGAACAAGTGTGGGCTATTTATAGTTGATACATAACCCTAGTGTTATATCAACTTAAAACAATTTTTCAAAATCATTTATGATTTATTTGAATCAATAAATATAGCATTAATTGACCTCTTTATATCACGAAGATATATCATTCAATTTCTGCGATATTTCGTGTTTCAAACATTAAGTATTTACCAAAAATTCCACACTAAATTTTAGACCAAAAATTCCTTCCCTTTTAGTTTTCGGAAAACATTAAAATCATTAACCCTATATTGCCTAATCGCGTTTGACAACTCGTGTTCGTACAAAGACATAATTACTAGAATAAAGATTCTTCACGTCTGCGTCTTTGACTCGGATTTGAATATCGCTTTCATTCATTCCAGTCAACGTATAATTAATGCTCTTTGACTTGGATTTGAATATCGCCTTCATTCGTTTTAGTCAACGTATAATTAATGCTGGAACTAGGCAACAAACGATGTTAGATCAATTGTAATTTGTTATCGTCAAAATATAAGAGTATGTCGATTTTTCAATCAACAGAGGGGGCACTGATGCCTGACGCGCTGTACCAGCCCTCCTCTATCTTACTTTTTTTTTTTTTTCTCTTATTTACTAAATATATTATTTATTCAATAATTCATCAAAATAAAAATATAAAAAATATATCATTATTTTTCATTTTTCGAGATCTATAAATAGAGCATAGGTTTGGAACATTTGGACACAAAAAAAAACGAGTTTTTTTACACCTTCCTTTATTCCTTGTTTGCAATACTTTCTATTGTATTATTAAATGTTTTTTTTTTGTTTTCTCTTATTTACTAAATGTTCATTTTTTATTTTATTTAATTATTAATTTTATTGTAATTAATTAATTATTTTCAAATAAATTAAATTTTATTTATTATATTATAAAAGTTAATTATTGTAAAGATTATAATTTTAATAATAACATATGTATAAATAATGAGATAAGTAAATATATGGTGGGGTATAGGATAAGGTGATGTGGAAGGAATAGAAAGTGAATAAAATCCTGAATAAAACTCTGCTGTGAAAACTGAGTTCAATTGGGGGTGTAAGTGGGTTTAAAGCTGACGTGACACTGAAAAAAGTGGGGTTAATTAAACCCTTGTTGTGGATGGTCTAACCATTCTACCAACTTGACCACCCTTACCGTAATACGGAGTAATTAATTTTCCTCGTACAAGTGAATAGAGCTGCTGAACAGCTTGCTTAGTCATGGCTCATGGGTTGGTGAAGTCTTCGTTGAAG
Organism: Echium plantagineum; assembly: GCA_003412495.2. Classification (NCBI taxonomy): domain Eukaryota; kingdom Viridiplantae; phylum Streptophyta; class Magnoliopsida; order Boraginales; family Boraginaceae; genus Echium; species Echium plantagineum. Next base: position 12,738,329 of record CM016567.1, on the reverse strand, counting down.
TAATTAAAATCATATTTATTAAGTTGTGGTGTACCACCAACTTGGACAACATGAAATAACGGACAAATTTTAAGCCAGTAGACAATTCAATATGTATTCATAATAAAATATCAACAATAAGACATAAATCAAATCAAGAAAGAGTGAGGAAGTGTTAAGACTATAAATCAAATCAAGACTTCCACAACTCTATATATTGCAATCAAGGTTTGATACTATTTCCAGATCCAAGATGGAGGATAACTCATCACTCAAGGCGCACTTGCTAAGACGTGCCTCGACCATCAGTGGCCGCGACTACCAATCGTTAGGCCGGGATAATGAAGCCTGCGGGTGCAAGCCGTTGGGGTTCCTCTTGTCCCTCCCGTTTGCGCTCATCCTTCTCGTGGTTGCTCTAATTGGTGCTGTTATTTGGGCTATCATGTGAGTTCTTTTCTACCAACCACACTTACATTATTAGTACTGAACTCGAAAACTCGAGCTGTTTGCTCCAGACGCTCCATCCACTCTATGAGCCCCATTCGGGGCTAGTATACGTTTTTATTGTATGGTTGCATCATATACGAGTATATATCACAAAATACGATATACAAATTCAAACGAAGGGCATAGAACAATAGTATAATTTAGAGATCGATCGACAAAAGTAATAATTCGATTTCTATTCCGATCTAATTTTTGCAGGAGTCTCCTAGCTTGCATACTGCCATGTTTTGCTCCATGTATAGCGGTAATTGACTTTGTTCTAGAGCTGGCATTGGGGATGATTGCTGCTCCTGTTGTGGTCATGATTATTATAATGGCAGCCATGCCTTGTTAGTCACTTTCGGTTTCTTTGTATTTGTGGAAAAAGTCGTCCCATTACCTACAACTCGACCCTTTTCTGTTTTGTCACTTTATTTATTGCAACCATTGTAACGTCTATGTGATTATATACGAGTTTAAAATTAAACTGTAATTTGATCTGATTCTTCGATGTTAGAAAGTGGGGAGAATAGTATAAGTCTATAAGATGCCGATGAGTTGAATATCTATTATCATCTCAGGAGTATTATATATGTGAACCAGTTGAACCAAATTAATAAAATATCAAAGAACGAGATATATATATCTAAATACAAAAATTGAAAAAAAGTAGGTAATGTAAGCATCAATTGATATATCAAACTATGATATAGGAGATTAACTTTGATTATCTTCTTGATCTACATAAATTAGTAACTAAAAAGAGATAATTAACAAGGAATTTGCTCAGTAAACCAAACCATAACTGAGAATGGTGCCTTAATCAAAGCGATTGCTATTTCTACTAAGGCCGTCACGCATATACAACAGGGGCACAAGCAACTCAAAGTTATCCTGCATCATAAAAAGTTACGGAGTATTTATTAATTTTGACCATCGAAAATCAGAGTAAACGATCTTTTAAAGACGAAGATGAAGATAGTACTAATCACTTGAAAAATTGTTCTTAGTTTTGTTATTCTGAATTTGTGAACTGGAATAAATCTTCAGTTAAACTAGGAGGTGGGAATAATAATTAAGAGAATCAAATATTTCATATATAATTTCAAAAGTAAATATATATATAGGAGGGCACTAACCCGACGATCCAAATAACGATGCCGACCAGGGAGAGGAGGAGACAGACGAAGGCGAAGGGGAGCCCCAAAAGAAAACCAAGAGGGCGGCACTCCATCTTTTTTCAATTCTTGTTGATTTTGTCGATGATGTAAATTGCTAATGATAATAATAATTCTACCAAGTTTGGTCTTGGTTTGATGGTTTTATGTCAATTTTTGTGGAAGTTGGACAGCTTCCGAGAAGACAAGAAGAGAAAAACAGAGTTGTAATAAGATTAATAACGTGCAAGAATAGGAAACATCCAAAAATAAATTACGACGGAGAATTCAATGATTAATATGGTGAGGTGTAACCGTGTATAATCAATTAATCTTGAACATGCCACTAATATTACCTAAGGAAATAAATCTTGCAAATTGACTATTCATATATATTTTTGGATATATATCTTTCTCTTCTTTTGATTTGTTTCTATAATTTTTTTTTTTTTCCATTTTGTTATGGTGTTAGGTGTGGGCTGACAACTGGTAAAGAGAGTTGGTTATTTAGAATTGCATGTGAAAATATTGATTGAGGTGTTGTCATTTTATTTGATTAATTTTATTTGTAGAACTAATACACTTATATTCTATTATATTTGGTTTATACTTCGTATAATAAAAAATTAAGATTTCTATTGAAATGAATATTGAATAAAGGTTGATGATTCAATTATCCAATGAAATCTGACTAAGTTTCTTTTTTTGGGTGTAAATTAGCGATGATGTGATGAGTTTTAAACCCAAGACCTTTTAATCACTAGCAAGAGCATTTTTCACAAGGCTATTCGATTAAGAATACCAAGACCTACGTTTTTAAGGAGGAGGTCTTGAGTAATTGGGTTGGTTCAATTTTCAAACATATATCTCATATTTCATTCTAACTGTATTACTTAGGTGCTACTCTTTATTCGTATTCATACTGAATAAATCATATAAATGACTACTAGAGTTAAACTAATAGCCACAATAATAATCCTTGTTCAAATATAATGAATTTCGTATCTGAAAGAATATATTGATTGAGTGAGTTATAATGTGACATTACATGAGTATATATAGAATAAATTAGGTTAAGTGACGTAACCCTAATGGGCCTATACAATAGTGGGCTTGTACACTAGACAACTACTAATAATATCTAACACACCCCCGCAGTCTGAGCGGGAGGAGGACGAACGTTGAGACTGTCTCGAAAATCAGTAAATAATATTTGTGGTAGGCCCTTGGTAAAAATGTCTGCAATCTGGTACCGAGAAGGGACATGAAGCACTTTGACGTGGCCTATAGCAACTTTTTCTCTGACAAAATGGATATCAATTTCAATGTGTTTGGTGCGCTGATGCTGAACTGGATTTTCTGAGAGATATATGGCACTGATATTGTCGCAATAGACAATGGTGGCTGATGACAAAGGATGATGCAATTCAAGAAGCAAATTTCGGATCCAACATGTCTCGGATACAACATTTGCGACGCCGCGGTATTCAGCTTCAGCACTAGACCGGGAAATTGTAGCCTGTCGTTTGGAGGACCAAGAGAGAAGATTATCACCCAAAAAGACACAATAACCGGAGGTAGATCTACGTGTATCGGGACACCCTGCCCAGTCTGCATCTGTATAGGAAACCAAGGATGATGAGGATGATTTATATAATTCTAAACCATAGTCCAGAGTTCCTTGTAAGTAACGTAACACTCTTTTGAGAGCTAGCATGTGAGTGTCCATAGGAGAATGCATATGAAGACAAAGTTGTTGAACTGCATAAGAAATGTCTGGTCTAGTAAATGTGAGATATTGTAGCGCTCCGGCCAGGCTACGAAATAGAGTCGGATCGTCACATGGGGAGCCTGAATTGCCACTCACTTTGGACTTCGTATCAATGGGGGTAGCTGAAGCATTACAGGAAGCCATGCCTGCTCTGTGGATGATAGATTCAGCATATTTCTTCTGAGAAAGAAACAAGCCACCTTCATGATGAGAAACAGCAATGCCTAAAAAATAACTGAGACGACCTAGATCCTTCATGGCAAATTCATCACTGAGAAGGGAAATGAGAGATCTTCGAAGTGTCTCAGATGAGGCAGTGAGTATGATATCATCAACATAGAGTAATAAATAAGCAATATCAGGGCCCTTCTTATAAACAAACAGAGAATGATCAGATGCACTATGAACAAAGCCTATGGTTGAAACATAATCAGCAAACCGTTGATACCAAGCTCGAGGGGCCTGCTTCAGGCCATACAATGATTTGCGTAGTCGACAAACATGATTAGGATAAGTAGAATCCCGAAAACCCATTGGTTGGTACATATACCGTCTCATGTAAGTCACCGTGAAGAAAGGCATTCTTCACATCTAGCTGATGAATGGACCAGTCCTTGGACAGAGCTAAACTCAATACAATGCGAATAGTGGCGGGTTTTACCACTGGACTAAAAGTGTCACCACAATCAATGCCAACCTGTTGTGTCTTGCCATCCCCGACAAGACGAGCTTTGTAACGCTCAAAAGAACCATCAGAATTTAATTTATGACGGAAAATCCACATAGACCGAATTATATTAACACCTGAAGGACGAGGTACTAACTCCCATGTATTATTTTTAATTAAAGCATCATATTCGTCAATCATGGCCGTTTTCCAGTTATGATCATTTAAGGCCTGGTGGGGATTGGTGGGGATAGGAGAGACGGAAGAAGTTGTGAGTGCATATTTGGGATTAGGTTTGAAGATTCCATGAGTGCTTCGAGTGACTGGCCGATGAGGTGGGGAGGTGGGGTGGGTCGTGGCTGGAGTGAGGTCATGAGAGCCGTTAAGGGGAGGTGGGCTCGAGGTAGGAGAGGGTTGGAAGGGTGGTGAGGGGGGCGGTGACACATCCCCTGAGGTGGGGGAATGGAGGTTACGAGTGTCGGGGATGGATGGGTAGGTAAATTGTTCGTGAAGGACGCTTGGGTGCGGAGGATCAAGAAATTGATAGGAGTGGGTAGTGGTGGATGCAACTTTGGCGAAAGGAAATTGATCTTCAACGAAATAGACGTGACGACTGATGAGAATTTTACGGGTAACCGTACTATAACATAGATACCCCCGATGATTAGAGGGATAACCTAGAAAAATGCAAGGAGCGGAGCGGGGTTGAAGTTTATGAATAGTGGTAGAAGGAAATAATGGGTAACACAAGCAGCCAAACACACGAAGATGGTCGTATGTAGGTTGTTTGTGATAAAGGTAATGAGTGGGTGTGAGGTAATGGATAGTT
>CM016567.1:12633340-12733340 GCA_003412495.2 Echium plantagineum | reverse complement strand
AGACTCAAGTCTCTCGATGATACCAATCATCTTGAGAACATGAGGACTGGCCTGTTGACCATTGGATAGTTTGCAATCCATGAGGGCACAAACAGCTTCGTACCGCTCATTTCTTGCCCGCTTCTGGAACATCTCTTCCAGTCTGCAGTACATGTCATATGCTGCCACATTTTCGAACTGAATCTGAAGATTCGGTTCCATGTTGGCTAGCATAAGACATTGGACATCCAATGCATCATCCACGTGTACATCATATGCACTACGTTCTAGCTCATCGGCATTATCTCCGGGTGGTGGAGGAAGTTCTTCCTTAGGAACATACTCGACCCTCTCGTGCTTGAGAACGATTCTCAAGTTACGAGACCAGTCGTTGAAGTTATTGCCATTGAGTTTACACTTCTCAAGTGTAGATCGGAGTGAATTTGAAGTTGATTTCTTAGCAGTTGCCATCTAAAAACATGCGAGTATGAAACGACATTCAGTTTAATTTATATGTAAAACATACGATACAAGTAAAGCATGCTTGAAATAATAATACGAGTACCAACAACCCCTCGAAGTGTACAAGTATACCAAGACCCCATGGACTTGGGTATGAGCGGCACACGCAATCATCCTCATAGTCCAATCCATGGGTAAGTCCTACTAGACTATCATATATTAATCATCCAATGATTATATATGACTCTTGGCGTCTATCATTAGTCGTTTTATGACACTATAGACTTCTTTTGCCAAACGGGCCGGTTCGATGGGCTAACCTGTAGCCACGTTTTAAGTAACCTTAGTTCACCATAAAGGGATGGATTACATTTGCCGGTTCGATGGGCTAACCTGTAGCGCATGTAATCCCATTGCCTCCTATTCCTATGAATCAAAGTGCCCATCTAGGGATGATCCACCCGAAACGTAGGAAAGTTTGACAACTTTGAACTTAGGTTTGGCAAACACTTAATTATAACGTGGAGGGGTTTAGATTAAACATGTAATCCACATTTCATGCATATCACAAAAGGTGTACATATACGTCAAGAAAATATATGTAAGCATGAAACATGACATGAATAATAAACACTTTAAAGGGACGTGATATGGCCTAAAGAACATTAAATAAAACTAGTCTAACTAGTTCTAAACTAAGTCCTTGGTCTCCGTCTTCTTGGACATCGCCATGCTCCAAGTCCGTCTCTTCATGTCTTGTTACATAATCAACTTTCGCATTAAATGGCACATGCGCCGCGAAAAAGAAATAACAATACAAGAATGTAAAACGACACATGCGTCGTATTTCAATATCAAGGACAGTACGCAGACTGTATTTCGAATAAATACTAGGCCATATCAAATCCCCATTCCATTCAGACTACAGTTTATATATGCATAACACATTATACATAAATCACATAAACATGCTAGGAATGGAATAAAACACAGAAGCAACACACAACTCACACACATACTCACATTCAAATAATGTGAATCATAGTCATATATGCATATCATAACCTTTAGTTGTCCAACAACTAACATAGCCAATTATCGGAAGTTTTACCATAAGTTCAACATTTTGAACTAATACCCCAATTACATTCAAAGAGACTTAGCATAAGTTTAAGGTTTGAAATTCATAATAACTCAACCACAAACTTCCTTTCGATACTCAATTAAACAATTTAATTAGTACCGATAGGATAAAATCAACACTTTGACATACATGCTAATTTTAAACTATTTTAAACTTCTCAAAGAATGTTTTGAACTTATAAGATTATTTCCAAAACAATCTCTAAATCACCCATAACAAACCGAAAACGTCCATAATCATCAAATGACTTTGGGCTTAATCGATTCGTTTTGTTTCGAAAACATCGGGCGAAGTTATAGTCCATCGTGAGCCATGGCTCACGATGGAGCCACGATCAAACGGGGACAGGGGGGTTGCCCAGGCAGTCCGCGCGCGGACAGGTGCTGCGGACAGGGGCTGTCCAGGGAACAAAACGCGCGGACGCGCGGGGGGGGCTTCCAAGGGCGTCCAAGGACGCGTCCAGAGAAGCCGCTCCCTGCTCCGGGCCAAGGCGTGCCGTGTCCAGGGCATGCCGAGGATGCGCGTTCCAGTGGAGCCGTGTCCATGGCTTGCCTGGAATCACGCGGAACTTACGTTTTGTCGGGGAGGGTTTTCCGAATACGAAAATCGGCTACGGTTCATATATCGACATATATACTATATGGTACTACTTTAAACACTTCTAGAACATGTTAAACGTGTAATATAGCTCATGATACCATGTTGGAATATCCCGGGGTTGCAAGACACGATGAACTACGATAGTTCATATGTCATACAACCGTAATTCATTGATCGTTAGAACTTACACAATGAAACTAGCTCATAGAAGTATATGTTTAAAGGTAGTGTGAATATGCTACAAATAACATATAAAAGAGTAGTGCTACAAAGTTATACCTTTGAAGCGTGAGCGGAAGCTATGTCAATCTTTAAGCGCTTATCCCCACACCTTGCTCCTTGCTTTCTTCTTGAAGAAATTTCTATCACCAAGGTGATATGGAACTACTATGAAATAGTCCACACCAATACCTTAGATAGCAATAAGACACACTTGGACTAGTGTGTGTTATTGAGGAGTGTGTAGTCTAACTACTATAGCAAACTATAGAACAATTTCTATACTCTAACACTTAGAGTTTTGCTAGAGGGTTGAGGTTGAAGATGAAGTGTGTTTGTTTGTGTTCTTGTGTTCTCTAGCAAGAGATATGCAAGACTTAGATTGATCTCTTCACATTCAATATCATCTTATGATATAGAATGGATGATGAAACATATTGCACACTAAACAAACACATTAACCATCCATATGGTTAATGCCTCTTGGTCCATGAAAGATGCTCTTACAAGAGTTCTTCCCAAGGGATACAAAGCCTTCCCAAGGCATAAAGTAGCCACCAAGATGTCAACTCCTCATAATGATGAGATTAGTTAATTAATCTTAATTAATTAATTAAATCATATCTTGTTTAATTAATTCATTAATTAATTAAATCATTTCAATAAATGATAATATATAAATATATATCTCACATATATATATATACATAAACCCTAAATAGTGCGTCCGGAACTAATTCCGGGCGCACCATCGGTTCGGTCGGGACACGATCTCGATCGAACCGAAATTCCTCAATATGGATCAAATCCCTTATTCACTTTCGGGTCACTACTCGAAAGTATCTTCGGTAATTGTTATGTGTGTGACCTCATAGCCCGAGTAACGAAAGCATCGGGATTCAACGTATAAGACCGTATACACGAATCCCGAAGATCATCGTGAGAGCCTAGTCTGCCATTCGATGACCCCCGGCATTATCTCGGGTGAGACTACTGATAGTTCAGATAACTATCGGTTGTTGAACCGTATATATAGATGACATAGTTCACGGGCACTAATTGAGGAAATTGACACATCAATTTCCAACAACAAGGGCATACCTTGATCTATGATGAGAGTTTGATGAAATCACTTAGCTAAGCCCTTCCTTTTCTCTCCTCTCCTCTATAATATTTTATTTTGTCTTTTAGATGGTGGTTGACATACATATGGACGACCCCTTTATATAGTGTTCAAAAACAATCCAAAGGTCAAGACCAATCTAAAGGTCTATCACACTAATTGTCATCCATAATATCTATATTCATGAGGGAGTTGAGAGGGTTAGAAGTTAAACCCAATACTAATTCTATAATTAAATATTTAATTAACTATCAAATTAAATCTCTTAATAGAATTAGCCTTTTATAATATATGGACCATATTATATTATAGTAATAATCTAACAATCTCCCACTTGGTCCATATAATAATTTGATGATTCAAAATAACTTTAAATGTGCACCTTTCAATGAATCAACAATTACGAATTCTATAATATGAAATAAACTAACAGGATCATGGCGGTCGCAGGTCATTCAACGACATGATTCCTTCCATGTATCACAAGTCAATTTAATTCAACATACTTTTATTGTGAGAAACCTTAAGTCACAACTTTCATGGAGATCACTATGTTGTCTCACTATAATAATGCATATACGTAACCATAATACGAACAACAATTTTATTAAGCAAACACATAGCTTTTATTGAATTCACAAGGGTCAACTTTTAGTTGAGCAAAAACCATTTATACATATGTATAATATTCATTTCCGGTTAACAAGGTTTTTCTATAATACCCATCCTTTCTACATGGCCAATATAAGTCATGGGTGGTAATCCTTTAATTAACGGATCCGATACCATTAAGTTTATACAAATATGCTCAATAGACACCTTCTGTTTTTGCATTTCTTCTTTGACAGATAGGTACTTAATATCCATATGTTTTGTACCTTTCGAGTACCTATCGTATTTACAGAAGAAGACAATAGCGGAATTATCACATAAATTCTTAACGGCTTCGCTATATTGTCGATAATTCCAAGTCTTAAGATAAAGTTCCGCAACCATGGAGCATGAATTGTTGCCTCAAAGCATGCAACAAATTCGGCCTCCATTGTGAAAGTAGCAATGACCGACTGTTTCTCACTTTCCATGATATAGCTCCCCAGCTATTAGGAATGTCTACCCAAATGTAGACTTTCTTGAGTCCAAACATCTAACATAGTCTGAATCTGTAATCAACCGCCTCAAGGCTATCTGACCTTTTATAAGTAAGCATGTAGTTCTTGGTGCCTTGTAAATACCTAAAGACTTTCTTTGCAGTCTTCCAGTGGTCCATTCCAGGATTACTTTGATATCGTCCAAGCATACCAACAACATAACTGATATGTGGACGAGTACATGTCTGAGCATACATCAGACTCCCAACCACTGGTGCATATGGAATATCTTTTATCTCTTTTCGTTCCAAATCACTTTTAGGACATCGGAACAAACCGGACTTGTCCCCTTTCTGAATGGGAAAAATTCCGAAAACACTTTTTCATTCTAAACTTTTGCAAACTTTTATTGATGTAAGCTTTCTGTGATAGGCCTAATATTCCTTGGGATCTGTTACAGAATACTTCGATGCCAATCACATATGATGCTTCACTCATGTATTTCATATGGAAATTATTAGAAAGGAATTTCTTTACGTCATGTAACAAACCAAGATCATTAGTAGCAAGGAGAATGTCATCAACATATGAGACTAAATGATAAGCTTACTCCCACTGATCTTCATGAAGATACACCTGTCCACGGTGTTTTCTTCAAACCCATATGATGTGATGGTATTTTTAAACTATAGATACCATTGTCTAGAAGCTTGTTTTAGTCCATATATTGACTTCTTTAGCTTACACACCAACTGTTATTTTCCAACGGTTACAAAACCATCTGGCTGATCCATATAAACTTCTTCCTCTAAGTCTTCATTCAAAAAATCAGTTTTGACATCCATTTGGTGAAGCTCTAGATCATAATGAGCCACCAAAGCTAAAATAATTCTTAAGGAATCCTTCTTAGAAACTGGAGAGAAAGTTTCTTTATAGTCAATACCTTATTTTTTTTTTTGAGTAAAACCTTTAGCAGGAAGTCTGGCTTTGAAAGTTAGAATGTTGCCATTAGAGTCTCGTTTGATCTTGAAGATCCATTTACATCCGACTCGTTTTGAACCTTTAGGCAACTCAACTAAGTCCCAAACTTTGTTGTCATCCATTATTTCAACTCTTCTTTCATGGCATTGAACCACTTTTCTGAATTATCACATTCCATGACTTTATTAAAAAAAGTTGGTTTTTTTATCAATGCTTAAGTCACATTCATGTTCAAGTGTATAAACCACAAAATCATCTGAAATAGCTGATCTTTTCTGTCTTGAAGACTTCCTTAATGCTATTTCTTGTGGTTCATTTGATACTTGTTCATTTGTGATGTCATTGCTAGGGGTCAATATTGATATGATCATCGTGTGAGCCACTATTTTGAGGAGACACACTTTGATGAGAAACACTAGACGTGATATCTCCCACTTGTTTCTCTTCAAAATTAACCGTTTGTGGTTCCTCACTCCCATTGACATGACCATTCTCAATAAATCGTGTGTTACCAGTTTCAACTATTCTCGTACTATGGTTAGGACAATAGAATATGTACCCTTTTGAATTTTCTGGATACCCGATGAAATTATCAGAGATGGTTCTTAAATCGAGTTTCTTCTCATATGGGTTATATATTCTTACTTCTGCTTGGCAACCCCATGCACGTGTATGCTTTAAACTAGGTTTCCTATTTGTCCATAATTCATAAGGGGTCTTATGAACGGCCTTACTAGGAACCCTATTAAGCAAATATGCAGCAGTCCACAAAGATAAAGGTATATTACTATTAGTCAACATACTTCTAAGTTCTAACCATTTCTATAAGAGTACGATTCCGCCTTTCAGCTACACCATTTTGTTGTGGTGTGCCAGGCATAGTGTATTGAGCACATATGCCTCGACTTTCAAGAAATTTTGCAAATGGACCAAGACATTGTCCATTTTCATTGTATTTACCAAAATATTCACCACCTCTATCTGATCTCACAACATTTACTTTTGTATCTAATTGCCTTTCTACCTCATTAATAAACACCTCAAGGTGTTTACTGATTGAGACTTTTCATGCAAAAGATATACATATCCATAACGTGAGTAATCATCAATAAAGGTAATGAAATACTTTTCCCCGCTCTATGATGAGGCTTCAAATTGACCACAAATATCAGTGTGTATCAATTCAAGAAGTTTTGTGCTTCTTATGGCGGCTTTCTTTGTAGTGTGTTTAGTTTGTTTGCCTTTAATACAATCAACACATACATTTCAGTTTGTAAAATTTAATTGAGGAAGGATTTCACTTTTAACCAACCTCAACATCCTTTCTTTGGATATATGACCCAGTCTTTGATGCCATAAGAAAGCAAAGTTTTCATCCAGTGCACTACGTTTACTACCAACAACATGTTCAATAGTAAACAAAGACTCCACAAATTCATTATCAAGATTGAAACGATACAAACCATCCATTAATGTACCACAACCATAATAGTACTTATTCTTAAACAAGGAAAATGTACGGTTTTCATACTTGACATTAAACATACACTCATCCAACTTCCAACGGAAACAAGATTCCTAGCATAATCAGGAACATAAAGACACTTTTCTAGATCTAGATGACGACTAGTCTATAAGATCAATCTATAAGTCCGATTCCTTCAATATGTGCTTTCATCTTGTTCCCATGAACAAATATTTTTAGTTCCTCTTATGGGTTGGATCTAAGGGAATCTTTGTATAACATGAGAAACATGAGTAGTTGCACTAGAATTTACCACCAGGTATTACTAGGAACTTCAATAAGGTTTGACTCAAAATAAACGGAAACAAAGTAAGTACCTTTCTTTTTGAACAATTCTTTTCTTTTCTGATAATCCTTCTTCAAGTGTCCAATCTTCTTACAGAAAAAAAACACTTGATCTCCTTTACAACTTTGTCATCATTAGCCTTTATTGAGATTTTGTCATACTTTGAGTCATTGTCTTTTCTTTTATTCCTTTTTCCTAATTTAGTCTTGCTACTAGAAGCTCATTCATGGACAGTGAGATGAATTGAGTGATCTTTTATTTTCTTCAGCCTCCTTTCCTCTTGAATCAACATGGCTTCTTTGATTTCTTGAAAGTTCCATGTTTCCTTTAGAGTATTATAGTGTACTTGGAATTGACAAAACTCAGGAGGAAGAGAGTTGATGGTGAATGGAACAAAAAAAATGTCTCACTCAATTCCATGTCCATTGTCCTTAACTTTGCTGCTTTGTTAGACATGCTAGTTACATGATTATGAATGGGTTTAGACCAATCAAATTTAGTAGTCGCTAACTCACTCATGAAACTTCTCATTTTGGACTTATCAGTAATGTCCGAGCGAGGGCACTCTATGACTTTCATGAGAAATTCCCTTCAAACTTATATATTAATACTTTGAGTTACTATGATAGATTCAAAAACACTTTAATAACATATATAAGTTCATCTTTGGGTGATCCTTAAACATGTAAATTTGAACGTTAATCATATGCATAAATACATGTACGTATTAATGACTCCAAAAGTACATGTTAAACATCTCTTATAATTATGTATACTTGATAAAATGTCTAATTAATTTCTATAGCTAGGCCACTTTGGTGACTAACAAGCTTGAACATATTAGACATTTAAACAATAATAACAATAGTAAGATATAATGTCTATGTAATAATTTGACCACTTTGGTGACTAATAAACAATTTAAAAATAGACAACTTTAATAATATCTTAAAAGATTATTATTCAATAACATGAGATAATCATCTATTTAGTAATTTATCTTGGCCACTTTGGTGACTAACAAAATAGATAATTTACTGTAATATCAAGCTTTTGTAACCTATAATTGAGATAAAACATTAATTTAGTCATTTAGCTAGTCCACTTTGGTGACTAACAAGCACTTAAAACTAAATTAGTATTATAAACTATCATATCTCAAGATTTCGTAACATTTAGTTGAGATGAAATATCAATTTACTCATTTAGCTCGGCCACTTTGGTGACTAACAAGCACTTGAAAAGTAAATAGATATTATTGATTATCATATCTCAAATTTGCACAATTTATATAATAGGAGATAAAATATCTATTTAACAATTTAGCTAAGCCACTTTGGTGACTAACAAGCTTTCTTAATAATAGATATTTTTAATTATCTCCAAATATGTGAAAGACAAATTTAATACGTTTACACATTTCTTTTCCCATCATATATCAAAATCATGATACCCATTATAAAAGAAATTATAATATTTCAAAATTTGCACAATTTATATAATAGGAGATAAAATATCTATCTAACAATTTAGCTAGGCCACTTTGGCGACTAACAAGCTTTCTTAATAATAGATATTTTTAATTATCTCCAAATGTGTGCAAGGCAAATTTAATATGTTTACACATTTTTTTTCCCATCATATATCAATATCATGATACTCATTATAAAATAAATTATGTGAACAACGAACATGTATGTATAAATATAACATTACACATTTATCAAACAATTGACAATCCAATATATTTTTTATGTCATATAATACAATAACCCTTAATATACATGATCAAATATTGTCAATTATTGTGATGAATATTTAAGCGAAATAATATAATATTATAATGAAAAATTAACAATACATCCATTTATATATTTCATATTCATAGCGGAAGCAATAAAACATATTTAGCAATTCATTTAGGCTAAATAACAATTCATGTAATAATCAAGAGTGTTCAACCATGCTCATGATACCAATTGTAAAAAATAACACTATTATATTAGGATATTTACACTTTAAATTATATACACTATAATCGATAATGATACAAGGGCATACCTTGATCTATGATGAGAGTTTGATGAAATCACTTAGCTAAGCCCTTCCTTTTCTCTCCTCTCCTCTATAATATTTTATTTTGTCTTTTAGATGGTGGTTGACATACATATGGACGACCCCTTTATATAGTGTTCTAACACAATCCAAAGGTCAAGACCAATCCAAAGGTCTATCACACTAATTGCCATCTATAATATCTATATTCATGAGGGAGTTGAGAGGGTTAGAAGTTATACCCAATACTAATTTTATAATTAAATATTTAATTAACCATCAAATTAAATCTCTTAATAGAATTAGCCTTTTATAATATATGGACCATATTATATTATAGTAATAATCTAACAGGTTGATCTATTAATACTCAATTCTAATGATTAATCTAAAAATATAGATCAATTGTAATCTAAAAGCTCAATTATCTTCTTTATCGATTTTAAAAAATAATACATTTCAATTGAAATTAATATATTTATAGTCTAGCCTAGCTTAGTAATCACCTAGTAAATTAATGGGAGGAGGCAAACATTGAAAAATAAAATAAAAAGGGAGGCAAAATTTAAAAAGATAACAAAGAAAAATGCAGGGGAGACCGAAGGGGAGGGAGCGAATTCAAAAATTGAAATAGGAGGGGGTAATATTGAACAAAAAAAGACAAATCCACTAAAAACATGCTCCTATCAAGGTTCGAACTTGAGTTGTTCCCCACGCTAGCTATTTCCTCTACCAACAAAGCAACATAACAATTTGTTCAAATATAGGCCTTTTATTATTTTGATCATATATTTAAGCGATTTTTTTTATAAAAAAATTTGTTGGTGCAATTGCACCACTAGTCTACATATAGGTCCGTGATTGCTATAGAAGCTTTACATTTTAGTTTTTGTTTGCTATGTGTAGGTTATTTATAGACTTATAGTTAATTATATGTTGATTTTTGCATGTGATATTTCCATTAGAATTCTATGTTGATTCAAACCACTAATGTCATTAGGTTGGCGCTTGTGCTAATAATTCAATAACTTTGTCCAGAAAATTAAAGGGATGGGTAACCTTTGAAAAATAAATAAGACAAAGAGGAGCACTGGATGTCAGATTGCAGTTATTATCCACATAAATGGGAGGTACAAAGACATGTGGATCAGTTCAAGAATGTAGGAGTGGAGCAGTCTGACTTGCTCAGAACTATCTTGTCTTATTAAGCACACTACTACATTAAATATGAGTGTAATAGAAACAATCAAATCAATTAATTCTCTCAATCAAAATGTCTCAATTATGCCTCTGTTTTTCTCCTTCTTGTTTTCCTCAAATTCGGCTGCCATAGTTTCATGTTATATTCAATCAAATAAGCTTTAGTTACAATTCTCAGTTTATACACTGAAATCTCACATGGTATCAGAGCGCAGGAACTGATTTAGTCATTCACTTAAACCTAAATGGCTCAATCAGAAAAATCAAAATCCCCAAAATGTTCAAAATCAAGCACAAAACCAAACTATTGCTCAAGGAGCAATTGGAGTTGATAATCCACTCTACTTACACTCATCCGACCATTCAAGCCTTGTATTGGTTTCGGATTTGCTGAATGAAACCAACTACGTTTCATGGAGGAGGGCAATGCAAGTTGCTTTGGAAGCCAGAGACAAATATGGATTTGTCACCGGAGAAATCAAACCACATGAGTTGGGAGACCCCACTTATAAACAATGGAGAAAGGTCAATTCGACCTTAATCTCCTGGATAATCAACGCTTTGAATGTTGAAATAGCTCGTGGATATATGTTCACTGAAATAGCTGCTGATTTATGGAACGAACTACAAGAACAGTTCGGAGGAAGTAATGGCCCGAGAATCTTTGAGCTCAGAAGGAACATATACACAGCTAAACAAAATGGGGATTCAGTAGCTGTTTATTACAACAAAATCAAGAGATTCTGGGATGAACTAGCTGTTTGTAAACCAAGCATTGCATTAAATACAGATGGAGAAGAGAGGATGATGCAATTCCTAATGGGATTAGGAGAAGAATATGACAACATAAGGAATCAAATACTCCTTATGGATCCCTTACCTACTGTGGCAAGAACCTATTCAATGGTCACAGAGGTGGAAAGAAGAAGGGTAGTACATGGGCAAAATGCAGAAATAATGGACAATGCAGTGATGCAAGTGCGGGACAACCATGGGCTAAGCTACAAAGGAACCAAAAGGAAAGAGGACAAGTCCCATTTAAAATGCATTCACTGTGGAAAAACTGGACACTTGAAAGCAGGATGCTTCAAGATTGTTGGTTTTCCAGAATGGTGGGGAAATGGGAAGTCGACGATGAAGCCCAAGAATGCTGCAGTAAATGTTGTTGCCTACCCTAATGAAATGCAGGACACACCCCTGGGAACTATGGAAGAGGTGGTCAACTTTGCAAGTTTGGAGCAATACTCAGGTGATGTTTTTATTGCTAATATTAGTCATGTTAATCATCATATGAATGACATTTTTTGGATTGTGGATAGTGGGGCATCAGTTCATGTGTGCAGTAATTATAAACTTCTTGATAAAATCAGTGATATGAGCCACATTACTTCTGTTAAATTGCCTGATGGAACATTAAGATTAGTAAAATCTGGGGGGAATGTTAGACTGTCTAAGGATATTGTTCTCTCTGATTGTCTTTTTGTACCAGACTTCAAACACAACCTCTTGTCTATTAGTAAAATGGGTAGAACAGCTCAAATCCAAACCATATTGACACCTACATTTTGTCTACTACAGGATTTTAAAACAGAAAAGATACTTGCAGTTGGAAAAGAGAAGGCAGGGTTATATGTGTTAAGTAATGAGTCTTTCTTGGAGTCTGTCATTCAATCTTATTCTCAGTTGTTCAATTTTAAAATGAAAATGTCCATCAGTCCTGTTATCAATAGCATAGATAAGACTACCAGTGATTGTATCACTTGGCATTTCAGGCTGGGACACTGTTCACCTCTTGTAATGAAGCATTTGCACTCCTTGAATCAATTAAACTATTCTACTATGGATACATGTCTTATTTGCCCTGTATCTAAACAACAAAGACTTGCTTTCCACTCCAGTCACTCTAAAGCTACAAATAGTTTTCAATTGATGCATCTAGATCTCTGGGGACCATATCAAACACCTACTAGAATAGGAGCCAAATACTTCATGACATTAGTAGATGACTTCAGTAGGACTACCTGGACATTTCTTATGACATCCAAGACTCAGACCAGTGAAATAATGAGTAAATTCTGTAGGAAGATACAGAATCAATTCAACACCACTATTAAAACCATAAGAACTGATAATGGGGGGGAATTTGTAGGGTCTGAGTTTACTAAACTTGTGGATGAGCTTGGAATAGAGCACCAAAGAACCTGCCCCTACACACCCCAACAAAATGGGAGGGTTGAGAGAAAGCATAAACACTTGTTACAAGTTGCCAGGTCCCTTATGTTTCAGTCTGGTCTTCCTAAGATTTTTTGGGGAGATTCTATCTTGACAGCTACATACCTCATAAATAGATTGCCCACAGCAACATTAGAATGGAACACACCCTATCAAATGTTGTTTTCTCAGCCACCAGAAATTGATCACTTAAGGATCTTTGGATGTCTCTGTTTTGTCACTTGTAATGCCCCTCACAAATCCAAGTTCCAAGCCAGATCCAATCCCTCCATTTTCCTGGGATACCCCCCTAATCAAAAGGCATATAGGGTTTATGATTTAATAAAGAAGAAAACACTCATTTCCAGGATGTTATATTCAAGGAAACTGTATATCCATATAAGATCCCAAATTTCCTCAAAAATTGTGATGTGTATGCTCCTGAACCTTTACCTTGTGTGCCTACTGATGTGAATATTCCTAATTACATCCCTCTTGTTCCTAACACTGAGCAACATCCTTCATTAGAGAATTTTGATCATGGTCCCATAGAATCTGATGATCCTGAAACAGATAACAATGAATTGACTAGTGATAGCTGTAATAATTCGCCTTAAATTATTTAATTAAGTTATAATAATTTGAAATATGTAAAATTTAATTTAGGTTCGATCATTTAGAACTCGTTAAAAATTGTTCGGAGCTCGTATTCGATTCGATAAACGTTTGGACCAGCCTTAACGAGCCAGCCCAAACTAATGGACCAGCCTTAACGAGCCAGCCCAAACTAATGGACCAGCCCGCATCAGCTGGCCCAAGTCCAGCGCCTATAAAACCCAGCAGCTAGCCAAACCCTTCTCCTTCCTCACGTTTTATTTTCTGCCTTGCCGCTTCCAGCAGCTCACCTTCGAGCAAGTATTTCACAGCCTCCCAGCTCGATTTTAGTCCCGATTTTTGTACAAACTCCATCTTT
Organism: Echium plantagineum; assembly: GCA_003412495.2. Taxonomy (NCBI): domain Eukaryota; kingdom Viridiplantae; phylum Streptophyta; class Magnoliopsida; order Boraginales; family Boraginaceae; genus Echium; species Echium plantagineum. The sequence continues at coordinate 12,719,494 of CM016567.1, read as the reverse complement.
ACATATCACTCTCGTTATTCGGGGCAAAAACGAGGTAAGTACTTCCTTCTATGGTCGAAATTTCCGACTGTTTTGGAGGCTGTTCGAGCAGATTTTTCTGTCTGATTTTGGCAGATTTAAGTCGCGATTTCTCCCTCGTCCGAGCTCGGAATTGTGCCGTTCTTGACTCGATTTGCATCTAGGAAGATCTCTCTTGAAGTCTAGCACGATATCCAGGTAAGAATATCACTCCTCCTTGTCGAATGTTGGCTGTTTTGTACACTGGTCGGACACCTTCGAATGACCTTTATCCACCCTACTTTAGATACGAAATTAGCTCCCTTCCAAACCGATTTTGCCACGATTCTTTGCCCAGATTTCATCCTTGCAGATCACTCTAGGGTTCAGCTGCAAACATCAGGTAATTCTTCCCTCCTATGCTCTCGTTTTCTGACTGTTTCGGGGCTCGTTCGAACAGCTTTGCTGTCGGTTTCGCAGCAGATTTTTATGCTGTTTTGCCTCATGTTTGCGACCTTAATTATAAATTGGACATAATTTAAGTATATTACAACGTCTATAACACTGTATGATGATGCTAGTATGCCTTGAAACACAATTCCAGGTTCATTAGCTTTGAGTTATGCATGAGAATTGTATGATGATGCTAATATTTCGGGAGATTTCATAGGTTTTGGGAAGGGACTGAGTTAGCTGCTGTTTGATGTCTAATTGATGTTAAGTTGATATATAAATGAGGTTTAATCTGCAGTAGGACGTTTGGTTAGGTTAAGAATCGAATTTAGAACCCAAGGCGTGTGATTTTTAGGTTCGACATTGTGTTCTTAAAGATAGGAATGATATGTATTGATTATGGGTGATTGTTTGATGATAATTGGAGTATAAACATGTATATAAACTGTCTCATGATGATTACTTATGTTTAGAGGTGGACTAAAAATATAAATATTGGAGGTAAGGAGGTTCGATTGATTTGGGGTTTTAACCGATTGGAGCTTAGGGTTTGTAATTGATTTGGTTCGTTAATTATATGTTAAAAAGGGGTTAGATGTTGTATTAGAACTGTATGTTGGGTTAGAATGGTGTTTAAGTGTGATTGAATTTATAAGAGTTGAATTATAACAATTTCGGGTTGAAATAAAAGGTTAGATTATCGAATTGTGGAATTTTGATTAAGTTAAGGACGAATAATGATTAGACGAGATTAAGAACTTGATTTAGGCTTGATAAGGATTAATGAATTGTACTCGGAATGAATATTGGGTTAGTATGAAAGAATTGGTCTTAAAATGTAATTATGGATAAGTTTGGGGGCATTAGTGAAAAGACATAAGTATGATATAAGATATGAACTCTAGGGATTAAGATGAAATATATAAGGGGTGGAACTAATATTAATTGTTTTAAGTGTTGGATTATTAAGTAGGTTATATAAATTGGGTTAGAATTAGAATTTATAAAGTTTAGGGGTTAATATGTAAACTTAGGAGAAGTACAGGGTGTTGAAGCAAATTAAATGGTTAGTGGGGTAAATTGGGGCCTAAGGTGTAATTTAAATTGAATTTGGGGGTCATAGTGTAATTAATGCAAAATTTGGGGCAAATGTGCAGTTAAGTATAATTGAGGGGTAAAAGTGTAATTTCACATGAAATAAGGGTTGAATCTTAGAATAAGAAAAGTGATTGACTTGGCATTGTATGGGAATAAAGTTTGGATGTTTCCGAGAGTTGACCATAGTTGACTTTGATTTGGTTTGACCAAGTGGGACCCAAGGGTAAAACGGTCATTTTCCGCCCAAGGGCAAAATCTTCATTTTTCCAAGATTTATCTAAAAGGCCTTGCATATGTATAATAATTAGTGATGTAACTATTACGAGTGGGACGGGGTGTATTTGGAGTAGTAATTGATGTAGAATATTTATATTATATAGGTCCTATTGTGTGAGCGATTCCAGCTCGAGACTCGGGGATTCTATTTACGTGCTGTGCTTGAGGTGAGTTCTTACTCACGTGTTGTTATTTACTCTTGTATGTGTTGTGTGGTAGTGATTGTATACTTGGATACATTGTGATGAGTATTGTTGAGTATTGAGCAGGAGTAGAGATGTTAGGGTGGACCTACGGGTCGTATATGTGTTGTGTGTGTTGTCCAGATCCGGCAACGTAGGATTGACGGGGCGCCATGATTGTGATGGGCCCATATGCGGAGTACAGGGGTTTTTGTGTGATGTTGTGATGTGTGATGGATGAGATGTGTGGATGACGAGATGTGTGATGATTATATGGGTTGGTCTCCCTGCAGGTTGAGCTAGGTAGAGTACTGTACAGTGCGAAAGTCCGGATCCAGAGCATATAGTGTTTGCATTTATGTGATTATTGTTGTTGAGACTATTTATTGTTGATGTTGAGTTCTATTATTGTTGTTCGGTTACTTCATTGCTTCCGCATCACGTATGTGGGGTGGTAGCCACGCGTGAGAAGGATTTCACCAGCTGTCGAGCTGACCCCTTCGGGGACTTATCTTTTCAGGCTAGATCGGCAGAGTTAGTATCTGCATCGTTGAGAGACGGACGGCATTAAGAGTTTCCTCAGTCATCATATTTGGAGTCAAGTCTTTTTACGGATGTTTATTGACTATTTTACCCCTGCGTGGGTCATCAGATGTTGCGCTTTTCTTTACTTCTTATATTATGTGGAGTTTTAGCTTACACCCCGATGGAACTATTTTCGTTACTCTCGTTTGACTCAGTATGGACATTTTTACATTTTTCACTTCCTTTTATTTAAACCACTGTATTCATTTAAAACTGTCTTACTTATCGAGTCATCCATCGAGTGGTGACTCTGGTTTCGGATTTGTTATCGAGCCTAACCTCAGGGCGGGCCCACCTGGGGCGGGTCGTTACAATAGCCCTAGCTCATCATCTACTATCAATAGCATTCCTGTTAGAACATCTGTTAGGACAAGAAGACCTTCTACATGGTTAAATGACTATGTTGTTAACAATGTGTCTGACAATACTGTCCTTCCATCTTATAATGCTGCACACATTGAATTTGTTGCTAACTTATCTAAAATTCAAGAGCCATATTCATATGATCAAGCATGTACTAATCCTGCTTGGGAAACTGCCAAGAATCATGAGTTAGATGCATTGGAAACTAATGATACCTGGGAATTAGTTGCACCACCTACAGGAAAGAAGATCATTGGATGCAGATGGGTGTTCAAGGTTAAATGTAGAGCTGATGGAACTGTAGAAAAATATAAAGCAAGGTTGGTGGCAAAGGGATACAACCAAGTAGCTGGAATTGATTATGTGGATAGTTTCAGTCCAGTAACAAAGACTGTCACAGTGAGGATCTTGCTTGCAATGGCTGCAATAAACCAGTGGCATATACACCAGCTAGATGTGAACAATGCATTTTTGCATGGTCATTTGGAAGAGGAGGTCTACATGCAAGTTCCTGAGGGATATAAGAAGGCACAAAAGGGGCAAGTTTGTAAGCTAAAAAGATCACTCTATGGCCTGAAACAGGCATCCAGACAGTGGAATCAGGAATTTACACTTCAATTGTCTAACTATGGATTCAAACAATCAAGTTTTGACAATTGTATGTTTGTGCTTCAAGATGATGCAAGATTCATGGTCCTAATTGTGTTTGTGGATGACATACTGTAATAACACGACCTAATATTGATAGTAAAATATAATAATTATAATTATAACGTTAATAACTCGTTATGTATTCATATAAATCTTGTTAGAATCAGTATGGAATTTGTTAGTAACTCGTTAGTTGCACTCGAGCCAAGTTAATTGGGCCAAGCCCATGTTGGAGCCTTTCTCATCACCTATTTAAACTTAGTTCATGACAAAACCCTTCCACATAGCATAATTAGCCGCCGAGAGTTCTTGTCCTAAAGGTTGCCGCCTAGAATTTTGTTCCCAAGTTGAGGCTCCAAATAGTTCCGAAGGTCGTTGCTTTTACGGTAAGATTAATTTGTTTTATTTATTAGAATCGAATATACATGAATCCCACTTGAATGTTGTATCATATTTTGATTATATAGAAGTGAACTTTCATAGTAGTATATGTAGATCTTGATATTAGTACTCTTTTAATAGATAATAACTACATAAATAATAAAGAATGCTAAGGTTTAGGATTTTGTGTGATTTAAATATGTGGAGTAGTTCACTTAAGTTCAAATCTCTCGGCCATAATAATGCAAGGCTCTTGATTAACTTAATATTTGAACATTAAATTACTAGCCATCAATATAAACATATAATGGATGTCCTCTTATTTTTGTTGATATATATTAAGATGATGATTAATCATGATGATACAATTTCGTTGATAATAACAATCGAAATCTCGGCGGCCGGTTTAGGTAATAACGGGGAATTCATTATTTTAATTTTCTGGGATATTCTCTGATCTAATTATTGAATGGAGTAAGTTGTATATATAAATAATATTGAGAACCCTATAATAAAATATTTGTAATTCAAAGGGACTTTAGGAGAAAAATCGTTATTTTACATATTCGTGTAAAAGTATAATATTATGATAAGATGAGGACTTATATGTAGTAAGCGGGAGGTTGGGACGATATACGATAGAGTGTTGACGGAGCATGTGTTATTATAATAGGTCCTGGTACTTAATCAAATACGCATTGTTGCCTCGGGAGTGATTGCTATCTGTGCTGTTTGCTTGAGGTGAGTTCTTACTCACGTCTGTTTACTTTCTTATGCATGTGTTATGTGTAATTGTGTGTGTGGTGTGTGAAATTAGTAGCATGTTAAGATTATTTTTTTATGTTGAATATGGATATGAGGATAGATGTGGACTTAAGGGATTGAATGAGATGTTGTGTTAAATTGCGAATATGTGATGCATGTATATTTTTATTTTTGTGACTGTTGTGGAGTAATATGATGAGGTATGAGCATGTTGACATTGATGAGACTGTACGATATGTGAGATAATTATGGGGTTATATGTGGTCCTGATTCGGCAACTTAGGGCGGTTCTAGCCGGTCACTTCGGTGATGTCAGTGCGTGGTTGGTGTGACGGTGTGGGTGATGATAGAGGATTGAATGGTTCTAGCCGGTAACTTTGGTGATGTCAGTGCGTGGTTGGTGTGATGGTATGAATGACAATGGATAGTAGGATGGTTCTAGCCGGTCACTGCGGTGATGTCAGTGCGTGGTTGGAGAGGTGGCGTGGATGAGTCGGTCTCCCTGCAGGCGAGTTAGGTAGAGCACTGTACAGTGTGGAAGTCCGGATCTGATGCATATAGAATATCTGCATGTGTGGTATGTGAGGATATTGTACTTGATTGGTTGTTTTACTGTCATTGATGGTGATGGTTTGTCGAACTGCTTATCGATATTGTGTATATTATTCCTTTTCCTTGTTGTTGTCTTCTGCACTCATGTATCGCGTTCATATCATGTGTGTGGGTTGGTAGCCACCCGTGAGTTAGAATTCACCAGCTGTCGAGCTGACCCCTTCGGGGACTTATTCTTTTAGCAGGTTAGTTGCGTTGCAGTGTGCGTTGACCCTGCTTTGGTGAGTGACGATGGTGGCATTAGGATCTCCCTCAGTCATTTCAGTGTCTCTGTGTTCACATGTTGTATTTCCTGTTTCACCCCTTTGTAGTGGTTGTACTAGAAGTATATTGGTTTCGTCTTTTGGATTGTGGGGTCATAGATTGTCATACCCTGATGGATTTATAAAAATATTTAAATTTTATTCAAGTTTATTTTTATTGTTAATAAAATGTTTTACATAAGTTTTCGAGTCATCCATCGAGTGGTGACTCTGTTACGGATTTGATAGCGAGCCTAACCTCAGGGGGGCCCACCTGGGGCGGGTCGTTACACATACTTCTGGCTGGATCTTCCCTTGATGATATTGAGCATGTCAAAAGGTTCTTGGATGGACAATTTACAATAAAGGATATGGGATCAGCCAAGTACTTCTTGGGGATACAAATAGCAAGATCTACCCAGGGAATGTACTTAACACAGACCAAATATGCTTCAGACATTGTGAAAGATTTGAAAATGGATAGTTGTCATGCAGTAGCTACTCCTCTTCCACTAAACTGGGAAGCATATGATGCAGAATCTCCATTGCTAATTGATGCAGGTGCCTATAGGAGATTGATTGGAAGGCTATTGTATTTAGACTTCACAAGGCCAGACTTGACACATGCAGTACACCATCTAAGTGAGTTTGTGCAGAAGCCAACAAAGAACCACTGGAATGCAGCAATACATGTTGTGAAATACCTTAAAGGAACACTGCAACATGGTCTGTTTTATTCAGCCAAATCAGAGTTAAAGTTGGAAGCATACTGTGATGCAGATTGGGCTAGATGCAAGATTACAAGGAGATCAATCAGTGGATATTGTGTGATGTTTGGGGACTCCTTGATTGCCTGAAAATCTAAGAAACAAAAGACAGTATCCAGGAGCTCAGCAGAAGCAGAGTATAGGAGCCTAGCATATGGTGTTTGTGAGCTTCTCTGGGAAAGCTACTTGATGAAAGATCTAGGTATAACTGTTCCAACTCCTATCAAGTTATGGTGTGACAACAAATCAGCCATCCATATCACAGAAAACCCCATCTTCCATGAAAGAACCAAACACATAGAGATGGATTGTCATACTGTGAGGGACCAATACAAAAATGGATTCATTAAGCCTCTATATATCCACACTAAGGGTCAATTGGCAGATGTCTTCACCAAGACACTGTCAGCTTCAATCATGTTTCCATTACTGTCCAAGTTGAGCTTTGGTCCTACTGCTCATCTTGAGGAAGGGGTGAAAAATAAATAAGACAAAGAGGAACACTGGATGTCAGATTGCAGTTATTATCCACATAAATGGGAGGTACAAAGACGTGTGGATCAGTCCAAGAATGTAGTAGTGGAGCAGTCTGACTTGCTCAGAACTATCTTGTCTTATTAAGCACACTACTACATTAAATATGAGTGTAATAGAAACAATCAAATCAATTAATTCTCTCAATCAAAATGTCTCAATTATGCCCTGTTTTTCTCCTTCTTGTTTTCCTCAAATTCGGCTGCCATAGTTTCATGCATGGACGGATCCACATGAGAGCAAGAGGTAGCACTTGCTACCTCTTGATTTTGGCCTGTAAAATTATTATTTTATCCTTAATTCAATATTATATTTTACCTTTTATGTGAAAATTACTGTTATATCCTTCTTAAATTACTAGCAATCTAAAATTACATAGACTATAGGTGGATATATTAGTACAATAGAGTTTATTCGGAAGATATACATTAGTTTATTTTCATTATTTGCCGATCAAATTCCATGTTAATTTGGAAGACATACATGATACATTAGTAAAATAGATCGATAAGAAAACATAAAGTTTATTTATTTATATTATTTACCACTAGATTAACTATTGTGTTCATTAAATTTGTTAGCCTACCAGTAACTTGATGTTATTCGTCAAATAAAGTGGCATGAATAGTAAATAAATAATGCACTGATTATCGGAAGTGTTATCAAATTATGGGCAACAGTGATGGAATTAGAAAAAATGTTCAATTTTACTTCTTAAGCATTGAATTTTGTATAGGGTAATTAGTTATATTGATGCAATATTTTCTTTACTTTTACCTTATCCATCCAATATTGTAAAAAAGTCGTATTCGCAACCGAATGTATGATAATGAACGATAACTTAGTGGTTTGTGTCTCAAATGAAGCTATCATACAAAGGTTTCAAAGAATGACAAAGCGCCGTGGTCAATTGTAATTTGAATTTTTTAATATCAATATCGTACATTTTTGTATTGGCTTTTAGATTTTTTTTTAATGGTTCTATATTTTAACAATTGTACTACCTATTACATTATTTTCTGTGTCCGTCCATGGTTTCATGTTATATTCAATCAAATAAGCTTTAGTTACAATTCTCAGTTTATACACTGAAATCTCACAACCTTATATTTTATGGAGTGAGATACCACGATCTTACATTTTTTTACAAGTGTCAGAAGTTACCGGAATCTTGCTCCGGAGGTTGTGGAAGATTAAGAATAAAAAAAAATATTTAGATTTAATACCTTAATGAAATAATACGATCTTACACTTATTTATAAGTGTCAAAAGTTACCTGAACCATCGTCTCGAGGTTATGGAAGCTTAAGAATATATTTCTTTTTATTTTTAGATTTAATACCATAAACTTTGTCCTACGATATATCGATTTAGTGAGCTAATTGCTGGAATGGTCCTAGTAAGTTTTTGCTGCTTCTTTTGCCAAGAGAAATCTTCAACATTCTTCTCTATTGTTATGAGAGCGGAAGCGAATTAACAAATCAGATGCGAATCTTAGACAAAGAATCACGTAAAGCACACGAAAAATAAAGAACACAAGAGAATTAACGTAATCTTCCTAACAACGTGTTAAGACTACTCCACGGGCTCCAAGCCACAAATAATTCACTAAGAATTCACTAAGATCAGGTTACAGAGTTCATCAATTAGATCTCAGATGAATAGAATTACCAGCCTACACTATTCCTAGAATAGAATTATAAGACTCACTATTCTAGAACTCTTAACCTATCTAATTAGCTACATCTTGTCTCTCTCTGGCCTCTAGACCTCAGAAAATAGGAACCAGGAAATCCAAGTCTAAGGAGTAAGTCCCCTATTTATAGGTAATCAGGAAAACCTAAGTAGACTAGTAGAGAAGGCCCAAAGCCCATCAGAAACTGCCAAAACCCTCGCGTCTTCAGATCCGATCGGGATTTGGAAAGTTCCGACCAAATCCCAATGAAGCGCAGATTCAAGGCATCTTCCAACATTTATTATACGAAGCTCCTCAATCTTCTCTCGGAAGACTTTTAGCCCATACCGACCAGCTAACGTAAGATTCAACTCCTAATATTTTGTTTGTTTCTTTTTGGTTTTGATCGAATTGAATGTTTCAGGTGTCTAGACAAAGCAGCAATAATAGACGAAAGGGAGAGTTTAGAAGAGCAAGTTAACAAGCCATGGAAATTGAAAACAGGGACCGAAGTAGAGGAAACAAAGCTACTCATCAACATGATCCCTATCTGGATAACATCTCTCCCTTACGGTATATGTCAAGCACAAGTGACTGCATACTTCATCACACAGACCACAAAATTAGACCGTAAAATAGGCCATCGTTTTGAGCTTCCACCTGCGTCAATCTTCGCCCTTTCTGCCACTGGGATGATTCTTTCTGTCATCATTATCGACAGAATCCTCGTCCCGGTCCTAATCAAAACCAGGAAAAATGAAAGGGGCATGAGCATTCTTCAACGAATTGGAGTCGGGAATATTTTTTGCGTTGCAGCTATGATCATAGCAGGCATAGTTGAGAACAGAAGGCTTGACATTGTGAAAAATACACTCATGGAAATGGAGGTGTCATGTGGATAATTTTTCACAGTGTCAAGCCTTCTATTCTCAACTATGGCTGCTATGATCATAGCTGCAACGCAAAAAATATTCCCGACTCCAATTCGTTGAAGAATGCTCATGCCCCTTTCATTTTTCCTGGTTTTGATTAGGACCGGGACGAGGATTCTGTCGATAATGATGACAGAAAGAATCATCCCAGTGGCAGAAAGGGCGAAGATTGACGCAGGTGGAAGCTCAAAACGATGGCCTATTTTACGGTCTAATTTTGTGGTCTGTGTGATGAAGTATGCAGTCACTTGTGCTTGACATATACCGTAAGGGAGAGATGTTATCCAGATAGGGATCATGTTGATGAGTAGCTTTGTTTCCTCTACTTCGGTCCCTGTTTTCAATTTCCATGGCTTGTTAACTTGCTCTTCTAAACTCTCCCTTTCGTGTCTATTATTGCTGCTTTGTCTAGACACCTGAAACATTCAATTCGATCAAAACCAAAAAGAAACAAACAAAATATTAGGAGTTGGATCTTACGTTAGTTGGTCGGTATGGGCTAAAAGTCTTCCAAGAGAAGATTGAGGAGCTTGGTATAATTGAGAAGAATGTTGAAGATTTCTCTTGGCAAAAGAAGCAGCAAAAACTTGTAGTATTGGTGTTAGAGGATTTCCGTTTGGTTTTCTGAAGCGATAAAATGGCCTTCCCAAACAAAACATAATGATGCTTGTAGCCATAATAATGGTAATAATCATATATGCACGTCCCCAACGACCATGATCTTCGATATATACAATTATTGTAACGCCAAGTGATAATCCAAAACAAACTCCAGCGTTCCAATAGTTGAAGAACGACATCTTTTTTATCCTTTCTTTTGGATGATCGTCTTCAAATTGATCCCCTCCGAAGCTCTCCAAACAAGGCTTGTGCCCTCCTGTCCCTATTGAGACCAAATAGATTCCCATGAAGAACACTATTTCATGGATTCTTGTTGAATCGTGACAATTTTCCGCTGCACATGGCTTCAAGCTTGGTATGACATGAGACATTGTCAAGAGAAGCAACCCCTGTTTCATATCAAATATAGTTAGATTGCCCTATATATTCGTATTAACATGTCTTAATAATCTTATAGTCGAATGAGATAAGTAATGAATTGATGAAAGTATGATACCATGAGATATATAATCGAGGAAGCAAGTATTGTGGAGAATCGGCCAAGATAAGTGTCTGCTAAAAAACCTCCTACGAGGGGCATCAGCGTGGTTACTCCAACCCAACAACTCACATTTTTAACCGCCATCTTCACATCTTGATGAAGCACCTTAGTCAGGTATATAACTAAGGTTGGGGCGAGTCCATAATAGCTCAGCCGCTCGCTAAACTCCATTGCTACATCGAAAACAAGTATTTGGTATTAAGCGTTATATCAAGCATTTCACATTATTAGTAATGAAAAAATCATTTATTGATTAACCTTACCAATAAGGAAAATGGAGGCTTTCCATACACCAGTAGAATTTCGAAGCGGAACCCTTCGTTTATAATCAAGAGAAGAATCCATAACTTGATTATCATTTCTTGCTTCCATAATTTCACTATAGAAACAACGTAACTCTTTTGTTTATTTAGTGGTTATTATAATAAAGTCTTAATTGCTTGTTTAATTTGCTGAATTACCTAAATGCTAGCTACTATCTATATATACTAATCTTTGATGAGCAACATGCCCATTTTAAACCATTATTACATGTGATCATTCTACACTGCATATCCTATGCCCCCAACTTCTTGGAATACTGCCAAATTGTAATGATGAACAACCTAATGTATTGTCCGGTTAAAAGTCTCTTCCCAATAAAGAAAGACTCAAAATAACCAATCCTATAGTATGTGTATTCTAAACTCAAATATCAAAAAGGGCAATTCAAGATTCACATAATGGCTAATGAATGGTTGATAGATTTGTTGATGAAAAGGGAGATGATTTTTGTGCATGTTACTGGTTTTTGTTCATGTTACTGGTTTTTTTTTCTGGGTAGTTTAGTCATTTGAGTTTGTTTGATCTTTTTCTTTCATTTGGTATAGTTTTCTTTGATGTTTTTTTTTAATTGTCTACTTGTTGCAAAATTGGGTTACTACTTTTTCTAGTACTCTTAAACACAAGGCTAGGCTCATAGTTTGGTTGGCTTGCATGATGCATGCAAAGGTACCCAGGTAGGGCTCAGGAGTGGCTGGTGGACCGAGTTTTGACATTCCCGGTCTTCCTCTGAGATGAAAATCCTAAAATATGAGTTGTTAAGAGTGAAAAAACTCGAAATGGGTATAAATCGACCTGAATACAAAATCGAAAAGTTCACAATACGAAATACGATTCGAAATATGAAATACAGATTGATACAAAATTCGAAATCCAATTTGAAAACCTCCCATTAACGGACTTCATTAGTCTTTACAAACAAAGCAAACAAATAAGCTCGGGAAATTTTGGCTCATATAAATATTGATGGAAAAATTCTAATCCATCTCAACTCTCAAGTCAGAAGCCCCAATAAGGGCCTGTTTACAGTTTACTTGAGCTTCATCCCATATCAGCCTTTTAAAAAAATATTCATAGTGCAAAATTGACATATTTTACTAAGTTAATTACTCCCTTCGTTTCATAATGTTTGATTGTTTAGAAAATGTTTACTTTTTCATAATGTTTGATTGTTTAGGAATTCAATTTACTTTTTACATTTTTAACCTTCAAAAGTGTTTTTGTTTTTTAGTATGCTTTTACTTTTGAAGGTAATTATTTATGTTATGTAGGATATAATAGTAATATTTTTTAATACTTGATAAAGTATTTTTTTATTAGATGATTAAATATTTTGAAACAACGAGTATATATTTTCGTAATACCTTATTCAGCTTTCAAATGATCTCGATCCTTTACCCCAGATCAATAATTTTCATAAACTTTTTGTCATAAAATGTGAAGGTAGATCATTTAAGCCTTGTTTTCATATTTCCCCCAAAGTATGACGAAAGTTTCAAATTGTCCCTCATATTTTGTTAAGCATGAAGTTGTTGCATATATTACACTTTGTTTTATTTTGTCCCTACTTCCTAAAATTGCCAAGAAGTAGTGCGGTGTTGTTTTAACAAAAAGGCAAACTATAAAATTTAAATAAATTAATAGGGATCAATTTAAAACTTTCGTCATAGTTCAGGACGACACAGAAACAATCCATCATTTAAATAATACACATTACATATACTGTACTTCCATATATAGTAACACAGATGCCCTCTAATTAATCATGTTGTAATTGATCCTTCTTTAGGTGGTGTGTGAACCAAAGATATATGAACATATGCTTCAATAATTATTTCAGAAAAAAGTTGTTTCTTGACCATGTTAGATGCCTCTTTATCTTGACAATACTTGGAACATTGCCTAGGATTGGACAAGAGGAATCTGGACAATGATGAGTGGGTTTGGAACTTTATGCCTTCCTTGCTCAGTCAGCTCAGCTTTCCATTGAATTTCCCACTTGTTCTGCTCTTTCAATCTTGGATGTAGGTGCACCTGAAGGACCAATTGTTGTTAAAGTAGTGATCTAGCGGTCGAGGTTTGAAATGTCGAACTCGATTGTTAACAAGCGAGCGAGCATATGTATACATAACTTAAATAAATAACTATAAATTGGTTGATATATAAAATTTAAACATCTCAAAGATAGGTATTGAGATAGGTAGAGAGGTAGGTATTTCTCAAACGAACCGCAACCATTGATGAGAAGGGGCTGGGGCACGCTAGCCTTGTAAAGGAAACAAGTTTCATTTAGTTATGTTGGACAATGAACAAGTCTAAGTCGAGTCAAAGACTCAACATTTTCCGACTTTAAATTTAATCATTTATATTTTAATCCGAAACAGAAGGCAATCTTAACAAGATCAACTTCAAGCTGAGTTCGACTTGAAATGAAAAATTGAAAAAAGATTATATAGAGGACGAAGTAAAGTTGAACACTAACATGATTTGTAGTCTCCTCTTCTCCACATATAGTGAGTGCCCGAGTGGTATGGTACCTGTCAAGAAAGGAGAAATACAATTTCATATATTGGCATAATAAGGACTAAAGAGTTTCACTTTCATCATTCCTCTTTTTTTCTCATCCATTGAACAATCTTCAACTTAAAGGTACCTTTTTTCAAGCATTTGTTTCAGCTTCTTTTTTGGGTATTTTCTATATTTAACAACTGTTTACTTCATTGTAATTTTTTGTGAAATCCGGGCATGATGTTGTAATGAGTCGAATTCGAGACCTCGTTGTTACAAGTAATATCTAGTGGTTATTAGACTAACATCTATTGTTATTGCTAGTAATATATTGTGATCAATAGAGTAACTCAAGTGGTTCTTTTACTTCATTGATCTACTTTTAAGTCTCAAGTTTAACTCATTAGATTTTGAGGATCAGTGATTTGCATGAATTATGATTTGTAAGGGCTTGTGCTATGGTTATGTTCAGAGTTTATGTTGGATGTGTTCCCCTCTAGTATTTACTCTTTTTGCCATCTACTTTGGTTTTGTTTATTGGGTGTGTTGCAAAGTTGGATCTTTTTGCTATATATGTATACTTTCTTGATTTTGGTGACTTGGGTGTTTTGATTTCTTATGTTGATGTTGTGAAGTTGGAATTTTTTGGATAAATATGTTTAGTTTCTTGATTTTGATGTACTTGGGTGCTTTGGTATGTGAAATTTAGTTCAATAGTAGATCCTGAATGTACATTATTATAAAGATTAATGCCTTTCAAAGGTTTGTAGTTTGCGGAGTTATCTGCTTTTTTGCCTTGTGTTTGTGTATTCACATTCATTTTTTATTTGGATTTTCATATTTTGTAAGAAGTTGGTTTGCAGTCTAGTCATTTGCCTTTTTGTTGTCTTTTGCAGGCAGTTAGTGAAGGTGAAAGGGGATTGTTCTAAAATGGGTAAGAGTTCGAAGAATGTTGCGTGCAAGTCAGCATCACACCGTCTATTCAAGGACCGGGCGAAGAATCGGGTGGATGATCTGCAGGGGATGTTCAGTGATCTGCAAGTAGCGAGGAAGGATAGACGCAATCTAGAAGTTACTTTGCTGGAAGAGCAGCTTCATCAGATGCTTTGTGAGTGGAAGGCGGAGCTTAGTGAACCCTCTCCTGCTTCTTCCTTGCAGGTTATATCAGTTGTCAAACTTTAGTGAAAATCTATCTACAGGGTATTTTGTTAACTATCATTTTCTAATAAATCTGTTGTAGTTATGTCGCACTTGTTACATTGCAAGCATGTTATGTTACGCCAGCCAATATACCTCACCAAACTTAGTTACAGAGTTTGGCATGCTTTGTGGCTTGATAAGAATTTTTGCAATTTTATTTTGATGTATATGATATGTTGTTCGTCTCTGGATACTATGAGCTACAATGTGAAAATTATGACTTCGTGATGTTGCAATTTCTTAGCTGGTCATTGGTGCAGGGTGGGAGTCTAGGGCCATTTTCATCAGACATTTGTAGATTGTTACAGCTGTGTGAGGAAGAAGATGATGCCACAAGTGCTTTAGCAGCTCCAAAACCTGATCCTGGTGGACAAAAGGTTGGCCTTTCAGCTTTTGCTGAGGTATTACATTTTCTGTTATCTGTGATAGCATGGTGTGCATATTCATATCTTATTGGATAGGCTATGGTGAAGCGTAAAGGATAATTATATCAGAAATGTGTGATGTTAAGTGCATGTAATCTTGTAGGGTCGCTTTTGGATCTCTTCGAATTTAGTAATTTTCTTATATTCTATAACCCATCTTTTAATCTATTTTGCGTAAATTTTGGCATTAGTTTGTTTTCACCTTTCTTCTTGAGAGGATCACAGTCATTGTAATGCCTTTTGGTGCATAAAGCTTGATGTTAGGTCAGTGTCTTTATTCTGATCTTTTCTTTACAAAGGCTGTTGTTACTATAGACTTGAGATTAGGCGTGACCAACAAATAAGCTATATGGCTATGTAATACCCATTTAGTTGACTTTAGTTAATGGGAAAAATCTTAGTTTGGCTTTGCTGGTTATTTGATATTGTTAAAATTGGAGATCCAGCATTGTGATATGTGCCTGAAACTTTTGATTTTAAGTTGGTGATGTGTGCATACTGCATACGTGATCCATGACAATTATGAAACCAACACCCTGATATAGTTGCTATCTAATTCATTTTTGGTTTAATCTAAGCTAAGCTGACATTAATCAATTTAATTTTAATTGACGAAGTCTGAAAATTTCTTTATCGTATCTTTCCTGTTCAATTGTCTGTGCTTCCTTATAGTCAGGGGTAGTCAAACATATTTTGCTTGGCTTCTTGTGTGCCATATTTGAGCATTATTTAAACTTGCAACTTGATTCTGGTTGCAATCTGTTTACCTTTGGAGCCTTGGAGGTACACTGTCCCCGGATATATATATTTAACAGCTTAGGTAGTATTGTGGAGGTACATTGTCCCCGGATATATATTTAACAGCTTAGGTAGTATTGAATTGTTGTGTGTGGCTTCTTCTTTAGTATTAGTTATTTATTTCTTACAGGGTTCAAGTTCAGTTCAAGTACAGCAAGAACAGACGTCCCAGTTACTCAACCACAGCAAAAGCTCTGTGTCTGAAATCGACATAGGATCTGATAACATGAACCTTCAAACTATGGGAACTAATATTTTGAACCATGCTACTCACTTGGACTATCAAGCCTTTAATCTTCATCCGTATTATGAGCAGCAATTCTTTCCCGCACTAGCCGATCACAGCTTTTCTGTAGAGGATTGTATGCTGCAGATGCCTCAATTTATAGATGATTTATGCCCTCCTCCGTCTGCTTTCTTAGGTCCAAAATGTGCACTGTGGGATTGCCCCAGACCAGCTCGGGTTTGGTGTCAAAAGTTTCAGGATTACTGCAGTGATTATCACCAAGCATTAGCACCTAGCGAGGGATATCTTGGGATGTCTCCAGTTTTGCGTCCAGGTGGCATTGGTTTAAAGGATAGTTTACTTTTCGCTGCTCTTAGTGCAAAAGCACAAAGCAAAGATGTTGGCATTCCTGAATGTGAGGGGGCTGCAACTGCGAAATCACCATGGAATGCACCTGGCAAGTTTCTGGTGTTATCTAAAATGATAGCTTTCCTTGAGTAGCTCTTTTAATATGTTTTTTTTTTGTTAATTTTAATGGATTTACGCGAAGAACTAAAAAAGGAAAATATATGACCTCTGTTTCCAGTTTAATTACTCAAATCGCTTCTATAATTTTCTGTGAAAAAGAAAATTTAAAATTAATCTGTTCATGTCTTCACTTGTTATATTTCTAACATCCCCTTGGCTTCTGTTTTTTTCAGAACTTTTTGATCTTAGAGTTTTAGAAGGAGAAACAATAAGGGAGTGGCTTTTCTTTGATAAGCCTAGGAGGGCATTTGAGAGTGGTAACAGAAAGCAAAGGTCATTGCCAGATTACAACGGCCGTGGTTGGCATGAGTCGAGAAAGCAAGTGATGAATGAATTTGCAGGTCTGAAAAGATCATACTATATGGACCCACAGCCAATGGAAAATTATGAGTGGCACCTCTATGAATATGAGATTACAAAATATGATGCGAGTGCACTATACAGATTGGAACTTAAGTTTGTTGACAAAAAGAAGAGCCCAAAAGGTAAATTATCAAATGATTCAGTGGCTGATCTTCAGAAGCAAATGGGGAGACTGACTGCTGAGTTTCAGTCTGATAACAAGCGGAGCAGTAAGGTGAGGGTTAAAGCAAATGTGAAAGGTGGTGTCACGAATGTTTATTCAACTCCAAGTCGGGTAGCTCCAGAAAACGAGGAGTTTGGTTTTGGAGCAAATGTGCGGTATGATTATCTGGTTGACAATCAAAATGGCTACTATGGGACGTAGTGGAATTAGTGCTGCGAATGTTAATAAGAGAAATTAATTATATTATACATCCAGTTGTCTTAACACGCCTTCTGGCAGGCAGCGATGTTCGATACTTTAAGTTATTGTCATTTAGTATCGAGTTGCTGCGTCATGAAACAGCTTCCTCCTGCAGGACGTCGTCAATTGTCCATTGACACTTTGAAGTCCCCAACTCATTTAACTTAAATCAACCTTTGGAGCATATTTGATCTCCAGAGTGAAGATAGATGCTAAATCTGTCTGTTTATCTTCATCAGTATTGCTCTTTGGCAGAACAATGCCAGCTATATATTGTAATGACAACTCAATTTGCTCGTTGCCTATGTCCCGAATTCCATTTCTGAATTAGTGTATCAGTGTTTTCGAAGGTCCTGGAGGATCAAGTTGAAGTTATTACAATTATATTACTATTTTTTCTGTTCCCTGTAGTAGTGCTATGCCATTAAATTATAGATGGTAGAAGTAGATTCTGTAGTGGGGGTCCGCCGTCCGGGGGAGTTGTTTAGGTGGTCCATGGTCGGATATGACTATTGCAGGTGGTCTTCAGGTGTAACGGATGATAAGGCAGGGTTAAATATAGATGGTGGTGGTGATGGTCTGGTGCTATATTTTATTGCCTATTGTTCTGAATGATGCATAAGATAACTTAATATACAGTGCCAGTTACAAGTTAAGATAAAGAAGGACACGAAATCGATCTGCTAGACATTTCGATGCAATTATTTTAGTAATTTCATGGGTTAATGGCATGAAAGATCACCCAAAGATACTAATATTTCCTAGTCGATCACCCTATTATTAAATGGACCACCTTCGATCACTGAATTGCATTTTTTTGGGCAAACTTGGTCACTGGGCCGTTTTGAAAGATTTTGGGTGCATTTTGTAAGTTTTTAAGCAAGGGTAATTTTGTCCGTTCATATTTATAGGCATTTAATCCTCGTTTTTTAAACTTTCTTTTAATTTTTTTTTTAACTTTTTTTTTAAATTTTTTTTTAATTTTTTAATTTTTTTTTCAGTTTTTTTTAAATTATTTTTTAATTTTTTTTTTGATTTTCTTTTAGTTTTTTTTAAATTTTAATTTTTAAAAATTTAAAAAAAGTTCAAAAAAAATAAAAATAAAAAATAAAAAAAATAAAAAGAAAAATAAAAAAAATTAAAAAAAAGTTTTTAAAAAAACTAAAAAAAAATTTTAAAAAAAAAATTAAAAAAAAATTAAATAAAATTTTAAAAAAAGTTTTAAAAACGAGGATTAAATGTCTATAAATATGAACGGACAAAATTACCCTTGCTAAAAACTTACAAAATGCACCCAAAATCTTTCAAAACGGCCCAGTGACCAAGTTTGCCCAAAAAAATGCAGTTCAGTGATCGAAGGTGGTCCATTTAATAATAGGGTGATCGACTAGGAAATATTAGTATCTTTGAGTGATCTTTCATGCCATTAACCCTAATTTCATTGCTGAGATTGTTGTATGTTAGTTTTCTGTAAATTGATGAATTTTCCATTGATAAACTTTCATTAGAAAAGAATCTAAGCAGAGCAACAACCACTTGATTTTACAGAAGATACATCATCTCTATCCCCTATGTTGACAGTTTTCCCTTTAGGTAAAGCTGCCGGATCATCGCCTACATCAAGGGCCTTCTTGCTGACTACATGATAGATTTCTCCCAGCACTTCTGTGAAAGCATTTTCGACGTTCAAGTCCTCAAGTGCTGAAGTCTCCATGAAGAATGTCCTCTCTCTTTCAGCAAATGCTCGTGCACTTTCCACTGGGACTGCGCGTAAATGGCGAAGATCTGCCTTGTTTCCCACAAGCATGACGACGATGTTGTGATCGGTATGATCTCGTAGCTCTTTCAACCATCTTTCTACATTTTCGAATGTTATGTTCCGAGTTACATCATAAACAACCAATGCACCAACAGCTCCTCTGTAATATGCACTCGTGATAGCTCGGTACCTTTCAAGGACATCAATTATGAGACAGGTTTTCATTTTATCCTTTCATATCATACACATTACACATCACATAAGTATATATTATCTCTAGTATGATACAAAACAAAAATCAAGATCAAGGGGGACAACATTGTATCATTAATACGAAAATGCCTATTATGTCTACGACTTTTTAATCGAAATGCCTATTATGAATACGAGTTTTAATCGAAATGATGGAATCTATGATACCTTTCTTGACCAGCAGTGTCCCAGATTTGAGCCTTGACGTACTTGTCATCGACACAGATTGTCCTGGTACCGAATTCGACTCCAATGGTAGACTTGGATTGAAGGCTAAATTCATTACGGGTGAAACGTGACAATATGTTCGTTTTTCCAACGCCAGAATCGCCAATCAACACCACCTTGAACAAATAATCATAGTCTTCATCTGCCCTGTAAGCCATGGTATATATTTTGATATAAATATAAGGTAAAAACGGTAAGGTATGACCTTATAATTGTGAATATTTTTGGGATTTTTTGTTATGGTTATTGTTCTATGTAAGCAACATTCTATATTTCTAATGTTTTTATTGTTTTGTAGAACATCAAAGATATGGATACAAAATGCAGAGAAGAAGAAATCATCAAGGGTTACTTTTTGACAAATTATAAGTTTATTTTATGTTATTTTATGTTATGATTATTGAAAGGCTAAGAATAAGTCTCCCTTCAATTTAGGAAATTAGTAGAGTGCCAACCATGTTTTATTAGGTACTGTAATAGATAGGTGTCGAATCGTTTGTTTGTATTGATTGGTATGTTGGAGAAATAATTGTTCACATTTAATAAATTAGCCATTTTAATAAATGAATGATTTGATACCATATTTATACTATATCGTAAACACAATAATTTAGTAGGGGCAAATTGGTACCTTCAGGCTTAATAAACAATCAAAAAAAAGGAAAAATCGGAAGTACCCAAATTAATTTATTAGTTATCCGAAATCCACAAACTAAACTCTAAATCTAATCGATCAAAACGGAAAACGGCACATCATGGTGAGCGACTGGGTCCTTTTATTTCATGGGTGAGTGAAAGATGCCAATTAAATCATGGGTGAGTGAAAGGGAACTCTGGATAAAACATAGGTGATGATTCCAGCCTTTTACCATTTTTAAAATAAGTTTTAATAAGTAGTTATGTTTTACACTTATTAATAAATGATAGTTACCAGAATAAAATTTAATAATAAAAATATATTTAACTATAGGAAATATTTTTTAAAATATCTCATTTAACTCTTTTAAAAAAATATATAAATTAAATCCATTTAACTCCTTGAATGTGTTATTGCTTTAATTTAATCATTGAAAAAACTTATTGTGTTCATCAATTATTCTTTTAACAAATTAAATTTATTATTGCTTAATTTAATCATTGAAGAAATTTACTTTTTAAAAAAACAAAGATTTACGGAATAAAATATCAATACACACATGCATTGACTGTGCACTATGGGCTATGGCTAGTCATATATATGAGGGAATGGTTAAATTGCCAGGGAATGATATATTATATCCCGAGTAAAATTTTAACAAATTCAAAACCATATCTTCTTGAAAGACAATCTTAACCTTAACCACGTGATATGCTCTTACATCGTCCCTACATAAATATCTAACTATCATTTTGTAGGGACTTGCAACCATTATTCGTAGAGTGCGCATTGAGTGAATTTAGGACTGACGCAATAGTATGCACACCACCTTAGTAAGGTAAATCACACTTGACAAAGCTCTATGTATGTGATAGACTCAACCAAGAGAGTGTTGGTAGGGGCCGAAAATCAAACTTAAGAGGTTGCGGTTAAAAGCTCACATACTCCATCCACTTGGTCACCCTTTAGTCCTTTACTGTATAAACATGTGTCTATGTAATAATTAAGATGACATCCTTTCGGAATAAAGGGCAAAACGGGTGTTGCACAAAATGTGGTGTTTAAGAATTAGAATTAGACAACAATTCCGTTGTAGTCTAGTTGGTCAGGATACTCGGCTCTCACCCGAGAGACCCGGGTTCAAGTCCCGGCAACGGAAATATATTTTTGCTCTCTTGCTTATTTCCTCATCTTTTAATGACTTTTTGAACGAGTCGCACGAGCCTGAACCTTGTTGGATTCAACTAGACTCAACTTTCTCGAGTACATAGTTTGACCATTACGTTAACGGTCGAATCCTTAAATCATTCGATACAAATATTTGAAAAAAAACTCGATCAAAACTGGATCCATATTGTCAAAATATTCCGAGTACCCTACTCAACTCGAAAATTTTCGTTATAATGTTCCCTACTTAATACTTATGTGTTCATATTACCTTCCTTGATAGTGACAAGTTAACAATGGCATAATATATATTCTAACATCCAAATTATAATTCACTAGCAGGTAGCAGCCTTGCTGCATTGTTCGTTCATGCACATTATTAATTTAATACTGTAGTACTAATTAACTACCTAGTTTTTGTCTTGTTGACTTCCTATCTTGAAATCGATCGAGTAGGTTTGAACTGCGTTTTGAACCATCAAATCAAGTTTTTCGAGTCATCATTCGAATAAAAACCTCTTGATCCATCCTGCGATAAAAAATCTTTGGATGCCCAGCAAATAAGTTGTATGTACCATTATTTCATCAGCACTAAAAGAGTTAATCACATGCGAACTCACGACTTTGCGACCACAATCTCACAAACTAGGCTACCAATTTAGACACCCTTGCGATAATAATCGACTTTCCTTGTACAAGTGAACAAGGCTGCGAGCTAATGAACAGCTTGCATTATGTCATGGTTTAGTGAAGTATTCTTTTAAGTAATTCATCACATCATATATTATAAGCCAACATGGACAATAATATATATGAAATAGATAACCTGTAAGCCAGTAGGATTGTTCAATATGTACTCATAAAATATCAATAATAATACATAAATCAAATTAAGAAAGACAACTTTTTTTAAGAAAGACTTGATGAAGAAATGTTAAAGAAAGACATCCACAACTCTTTATATTGCAAACAAGGTTTGATACAACTTGTGTCCACCATCTACTATCTTATTCTTGATTGTTTCATTGAGTATTATTTCAAAGAATGGCGGATAACTCATCACTCGAGGCGAATAAGGCATCAGTCGAGGCTAATAACTCATCACTCAAGCCGAATAACTCAACACTCAAGGGGAATTTGCTAAGACGTGCCTCGACCCTCAGCGGCCGTGACAAGTTAGCCGAGGGTGAAGGTTTAGCGTGCAAGCCGTTGGGGTTCCTCTTGTCCCTCCCTTTTGTTCTCATCTTTCTTGCGGTTGCTCTAGTTGGTGCTATTATTTGGGCTATCATGTAAGTTCTTTTCTAACAGTCACACTTACATTACTACTTCCTCTGTCCCTTTTTTCTAAGTCGACTTTTACTTGTCACGGTTATCGAGACACGACTTAAAACGAATATCTCTAATTTTACACACGCCAAAGCTATAACAAGTTGACATTATATATTGAAACGAATCTAACAAGATCTTACATGACTAATTCGATTTCTATTCCGATCTATTTTTGCAGGAGTCTCCTAGCTTGCATACTGCCATGTTGTGCTCCATGTATATCTGTGATTGATTACGTTCTAGAGGTGGCATTGGGGATGATTGCTGCTCCTGTTTTGATCATGATGATTATAATGGCAACCATGCCTTGTTAATTAGTCAATATTCCTTTCTTTTGTATTTCTTGAAAAAGTCGTCGCGTGACATACATACACCTCTCCCCTTTTCTGTTTTACTAGTAATATATTACGTGCGTTGCACGTGGTAAGAATTTTATATAAAAATTATATGAATTATGTTTGCTTATTTAGAGGTAAATGGAGAGTGTAAATGACTTTTACTTTCAAATAACCAATAATATTTATAGAAATTACTGTCTAAGAAAATTAATAGAATGAAATCCCTATTTTTGTATAAAATCAAGGATATTTATTGAAACAAAGAGTACTTTATTATTTACGTCACTCTCAAAAGATGAAATAATTATGATTGTGTAACTTTCAACCATTTTAATTATGATATTTTATTTACATTGAAGCACATACATCCGCAATTCTCCGCAAGCCTCACTTAAACCATCACATATTAAGTTTTGAGTGGTTCATGATCTTCACTGCACAACAATCCCTCTCTCCGTGTGGCATACATAGATGAAGTCGAGGAAAGGGATGGTGACAGAGGTTTATTATTCTGTATTGGTGAAAGCCGTTGACAATCTTGATCAGATAATCGGTCATCTCTTTGTGGTACTGAGATCATTAAAATTATTCCGAGCCCATAAGATTTAACAGTCTTACCACAATCTATCATATGATAGTGAAAGTCATAACTTTTAAATATGAACTATAATTACAGTGGAGGAAGTTCATAGATACAAGCTAATAAATAAAAATAAACATTCAATAATAGTACTAATATAGATAAGAATATGATGTAAAAATTATACCAATAATAAAATAAAAATGAAAGAAATACCAAAGCCTTTTTCATTTTTATAAGTATTATACACTGAATACTCATAGGACTCTTCACAAATATAAAAACAATTTCATATGGTATGCAATATTGCAAAAATAAAGTTTGTAGCTGAAACCGAGAAGAGTGACAAAAAACGTATAAAAGAGCTTTAGAAAAATAGAGCAAAAAGAAAAGGCAACACACAAACATCATAAAAAACAATGATTATTGTTACCACTTGACATGATTAAATACTACTACCTCCGTTCGATATGTTTGATTGTTTGGGAAAAATGTACTTTATTAAGAAATGATACAAGATTACTAATATGTCCTCAAATAAAGATGTTGGAGTGTTACTTTATTAGGACAAAAAGTATTTTATAAGGAAAAAAATGAGAAAATAGGCTTAAAAGTTCATTGGAAATGTAAACAATCAAACATTTTGAAACATGACAAAATTCTAAACAATCAAACATATTGAAACGGAGGGAGTATATTGGATGTTTAAACATACATCAGTCATATATGAAAATAATATTAAAAAGACATTTCACACATAATGTAAAGTGATATTTTGTATGTCAGACGTTGAATCTTTATGCAGGTGAATTAGTGTATGAAGCTTCATGTTTAAGATTAAAAATTGAACGAGACATATTTATTGGTCATTTGGTCCCTTAGGTATGTAGCATCATAAATTTCATCCTCTTTTATATTATCTATAAAACAAATAATAATTAAACAGTAACTTCGTAGGAGTACTATCCAGATTCTATCGAAGATAATAATTTAATAATAATAAATAACTTAGTGCTACGATCAATAGAGTAAAGAAAATTCACGTAGAGTTACATTAATATGTTGGATGGAAAAATATATTAAAAAATGATATCATTGAAATAAGTAACTTTATTATCTTATTATATATTTACAAGAGCTATAACATCTAAGCACAATGTTTAAATAATTATCCTTTGGACTCCATAAAAATTAGTAAAGTATAATCCTCAAATATGTTAAAATGGTGAAATAACTTATTTTAACTATAATTTTTTTTGTATAAAAATAAATACATAGAGAATTTTCAGTATTTCTTCGATACTAAATAATCATTTCACATACTAAATATTTCAAAAAAGAAATTTTCATGTAGATATAATTTTGACAACATATTTTTTAGTGTTTGCCGAGTCCGAGTCGTGTCAAGTAGTATAATGATGAGAATGGATAGTTGTGGTGTACAAAGTATTATAATACACATGAATCATAATATTAGTTGCGAGTAACAAAATTCTAAATGTGGTACAAGTAAATCGAACAAGTTATATTTTTAAACATACAAACATTAAAAAAGACGTGGACTAAGTTACATTATTTACATAAGAAATAACTCCTTATTCTTCACTTTTTTATTGAGAATTCAAAATGTCACCTATTCCAAAAAATACAAATAAATTTACAAAAACATCAACAGATAAATTACAAGTTGAGAAATACGAAGAATAAATAGTTTGAGAGCTATAATCTGTGCCACTGATTCCTTGGTCTTGACCACTTATCTACACATAAATTTTGTTAAAATCTATAATACCAAATAATCATTATAAAAAAGGAGCTTTTTACTACAACAACTAAATTATAACAAAAGCCCAAAATATGTAACAAAAAATATTTTGTTATGCCGTTGTTATGGTTTTTGAGGCGTAGGAAATAGTGTCGACACAAAAAGTAATCGTTACGCTAAGCGCAGTAACAAAAGCTTTTTTTTACTGCACTTCTTTCATGCGTAACATAAGAAAAGATATTTGTTACCAATGTTTGATCGTAACAAAAAAGGTTTCATATTCAAAAAAATTAATTTTAAATTTTAATTCATATTCATTACAGTTAATTAGCACATGAAGATAGAGAACAAAAAAAGAATTCAATTTAACTTTCAACCAAGCAATCACTTTTTATTATTATTTAAATACATGTCCAATTTATTTGTTATTTTCTTTAGTTTCATATGAAATGTACTTGATAAAGATGACTTCAATGGTTAAACATATATGATTTCTATAGAAAAGATTAACAAATATTAGGTTACAATAAGTTAAACTATGAACTTTTTCAAAATCCCTAATGATATTATTAAAACAATAAAAATATGAAAATGATTTTCTTTGCCACCTTAGAAAGTTTTTATCTATTTAGAATGTATAATATCAAATCTCTAATATTTTATAATTGGAGAATTAATAATAGAGGATCGTTTAATTATATTTTGCTCATTTATGATCTCTTGGTTCAATTTGCTCACGCGCGAAGTTTTGATCAAAGAAAAAGAAGTAAGAAGAGAAAAGACTAAATAAGATATTCTTTCAAAATATTATACAAAGACAAAAGAAATTTTGGAGTTTCTATTTTTTATGTATTTGAATTTCCACCTTACTATCGAATGATTTTTAATCTTTTTTGTTCGAAGTAATTTCATAATTTATTATTAGCTTACACGAAAGATAAGTTGTATTATGAGTGTTAAGTATCATATAAAATTCTAAATAGAGCAACTAATTTTTTTTGTAACTATATGATTTTACTTAAAGTATATTAGTTCATAAAATGTAAATAGAGCAACTCTTACACTTATTTAACTATTTGCATTTTGTACATAGATATATTAATTCATAGATTTTATTATAAAAAATATAGAATTATATTTTAGCTATAGTTTTAAATTTATTTTATATATATGAAGTCGTATATTTTATTTTCTATAATTACGTAATTATTCTTTTTATATATTAGTTCCTAAATAGTTAATTGAATGACTCTTTAACTTATTTTTAAACAAAAATAGGGGGGTTGCTACAGCCGATCCCGATCCTGAATGCCTTTACTTAATCATATGGCTTCCTTCCATTAATTGTGAAAAGAGTGAAAAGTCATAACATCCACACAATTTAATGAGTTATTATTAACATGAATTAAATTACATGAATATATTTATTTATTTATACAATCATCATTTATCATTATAGAATATATTGAAATTTTCTCTAATAATGTAGTTTTATTGAAATATATTAGTTTCATAAAGTTATAAATAGAGCAACTGAAAATTTCTCTAACTATATAATTGTACTTCAAATATATTAGTTCATTGAGTTAATCGAATAGTCTAGCGGAAAAGACTCTTGCTAATAAGCAAAAGGTCTCAGGTTCGAAACTCACTTCATCGCTAATTTACATTTTACATAGATATATTAAGTCATAACTATCTTTTACTTATAGTTTTTATTTTCTTTTGAATATTTGAAGTCATATATTTGATTTACTCTAATTATGTAATTTTATTTTATATACTATTTCCTAAAATAATTCATTTAATAACTCTTAAACTTATTTTTAAATATAAATTATGTTTTTCTCTATGTTGAATATATTAATTCATATTATTCGTTTTATCTAATTATGTAACTCTACTTTATATATATTAGTTTATAGAGATAGTTAACTGAATGAATCATAAACTCATTTTTAAATATCAATTATATTTTTTGTTGTGTAACTTTCAAATTGTGAAAGTCATAACCTTAACTGAATTTAATGACTTATTATTAGGATGAATTGAATGCATAAATTTAATTTATGAAGGTTATTTCTACATTAAACTAATCATAAAGAACCTATATTATTAGTTATAAAAATAATTATAGTTAAATTATTAAAAAGCAAACGTTACTTATGAAATTTTTAAATAAACCTGAAGTAGTAAAAGAATATTTATGTTCAACATGTACTAAAATTTCATAAAATAATTAAATATATTATTATTTATCAAAATCACTAATGACATTTGAGAGATTAGAAATCTCCATAATTTTCTTTCATTTTTTTTGTAGGACTCAGATAAAAATATTTACATTTAACATGTTTTATGATAATATGAAAATTCCATGTGTTTCTTTCATTTTTTGCAGGACTAAAATAAAAATATTTACATTCAACATGTTTTATGATAATATGAAAATATTACAAAATTCAAAAATAATTAAATCTATTATAAGTTATAAAAATAAATAACTAATGTCACTTGAGAGAATAATATAATTAGCACATGAAGATAGAGAACAAAAAAAGAATTCAACTTAATTTTCAATTAATATAATTTATATTCATACCCCAACATGGGGTCCCTATCGTCTATGAAAATTACATTATCTTCAACTTAAAACAAAAGATAAATGCTATGAAAAATACATAAATTTACACGAAGAAGAAATCATCTTCATTTATTTCATTTTGTTTATCTTCATATCTTCTTCTAGTCTTCATAAAGAATATAATGATCACCCAGTAGTTGATCACTCACTCTAGCCACAAGAGAGAAAGATATTAGTAATGTTGTTGAAAGAAAATGAACACAACATATATGAAACAAAATGCACCCTTAGCACTCTAAATAAAGAACTTTTATAAGTATTTCTTTTACAAACGAAGAAGTTTGAAATAAGTGTGACATACCTTGTTAAGAAGATCAAGTAAGGCTTCACAATAAGGATTTATCTCGGATGCCTTTGGAGAAATCGTCTTAGGTTATCCTGCGACTATAGAGAAGCACAAAACCATAAATTAACAACAAAACAATATCATCATGATAACAATTCTCAAATTCTACTTGCTTACATGTAGTAAGGCACATGATATATATAATGATTTGTGTAATTGTGTTACTTATAAAGAGTAACTTACTTACCCCACTATGTTTTTACTTAAATACCATTAATGTTATTCAAAATAAACTACTTATTCTCTAAGTTGAAAAGTCATTCTAGTATCATTTTTACTTAAATAAAACGTTACTTGAATTATAGTTATATGGTAACTAAATAAAAATATTTCATATTTATATTATTTAATCATGAAACATTTAGCATAATTATAAACTAATAATGCTTATTTCGTAAAGTAAATAATCTATTATGCTAATGGAGAATCAATATTCTATTTAAAATACGTGACTACATTCTTATTTTTATAAGTATTATAGATTATAGATGTACCCAACTCTTCACCTTCCCATTAAAGGATATATACAATTGAAAAATTAATATTAATATAATTTATATTCATACCCCAACATGGGGTCCCCATCGTCTATGAAAATTACATTATCTTCAACTTAAAACAAAAGATAAATGCTATGAAAAATACATAAATTTACACGAAGAAGAAATCATCTTCATTTGTTTCATTTTGTTTATCTTCATATCTTCTTCTAGTCTTCATAAAGAATATAATGATCACCCAGTAGTTGATCACTCACTCTAGCCACAAGAGAGAAAGATATTAGTAATGTTGTTGAAAGAAAATGAACACAACATATATGAAACAAAATGCACCCTTAGCACTCTAAATAAAGAACTTTTATAAGTATTTCTTTTACAAACGAAGAAGTTTGAAATAAGTGTGACATACCTTGTTAAGAAGATCAAGTAAGGCTTCACAATAAGGATTTATCTCGGATGCCTTTGGAGAAATCGTCTTAGGTTATCCTGCGACTATAGAGAAGCACAAAACCATAAATTAACAACAAAACAATATCATCATGATAACAATTCTCAAATTCTACTTGCTTACATGTAGTAAGGCACATGATATATATAATGATTTGTGTAATTGTGTTACTTATAAAGAGTAACTTACTTACCCCACTATGTTTTTACTTAAATACCATTAATGTTATTCAAAATAAACTACTTATTCTCTAAGTTGAAAAGTCATTCTAGTATCATTTTTACTTAAATAAAACGTTACTTGAATTATAGTTATATGGTAACTAAATAAAAATATTTCATATTTATATTATTTAATCATGAAACATTTAGCATAATTATAAACTAATAATGCTTATTTCGTAAAATAAATAATCTATTATGCTAATGGAGAATCAATATTCTATTTAAAATACGTGACTACATTCTTATTTTTATAAGTATTATAGATTATAGATGTACCCAACTCTTCACCTTCCCATTAAAGGATATATACAATTGAAAAATTAATATTAATATCTATATATTACTTCATAATGTCTATCTCTTCAGCTTCTTATTAAAAGATATATAGTATTTCTTCTCATTAAAAGATATATAGTATTTGAAGGTGTTATTGTATTAGTTTAATTTGATTATATGTGCTTAGTTTTATTTTGATATAATTATTATGAGAGAAAGTTGAAATTGGCTCATCAAAGTCATGATCCTAAAATTACACTAAATAATACATTTAATTACATTTATTGTGTAGGAAATGATAACACTAATAACGGTAGTCATGTACCTTTTCTAATTTATCTGCATTCGAAGGAATTTTGTTAATTTGAATATCAATTTATTACTTCATAATGTACCTATCTTCAGCTTCTCATTAAGAGATATATACAATTGAAAAATTAAATTAAAAGTAATATATGAATGGGAAGGGGTAAAATAGTCTTGACAAAATGTGGAAGAAACACCTAAGGGTGTTGGCTCTTTTATAAGTATTATAGATTATCACTTTTATTTGTCGCAACTATTATTGTAACGTCTATTTGATTTTATGTAAGTATGAAATTAAATTTTATGTTAGTATGAAATTAAACTCCAATTATTTGATCTTATTGTCGTATGTTGATGATAAATAGTGCCCGGGGGAGCATAATATATATAAGAGACCTATGAGTTGAATTTCTCTTATAAACTAACGAGTATTATACAATTGTTTCATATTTAATTCAAACTATTTATTAGTATTATTGTACTTACAATTTCATTTCCAATTTACACACACAAAAAACGCACCAGTATTATATTAAATTGAAATAAATAGTCCATTTAAGCACCAATTGATCATTCAAACAATTATCTAGGAGAATAACTTTGTTTAATTTCTTGATCTACATAAATTAGCAAGTAAGAAGATAATTTAACAAGGAATTTGCTAAGTAATAAATCACACTGTTGATGTATAAAAATTGGGAAAGTTTTATAATGGACATGTTCATATTATACCTTTCCTTCCTTGATAGTGACAAGTTAACAATGACATAAAATTCTAACTTCCAAATCATCATTCATTAGTGCCGATGACTTAATAGTCTAAACATCCAATACAACTTCAATATAAGAGGTCATGGGTTCAAGTCTCGTTGTAGATAATGTCTCATATTTCAATCTAATGCTCTATTAGTTAGTTTCTATATATACTATTTTACTCATACTTTCATCGCTATTTTACAAAAAAAAAAAAAAATTCATCATTCACTAGCAGGGGCCTTGAATTGTTCATTCATGCACATTATTATTAATTTCATACTGTAGTAAGTAACTGCCTAGTTTTTGTCTTGTTGACTTCCTATCTTGGAATCGATCGAGTAGGTTTAAGCCGCGTTTTGAACCATCAAATTGAGTTTTTCGAGTCATCATTCGAATAAAAACCTCTTGATCCTGCGATACAACTCATGTTCGGTAAAAAAAATCTTTGGATGCCCAGCAAATAAGTTGTATGTACCATTATTTCACCAGCACTAAAAAGAGTTGATCACATTCGAACTCATGACTTCGAGACCACAATCTCACTAACTAGCTAGTCTATCAACTTAGACACCCTTGCGGACAATCATCGACTTTCCTTGTACAAGTGAACAAGGCTGCTGATAAACAGCTTGCATTATGTCATGGTTTAGTGAAGTCTTCTTTTAAGTAATTCACATCATATATTTTAAGCCAACTTAAACAATAATATGAAATGGATAACTTGTAAGCCAGGGCCCAGGGGGATTGTTCAATATGTATTCATACATACATAATCAACGATAAGAGATAAATCAGACATAAATCAAATTAAGAAAGACTATTTTTTTAAGAAAGACTTAATGAGGAAATGTTAAAGAAAGACATCCACATCGCTTTATATTGCAAACAAGGTTTGATACTACTTGTGTACACCATCTACTATCTTATCCTTGATTGTTTCATTGATTATTATTTCAAAGAATGGCGGATAACGTAACTCATCACTTTCAGTCGAGGTGAATAACCCATCACTCAAGCCGAATAACTCAACGCTCAAGGGGAATTTGCTAAGACGTGCCGCGAGCCTCTGCGGCCGTGACAAGTTAGACGAGGGGGAAAGCTTGGGGTGCAAACCGTTGGGGTTCCTCTTGCTCTCATCCTTCTTGTGGTTGCTCTAGTTGGTGCCATTATTTGGGCCATCATGTGACTTCTTTTCTAACAATCACACTTATATTGCTACTCCTACCGTCCCCTTTTTCTATGGTTTGAGGTTTCACCTTCACCGATACACGACTTAAAACATAAATATCTCTAATTTTACACGCGCAAAAATTATGAAAAGTTGACATTATATATTGAACGAACCCAACAAGTTCCTACATGACTATGTTTATTTCTTATTGGCCAACGAAAATTCATGGTCAAAGTTTGACATCAAAAATGGAAAGGGGCCCCTTCCATTTTTAAGTAGTATA
Organism: Echium plantagineum; assembly: GCA_003412495.2. NCBI lineage: Eukaryota > Viridiplantae > Streptophyta > Magnoliopsida > Boraginales > Boraginaceae > Echium > Echium plantagineum. The sequence continues at coordinate 12,687,038 of CM016567.1, read as the reverse complement.
TATATGTACGGCCTAAAATGGTGAATATGTTATTAGGGGTCTTTACTTCTGGCTAAGGACAAGTCTGGGGCGCAGTCTGTTGCTCCATTTGTAAAGAAGAGACCACTTTACCCTCGTCCAGATGACTTTGATATTGGTGCTTGTTATAAATTGTGTTTGTTGTATAGTAAGAACACCAATAGCGAAACAATTAGTGTTCCAATGTCTGATACATTCTGGAATACTACTTTTGTCGATCGGGTCCATGTAGAGAACGTTCAAGAAGTCTTGAAGCTTGATTGGTTAAGTGCTACGAGCATAAGTCTATATATCAGGTACTGATCCAGTTAACCTTATTATCAAGTCAATTATGTTTTGTATAATATAGTTTTCTGACTTCTAAATTTTTTTATTTAAGGTACTTGTGTGATTCTTTGTTGAGTCATGAAGAGGATGGTATACAATCCAACTCAACTAAATATTCGTTCACATCACCCCATGTGACGAAAGGGCATACTCATATTGTCGATGCACTTCAAAAGCATGCTGGCGAAGACCACCTCGTCATTATTCCTCATAATTTGGGGTAAGCAATGCAACATTCATCATAACTTATATATATTGTCATTAATTATCTAATCTATCTTGCTAATCTATCTCATATATAACTTATATTTAAAATTTTGTAGACATCATTGGATATTGGTGGCCATTAATGCCAAAACTGAAAATGTTTATTATTTGGATCCGTTACGAGTACATCATACGAAGGCCGAGCGTAGAGAGTTGGTATACATTATGACAAGGTACTACCTCGTTATCGCCTATATAATATTATGATGAAAATGATTAGTTTTTGTTAGTTGTTATTATATATATGTTCTTGAAAAAATATATTAGGGGATACTACTTTTTACAAGTTTTTTTAGTGGAATTTATTGGGGTCCATGTAACAAAGCATGTTGTGATTAATGGTCAATTAGGGGATACTAGAAAAATTCGACCAATATACATGAACTACTGAAAATAGAGTCATCCAAATAAGAACCAAGGGAGTTGAGGACTTGAGGTTTACCTTTTAGAAATATACTTGATAACTTAAGTAAGCTACTTTACAAGGTTTTAATTATATGCATTATCCTATTTTTCTAAAACACTTAAAATGGTTATTCTGCTAGGGAACAATATCCAACAGTTCGTACCCTAAATGCACTTTACACACACATTCTAGAATTTGAAACAAAGTTGCCTAATGTCGAGATTTTGACCAATCTCGATTTGTATATTTAACCATTGTTTTTTGTGTACAATCTTTTAGCGCCTTCAGTGCTTATCGGGCAAACAAACAAGGTAATAGTGGAGGTAGGAGCAGGACTTTAACAAACGTTCAGTGGCATGACATCCAGGTATTTACAAAAAAAAATTTCATTGTCAATGTACACATTGCGGCTTTAACATATTTTTAACATCATTTGTTGTTTGGCAGTGTCCAAAGCAGGATGTGCAGAAAGGTCATTGCGCATACTACATTTGTTTGTTTATTGAAGACATCTTAGAGTCGGGGGCAACTACTATTCCGGGCATGGTTAGTAACTACATTTTTACTTAGAGAAACTCATAATAAGTTTGTGAATGATACCTTAGTTATTTTGTTATTTTGTTACCTTAGAAGCTCATAGTAACTTAGTTATTATTACAGTATATCATAGTAACTTAGTTATTCCGGGCATGATACCTTAAAAACTCATAGTAACTTAGTTATTTTTTTTATTTTTCAGTATATGAAGAAACGACGGTGCGATACCTTCTCTGACAGTCGAATTATGCATGTCCAGAAGGAATGGTGTGCTTACTTTTATAATAAGTTTGTGAATGATATATTGTGATGATATGATTAAGTTGTTTAATACATTCGCACTTTGGTAGTACTCTTTCGATTCATTGCTTTGTATTGTTTGTGATCGTTCGAATGTAATCCGAATAAATATTGTCTTTGAATGCATATGGCTAGTTTTGGTTCGTGAGTACTGTTTTTTTCGTTAATGAGTTGTGGTTGAATGCTGAAAAACAGGGAATGGAAACACTGTATTAAAATATAATTAAAAAAAAAAATATGAACATAGACATCGCTCAATGAAGTGATGTCTAAGTTCAGCATTAAAAAATAATTAAAAAAAAAAAGACCAACTTAGACAGCGCCACACGGGAGCGCTGTCTAAGACACACTTAGACATCACCTCATTGAGCGATGTCTAAGTCTTAGACAGCGCTCCCGTGTCGCGCTGTCTAAAGCTTTTCACTTAGACATCAGTCTTCGTAGTAGCGTTTTTTTGTGATGTCTAAGCCATTTTTGGAGTGATGTCTAAGACCTTTTTTGTACTAGTGGGGCCTTAGAAAAAATGGACGGAGGGATGATTAAACTCGAATACTCTAACAAGATCTCGCATGACTATATTATTTCTTATCGGCCAACAAGAATTCATGGTCAAAGTTTGACTCCAAAAATATAAAGAGGTCTTTAAAAAAAGGGAAGGATGCAATATTTTTCTTTTGTAAATTAGCGATGAGGTGAGTATCGAACTCAAGACATTCTGGTCACTGACAAAAGCCTTTTCTAGTAGGCTATTCGATTAACTCGAATACTCGAGATGTTTGCTCCAGATTCTCTATCCATTTTTTGAGCCCCATGCGGGACTAGGACACGCTATTATTGTATTGTGTCACGAATTATGATGTACAATTAAAAGAAGGGCATAGGACTATATTTTTAGAATCGATTGACAAAAGTAATAATTATGTTTCTATTCAATTCTAATTTTTGCAGGAGTCTCCTAGCTTTGCGTACTTCCATGTTTTCAATGTATGTCTGTGAATTGTGATTGACTACGTTGTAGAGCTGACATGGTGGATGACTGCTGCTCCTCTTGCGATCATTATGATTATAATGGCAACCATGCCTTGTTAGTCACTTTCTGTGTCTTTTGTATTTGTTGGAAAGGTCGTCGCATAACATATCACTCGAGACTCGACCCAACCTTCACATTGGAGGTTCTTGGTTCGAATCCTTTCAAGGCATTCTAATAAAAACGGATGTATATGCCCCACGTTGTTAGCGTAAATTTCCCCATCCCCAATTAGTGTAGGATTTACTTTCAGTATGATATCGTTTGACAAAAAATACCACTCGCCCATGTTCTGTTTTGTCACTTTAATTTATTTGTTGCAACCATTATTGTAAGGTTTACTTGATTCTATATATGTAAGTATGAAATTAAACTGCAATTTGATGTTATTGTCGTTATATGTCGATTGATGAAAAGTGGAGAGTATAATACAAGAGACCAAAGAACTCGATATCTAAATAGCAAACTGAAATAAGTAAGCATTTAAATAACATTACAAATAACGAATATGTACGTCAAATATAGTAAAGATAATATGTAAGAAATATGCTTCCGGCATAAATTGAACCCGTCCAACTAAAAGCTAGGTCAAATACCACAAGATGACAAGACTAATAATAGCCATAGGTATTTAAGCACTAATTGATAAATCAAACTATGATCAAGGAGAATAACTTCAATTATTTTGTTAATCCACATAAATTAGTAAGTAAAAAGATAATTTAACAAGGAATTTGCTGAGTAAACCACACCATAATTGAGAATGGTGCCTGAATCAAAGCGATTGCAAAGTCTAAAATGGCCGGCACGCATATAAAACATGGACACAAGCAAGTCAAAGGTAACCTGCATCATTAAAAAAATATTTATTAATTTTGACTATCGAAAATCAAAATAGACAATCTTTTAGAATAATCGAAAGTATAGTACTAACAGGATGATCCAAATAATGGCGCCGATTAGGGAGAGGAGGAAACAGACGACGGCGAACGGGAGCCCCAAAAGAAAACCAAGAGGCCGGCATGCCATCTTTCTTCAATTCTTCTTGATTTTTGTTGATGGTGCTGAATTAATAATAATATAAATATTATTGAATTGTATTTCTTAAAATATATGGACTGAATAGAATATGAAATATTTATGCTAATAACAATAATTTGGTAATAAAGTTATTACTATAACTAGTGTGAAAATTATTGAAGTATACATTATTATTATTAGAGTATTAAAGCCCGATATACTAAATATATAATTTAGTAATAATAATATATATTCTAAATTTCTAATAGAAATAATAATGACTCATAATACTCCTGGAATTTTCTAAATCCATTCCAATGGATACTAAATTGCTAATGAAGATAATTCTTGTATGGCATTGGCTTGTAGGAGTATAGGCTCAAGAACAGTTGGTGAGGAGCAAATGCTGACGGAGTCCAAGTTCCTTTTTCTTCTCCACGACCCATTTATTTCTCGGATTCCAATTCCTTATATGTAGCTTCCAACAACTATATTGTTATTTTTCCTCTATAAAATCATACGTATAGTTACAAGCTTAGTGGTATCTGACCTGAGTTTCTAGCAGACTATGCTATCTTATCAATGTTTTATAGAGTATTACATCAAAGAATGACAGGTAAGTCATCACTTGAGGTGAATAACTCATCACTGAAGGGAAATTTGCTAAGATGTGCCTCGTCCATCCGTTGGGGTTCCTCTTGTCTAGGGCTGTAAACGGACAGAACTATATACCTAACGTACCAATGTTTCAGTTCGGTCCACACAGGTTCACACATTAGGTTCGATTCGGTCCAATTTGTGCGAACCTGTTCGAGATCGCATGTAATATCTGGAGTTCGAGTTCGGTCCGATTTTTCGAACGGTGCAGTTTATGAGAAGTCGGGCCGATTTCTCGCAAACAATTCGCAAAAAGTTCGGTCCGACTTCTCGCAAACGGTGCAGTTTATGAGAAGTCGGGCCGATTTCTCGCAAACCATTCGCAAAAAGTTCGATCCGACTTCTCGCAAATGGTTTGAAAATCCATCAACTTCCAAATTACACATATATTTTTGTCTCTAAAATTGAAAATAAGAGCAAAGGTGAATATGAAATCTAAAGTGAGAAGGGAGATCTAATATTTGGGTATAAAATATGTTAAACTAGTATGAAGTAGATTTAATAATTAGTTTATTTCGAATATTATATGATAACTTTCATTTATGTTATTTATGAAATATAATAATTATCCTAATAATTACTATTGAATTATATATATATATATATGTTTAGATTATACATATTTAAGTTGTACATTATACATTTAATAGTCGGATCGAACTATTTCGCACCGTTCGATCCGGTTTATCGAACATTGAATTTTAACGTTTGGTTTGACATTTGCGAATGCGCACCATGCCACGAGGCGAACCTTTTCGAGCAAAATAATTCCAGCCAAATCAAACGTTTTACGCTCACTCGAAAACCTACTCTTGTCCTCCCTTTTGATTTTATGTAAGTATCAAATTAAACTGCAATTAGATCTATTGTCGTTTGTTGATAATGGAAAGTGGGGAGCATAATACAAGAGACCTATGGCTTTGAGTTGAACTTCTCTTACCAACCCAAGAGTATTATTATATCAAATTGAAATAAGTGTGAATTTGACAACACAATTAAATATAGTTACCAAATCCGTTGTAGTCTAGTTGGTTAGGATACTCGGCTCTCACCCGAGAGACCCGGGTTCAAGTCCCGGCAACGGAAATTTTTTTATTTCTTAAGTAGATTTCCTCGTACAAGTGAATAGGGCTGCTGAATACTGAACAGCTTGCTTAGTCATGGCTCATGGGTTGGTGAAGTCTTCGTTGAATTAATTAAAATCATAATATTAAGTTGTGGTGTACCACCAACTTGGACAACATGAAATAACGGACAAATTTTAAGCCAGTAGACAATTCAATATGTATTCATAATAAAATATCAACAATAAGACAATAATCAAATGAAAAAAGAGTGAGGAAGTGTTGAGACTATAAATCAAATCATGACTTCCACAACTCTATATATTGCAATCAAGGTTTGATACTAGTTACTCCTACCATCTCCTATTTCCAGATCCAAGATGGAGGATAACTCATCACTCAAGGCGCACTTGCTAAGACGTGCCTCGACCATCAGTGGCCGCGACTACCAATCGTTAGGCCGGGATAATGAAGCCTGCGGGTGCAAGCCGTTGGGGTTCCTCTTGTCCCTCCCGTTTGCGCTCATCCTTCTCGTGGTTGCTCTAATTGGTGCTGTTATTTGGGCTATCATGTGAGTTCTTTTCTACCAACCACACTTACATTATTAGTATTGAACTCGAAAACTCGAGCTGTTTGCTCCAGACGCTCCATCCACTCTATGAGCCCCATTCGGGGCTAGTATACGTTTTTATTGTATGGTTGCATCATATACGAGTATATATCACAAAATACGATATACAAATTCAAACGAAGGGCATAGAACAATAGTATAATTTAGAGATCGATCGACAAAAGTAATAATTCGATTTCTATTCCGATCTAATTTTTGCAGGAGTCTCCTAGCTTGCATACTGCCATGTTTTGCTCCATGTATAGCGGTAATTGACTTTGTTCTAGAGCTGGCATTGGGGATGATTGCTGCTCCTGTTGTGGTCATGATTATTATAATGGCAGCCATGCCTTGTTAGTCACTTTCGGTTTCTTTGTATTTGTGGAAAAAGTCGTCCCATTACCTACAACTCGACCCTTTTCTGTTTTGTCACTTTATTTATTGCAACCATTGTAACGTCTATGTGATTATATACGAGTTTAAAATTAAACTGCAATTTGATCTGATTCTTCGATGATAGAAACTAGAAAGTGGGGAGAATAGTATAAGATGCGGGTGAGTTAAATTTCCTTATCAACTCGAGACTATTATATATGTGCACAAGTTGAACCAAATTCATAAATTGAAAAAAGTAGGTAATGTAATAAGCACCAATTGATATATCAAACTATGATATAGGAGATTAACTTTAATTATTTTCTTGATCTACATAAATTAAGTATGTAAAAAAGATAATTAACAAGGAATTTGTTCAGTAAACCACACCATAACTGAGAATGGTGCCTTAATCAAAGCGATTGCTATTTCTACTAAGGCCGTCACGCATATACAACAGGGGCACAAGCAACTCAAAGTTATCCTGCATCATAAAAAGTTACGGAGTATTTATTAATTTTGACCATCGAAAATCAGAGTAAATGATCTTTTAAAGACGAAGGTGAAGGTAGTACTAATCACTTGAAAAACTGTTCTTAGTTTTGTTATTCTGAATTTGTGAACTGGAATAAATCTTCAGTTAAACTAGGAGGTGGGAATAATAATTAAGAGAATCAAATATTTCATATATAATTTCAAAAGTAAATATATATATAGGAGGGCACTAACCCGACGATCCAAATAACGATGCCGACCAGGGAGAGGAGGAGACAGACGAGGGCGAAGGGGAGCCCCAAAAGAAAACCAAGAGGGCGGCACTCCATCTTTTTTTCAATTCTTGTTGATTTTGTCGATGATGTAAATTGCTAATGATGATAATAATTCTACCAAGTATGGTCTTGGTTCGATGGTTTTATGTCAATTTTTGTGGAAGTTGGACAGCTTCCGAGAAGACAACAAGAGAAAAACAGAGTTGTAATAAGATTAATAACGTGCAAGAATAGGAAACATCCAAAAATAAATTACGACGGAGAATTCAATGATCAATATGGTGAGGTGTAACCGTGTATAATCAATTAATCTTGAACATGCCACTAATATTACCTAAGAAAATAATGTTGCAAATTGACTATTCATATATATTTTTGGATATATATCTTTCTCTTCTTTTGATTTGTTTCTATAATTTTTTTTTTCCATTTTGTTATGGTGTTAGGTGTGGGCGGACAACTGGTAAAGGGGGGTTGGTTATTAAGAATTGCATGTGAAAATATTGATTGAGGTGTTGTCATTTTATTTGATTAATTTTATTTGTATGAACTACAATACACTTTTATTCTATTATATTTGGTTTATACTTTGTATAATAAAAAATTAAGATTTCTATTGAGATGAATATTGAATAAACGTTGATGACTCAATCGTCCGATGACATCTGACTAAGTTTTTAAGTAGAAGATCTTGGGTAGAGCTGTACACTAGCCGAGCCAAGCCGACCCTGAGCTCAAGAATTTTTGGCTCGGCTCGGCTCAACGAGCTTTATTCCGGCTTGGCTCATAGCACTAGTCTTGTATAACTGGGTTGGTTCAAACATATATCTCATATTTTGTTCTAACTGTATTATTTAGTTGCTATTCTTTATTCGTTATTTGTAATAATACAACTAAATTCATACGTTCAACACTAATTCACAAAAAAGAAGAAGACAAATACTGAATAAATCATATAAATAACTACTAGAGTTAAACTAATAACCACAATAATACTCCTTGTTCAAATATAATGAATTTCGTGTCTTTCTAATGATAAGAATTAAGTTTCTGAAAAATAAGAAAAGAATAAATTATAGAAAATGAAATTGACGAATTCCTTTTGAAAATTGTCCAAAATTGAAATGAAGAATTCCTTATTAGGTTTAGTAACCGACTTGGTTTTGTTAATTGGACTAGTTTTAGTAACGGACTTGCTCCTTAACTGGCCGTGCTAAAACGAACCATAAAAGTCTAAAACCATATTTAGCCTAGGTCCAGTTTCTGTCTATATATAGATAGATATTAGATAGTGCTGCAAACGAGCCGGGTTCGAGCGGATAACGGGTTATTCGGTCCGATTTTAATTTTATCGAGTCGGATAATTACCCGGTACTAACGAGGCGGGTAGCAAACCTATTACCCTCGCTCGATAAGGACACGAGCGGGTATCAAGCCGGGTTTTTTGAGCCGGGCGACGAGCGGGTGCCGGGTTACCCCCAAATTTCTATTCAAAAATAAATATTTTAGGTTATCTGCAACAAGATTTAATTGTCGAAATGCAACCCTAAAAATTCCTTTCAATACTAGTCTTATATTGGTCAATGAAATTAATTATGGTTAAAGTGTAACATATATATTATATATATAATATAAAAAATAAACGAGCGGGTAATCGAGGGGCCCCGGGTTTTCCAAAGGGGCAACGGACCCGGGTTTTCCGAGTTGGGTAACGAGCGGGTTCCGAATTACCCGGTTCTTTAACAACACTATATATAAAAGACTTAGCGATTAGTCATTTACTTCTATCGTTTAAAAACAAAAAAACAAAAAGGCGAATATTCTTCTCAAATTACGTTTAGTGGTTAATCGACATTTTTCTTTGATAATCAATGACTTAATAGTCTAGTAATATATGACTAGAGCTTTCTTTAGAAATTCTAAGTTCAACTCGTCTTTACTTTTCAGTTTCACTATACATTAGTTTATTAGCTATAAATGAGGATGGTTGGAACTGTAGAGGTCTTGGCAAGAAATCTACAGTTCAACTAAAGATAACGCTTATCAAACGTTATAAGCCGGATATCTGTTTTTTAAGCGAAACTTTTTGCTCGGTTAATACCGCTTCCCAGCGGCTTTCTAAACTTCTTTTTCCAAATTGCTTTGGAGTTGATGCCCAAGGTCATAGTGGGGGTCTCTGGATTGGCTTCTCTTCAAATATTGACGTCTCTCCCATTTCCCTTCATAAAAACCTTCTTCTTTTCTCGATAACTACCGAATCTCGTAATCCTTGGCTTTTGGGTTGCATCTACGGCAACCCAAAACTCCACTGGAGAAAAGACACTTGGGATTACATTTATAGCATGCTTCAACCCCATACCAACCTACCCATTCTCCTTTGCGGAGATTTCAATCAATTCTATCTAATTCTGATAAACACCCGTATCCCAACAAACTAATACCGGGCTCAGCTACTCTATTCAATTTTATTCAGCAAGTTGGGATAGAGGATTTACCATACACTGGGTGCCATTATACCTGGTCTGGTACTCGAAATAATTCCACGATATATGAAAAACTTGACAGAGCAATGCACAATTTTGAATGGGAATCCCTATTCCCGCAGGCACACTGTTCTATTCTCCCGATCCAAAGATCGGATCACAACCCTATTATCATTAATACTAAATCCTCAAAATCTCAAACCATTCGCCCCTTCAAATTAGAGACTTTTCTATTTTCAATCTCAGACTTTCCTTCGGTTACTAATAATGCCTGGAACACTAAACCTAATCCCTTTCATTCTTCCTCTCATGCCTTTAATTTCTACCAAAAACTCAAACATACCAAAAAAGAAATTAAATCTTGGAATAATTCTAGAGTGGGAAATATCTTTCAAAAAATCAAAAACATTCATCGTGAGCTTTTCTATCTTCAAAAACACCCCTCTAAAATCAATAATCCTTTAATAGATAAATCTCTTAGATCTCAACTGGATGCTTTTCTTGTCCTAGAAGAAACTTACTGGCAACAGAGAGCCAAAATCACAGTTTTAAAAGATGGGGACAAAAACACTTTCTTCCAATCTCATGTGAAACACAAAGTTAAAACAAATAATATTCTTGAACTCCTCAACAACGATAATGTCCTGGTGAGCTCAGAAATCGAAATCCAAACTTTGTGTAGAAACTTCTTTTGCCAGCTCTACAAATCAAATCAATCTGTTGAACCAACGGATATCCATTACAAAACTGTTGATAACATTACTTCCAAACTCTCACCTGAACAATACAGTTCCCTAGACCAACCCTTTACCCCAGAGGAAATTAAAACAGCCCTCTTCCAAATGCCCCACCACAAATCCCCAGGACCTGATGGATTCCCGGCAGAATTTTTCCAAAAAAATTGGGATACAATTCAGACGGACCTCACCAACTCGATTATGGACTTTCTCAATAATGGACACATCCTCAAAGAAATGGACAACACCTTCATTACCCTCATCCCCAAAAAACCGAACCCTAACCAGCTCAAAGACTATAGGCCTATCAGCCTCTGCAATGCCTCTTATAAAATAGCATCCAAGGTTCTAACCAACAGATTAAAACCTATTCTCTCCGATCTTCTTTCTCCTTTTCAAAATGGATTTATTTATGGGAGAGGAGCTCAGGATAATATTCTCATTGCCCAAGAAATCACTCACACCATCTCCCAATCCAAAAACAAAAAATCAGGACTAGCTGGAATCAAAATTGATATGAATAAGGCCTTTGATCGTATTAATTGGAACTTTCTTCTAGCCGTCCTTAAACAACTCAACTTCCCCCCCCACTGGATCCTCCTCATAAAGGAATGTATCTCAACTGTGCAATTCTCGGTCCTGGTTAATGGGTGTGCTACTCAACCTTTTAAACCCTCATGTGGTCTTAGACAAGGCGACCCCCTCTCCCCGCTTCTCTTCGCTATCTGCACTGAAGCCCTCTTAGCTACCCTGATAAAACATCAAAACGAGAAGAACATCACAGGTGTTTCTATAGCAAGAAAAGGTCCACAGATAAGCCATTTACTTTTTGCAGATGATAGCTTCTTCTTTCTCCAGCTGGACAATAAAAGTATTGAGCATTTTGGCCAAACTATTGATCATTTCTGCTCTGATTCCGGGCAAATTATCAACTTTTCTAAGTCCACCATCACATATAGTCCCAAAACTCCCATCAATGTTAAATCCACTTTCTCTCAAAACCTAAAACTTCAAGAAACTACCTCCTTTGGTAGCTATCTGGGGGTAACCATCGATCCAAAGAAATCCGATAGATATCTTTTCTTTATGGATATTGTCGACAAAATTAGGACAAAAATCCTTAGTTGGAAATCCAAATTCCTTAACCTGACCGGCAGAACTACTCTCATTAAATCAATTCTTACCTCTATTCTTGTCTATCCAATGGGAATCTTTAAATTCCCTCTGTCAATCCTCAACGAAATCGATAAACTATTTGCTAATTTCTTGTGGGGAGGATTACATGGAAATTCTATACACTGGGTTAATTGGAAATTTCTCTGCATGGAGAAAGAAGATGGAGGTCTGGGTTTTAAACATCTTCATCACTTCAATCTTGCTCTGCTAGCAAGGAATGGATGGAGACTAATCCAAAATACTAACTCCCTTCTTAACCAATTATTCAAATCTAAATACTACCCTAACACTATTCCGGAAAGCATTGACACGAATAAAATTAACAAAAGTAATCCTTCTAATGTTTGGAGAGGACTCCACTCGGGTCTTAATACTCTCTACAAAAACAAGCATTGGACGGTGGGAAATGGAATCAACATTAATATTTGGAAGGACTCCTGGATTCCCAGACTTCCTAGCAACTTCAACCTCTCTCATATCAAGGAAAGTTGCTCACATCCAATTCCGGAAAAAGTCTGCGATCTCTTGCATGCAGAAGGACACTGGGACATCATAAAGCTCCGCAGAATTTTTCCGATCTCCATTATTTCGAAAATTCTTGAAATAAAACCAACCCAAAACGATGATGAATGGTCCTGGCCTTCTTACCCAATAACCACAAAAAAAACCTACAACATCATTCAAAAACAACATATTGAAGACTATGACAAACCTTCTGGATACAACAAAATCTCCAAGAAAAACTGGAGGACTCTTTGGTCTCTTCATCTCCCACATAAAATTAAAATGTTTCTTTGGAGACTCATCCTCAACAGACTTCCCTCGCGAAGTCTAATCTCAAAGAAAACAAAAAACTATATTAACACTCTTTGCCCCTTCTGTTACAACCAAACAGAAACAATTAACCACATCTTCCTCCATTGCCCACACGCCTCCTATCAATGGAACAAATACTTGGCCTTAAACTCCCACCAATACAGTGAAATCACAGATTTCATCATATATTTCTTGAATAGATCTCCCGATAAGAACATCATCATTAATATGACTTGTATTCTTTGGAATCTATGGCTCACAAGAAATGATCTTATATTTAACAACAAAGATCCTGACCCACACACCTTCAATAAAATTTATCAAGATTGCCTTTCCTCTTGGATTAAAATCGGCCATCAGACTAGACCCCACTCTAGTCTTGGTTTGGATAGTAGACATGGTTTGAACAAAACAACCCCCTCATCAATTCTAGACACCTTTTCCATTGGAATAATCAAACCAATGGTTGCAACAAAAGAGATATCAAAATTTGTATAGGATTATCTAACGACGATCATCCTAGTTGGAAAATTTTCTTCTCTCACAAGAATAAGCACACCACCATCTCGGGAAGTTCTATTTATCATGACCTTGACGAGAATTCAAGAATTCTTAACCTTGAAAGTGTACTTGAAGCAATGATCACTAGATTATTGCTAACAAAAAATGCCAACTCGCACTCGGTATATTTTGTTACTGATTTCTTCTTCTCGCAGGTTTGGAATAATTACTTTTTGAAGATCAAGAATAGTGAGCATTGGAGCTACATCAAAAATGAAGCCTTAAACTCTTGCTGCAAATTCTTTTGGTACCCGACTTCAATTGGGTGTTTTGGAAATCTTTTGGATATCACTATTGAAGAATTTAATACGGATTGTAATCATTTCAATTTACCAACTGTTGTAACTCATTTGAACAATGTTCCCAATGTTTTTTTCTCTTCGAATTAATTATAGGGTTAATGGCAGGGATGATCACCTATGTTTGTCATATGTTACCAGTCGATCACCTATGATTTAAAATGTTCCAGTCGATCACCTATGATTCAAGGAGTATCTCAGTTGGTCACTCCGTTAAAATTTCCGTCTAACTCCGTTAAATATTGGCATATGAGTTGCATGTGACATTTGTGGGGGTATTTTAGGAAATTCACACTAACTTTTGGGTGTGAAATTACAAATATGCCCCCGAAATTTATGTGAAATTAATGTATTTCAAATAATCTAGCGTGTGAAATTACAAAAATGCCCCCAAAATTTATGTGAACTTCCGAAAATGCCCCCAAAAAAGTCACATGCAACTCACATGACAAATATTTAACGGAAGTTAACGGATTGGGTGATCGACTGGAACATTTTAAATCATAGGTGATCGACTGGAACATTTTAATTCATAGGTGATCGATTGATAACATATGGCAAACATAGGTGATCATCCCTGCCATTAACCCTTAATTATAATGCATGAATTATCAAAAAAAAAAAAATGAGGATGGTTGATGAGCGGCCATTAAGCAACTATGCATTTATTACACAAATTTAGACTGTTGAAATAATATAAACAATATACAATATAAACACAAAATTCACCTCTTTCAACACCCAACTAGTACCCGGTTGCCTCTAAATTGAGTTCCATCGACTAGTTTGTATTTGAAGCATTCTAACTTCTAACCATATTTTAGGTTAAATGGGTGGCCGGTTAATGCTAACATCTATCTTATGACCATTTATAATGATGTGTTTACACTTTACAATGAAAAAAGAGAATGTTGTAAAAGGAAAAAAGCACTCTAAATTTATAAGATATTATTAAATCGACTTTTAAAAACATCTGAATCTAACTCATGTTGTAATAATATAGACTAATCCAGCATTAAAGCAATTTTTAAAACTCGGGCTCATAATTAACCATTTTTTTAATAAATTAATAATATTCATATATTTTCATTTATGTTAAAACTTCAATATACTCAATATTTTATGAATTTTAATAAAATCAAAAGTTTACGTAAAAATATTTTTATGTTAAATTGACATACAATACATGAAATCTCGTATAGTTATTTTTGCAAAATGAAGATAAAGTTATCATCTTAAAAAATGATCGAGAATATAAGTTAGTCACATGTAATTTGAATCCTTATTTGTGGACCCGTTCCCGCAATTCCTCACATGATGCCCACTAAATAAATAATTGATGGGACATTACTAACAAGTTAATTTAATTATTGAGATAAAATAAAGCATTATGCCATTAAAACAGTAGTTAATAAGTACTTAACCAAATGATTTTTTTCTTAATTTTTCCTGCGCACTAAGTCGTAAGTGGTCCATTATGCAAAGTGACAAATGACAATCATCAAATCAGTCAGCACCAAAAATAATTCATCCTCCTAGAATTAGATTTTGTAACACTTTAATTTCTTGTTGAAATGATCTTGTACTTTGAATTATATTCCTCCTTTAATGTGTTTATCTTGTGTTTATTGGAGATATCAATTTTTGTCAACACATACAGATTCAGAGAATCGATCAACAAATCTCAACCTAACTTGGTAGGCAACTTTCTCGACTTGTTCTTCAATTTGTTAATAATTATGATGGTATATATCATCCACCATATGATTATATGGCTTGATGATATTTAATGTACAACTAAACTAATTAAGATGAGTCAATCGAATAGTCTAGTGGAAAAGTCTCTTGCTAATAACCAAAAGTTTTGCGTTCGAAACTCACCTCATCCTAATTTACAAAAAAACTAGTTAAGATGGCATTAGTGAACTAAATGATACTCGGTTACGTGTTTTCAATTCTTTTTCTTATGTTCTTATAATTTAGTGATGAGAGTATGAACTATCAACTTATAGACGGTTAGACACTTAAACCATCTCCAGCAGTTAGACAAGTGTTAATACCCTCTATCTTGTCACATTCGGTTATTGTTATTCTCTCTTATAATTTAACACCTCTATGCATGCCAATGTCACAACAGCTAAATATTCATAAATTTTTCCACATCCTTTTCATTCACATCTGTTCATGTCGAATTTTATACAAATTAGACAAACTCATGCTCTATTTATAGATAATTCAAAATAATGGTGAAACAAAATTTAATTTTGAATAAATAGTTAGTCATGAAATTCATTTTAAAAAATAGAAAGGTTGCGTTTCAGCATGAGTCTCACTTAGTATCAAATTGTCTATAAGTAAATATTAGCATAAGAGATATTGAAAAAGTGATTCTAAATGATGCATCTAATAATACCTCGATTGGCTACCTGCTACACTTAGTCTCTTGAAATGAAAGTATAAAGCAATTGTCTTCAATAAGAATTGAACCCAACAACTCTTAGTTGAAAGCCTGAGTTAGATGCTACAAGTTATTTGAGGTGATTTTTTTTACAAAACCTCTTGGACATAGAATATGAAATATTTATATTTGAGATCGTGTTTTGTTGATCATGAAAAGTTAAAATGTATTAATCATTTGAGGACGAAGGATATATTTTTAGGATACATTCTAAAAACACTAATAGAGAAAAATGTGAACAAGTTCGTCACAATTGATACAACTCATCACTTACCAAATTGAGCAACAACCCACATGATATTGCTTGTGATATTGAAAGATCACAAACTCTCAAAAGAAGATAACCTCATATGGTGGCTCCACTCCCCTCAACCTCTCTTCAATCATCATCTATTACACACCAATCAAAACATAGTTAGCCCCTATATACACATGTACATATATAAAGACTTCATAATATATTCAACAAACTATATATATATATCCCAAAGAAATTCCTAAATCAAATTGACTTATTTTATCTACTACAACAAAAAAGAGTCCACCATGTGTGAAAATATTATTATTAAATACCACCTGTCCTCTCCAATTCTTTTGTAAATTCCACTTAGCAAACTTTTCAAATACTATAATGATGTAAAACATCTGTCACCCATAAGGCTTCAACTTTCATACCCAATATAATACCAATAATATAATTATGGAAATTATTGTTATTTATTGTTATTATAAGCAATATTCAAAAATGGAAAAGGATCCTTGGATGAGAATAATGGGTCAAATTAAGAGGCAAAGTACACAATTTGGTGCAATTATTCAGGCCATGTATGATGTATCATGAATCTCACCCAAAACAAGTTAGAAAAGAGAACTAGAGAGGTGTAACATATGACATAAATGATGTTCAATGCTCTACACGCATAACAACTATATGTCATCAATTCATAATTGAATTGATCGGTTGATTTAAATTGGAAGTCATATTCTTATGTTTTAAATTTGTTATACATATGTTTTCATTTTATATAGCTTATTAATCAATTCATCAACGTAAAGTTTGCTCTTTCCGAGAGTCGAATTCATATTGCGTGAAGAGGCGAGACTGACCAGTTGAGCTATGTCCGGAGCTTTATTAGCATGTAGCTAAACTATTACTACCAATTAATATGGATACTTGTCAAAATACTCTGAGTAAGTAAGTGATTGTAGCATTTTGGTCCACATAAGCGACAATGATGCTTAAATGATCTAACTAATTGCATATCAAGTGCACAAAATGGTTCCTAATAAATTGATAAGACTTATGAAAACCGACCATTTGCATATTTTTACCACTTATAAAAATAAAATATAGCAACCACACACTCACGCACTCACCTAACCATTTCGACAATTACATCCTACTAATTGATACAAACATTCAAAAAAGGAAGAGTTAATCGAATAGCCTAGTGAAAAAGGCTCTTGCTAGTGACCAGAAGGTCCTGAGTTCGAAACTCATTATCGCTAATTTACAAAAAAAAAAATTAAAAAAGGAAAAATAATTGAAAAAGTTAGGTCCAACAATGCATATAATAAAGTAATCATTTGAACCAAAATATACACAATTTGAAGTGATAGACACCCACTCCTCCATACCCCCCCACCCCTCCCCCGGCCCCCTCCCCTCCCTGGCCTTTCTTTATCCTCTAATACCTTCATCATCATCACCCTCTTTTCTTTAAAATAAACAATACACCCAATTATTTTTCTCACCCCCCCCCCCCCCTCCCCCTCCCCCAGGAGAAGATACCATCTATTTATCATCAAACAACAAGAAAATTGTTATTTTAAAGAAGGCATGAAAAATGCAATAAGATGTTGCATATCTTGCATTCTTCCATGTGGATCACTTGATGTGATCCGAATAGTGCATGCAAATGGAAGAGTTGAAGAGATAAGTGGAACCATAAAAGCTTCCGACATCATGAAAGCATATCCTAAACATATCCTCAAGAGACCATCAACTAAGTGCTCTTTTGATGAAGAAGACGACCAACAACAAATTTGTCCCAAAATAGTTGTCCTACATCCTGATGCTCAACTCCAACGTGGGAAGATTTATTTTCTCATGCCAGCTCCAATTCAACAAAAGAATCGTCCAAGAACATCAAGAAAGACGAAGACCAAAGAAGCTGAAAAAAATAATGGTAATAATAAAGTTGATGTTTCGAGTGATGAATATTTGAGTGATATTTTGTCGGAAAAAACATTAGCAACTCAAAGTGAGAGGAGAAGAGGGAGGGGGGCTGTTTGGAGACCTCATCTAGACAGCATTTCTGAGACTCCTATGGAATTCATCAATGTTTAATTCTGTTTTTTTTTTAATTGGTTCTTGAAATTAAATGTTGTTTTAGGGTGTAAAGGTGAATTTTAGAACTGCCCTTTGAGTTTTTGTCCATTTTATGTTTCCCTTTTAATATGATTTGGTTCGGTTCGATTTCTTATAATGATGAATAAAAGTATAATTTAGAAAGAAAAAATAAAATTGGTCCATGTAGAGTGTAGATAAGCATAGGTGAAAGTAATGAGGAATATAGAAGTGGTACATGTATGATGAAAAAGTGATTGAGAAATTGTGTATAAGAACATTGAAATTCCTAATTTGGAGAAAGTATATATATATGGAAATTGTTTGATGATTGATGAGTGAAGGAAAAAAAGACTGGAATTAGAATTTTTATACTGTATTATATTCATATGATTAGGTGAATAATTTGATTCTTATTATAGGAATTAAACTTATTGAACTCGATTTCAAATGTTTCCTAGTAAATTATATTCATTCTTCATTTTATTTCTTACATAAGCTTGTTGATAATAAAAAGAAATTCTTAGAGACTTCAATTATGATAAAATGATTATGAAATCCCACTTTATTTTACTCATGTAAAAATAATGTTTTCTTCATTATCTTTTCACTTTTATTTCCTTAAATTTTTATTTTTAAAATGTCATAGGAGTATGTAATTCTAAATAATAAAAATTCAAAAATCTACAGTAATGAAATACTTATGTAATATGATCATTTGACTGGTTATAGTGCCACGATGTGAATGATGAATAGGTGAATATCGTCCTCATTTGTCGGCAAACGTAATTTGCTCATCTCCACTACACATCTTAATATCGAGAAAATTTAGTTGGCTTCCATAGTTTTCCATTAACTTAATTTACAGGCTATTTCGTTAATTGAAAGTTACTCATTATTTAATCAATCGATAATATACGTGATCTTCGAATATGGTACAAAAGTATTTGTCACTTTATTGATGGAGTGGCAATTATTCTTATATAAAATCACATACTCTTTGTTTATGAGTATATACTAGCACTGATGGTCTGGTGGTGTATAAATTATCCAAAGGAATTTTGAAAATCGAAAGAATAATAATTGTCCACATCAAATATCTAAAACTTTAGAATAAATTCTGTACTATTGAAACAGATGGTGTCTATGTTGCATCAATTGGAGATGATTATGTGATGCCAAACGCATCCTCTTCTACAACTTGACTTGTGTTTGGCATATGAGTATGGACCCACAATTTAGACTACCTCTTCATTATTGTTATGAAATTTCATGTATACCTAAACTAAAATGTTACTTCATTTGAGTAGTCGAATACCCTAGTGAAAAAGGCTCTCGCTAGTGACCAGAAGATCCTACCTTGAATTTCACCTTATCGCTAATTTACAAAAAGAAAAGAAAAATGCTACTTCATTTATTTTAAAGAAGCAAGATATAATAGCTTATGTATACTAGATGTTTGTACACAGTCCAGCCTGTGCGAACTCGTGCATCGTATTTATAATGTATGATTTTTTATTATTAAATAAACATAATATTTCTATGTGATACTATTATTTAATTCATCTTAAATAACTGAATTTAAATTTGATGTGCAAAATAATATAACTTTTTGCTAAATCATTTTCAAAATAATATGGTACATGTTTATAAAAAATAAATAAATTTAATTAATTATATATCCTATATATTAGGAGAACATGGGGCTTCATAATAACTTCTAATTCACCCCTTCCCCAATTATATATAGTAAGATTAGCTCAACCAAGTGTGTATAGGACCCCATGAATGATCAATAATTGAGTAGAAGAAGATATTCATCATCAACAACATGAACCAACAACTCGATTTTGCCTATCCAAAATAAGGAAAGATCAAATTATTTGTAATAATACCCTATGCTATAAAAAAAAAATTGTATTTCCACATCCCAAAAGCATTATTAATTTAATTTGTAATAATAATTCAACAAGGCATTTCACGTGATCGTTTATTTTTATTTAAAAGATATGGATAAAATAAAGCTCCTTATGGGTTATCGTACTTCGAGGACTAGTCGTGTAAAGTGCACGACGAGTGAGTACACACTCCACATCTCGTATATCCAATGTTCAAAATTTCGTTTCGAAACATAGTTTCAGATAACAAAAATATGGAAACATTTCAGAAACCATTTGCAGAAACATATTTTTTTGTTAAACTTCAAAATGTAGTCGGCATCTTTGTTCAGTAATTTTGACCAATGTCGTCGGTCATGATTTTAAATCCTCAGTATCATGATCAAAGTGTTGTTTTTTTAGTAAAAGTTTAATTGATAAGGCTTATCAATTGAATTTGAATGAAATAGTTTCAAAATTTTGGGCGAAAAGCACAAGAAATGGCGAAACATGGAATGGTTTCCACGAACCAATCACCTTTCGAAATTCACTTGTGTTTCATTTCGATAACTTGAAAAAAGGAAAAACTTCGACTGTTTTGATCATTTCGTATCGAAATTTTGAACCATAACATACTTAAACATTGGACTCAGTAAATATTAATTATGAATATTAGTTTTTGAGTTTTAGCACCAATTTAAGTAAATTCATACGATTAGTTATAATGAGTTGGGGGAAGCAAACAATGACTAGTTCCTCCTCCACAACTCGTAATACACATGACTACTCCTACTATTCCCCCCACGCGCCCCAACCCACCCCACCCCACCCCCGGCGACCTCATTCCGTTTATCTCACTCTCCCTCCCTTTCAAACAAATCTCTCCCACTTTACCCATCTCTCTCCCCCCCATCTCTCCCATTCTTCATACCCCTCCTCTTTTTCCCCGCCGTCTATACCAGAATAATTACCCGACTACATCTAAATATACCCGCTCAAACCCGACTCCATAAAACATCTACCGATCCAGTTACCCGGTACCCGTTTTCAGAAAACATCTACCGATCGAGTATCTTCTTGAATTTTGAGGACGATGGCAACGCCCAATGCATCTCCGTCTCCGATCGCGACGAGGGCTTTGCCGTTTAGGGAGGATTGTTGGAGCGAGGAAGCGACCGCCACTTTGGTGGATGCGTGGGGGCGGCGCTATATGGAGCTGAACCGTGGGAACCTGCGGCAGAAGGATTGGCAAGAGGTGGCGGATACGGTGAACGCGCTACACGGGAACACTCCCAAGACTCATCGTACGGATGTGCAGTGTAAGAATCGGATTGATACTTTGAAGAAGAAGTACAAGGTTGAGAAGGCTAAGGTTGTTGAATCCAATGGTGGGTATCGATCTTCTTGGGGTTTCTTTGAGCGGCTTGATGGGTTGATTGGGGTTAATTATGACAAATTGCAGCAGGTTCAGCAGATTCAGCAGAGGGAATTCTCGGCTGATTTGGACTCGACTCCGGTGGGTGTGCCGTTGACTTACCGTAAAATGGGGTTGCCTCCTCCGGTGGCTGCAGTGGTGCATTCTCAGACGCCACCGCAAATGGTGGGTTATAGGAAGGTGGGGTTGTTGTCTCCGCAGCCGGCTGCTGTAGTGCGGGCAGAGACGCCGCCGCAGATGGTGGGTTATAGGAAGATGGGGTTGTCTCCATCCCCGCCGCTGGGTGAGACACCACCAAAAATGTTGAATCTGCCTCAGAAAAGGGGGGCTTCTGAGATGGCGGGTTCTTGTTTTAGGAGAAATTATTCGGCGATGGCGGCTGCCGCTGCGAAGCCAGTGATGGATGAGGAAGAGGATGAGGAGGAAGACGATGTAGAGGAGGAGGATGTGGATGCGGAGGAGAATGGTGAGGTGGAAGGGGTGAGGAAGCTGGCGAAGGCGATTGAGAGGTTTGGGGAGGTGTATGAGAGGGTGGAAGAGATGAAGCAGAGGCAGATGGTGGAATTAGAGAAACAAAGAATGCAATTTACTAAGGATTTGGAGGTTCAGAGGATGCAGTTGTTTATGGACACTCAAGTCCAGCTCGAGAAGATTAAGCGGGCGAAGCATTCTGCAGGAGAATCTGGAGATGGTATTGAATTCGATATATCTGAAGTCTTTCATCAATTTAATCAGTTCATATGTAATTTCATGTGAGATTTGTTGATTTTGTTATTGTTCTTAAGTGATGCATTGTTCAGATTGATATTTATCTCAATGTCTTATGGTGGAACAAATTAGCTTGTTTAGATTGACTAGTT
The DNA here is from genome assembly GCA_003412495.2 of Echium plantagineum. Lineage (NCBI taxonomy): Eukaryota > Viridiplantae > Streptophyta > Magnoliopsida > Boraginales > Boraginaceae > Echium > Echium plantagineum. Next base: position 12,664,608 of record CM016567.1, on the reverse strand, counting down.
CTTGTAGTTAATGCGGTTGTTCATTAGCCGATTATGAAATGGTTTATGCCAAGTTGCTGATGATACTGTTGTAGCTTGTTTCCAATGAGTAAACGTATGAAGTTTATATGTTATGCATTAAGAACCATTCGACTAGTTACAGCCATTTTCCTTCCACGAAATACATTGCATTTCCTATTGCTCACCTTGGAATTCCTCTTGTACCATGATCTTGTTTTGCTGATAAGTGGAAATTCTTAGGTCCCTCAATAGTTTTCGGGATCGTTATCAGGAGTTTAGCTTGTTTTGGTGAAATGATAATGTTATAGGAAGATCTTTATGTTGTGAATAAGCATGCCGAGTCATCAGTTATATTGCTGAACTGAATACTTGTTCCAGATCCCCAAGAAAGAAGAATTTTTGCTTAATGAGGAGTTTGGGTATATTATGGTGAAGTGAAACAAATTTTTAGTAAACAAGCGTCTTTATCAAGAGCATTTTGTTTGGTGTCACTAGTTCAATGTGAAAGATTCTTCTTCTACTTCTGGGTTTTACATCTTTATCTGCCTGTCCTATGAAAAAGTTCGAATATCTGGATATGAATTATCATGAAGTATTACAGAGTATATAGGTTTCTCCGCTAGGCCATACTCTCATCCTAGAGTAATTAGGTCGGAAAGTAGAAGTAATCGCTGTCTAGACCTACTGGTGCATTTGGATTGGTTACTTATCCGTTGTCCCTTCCTTATTCCTCGCCTTATCTTATTCTTTTTGTTTGTGGTGGTTGTGGGGCGGGTTGATGAACTGTTGTGGTAAATTTAGGTTCTGCAAGACATGATCGTTACTTCATTACCTGCTTGTAATCGTTGTAGATTGAAGATTGATCTGTGTTGGAATTCATAAATTGTTGAGTTTGGTCTCTGCAAATTTAACAGGTGAACTTTGTTTTTGTTTACTGCAGAGACATATAGCTAGTAATATGATCTTCATCCAGTTCCTGAGTCTCAGAGCTATTTCTCCACCATCATTGAGGGAACTCTTCACTGTCTAAGAGCGTTTTGTAGGTGTAGTATTAGGAACGTTTCCGAACAATTGTAAGATCGTGTGTTATGTATGGTACAACTTGCCATTAAAATAGGTGGTTCATTGTTCTCCCAAATTAGGTGTGATCATATGGGGGTAAGATTTCGACCCCCTTACTCTGTGTAGACGGGAGTCTTTTGAAGACATTGAGACATGTTAATCGGATGTATCGTTCTCATAGTGTTTTCATTCTCGAAGACATTATAATAGTCATGATTTGGACCATTCGAAGTTGCCTACAATTTCTCTGAACAACCTCTACGTTTTTTCAATGTCAATTTCAACTTACCTTGCCATCTAAGCCATTTAACAGTTTACAGTAACAGTCAAAATGAACTTCTATAGAGCATGCAAAATCCTCGAAGTCTATAAATACGAAAGACTCAAAGAGGAAATCATATCAACCATCTCATACATATAATTCTTGTAAGCTTCAACCAACCCACTAAGCGATACATCGGTAGCTTGTCGCCAATGGCTTTGTCAATCAACTCGAAGCTCGTCTTTGCCACACTGTTACTGTTGGGGGTGTTCGCTTACCATACCACGGCGAGGACATTGGCAGATGAATCAATGGTTGCGAGACACGAGCAGTGGATGGCTCGCTATGGACGTCTCTACAAGGATGAAACAGAGAAAGCAATTAGATTCAAGATTTTCAACGAAAATGTGAACTATATCGAGTCTGCTAACAATGCTGGAATCAAGACTCACAAGCTAGGTGTCAATCAGTTTGCTGATCTCACAAATGAAGAATTTCGAGCAACACGAAATGGATTCAAGATGTCCTCTGCTCCCAGATCATCAAGATCACCATTCATATATGCAAATGTTACTGATGTTCCAGCTAGCATGGACTGGAGAGCTAAAGGAGCGGTCACACCGATAAAGGATCAAGGACAGTGTGGTAAGTCATCAGAAAACAACTAAACATAAATTTAAATTGTTTCGAAAATTCTCATCAAAATCATACTAATGATATATGTATATATACAGGATGTTGTTGGGCATTTTCGGCCGTGGCTGCTATGGAAGGCATACACCAATTGTCGACTGGAAAGTTGGTCTCATTGTCTGAGCAAGAACTTGTGGACTGTGATACCAGTGGCGAAGATCAAGGTTGCGAGGGAGGACTAATGGACAATGCATTCGAATTCGTTATCAGCAATCACGGGTTAACAGCCGAGTCTAACTACCCCTACCAGGGAGTTGACGGCACTTGCAATGCGAAGAAAGAATCTCCAGATGCAGCAACAATTGCAGGCTACCAAGATGTTCCAGCAAATAGCGAATCGGCTTTACTGAAAGCTGTAGCCAAACAACCAATATCAGTTGCTATTGATGCCAGTGGTCAGGATTTCCAGTTCTACTCAAGCGGCGTTTTCAAAGGAGACTGTGACACCCAACTGGACCATGGCGTGACCGCGGTCGGGTATGGAGTAGCTAGTGATGGTACCAAATATTGGTTAGTGAAGAATTCATGGGGAACTAGCTGGGGAGAAAATGGATACATCAGAATGCAAAGAGATGTTCAAGCACCAGAGGGCATTTGTGGTATTGCTATGCAAGCATCTTACCCAACTACTATAGAATGTTAGAAATATGAAAATGAAGCATTTTAATTATGTCTCAAAGAATACATTAAATACATATCTATGTGGGTCGTTTGTGTATAGTAATATGAACATGTAAATTGTAATATGATTCAAGAAATTATTGTCTTGATTTATGTTAATATATGATTCCAAAGATATAACTATCTAGCACTTAGATTTTGCAACAAAATTGAATGATTGTTGGTTTCATTTGGGTAAAAATTACATCAATATATGATTTTGGCACATATCATAAACAAGCAAGCAATTTTCATCTTTCTTCGAAGAATAACATTGTGGATAAAACCTATTTCCAAGTACACGGCTCACGTTCGTTCATGGGTTCGATAATATGTTCGTACAATTATTAGACTAAAAAACGCTAAGCATACAAAATGTGTGATGTCATGAAAATAAGATGTCGTGGAAATATAATATTGGATCACTCATTTTAAATGGAGCATGTTGGATCACTCAATTGCATTTTCTTGGGAAAACTTGGTCACTGGGCCGTTTTGAAAGATTTTGGGTGCATTTCGTAAGTTTTTAATGAGGAGGAATTTTGTCCGTTTACATTTATAGACATTTAATCATCGTTTAAAAAAAAACTAAATTAACTTTTTTTTTTTTTAAAAAAATTCGTTTTTTTTGTATACAAATTTCGTTTTTTTTGTATAAAAATTAACTTTTTCTAAAACAAAATCATTTTTCTAAAATCTTTATAAAAAAATTAAAAATAAAACATGAAAAACTAATTAACTAATAAAAGACATGAAATTCAATTAAGAAAAAAGAAAAATAAATGTCTTTTAAAAAAAAACGAAAATAATCAAATTAAATTTTTTTTTTTAAAATAAACTTTTTCTTTAAAAAAGGAATTTTTTTCAAAGAAAACAATTATTGAATGTTTATAAATGTGAACGGACATTATAAAAAAATATAGTTGAGTGATCCAACATGGTCCATTTAAAATGAGGATAATCGAACTGAAAATATCTTTAATGCCATTAACCCTATTATGTTTATATGTAATATCTATAATCTATAATCTATAATACTTATAAAAGAGCCAACACCCTTAGGTGTTTCTTCCACATTTTGTCAAGACTATTTTACCCCTTCCCATTCATATATTACTATTAATTTAATTTTTCAATTATATGTATCTTTTAATGAGGAGCTGAAGGGATGGGTACACTATGAAGTAATATCAATGACTATTTGAAAAATGAAAAATTCATCTCAATCAATTGTATCCATTAATTATTGGCCACAACTACATTATTTCATTCGAATGCAAATAACTCAGAGAAGGTGCATCACTACTGTTATTAGTGTTATCATTTCCTAGACATTAATGTAATTAAATGTATTATTTAGTGTAATTTTAGGATCATCACTTTGATGAGCCAATTCAACTTTCTTTAATAATAATTATATCAAAATAAAACTAAGTATACATAATCGAATTAAACTAATACAATTTCAATTTTATAGCACATTCAAATACTATATTTTCAATAATCCTTGTGATAATAACAAGATAGATAATTTCAAGAGCCAATAAGAATCACATCTAGAGTATAAGGCTCTCCATTAAATTTATTAATGACATAACCTAAATGCTCAAATAGTTTTTAATATTCCACGAGAGTCTAAAAAATAGGTAAAAGTATTCATACTTATCAAAATAATATTTAGCTCTAAAGATGATAATATGGAGAACTATTTCTTATACATGATTTAATTACAAAATATCAATTGATATTAAGAGATGAAAAATGACAATATGCATATTATGATGAGATCAAAAAGCAATATTTAGACATAAAAGTTGCAAAAATTATTAAATATTTATAAGAGTTCGAATTCGACTATAACAAAAGTTAGAAGTTAAAATTAATAGAAATATCTTCAAAAAATTCAACAATTACTAAAAATAACATTTAGCTTTTAAAACTACACTATATAGTTAGTAATAATGTCAATTAAAAATCTAATTTACAAAAATAATGAGAATAAGTAATGTTTTTGAGAAATAATGACACTCAATAAATGTGTTTTAACACTATATCTTGGAGTTACCTTACTTTTAACATTCCTTTATATCCTTCAATATATGCATATTATGATGAGATCAAAAAGCAATATTTACACATAAAAGTTGCAAAAATTATTAAATATTTATAAGAGTTTGAATTCGACTATAACAAAAGTTAGAAGTTAAAATTAATAGAAATATCTTCAAAAAATTCAACAATTACTAAAAATAACATTTAGCTTTTAAAACTACACTATATAGTTAGTAATAATGTCAATTAAAAATCTAATTTACAAAAATAATGAGAATAAATAATGTTTTTGAGAAATAATGACACTCAATAAATGTGTTTTAACACTATATCTTGGGGTTACCTTACTTTTAACATTCCTTTATATCCTTCAATATATGCATATTATGATGAGATCAAAAAGCAATATTTAGACATAAAAGTTGCAAAAATTATTAAATATTTATAAGAGTTCGAATTCGACTATAACAAAAGTTAGAAGTTAAAATTAATAGAAATATCTTCAAAAAATTCAACAAATACTAAAAATAACATTTAGCTTTTAAAACTACACTATATAGTTAGTAATAATGTCAATTAAAAATCTAATTTACAAAAATAATGAGAATAAATAATGTTTTTGAGAAATAATGACACTCAATAAATGTGTTTTAACACTATATCTTGGAGTTACCTTACTTTTAACATTCCTTTATATCCTTCAATCTATTATCATTTTTTCTTGTCTTTCATCTAAAGTAAATTCATCTTTTTTGTTCGAGCACTTCACTTTTTCATTTTCATTAACATCAATGATTAAGAAAAAAAAAATCATATTTGCACAAATTCTCTATTGTTTATCAACTAACATCGTTTTTATCTACAGGTTCGGACATACAATGTACAATCGAACAATCATCAGGAATATTGGTTTGTTGTTGAGACTTCTCAATGTAAGATTTCCTTTATATTATAGTTCTTTACTTTACTTTTATGAATTATCGTTAGTTCATTCACAATAAAAACTGAAAATATGATCAATATACTAAGATTAATAGATCCATATATAAAACAAAAAATACATTCATATAATATTATTTAATTATTAAACTTGGATGAGATATGTAAAATTAACTTATGACTTTTATATTCTTTCTATATAAATTTATTTATGCATGAAATAATAATATGTCTTCTATTGATATATAATACTCAATAAGAATATTATGAAAATATTTCTTTAATGTTATCGTAAGCTCAATCTACATATAATATTATTTTAAATTTTGTAAGAGTGTTCTTTTATTATATATTAAAACGATATATATACATTACATATATATATGTATATATGATGAAATTATAAGGATCAAAAGTCAAATTCAAAAATTAAAATTGTTATTACTAAAATATAAATTAAATTCATATAAGTTAATAAAAATTACTCTCTCCATCCCTTTTTAATAGAGCCATTTTGACTCTGGGTCAAACTTCGAAAGTTTTGACCGTAAACTTTTATTAATTGATAAGGAATAAATATAGTCATATGGGATCTTGTGAGATTCGTCTTAGTATATATTTTTGAAATATCAAGTTCTTATAATTTTTACACTTGTAAAATTAAAAATATTTATGTTTTAAGTCGTGTCTTAGAGACCGTAAAAAAGTAGATGGGTCTATCATTTAGCGATGGAAGGAGTAAATGTTTGGGTTAATTTGCGAAATTATATATGACCCTTTAGTTTCTTTTAGAATCGACATATACAACTTTTTCATTGTAAATTATTTAATTCACTGTTTCTTTATAAGATTTTTCAATCATATGATTGATACTCAAATAAGGCTAAAATATGTATTTGTATGTATTTATATATGACTTATATGCCATATATTCAATTTTGTATAATATATAACTGACATATGAGTGTCAACTATGTAAATTGTAAAAAAAAAGTTAGATTCATAATTTATTTTAGCAAAAGTAGTCATCAAACCATATAAATCTCATAATTGGTTCAAAAAATTATTACCATTACATATCTAATTCTATTTGAATTTTGATCCTTACAATTTCATGCTTAATATATATTTTGATTCGTGATTTGTTTTAGGAAAAGTAGTCATCAAGTTGTATTAAAGTTATTATTGAAAACGGAGCTATTCGGTTATTTATAATTTCAAACCTTGTTGACAATTTAACTCATATGTACTGTAATGTTACTTAGAAATTTATTGTAATAGTTAAGTGTAATACCATCACATTCATACTCCCATCGCTAATTTATATATAAAAAACAATTGTATTAAGTTATTATTAAAATATTAGTTTCAACTATAGATTCAACTATATGTGAATGTATTAAAACCCTTATATTTTAGTGTAATAATGTTTGTATTATTTTAGTATTAAAAAACATATTGATGACTTCAAATTTGATTTTTTACATTCTTTTTATATCAATGTCATAGTTCTTTTCATTATAGAAGATCAATTTAAAAATCAAAAATAAGAAGAACGATTATATTGATTAACTATCTTTTTTATACGAATAAAACATCAAGATAACTGTTTTACAAGAGAACTATCTAAGAGAAGCGTTATCGAATGACTTATATTTCTTTATGAATAGATATTTGAAGAAATAATAACAGTCGATTAGATGAAGTTCTTATAATCCTGATATTATCTAAGGCCCAAAACATGTTATGTAACTTCGTCTTAGTGTGTCTCAATCTCATAATCTTTTTTCAAAGATGAATTGCAAAATCTTTGGTATGTACTTTTGTATGGCTTGTTGAAATTATAGTCAATTACTATTTTTATATATTGCACATATGCATCATCACATATGTTATATAATGTAGTTATTTAGTATTACGTAGAAAATATACTAAGTAGAATGGTGAACTATCATACCCGTATTCTTAGTAACAAATATGAGTTAATCCAAAAAATGTAATTTTTTTTAATCTTTTATGGATAATATTATTTGATTTAAAATCATCATCTATATATACTACAAATAGATAGATATAGTTGAAAAAGTATTAATTATTTTAGTTAGTAACAAAGTCACTGTTAAAAGAGAGGTTCTTATGTAAAAGATTTCTTTATTATATTTTTAAATTTAGATATTTTTGCTTAACTTTATATATTTACTGCAACGATAACCCAGTAGTGGTAATATAATATTTCATAGTATTTCTCAGTCATCTATTAGTGATGAAAAACTATAACATTTGAAGTGTTTATCATGTGAGATAATTTTCATTCTCTTTTATTAAATCGTTATCAATGAATTATCTACATATGGAGAATTTTAATAATAAGCTATAACGTATACGAGAGTGCATGTAGTCTGTGAGATATTTTTATTGGTATATAGTATATCAATTATCCATATATGGATATCTTTAATTAAGTATACCAATACTATAGTACTCTTAAGTATATCAATATTATATTACTTTATGCATAAGTAAATGTCCTTTTTAAATTCATTATTATTTGGTAAAATATTTATAATGGTTGTACACTTGTGTTTGTTGATTACTATAAATCAATCATGTGCAATGGTATAATTTCCCTTTTTTTGATGTTTTCTTCTAGGAAGTTACAAATTGCACATGAACTGACATTGAACTCGATTAATGTGAAAAGTTACACATCCATATAAATTTTGATACATGTAGTATATGTCGTTAACAATTTATTCAAAAATTTATCACGTGCAACGCACGTAACATAATACTAGTAATCTTAAAAGTATGAACTTACAATGATGAGACCTTAAATTCGAGTCGTTGCAAACGTAAGGATTGAATTGTTTTTTTATGAGAAAGTTGATCAGATGATTAGATCATGAAACGTGAGTCATCAAATTCAAAACTCAAAACTCAAAAGTATTAGCCGATGTTGGATTAGGTTTCTTGACCTCTTCATGGGTTAGCCTGTTAGTCCATTACTTTATTGGGTCATTTTATTTTCGATCCATGTGTAATTAGTTGGATCCAATTATTGTTTTACCAACTCTATTTTAATATCAATCGCTTATTCACAAAAAAAAGAAAAAGAAAAGGAAAAAAAGCATTAGCCGATGTTACAAAACATGTATCATCTATTGAAATATTTGTTAAAATGTGTATTGACTTTTTCACCCTTCCACCATAATGGTGAACCAATACCAATATTTCCATGTACATACATCAGCAAATCTAGAAACAATCACTCACTCAACGTTTAAAATATCTTAGTGGCATTCGATCCAATCTGTCATGCAAAATATATGGGTTCGAATTTTGTTGGAGATAAATTTATCTCATATTATACTCTAACTCTCTATTAGTTAGGAATTTCTGTATTCATTCTTTATAATACCATTGTATTCTTAATTCACCTCTTATTTACAAAAAAAAAAAAAAAATCCTCAAGTCTCCACAGCCATTAGGCGCATAAGCTAGTGGTAAGTTCGGGTGAAAATACTCCGATATTGCTGGTTCCAATTTATATACGTAGAAGGAGTTAATTGCTAGAATAGTCCCAGTATGTGGAGGCCTGGTACAGTTTGGTCTCTGAAAGTGGCACTGTTGAGGAAATGGTCTCTAAAAGTGTGTATAATGGTTCGTTTTGGTCCTTGATCCGTTAACATTGACAATTTTTGGTGTGAATAGTAAAGTTTTGGGGCAAAAATGAAACTTTTGAGAAGTTGGTTATCTTAATGAAACATGGGAAAATGACCAAATTAACCGCGATATTTTGATACACTTTTTTTCTTTTCTTTTTTGGATTCTTTTGTCGATTTTTTTTTCTATTTACTTTTTCAATTTTTTTTTCAATTTTTTGTAGTAGAAAAGGTTCGATTTCGATAGTTGTTGTGGGAAAAACGTTTGATTTTGGTAGTTGCTTTGACTTAGCGTTTCGATTTTGCGACAAAAGTAGCTACAACAACTACCAAAATCGAACATTTTTGCCAAAACAACTATCAAAATCGAACCTTTTTGTCAAAAAACTATAAAATCGAACAATTTTTGCCAAACAACTATCAAAATCAAACACTTATTGCCAAACAACTATCAAATCGAACAATTTTATCAAAAAACTACAAAAAAGCAAAATTTTGAAAAAAATAAAAAAATAAAGTGTATCAAAGTTCAGGGAATAATTTAGTCATTTTAGTCCCCAAGTTTCATTAAGGTAACCAACTTCTCAAATATTTCATTTTTGCCCCCAAATCTTCACTATTCACGCAAAAAATCCTCAATGTTAACGGATCATGGACCAAAATACACCATTATACACACTTTCAGGGACCACTTCCACAACAGTGCCACTTTCGGGAGTTTGGATCACCTGTAACACTTTTGTGCGACACTCTCTATTACACTTCTATTGTTTGACTATTTTTTAAATCTTTTAAGCATGCTACCTTAACAAATAATCTTCATAACGTTATTTACTACCACATCCAACTAAAAGAATTAGTTATTTTTGCTTTTTATGACAAAATTTTGTAATTTTTTATTTTTATCGATAAAAGTTATAAATAGTCAAATATTTGCCTCTACAAATATAAATGAGAATTATTTTGAATCAAATATAGTAGTATATGTTTATAACAACATAATTATATAAGATATGATGCTTGAAAAATTCGAAAAAAATAGACTAATAATAAAAGTTTAACCGAGAGTGTGACATAAAGTGTTACAGAAGATCCGGACTCCACTTTCAGGGACACGTTTGGATCACCTGTGACACTCTCTGTTACATTTCTATTATTTTAATATTTTTTCAATCTTTCAAGCATATTACCTTAACAAATAATCTTCATAACGTTATTTACTACAAACTCCAATTAAAAATTATGGTTATTTTTGCTTTTTATAAATAAAAATTGAAATTTTTGCTTTGTAATGATAAAAGTTACGAATAGTCAAATATTCGTCTCTACAAATATAAGTGACAATTACTTTGAATTAGTTATGTTAATATATGTCTATAACAACATGATTATAGATATGGTGATTGAAAATTCAAATAAATAAACAAATAATAGAAGTGTAACAGAGGGTGTCACACAAAAGTGTTACAGAAGATCCGGACTTTTCGGGGACCAAACTGCACCAACCCCCACTTAGTGGGACCATTCCAACAATTAATTCTAGTTAGAAGCAATACTTTGTTCAAGTAACGTAAGAGTCATTTTTTGGTTTGTATCGCATTAATTATTCCGACTTCTATCAGAACACATCCCTTGATTTACAATTACTTGACTAAACGTCCTTTGATACAAGTGGAGGAAAATGAACTTCCATCACACAAATTCTCCAAAAATGAAAGTAACAAATATTTTACAATTAATTTCATTGTCATGAATTGCATTATACAATAGTAGTACTTAACTTGCACTATAGGAGAACTATATTTTTATTCTTTATTATCTAATCAATGAGATTATTTGAATCTTTGAAGCAAAGACTTCCCAGAAGAGAAAATTCCCAGCTATTTTCCTTGCATAAGGTTTCCTATTAATATGCAATAACACATGGCATCCTTCCTTATTCTTAAATATTCAGCAATACGTTATTTGATCAATTTTACAAGAAACTATACATGCCACGAGTATAGCAAGTCTTAAAAATATTTGATCAATAATTATCAACATTATCACTAAAAGTAAAAAGTGGAATCACTATTTAATATATATATTTGGGACAACTTTATTTTTTGTAGTAGATGTTAATTTCCCTCTCATATTAGTGTAACGATGAAAGTTTAAACTCTTGACATCTATTCTTACAAATGAATGTCCGACCACTACGTCACACCTTACTATCTCCACCGGTATTACCATTAGTCTTAAGCAAAGGCATGCATGGTTGCAAGCAAGCTAGGTTTGCCGATGCTTAGACAATGTATAAACATATTATGTATGTGTGCGTTTCTTGTAACACATTGCCTCCAACACATTTATCACTTTTCCAAGTCAAGGATAATATATTATAACATCCTTATTTATCATACAAATTGTTTCATAATACGCAACACCGCAAACTTATGAGGTAGTACACATTTTTTTTGAAAAAATAATTGCATAAAAATAAGATTTCTTTTAATTTTTATAACGGGAACCCGCAGCAGGTACTCACGATAAGATTTCTTACCTTACATTATAGAATAGAAGTATGAATTAACATGCAAATCAAGAAATATATGACACCCTTCAAAGCTAACTCATTCTACTATATATAAGCAAGATATATATATACAAGGCTTGACAACTTGGTATTATTATTAGAGGCATATATACCAAAGATGATTATGAATTGTTTCAAAATAAAGGGCAAAAAGAATTCGACCACAAGTAACAACATTGAGAAGAGGACAAGCTTATTAGCCAAAAGATGGAAAATTCTTAATGGGAAGAACAATTGGGAGGGTCTACTAGACCCTCTTGACATTGATCTTCGATCGAATATGATCCATTATGGCGAAATGACTCAAGCCGCGTATGATAATTTCATTTCCGAGCCAAAATCTAAGTACGCTGGGAGTTACAGATACTCAAGAAATCTCCTATTTTCCTCTGTTGGGATAGAGAAAAGTTTTCTTAACTATTATCGCGTTACAAAATATTTCTACGCGACATCCTCAATCCCACTCCCCGAGGCATTCATTGTCAAGTCTTTATCGCGAGAGGCGTGGAGCAAGGAGTCGAATTGGATGGGGTTCGTGGCAGTGGCGACGGATGAAGGGAAAGTAGCATTGGGTAGAAGAGAGATTTTGGTATCATGGAGAGGAACTATTCAAACTTTGGAGTGGGTGAATGATCTTCAATTCTTGCTAGTTTCAGCACCTAAAGTTTTTGGTGATATTAAAAAAGATGAGCCCAAAGTTCATCAAGGTTGGTATTCATTATACACATCAGATGATCCAAAATCACCTTACAACAAGACTAGTGCAAGAGATCAGGTGACATTTTTTTTGTTACATTTTGCTTAATTTCATTCCCACTTTCTTGGAATTTTTTCACTTTTTCTTCAAGAGAAAGTATTCATGGGTTCGTTATCGCCAACTTGTTAGTTAAGTATATTATGAAAGAATATGTTTCCAGCAAGAGTTGACAAATTCGACACCTCCTAACAGAATCTCGGGTGAGATATTATTCAGTCGTCTAAATCTTAGATAGCACCTTGTCCAAAAAACGACGATTATTGAATATTTATTATTACAATAATCAAATAATACGACGATTGTCCAGAAAACGCCATCTAAGAAGCACTTATTAGACGGCGTTGGCGTAGACATTGACAAGAACACCTTTTAGTTTTTAACATATGCATGTTTTACAACTATTTTACTAATGTTGTTTAGTTTTCAATTCATGATTATTATTAGGTACTTTCTGAGGTGAGGAAACTTATAGATGAGTACGAGGATGAAGAAACCAGCATAACAATAACAGGACACAGCTTAGGAGCAGCAGTTGGCACCCTTAATGCAGTCGACATAGTCGCCAACGGGTTCAACAAGCCTACTGGCAAGCCACACAAGGCGAGCCCTGTTACAGCCATGGTGTTCGCCAGCCCTCGTGTTGGCGAATCAAATTTCAAGAAATATGTAACAGGGCTGCCAAATTTACACGTTCTTCGTGTACACAATGCACTTGATGTTGTACCAAACTACCCGTTATTCGGGTATGCAGATGTAGGGGAAGAAGTAGTAATTGACACGACGAAATCGCAATATTTGAAGAGTCCAGGGAGTTTGAATACATGGCATAGCATGGAGTGTTACATGCATGGAGTTGCAGGAACACAAGGGAGCAAAGGGGGGTTCAAGTTGGAGGTTAATAGAGATGTTGCTCTTGTGAATAAGCATCTTGATGCATTGAAAGATGAGTATGGTGTGCTGGTTTCTTGGTGGGTGCAAAAGAATAAAGGGATGGTTCAACAAAATGATGGTTCTTGGAAGTTGATAGATCATGAGGAAGATGATGAATGATTACTCTCTACTAGATGTTTGTGCACAGTTCAACCTGTGCGAGTTCGGTTATTATATTAAAATATATATTATTGCACTAATTTTTACATGAATATATGATGATAAATATTCTTGTGAAATTCAAAATATGTGCATGATAAAAATGATTAAATAAATATACATTATATATAGGTAACTATTTTATTTTTAATAACTATACTTAAATAATTTAATGTATAAAATAATAATAGGCCTTTGCAAATTTTCAAAAAAAGAAACTAAATGGGAGTTAGTATGCAATTTAAATATGTGTCACTTGCTTATTGGCTAAAAAAGAACATGGGGCTTCACTCAAAGAATAACTAATTCCCCCCTTCCCCAATTAAATATAGTGTAGATTATAGTTTCAAGTCTTCATGAGGGTGAATGTATATGAGAAATTTAGAAGGTTGAGGGGGGAGGGGGGTATCTTTAAAGGGGAGTGAAAAATAAAATGTTGTCTTCATTAGTTATATTGATAATTGTACTTAAAAAATTTAATTGTTGGGAATTTGATGGAGGGAGTGTTATTCTCGTTTATATGAAACTCGATAATGTCAATCAAACTAGAAAATCTTTTCGGTGTTTTTTAGTTTACTGGTCGATTTTATTGAGGTTTGTGATAGAAATTGAGATACTCAAACAAATAAGCCAAAACCTCAACCACAAAACTCCAATATTGTTTATGCACAGTGCATAAGTTACATGGATTTCACACAATACATATAATAATGCATATAAAATATTCAAACAAATAAGCCAAACCAATTGGCTCTTAATACAACTCAACATTGAGCGATCACCTAAATCAAGTCTTATCTTCACTAAGATGACGCATTCATATACGAATAACACATTTATTTAAATTACGAAACGCATTCATATACGAATGCATATTTATTTAAATTTGAACATCAATCGATTCAAGTACATCATTTATTTTTGGCATCAGCATCAATGGTGTCACATACCTCACCAAAACCCCCATCCAAGAGGTCGAAACAAGAACCCAAAAACCTGCCGATAGCTTGAGCAATTTCAACCACGTTGTTTCCTTCGGGAGTGTTCCTCTGCTCCTCACATAGCTTAGTAAGATCAGTTACACATGAAGCAAATGGCGGGGAGACCACGACTTCTCGTGTAGTGAGATCAGTTACACATGAAACAACCTGCGGGGAGACTACGACTTCTCGTTTCTGCAATATATTGTTCAAAGCTGGGAGAAGAGTGTACTCTGTCTCACCGGTTAGCTTCCTTAACAGGGTGTTCAATGTCTTGACTACAGTTTCAGAAACAGTTTTCGACAAAGGCAAACCTGCAATTAGCTCGACGAAAAGACAAACGAACCTTTTGCAGAGCAGTAACACGCCTTCCATGATGACTCTGATGGCACTGGTTGTTTTTTCTTTGATAGAATCCATTGCAGATGAAAGGGAGGCTTTGACGGAAGTCCAAAGGCTTCGGAGCGTGGAGAGACTTTCAAAATATGTTTTCGAAATGTAGTCACATGTAGATTTGATCACATTGTGGAGATAATCAATCAATTTCCCAGCTCCAGATGTGATCAAAGAACATAGTTCTCCAATCACGTTGTGAATCGTCTTTGTGTCCATTTTGTTTTCAACTATATATGAATGCTTCAGTTGCTACTTCATCTTCAACTCATACTACTGCACTTATATACAGACGAAATCATAAAATCACGCGTAAATTAAAGCGACACGCCATGGCAACTAGCCAACTACCAACTGTAACATATATAATTGAATGGAAGCTTTTCAACAATGGAACGAAGTCGCAAGAAGTAAACGCAGGCAACGACCAACACGACTTGGTCAAAGTCGAAGTACCACTTGAAACTCATATTAACTACACTTTAAACAATCATATATTCATATTGAATGTGCATGAGGTGACTCCCCTTATTACGTACTACCTCCAATTCAAAAAGAATGATTTTTTACATTTTTTGCACAAATTAAAAAAACTTTGAAATATTCTTACAATGACATTTATACCTTCATTTAATTACATAAATATCCGTGAGTCATTCATTAATATTGAATTTCAATTAATGCAACTAAGGGTATTAAGGAAAAAATGATATATTTTGCTTTGGTTTATGTAAAAGACCACTCTTATTGAATAATTTTCAAATATCTAAAAGGCTACTTTGTTTATTGGAGGAGTATAAAATTATGGTATTATTAAATTTTTCTATTAGTTTTTCTTAAGGACTATCATGACATCTTTAAAGGGAGTGAAAAAATTAAATGTTGAATTTATTTGTTTTCATTAGCTCGATTGATAGTTGTAATTAATAAATTTCATTGTTGGAACCTTGGAAGTGTGAGAGGTAATTGATGATATGGTCCCACTAATTAAGTGGGTGACGGTTATATTTTAGTCCCTGAAAGTGGGATGCACAAATGGTCCTTGAAAGTGGGATGCACAAATGGTCATTGTAAGTGTGTATTGTGAGGACAAATGGTCACAAATTAACAACCCCGTCAAATGTTAACGAAGATAAAAAAAATAGTTTGTTTTGAAGACCATTTGCGCACAGTATACACACTTACGAGGACCATTTGCGACCATTTTGAGAAAATGTAAATATACATATTTGTTTCAAATTTTATTACAATTACTCCTATAAAAGTGGCCCAAAAGTAAGTATAATAGTTAATTTTTGACGAGGTGTTAATTTAGGGACCATTTGCCCACATAATACACACTTACAGTGACCATTTGCGCATCAGTGCTTACGGGACCAAAGTGCAATGATCATCCACTTACTGAGACCATTTCGGCAATTACCTCGAAAGTATGATTTATAAAGTTCTAATGTCGACTTTCATGTCAATTTTTCTTTTCCTTAGAATATTTCATCATATTTTTTATAATTTGAATAATACTTGTATATTAAACATATAAGAAATTTCTCTTAAAATAAAAACTCAAACATCTCTCAACTTTTTACTGATATTTTCTTATTAGAGGTGTTGGTTAGGAGAATGGCCATTGTGACCATTTCACAGATTTGGAGCGCCTTTTGGTGCTAATAGGAACCAAGGGGCACGGCTTTTTTGGAGGCCGATTTTCTCTCATTTCTCCACGAATATAGTTAACTTTGAAAGCTTTTCTTTTAAGTCTGTGATGTCTTTTATTCATGAAACTACTAGTGTCTTTTGGAAATCATGTAGTGAAAGAAACTTATTAGTTCCACTACGCACAAATTTTGTTTAATCTGCTATTATGTATCAAAAAAGAATTCTCTTGAAGAATGAAGAAGATGATGGAAGTTGAAAATCATGGGATGTTTTATCAGGTCTGGGCCACACCCATATAAGGAGAGAGAGCACACTTCATAACCCAAGAAGACACCATCTTAAAACCAATTGACAATAGAGGGAGTAGCCCAGGATTTTATATATTGACCCCGGAGGACATCGACTTCGGATGCGGGTTGTGCATCTTAATACTCCCCCTCACGTGTAACCCAATCATTGGCTGAATTTTTTCATGCCGGTATTAATTGCCGGAACAACATCGGCGGGGTTACACGTGCCTCATTAACTCGGGCTGACTCATGATACTATGTTAAGAGTCTATGGGGTTCCACTTTAAAACCAATTGACAATAGGGGGAGTAGCCCAATACATTATATATTGACCCGGGAGGACATCGATATCCGATGTGGGTGTGCATTTTAACATTGTGACTTAGGAAACCCACGGGTATTACCCGTACCCATCGGGTTCTTAAAGAAGGGTAGGGTCGGGTAATGAGTAGGTATATCAGTGGGTCGGGTCGGGTCGGGTTTTGGGTTATACCTTTAAAATGAGAGTCGATTAGTGGGTATAGCAAAAACCCTCCCCAACCCTACCCATTGCCATCCTTAAATTAGATATTAATGGGGATGGAGTTAAATGGGGTTGGTTTGAGGTTGGGTTAGATTAATAGTACTTGAGTTAGTTTTTAAGTGTAGTCTAACTAATTTGCCATCCATCTAAAATTAAAAATCTGATAAATTAAGAAAATTGTGAAAAACAAAATTTAGGTGCCAATTTTCGGGTCAGGTGCCTATTTGAGAAAGTTATGAAAGTTCAGGTGTCCAGATGAAATTAAATCCGTTTTTATTAACAAAGTCGAGGACTAGAGGCGAACGGGAAAATCCACGAATTTAGAGGCTAGTGAGCTTAGTATTTCCCAATTCGAACTCAAGCTTAAACTGAAGCTAAAATTCACCTAAATTCTCTCAAGAATTCAATTGAAGTTTCACCCACATAATCATCATCAAACATCAGTAAGTCATCAATAATCATCATTATTCTCACTAATAATATTTGGGTTTTTTTTCAAGAATCAAAAGTGAACACATGTTGAATAGCCCTTTTCTTGTTTCTTGCTCAGCTATTTGGAAACATATCAAAGATTGAATTTTTTTCGTGTTTTCATAGGTACCCATGTTTTCTTATAACTTTTATGAACTTTTCTTTAAGTTTCTTGATTTTTAAGCGTGAAAATTTTGGAAGAAGCCACCAAGTGATGATGGTCTGCATGGGATTTCCTAGAGTTCTTGATTAGTATATGTATAATGCTGTTCAGCTGAACCAATACTTGTTAAGATCATTAAATAAATAGATGTATAATGCAGCATTTCATGTCAATCTTGCTATAGGATTGAATAACATAGTTGTAGTGGTACCTATAACGAGGTATGGCTGTGTACTATCTGACCCCGTAATCCCCCTTAGGCGGGAGAGTCTTCATAGGCATCGTGGCATTGCAGTGTGATGTTAGGGTACCATTTCGAATGGTGAATTGTTAACTTTAATGTCAGTTTATTTTTTATGGAAATTAGGAACAAATGTTACAATCTGGGTTATGTTTATGTGATTAAAGCTTCTATGTCAAGTTACTAGCATTATTCCGTAAGTTTCATTGCTGTGTAAATGTACTGTCTTTGCAATTTTGGTTGGCTGATAACGGGATTAGAGGTGTCGATGAAGATACAAAAATGCATGAAGTATATGTTATGAATACTCTAAGGCTATGGGTATATTTCCCCCTGTTTTGCTATTGAATCATATAGGTCTATTTAGCTTTCTTTCTAGAGGTAGGATTTGCACTGTAATCTTACTGTTATATAATCTGAGGTCGAGTCAGGATATTTTATACATTTTGATAATGTCGTTTGAAGGGTGGAGAAGCAGCGGACATTTCTAATCATTTTAATAATGAAAAATGAAAGTCAGCTCGATATTAGTACCCCAATCTTATCTGTGAGAAGACATCTGGATCCATGCTTGTGGTCAGCGACAAAAAAGTCGCCATTAGGTACACAGTTTTCTCCTCTTTTAGACAGATTAGAGAAGGAATCAGAGGTGTCAAAACCAGCAGCTGTGCCATTCCAATGGGAAAGAATCCCCGGGAGGCCCAAAAGAGATTCTTTGTCTCGTTCTGACGAGGAGCCTGCAATAACTCCAAGGACACCTCCTGGAAGACTGTTTGGAAGTTGTTCTCCAAGGCCTCCTCGGGCAATGATGCATAATGCGCAAAACTTATCAGGTGAAGCATTTCGTCCTTCAAGGCTCATCATTCCTGGGACGCAATTTAGTGAAATGTTCAGTCCGAGGCTTTGTCCACGAAGGTTAGATAGTCTGAAGCATACAGGAGGTGAAGTGCATACACCAAAGCTCACTCCGCGAAGGTTGTCTGACGTACTAAATATATCAGGTAGAAAATCTTGGGTGAAGAATAATATTAAGTGCCAAGGTGAGGCACTTACTACTAATGATCATGCATCTCTGCTAGAAGGCTTAAAAGACAGCTCAGATGCTGATGGGGAAACTGATGAAGACAAAGGGCATGATGCATTCTCTGATACTTTTAACTCATTATCTACAGATGAATCGTTATCTTTCAAGAGTACTGTCAGTGACTGGAGTAGCTCATACTACCAAAATTGTGGATCATCTGGGAATTTTTCTGTTGATCTACAAACTAGAGCATTTATGATGAGCAGATTTCTACCTGCAGCAGAGGCTGCAGTAGCCCACACGCCTCGACAAGTTCCAAAGAGGCCAACAATGGTTATTGGAAAGACGGTAAACAAAGTCATTCCTTCTGAAAGAAAATCACTACTGAAGCAGCCAAGTTTAAATGTTAGGCCATCTATTAACCAGCTTATGGAACATCTAGAGATTGATGATGAAGAAGTGGAATATGATGACCCTACAATCAGGACAGGCAAGACTTTTGGGATTTTCCATCGACTTTGTGGAAACAATGTCGTGTTTCGTTCTGATAAAAAGTCAAGGATGAAGCTTAAAACCAGACCATCACAACCTTCTTCGGATGAGATCAGTAAATTGACTAGAAATGCTTACAGTAGAGCCGAGAGCAATCCACTCATCAAAAGATATAAACCAACCCAGAGCTCTAGTAAGTAAAGTTTTCAACTACAATTGCTTGCTGTAGAGAATGCAATGTATGCAAATACTTACCAGTATGATTATATGTTTCTCCAAAGAAGGAAGACCTTCTAACTCCTTGACGAAGAAATGGAAGACTATGGCTGGAAGCGAAGCAATATATGATTTCGTTCGACTGGGATAGTAGCAACCTCCACTGACAACTCAAAGCTTCTTAGCTTTGCACCCGTAATGCGTGAGATCAATCAAGAACAAACAAAATCCTTCTAATAGGTAGTTCTCCGTTCGTTAGGACTGTAGAAAGCTAAGAGTGTATTGTGTTGATAGATGATATATACAGTATAACTTTTTATCATGTGAATGATTTGACATGTGTTTTTCAAGGACCTCCTACACATGACTGTCAATGGAGATCTGAGAGACGTGCATATTCCGATATTAAACATTTTCAATCACATCTATGCTTTTCTGCAGATTACGTCTGGTTAAAGGTTCTATGAACTCTTTTAAATTCGGTTTGTGAGTGTTTATGTACAATGTGGTTGGCCAGTGTAGTTTCTGTAATTTTGAGTCAAGATCAAGAATCATGTATGTTGTTGGTTTCATCCTAAAATTAGTGGCAGAAGAAGGGACATTATGGTGAAGGTGTTTTAGATGCTCCAAAGCAATATATCACTTTAAACGTGCTAGAAAGACATGCGGAAGGGTTAGACTCTCGCTGTATTAGGGAGGCAGACAATTTTGCCAAGACAATTAAATAAAAGTAAAAGATTGAAAGAAGGTGGTATAAGTTAAACATGGATTTTGCTTTGGTTATGCTAAATTATATTTGTAGGGAGCATAATCACCCCAAATTCCCCTAATGATATGGACTCAACCAAATATGTCTATTCCCATTTGAACAGGACATTTTAGAGTAAAACTAATGGTTTAAATTAATTAAAAAAAAATATTTGTTTGGTTACACATGCACATGCAAGAGTAAAATGATCATATTAATTTATGAATAATTTTATGAAAAAAATTCCAATGTATTATAGCCTCACAAAATATGGTGTATATATTATTGAAATTAACATTGCAATATATAGTTGAGAAGATTAAGGAGTTCAAGCCCTTTCTTCTCCCATCATCTCGATGGAGAGGAAAGGGACCATATTGATTAACAAATATGAACTTGGAAGATTATTAGGACAGGGAAATTTCGCAAAGGTTTATCATGGAAGAAATATGCAGACAGGGGAAAATGTGGCAATTAAAGTTATTGACAAAGGGAAGATTCTTAAAGTTGGCTTGAATGAGCATATCAAGAGGGAAATCTCTGTGATGAAGCTCTGTCAGCACCCGAATGTTGTTCAGATTTATGAAGTTGTTGCTAGCAAATCCAAGATATACCTTGTGATGGAGTACCTTAAGGGGGGGGAGCTTTTCGCAAAGGTGGCGAGAGGGCGGTTGAAGGAAGATTTAGCCGGGAAATTGTTTCAGCAGTTGATAGCTGCTATAGATTTTTGTCATAGTAGGGGCGTATATCATCGCGACCTAAAGCCGGAGAATCTCCTTCTGGATGAATCAGGCAATCTAAAAGTCATGGATTTCGGTTTGAGCGCCCTGTTGGAGTCGAGAAGGCAGGATGGCCTTCTTCACACGGCGTGTGGGACACCAGCCTATGTGGCGCCTGAGGTAATAAAAAGGAAAGGATATGATGGAGCGAAGGCGGATATTTGGTCTTGTGGAGTCATTCTGTTTGTGCTGTTAGCTGGTTATCTTCCCTTTAATGATCCAAACCTCATGGAATTGTATCGGAAGATCGCCCGGGGAGATGTCAGGTATCCACAATATTTCCCTCCTGATGTGAAGAAGGTCCTGAGGAAAATTCTTGATCCTAATCCATGTACTAGAATGTCTGTTGCTGAACTCATGGAAAATAAGTGGTTCAAACAGTTTAATCGTTCTCCAGTTGATACTGATCAATCAATGGAGTCGCCTCGAAGTGTTTTAGACATTGAACAAGAATGGCTTAGATGCTCTGAAGATCAGAAGCCTAATTGGGAAACAAATGCAGATCTAGTGAATCCTACCCGCCTCAACGCTTTCGATATCATATCACGTTCATCGAGCTTTGATCTGTCAAGTTTATTTGTGAATGATAAATATCTGGATAACGAAATGCGACTCACAGTAAAGCTATCTGTATCCGCAATAGTGTTGATATTAGAGAAGTTGGCATTTATGAATAACTTCAAAATCATCAAGAAACATGGACTAGTAAAACTGCAATCTTGCGCAGAAGGCAGGAAACGCGAATTAGCTATAGATGCTGCAATATTCGAAATCACGCCTTCGGTCCATGTTATCGAGGTGAAGAAAACAGCTGGAGATGCACTTGAATACAAAAGGTTTTGTGATCAAGAATTGAGGCCTTCCATGAAAGCCTAAATATGAACTTGGCAGAAGTTGCAGCAACTATAACAGAAGCAAGAGCTACATGTCACGGAACGACTCTTTTCAATAGTCGAACGGGCTTTGTCCGCGACGTACAACTTTAGATCAATAGCTGCAGTCAACCATCTGCAGTTCTTTTAAGATTTGAGCTCCTCTTTTGGAATAGTTTGCTTGAGCTCCTCTTTTGGAATAGCTGTTGCAAGTTACCATGTTTTGGTGTAATTTGTCATGTTTATGTATCTATACAAACGTTTGAGGAACCAGTTAAGACCTTCATTTGATTCAGCAAATTAGATATGTTAATTCAGCTTTTCTTGTGTTTGTTTTACTTTTATTCAATGATTTCCTTTGCAATTCTAATTGCTGGCAAATTGAAATGAACAATTATTACTAGATAGCTAGATATTGTATAGGTTTGTTTGTATAGATAGTTCCTTGATGCTATGTTAGTTTTAGTAGGGGTTATACAAGTCAGGCCATACCGCGATCACTTCTTGTTGAAAACATGTTCTTTCTATATTATACATATGGTTGAAATCGAGTCGAGTCGGTCCAAGTTTTGCTATACCTGCACCGGCTCGGTTTGGAACCAAGTCGACCCGGAACTTGACTTGGTTCGGAACCGAGTCCCAGAATGGAGCCGGAATCGGCTCGAAACTGGAAAAGAAATTGATTTGGATCGATCCGGGACAGAACCGAAATGACTCGAGATTGATCCAAATTGGCTCGACTAGGGAACTTTGTTCGAAATTGCATACTATTATAATAAATAAAAAATTAAATCAATCGAGTTAGCGGTCCGATCCCGGATATACCCAAAAAAATTTTCGAGTCCAAATTTTGACTCAGAATCAAAACCGGTTCTATTTCGAGCAGTGTTGCCGATCCGGGCTTCGAGTTGAGTCCCAACTAACGCAGCCCGGGAAGAACACAATAGATAAGAACACCCAACTTTCAAAACTTTGGAGTGATATGTCGGAAACTTCAATCTTTCCCACCAGTGTTTAGAGGGTATGCCCTAGTAGTAGTACTCTTAGAAAGAAAACCAACATGACATGAAACTAGAAGAATAATTTTTTTAATATTTTATTAAAGTATAAAATCCATGCGGGTTCCAACTGCGATGTCAGGATGTCTCTACTCAGTCACCTTATTATCACTTACCACTAGAGTACACCTCTTGAAACATGGTTTAATTGGTAAAAAACTAGAGTGACAAGTACTACCAGGTAACAATCGTGCATCTTCACGCAATGTAGGTTAATTCGACTATCATAGTAAGCGAATATTGCTTTGAAGTGGTTATCAATGAAATATCTAGTCCATTGATCACAACCACATGATTTACCTCCGTCGTATATTTTAGGACAATAATACGTGGATGTCCTTAATGTAAAGGGATCACGCTAAAAAAATGAAAATATTTTTGTATAAATGGAGGACTAAATTAAATATCAAGATTTGGTCAACATATGACAAGAAATTATACAACTATGGTACATAAAAAAAAATAGAAAATAAGGGCATTGACATGGAGAGTTAAGAGTTTTATAGTTAAGTTGTTGTTAGACAACCTAATGCTCATTCTCCAATTCCTCTCCATTCCATTTCTCCTAATTTTCAACCTTAAAGTTGTTAGGCAGTCCAACTTAGACTATAAAAATAATAATTTAGATTAAGTCAAAGTGTGACACACACATAATCTCACTTGGGATTTTTAATAATGCATATAACTACTCTACTAAATATAGTCCCAATTTGTCCTTCAAACAGGTTTAGGTGAAACACATGCATTACCTCTCCATTAACCAAAACCATCCATACTAGCTTTTATATCAGAAGATTAGAAGAATAAAAGCACTAAATCACGTGATGGAGAGGTTGGAGAGGTAGAAATCTCCTTTTATTAACTTAATATTAATATATTGAATTTTAAATTTAAGTTGATTGCCTATCATTAATTTGGGATAGATTGAATATTATTACATTATTGTTGTATAGACATAGTGATAAATTTATCAGTAACAATTTATATTTCATTTCGAGAGTTTTATCTAAGTGACCTGACGGTGGACACCATGCTTATGATAGATACTAGTAATTTAACTCCTCGTAAACTATCAAAGTGTAATTCAGTTGTGTCTAAGGGTGTGCAACTCCTCGCAAATTAATTTCATTGTTTATCTCTAATAATTACTTTACTCGTTCTTATTGAAGCATGCAAATAACTCTAACTCTACCGGCCCTTAACATATTTTCAAACAAAACAATTAGAAAGTTGTAGCTCACCTCGAGACTCTAACAAAAATTGAAAAAAAAAAAATTAAGAAATTCGACTCGGGTAAAAAATCTGAAGCTTCAAGGTTTAATTTTGAAGGTTTGAAGGGACTATTCGAATTTTAATGATAAAACATAAAAAAAAAAAAAAATGAAAGGAATAATTGTACTGCTGTAGATGGTTTTACCAAAAAATAAAAATGAAATTCATGTTCGACTCAAACTACATAAATATGAAACTTAAATAGAGCATTTTAAACATCATCTAGCTTTTAGATTCTTTCACATCCCAACCCGAATTAATTAAGATTAGGATAGTCCTCAAGGCAAGTAACACCCTCCCTCTCTCTCATATAAAGCCCCCATTTCTAATCTTCATTTCTTTATGCACCCAAAGTTGGATCCCTCTTTTCCCCCTCATCTCAACAAATTGTTACATGTCATCATCATCAAGTGATGTCAAGTTCAACAACAACAACAACAACAACAACACACCAAAACTAAAACCAAAAATGAAGAACACAATCTTCTTCTTCATCATCATCATCATCTCACTCATTCCCTTTGCAAGATGTGAATGCAACAACACTAAACACCATGATCTAGCTCTTCTTTGCAAAGCTTTCACCTCTGTTTCCAACTTCAACATCTCCATGTTCATCACCAAATCATCAAACTTTTCACATACTCCAATCACAAAAATCATCCTCCCATCAGCAAACCTCTCAGGCACAATCTCATGGACCTTCCTCAAGAACTTATCACATCTTCAAACAATTGACCTCTCCAATAATTCCCTTAAAGGTCCTGTTCCAACTTTCTTTTGGTCAATGCCAAATTTGACCAAAGTCAACTTGTCAAACAATAAGCTAGGTAACACTATAGGCTTACCAAATATTGAATCATCTTTCTCATCTATTCAAGTGCTTAATCTATCTTTCAACAAGTTCACCAACTTGGGATACTTCTCTAATTTCCATAACCTATCTGTTCTTGACCTGTCCCATAATGTTGTCCGCTTGGTACTCCCTTTTTGGTTCAAGAAACTGACAAATTTGGTATTTTTGGATATTTCAAGCAACAAAATTTCTGGGAGTTTATCACCCATTTTAGCTATCAAGAATCTGAATCATTTGGATATATCTAACAACCAATTCAATGGGAGTTTTCCTTCTGATTTTCCTCGATTTCTCAAGTTCTTGAATGTCTCATTCAATAATTTCACTGGTGAAATAAATACAGAAAAAGTTCAGAGATTTGGTAAGTCTGCATTCATTCATGCTGGAAAATTCCATGCATCTGTTCTCCAAAACCATACATTTTCTCCAAAATTTCATGCAAAACCTCTTCCTCAATCAATGAAACCCAAACAAATAACCCAAAATACCCGAAAAGAGAGGCATAAATCAAAAACCAAGATTACGATCATAGCTATTTCAGCTGCATCATCTAGCTTTTTGGTAATGATTTTGGCATTTGTGACATTTTGCATTTACAAGAGGAGGAAATTAGCAAAACAGAACAAATGGGCAATTTCGAAACCGATTCAGTTGCCCTTCAGGGTCGAAAAATCAGGGCCATTTTCGTTTGAGACAGAGTCTGGAACATCATGGGTAGCTGATCTTAAGGAACCATCCTCAGCACCTGTAATAATGTTTGAGAAGCCATTGATGAACCTCACTTTTAAGGACTTAATTGCAGCCACTTCATGTTTTGGGAAAGAGTCTCTGCTTGCTGAAGGAAATTGTGGGCCAGTGTATACAGCAGTCCTTCCTCCAGGTCAGTGGTGGAACTAAAGCGGGGCAATAGGACAGTCGTGACTGTCCTATTAAATTTTAGAAAAATACAATTTTTATTATTTATCGGTTAAAAAAATCACGTTGGTAACTCCGTATAGTAGAAAGTTATGGTCCTCCATATACATATATTTTCTTCGTTTGTCTAATATTAGTTCGTTCGTTCCATCCAGGTGAGCTCCATGTGGCAATCAAAGTCTTGGAAAATTTCAGACAGCTAAATCATGATGATGCTGTAACAATTTTTCAAGATTTGTCAAACCTAAAGCATCCTAATTTATTGCCTATATCAGGTTACTGCATTGCAGGTAAGAAGAAAGAACGATTTTGTTGAACATTTTTTATTAAAGATTTTGTTGAACATATTGGTTTTTGTTTTTGTTTAGAAGTGTCTGAAATTGCAGTAGTTTGACAAACAACATTAAATGAAATCACATGTTGCATAAGATGTTAGAAGATTGAAAAGTAATGTGACATAAATTTATCTAAGTAGGTGAGATATGAATCATGATTATTAATCAGTCCTAGGTGTTGGTGAAGCTTGTCATACTGTAGAAATATATTTTCTTGACTTATGTGAGTTTTTGAATTTTGTATCCTAGATATTTCGAAAAATGGATTTGAATGGTAGGATTAATGTTATGGGAATAGAATTGAATTGTAAACTCTCTAAGGAATGTTTTAGGTGTAATAAGTTCTTTACATCCAATGTTCAATAAAATATTGAACCATTCGAAAAGATTGACAAGGTTCGATACATCATAAGTTCTCCATCGAATGTTTTTATGTAATGTAATGTGTGTTACATAACTTACTTGGCTAAGCTCAGCTCGCCTATCCGATGCATATCGATGAGTAGTGGTTGCGGATATCCTATTACAAAGAATACGATGAAATGTGTACTTGATATTCAATTACATTGAGAGGTAGGTAGTATACTTGATGAAATATTGAATGCTTCCAACTTCCAAGCTTTTATGAAGGAGTGAATTGAGACAAATCGCAGATTTCCCTCTTAAATTTTACTCTGGATTCTGTCTTCTTGCAATTTTTTGCAGATAAAGTCAATGTTCGAATTGTAATAATTTTCCATGTTTGAATTTGAAAATTTATTAATGGCTACTGTAGCATAACTGCATGAATTTTGTAGGAACCTGTGGGAGACTATACAAGTAATAGTCATATCTCTAAAACTAAAAAATATAGATGTGAATTTGTTAAAACCACACTAATAATGAATTAGGTGACTATCTTTCGGATTCGGAGTAGCAGATCTTGAATTAATATTGAGGGGGTCGAACACGCTAAACGTACGTAGTTTAATATATAAGATTGTTCTATTATTGAGGTTGGGGGCACTGAAGGAGTTACTTTATGATGGCTCCAATTCTTTTTAGTTGACGTTTTATTTTTATGTGTCAGGTAAGGAGAAGCTAGTGATATATGAGTTCATGGCCAATGGTGACCTCAACAGATGGTTACATGAGCTCCCAACTGGTAAGACCAATGTGGAAGATTGGAGTACGGATACTTGGGAGCACCAAAATGGGTCCCACATTACATCTCCTGAAAAATTGGAGTGGCAAACGCGCCACCATATCGCGGTCGGTATAGCCCGGGGGCTTGCCTTCCTCCACCATGCAGGATCCAAGCCGGTGGTGCATGGCCATTTGATGTCGTCTAACATCTTGTTAGCCGATGACTTTGAGCCCCGAATAGCCGATCTGGGACTTAGTCAAGAACGAGAGTGTGGTTCAACTGAATCAGATGTGTATAATTTTGGTGTTATTTTGTTGGAGTTACTCACTTGTCAGCAAGGCACTGAAGAGTTGGTTGTTTGGGTGAGAAAATTAATCAAGGAGGGTCATGCAATTGACTCATTAGACCCCGGGTTGAGAAACAGTGACTCGGTTAACGAAATGGTCGAGTGTCTCCGAGTTGGCTATCTTTGCACAGCTGATTGTCCTAGGAAAAGACCCACAATGAAGCAAGTCTTGGGGTTGCTCAAAGACATTCATCCAACCACTTCATAGTTATCGAGAGACGACTGAGTCAACTCGAGATTGACTCGAGAGTGTGATGCATGGGACATTTGCAGGTCCTATAGTTATTCCATTTTGATTAGGACATGAGATTATGTGAGAAGCATGTACATTTTGTGATGCACCAAAATGCTTGTCTAGTTGTTTGAGATTTGCATGTTCTTTTGTGCATGTTACATTTCTTTCAGGTATTGTGTTGATGAAACAAGAAACAACAACTGAGAGACAAAACATTTATCTAAAGGGAATGTAACATGTACTAATGTAGACATTATTTGGTGGGAGTAGGTGATGTAGATATAGTGGTATGGGTGAGAGTTTTACATCATCAAACTCCTTGTTTTGTATTGCAACCTATTTTTTTGTATCCATCTTATTGTTTCTTCTTTATTTTGGTCATAGTTACTTTACAATAATGATGATTTCTAAAAGAAAATGCCACACTAATAAAGTTCTCCGTAATCTTAACATCGTGATAATAATGGCTTGTTTGATCCAGATTGGTTACGGTTCTCCTAAGAATTTTTCTCTTAAGATTTATCCTAACACATTAGTTTTATAATTTGATTCCTAGATTTTATATAAATAGCATGATGGAGTAGTGTTTTAGACAAATCTTAGAAGAACAAATTTTATGAGAACCATAATTTTCTACGGCTCGATCGGCTTTATATAACTTCTGAAATCAAAATCATTGTAGGATACTGAAGATGATATTTAAGAGAATCATGTAGGAGTACGTAATAAGGATTTGTTGATGGTTCAAAAGTCTAGTGGTATCTGACTAGGAGGTCTCGGGTTTAATTTTCGTTTGACATAATTATTTTTTCTCATATTTCATTCCTGCTTTATAATTTGGATTTGTCGATGGCTCAGTAGCCTATTTAATAAGAATTTCATTCCATACAATCTTTGTAAAAAGTATTGAGCAAAAGAAAAATAAAGATAAGAAAAGTGAAAATGATTAGCTCAAATTTCATGACAACTTTAAGGGATGTTGGCTTTGGAGCTTTTGCTTTTGTATGATGAATGTCCCCTTGGATTAGGACTTAGGATACTTGAATCCATGCAGATTTCCAGTTTCTTTTTCTGTTAAACTAACTCCCTAAGACGATTTCCCTTTTCAATCTTCCAGAGCAGACATTATTTCAGAATCTTAAGAGAAGTTCATTAGAAAGCAATGGTCAAACAAAAATTATGAGCACCAATGATCAACTTCAAACAAAAGTACATATAACTCGTAAATTGGAACGTGTGAGAGGATATTCTTGGAGAACCGCCTTTGCTAAAACCCGAGCGGTTTCTTGAGAACTCGTCTGAGATATAGAATTGAGTATTGATGATGCTCTTTTACCCGTTCAAATTTTCCTTCTTTAATTAATTTTATAAGTCACAAATAACAGATACAAATAAATATCATACTCAATCTTTTAAATTAAATTTTGATCATAAATTATTTCACATGAAATTTAATAATTGAAACACAACAAGGATATTTTAAGGGTTAGAATGAAATGAACATATGTTATATGAATATTAGAATGAATTATTTAGTTGATAAATCTTAAAATTTTGAGAATTCATCCTTAAATTAATTAGGTTATTGGACAGTGCAAAAGGTGCAACATGTCATGATCAACTAAATCAAACAGCATGAATGCATGAGATTATCAATCTATGTTGCAATCAATTCAGGAGCTTTAACAATTTGGCCATAATAATATATTGTTTCATTTGGAAATTGATACAAAACTTTAGGACTATTAATTTGATTGAAATTTCGTGGTCCAATTGTCCAAAGAAGAACAATGACAACAAAGTAATTGGGGGACAAAAAAAAGGCTGAGTCACTCCCCATTGTCTCTTTAATTTTCCCCACTTCTTGGCCATGCATATGTTGGTGGATACATAATATACTACTAATGAAGTAATATGAGAAAAATACAGGCTTTTTCATATAGGCATCTGAATTAACAAAATTATTTCAAATAAACACCTGAACTATTGAGACTTAAATTTTTGTACTTCAACATTTTTGTACTTTTTTACCATTTTGATTTCAAAATAATCCTTAACTAGTGGCCAGTTAGTCATATTGAAAATATAATTTTTGCAAGGAGAACTTCAAAAAAAATTGAGGTGAAAAAACATCTTAGACGCCAATAATAGTACTATAATGTCCATAGTCGAGTTTCACTTGTTCAATGTATACTTTGTTTAGAAATAGGGTTGAGAGTAAATTATGGCGTTTGGTTGTTCTAATGTTCATAAATGTTAGGGATTCGATGAGTAAAATTACTTGTAAAATAATTTGCAAAACGTTCCAACTTTCTTCACTAATGGCATTCACTAATTTCGTCCTTTGAGTTCCTAATTTGGCGTATATAAATATTTCATTTGTTACATGTTAAGTTTCATGTAAATTATTCATCCAGACATCATTCTTCGCCTCTAATCATGCCTTCATTTAACATGCAAATACCAATGAGGCCTTATAACATTTCTAGTTATGGTAATGTACCCCCCAGAAGAACAATTGATGTC